>JAEIFT010000131.1:0-672449 GCA_018904225.1 Lordiphosa mommai | reverse complement strand
AATGCTATAGTGTGGGTGATGGGATGAGGGGAGGGGAACCTTCAGTTGGACATTGAGTGAAGGTTTAGTGACGCAGCAGTAGTTGATTGATGGCACGCAGGCAAGCGCGTATTCAGCGAAATGAAAATGGTGACAGCAAATAACAACAACAACAACTACAACTCACACAACTACAAACCAGCTGATTTTAAGCCCAGCTGCAGCTAAACTAAGCTTCAAGTTTGTTTGGATGGAGATGACTTTTGACCCAAGCTGCACGTTTTTCGCTGCAAAACTGTATACATTTACCTTCTGTTTTAAGCCAGGACAATTCCTAGGTACAGGGGGTATATTAGACACCTGAATTTGTGATAGTTAAATGAGGCCACATTCAGTATGTGAGCAATTTCAGCAATTAAGCTTAGCTGCTAATACTTAACCTTCAACTTTTTAATTATAAAAGACATATACACTTATACATTTATACACAACGGAGCTGAGTCTAATCTCCGTTTCGTCTGTCCGTCCGTCCGTCCAGTTTCGTCCGTCTGTCTGTTCGTCTGGTTTGTTTCTTTGCTTAGAACATCCCCAGTTTTAAAGCTATGGTAACTGAAATTTTAAATAGAGTCTTTTTTACTGCACAAATTCAATATGTCGGAATCAGCCGGATCGGATGAATATATCTTATAGCCATATAGGAACACCGGTTTAGAAAATAAGTCTAAGTGAGAAAAAACTTTTTATTTTTATGAAGTCCCGTCTGGAAAAAATGATTAAAATTGGCCGAATATAGCATATAGCCGCTATATAAATGGTCAAAAAATGGTTCTAGTGGGAAAACTTTTTATTTTCCATCGTAGCGTCACCAATCTTGGTAGGCTAGTTTTATATGCAAGTAATACAATTCCCTAAAGATTTTATCAAAATCGGAGGAATATAGCATATAGCCGCTGGTAGGAGCGATTTCTGTCGAAAAATAAGTCTTTTGAGAGAAAACTTTTCGATTTGTATCGTAGCGCGTCTCCAATCGGTATTTATTAGTTTTACATGATTCCACACAATTCTGAAAATTGATTGATATCGGCTGACTAGTATCAGTATAGCTGCTTTATACAACGGTCGGTCCAAAACTAGTTCTAGTTTGAAAAAACTTTTGCTTTCAATAGCATCTCCAATCGTGGTATTAGGCAATTTTATGGATTCATACAATACTGAAAAATTTATCAAAATCGGATAGTTATAAAAGACATAGGGCTGCCAGATAAAATGGTCGGTCCAAAACTAGTTCGAGTGAGAAAACTTCGCTGTTTCATCGCAGACTCAAATCGGCACAGGCCAATTTTATGATTCACATAGTCTGAAATTTATCAAAATCGGATAGGTTATAGCATATAGCTGTCATATAAACGTCGGTCCAAAACTGGTTCAAGTTTGAAACCTTTGCTCTCCATCGCAGCGTCGCACCGTGGTATATACAATTTTATATGATTCATTATTAAATCTGAAAATGACAAATCGGTTAAATATAGCATAGGCTGTTTGAAACGGCACCAGTTCTAGTGGAACTTTGCCGTTCTCTCCATCGCAGCATCAATAATCGTGCATATTAGTTTCATATACTTCCACACACCCTGGAAAAATTGATCGAAGATGACTATATACATAAATGCTATAGAACGACGACCAAAACAAATTTAGTGAGAAAATACTAACATCGGCTACGCCGATGTTTTAAATAATTTTTGCAGTTTTTGGTAAGTCACTACCATTGATAACAAAAAGTTTTTCTCACTACAACCAGTTTTTTTGACCGACTGTTTATAAGGCAGCTACATGCTTAGTCATCCGATTTTGATAAATTTTTCCAGAATTGTGTGAAGGGGTATAAAACTAATATATACCAAGTTTGGTGACGCTCCGACGGAAAATAAATAAGTTTTTCTCACTAGAACTAGTTTTTTTGACTGTCCGTTTATAAGGCAGCTATGGGCGTTATAGTCATCCGATTTTAGATAAATTTTTACAGAACTGTGAAGGGGTATAAAACTAATATATACCAAGTTTGGTGACGATTCAATAGAAAACAAAAAATTTTTCACTAGAACTAGTTTTTTTACTGACCGTTTATTGGCAGCCATATGCTGTAGTCATCCGATTTTGATAAATTTTTTTCAGAATTGTGTAGAGGGTATAAAACTAATATATACCAAGTTTGGTGGACGATTCAATAGAAAACAAAAAGTTTTTCTCACTAGAACTAGTTTATGGACCGATCTTCCTATGGTAGCTATAAGATATAGTCATCCGATCCGGCCGATTTGGACAAATGTGCAGCCTATGTGTATTTAAAGACTTTTTGCAAAGTTTGGTTAAGATAGCTCTAAAACTGAGGGAGGAGATAGCATAGAAACAGAGGACGGACAGACGGACAGAGGGACACACATATTATATAGACTCAGCTCGTCGTTATGCTGAATCAAGAATATATATAGTTTATGGGCTGTGAGATGCTTCCTTCTATGCGTTACAACATCGTGATACCTTAATATACCCCTCTGCAGTATAAAAACCTTTGCTATTAAATATAGCGCCTTTCAAAACTGCAAAGGTATTGAAAACACGGAAAAGAGATAAATCATTTTAAGAACTTTTATATGATTTTTTGTAATCAAATAATAATTGGTTTTGAAACTAAATTTGAAAAAATCAATAAAATAACTCTTATTTGTGATTTTTATTTTAATGCTAAAAATAGTTATTTTGTAATTTTTTAAAATAATTTTAAAATTAATTGATATTTTAGAGAGTTATTGAAAAAGTCGAGAATTTGTTAATCGCGTGTGCAAAATGGAGCAGACATGCTATCTGGAATTGATTGTATTTCTCACCTCAGAGCGATTATTATATGTAAATGATTTTTTGAATAAAAGTAAAAAATATGACATATCGTTTTTCAACAAAAATGATGGATATTCGATAAATTGATATTTTTTTGTGGATTGCTTTTTGGGCGGGGGTTTTATACTGTTCTCGGTTTTGGAATTCCAACGATTAATGGCAATTCCAACGTGTTGGTCTCTGCCAACAGAAAATCTACCAATGACCGGTGGGGTTCTAAATAGTCTGCATTGATGACCAGCCTACTCTTGTTGTTTGTGTGGCGTCGGACATACACATATTATTATTATCATTCAAATATGTGGGTCGTAACAACATTTACTAAATTTTAGAGGGGTTGGATAAAACAGATGTGCTTCTTTTTTTGACTATTTATTTGCTTTTGGCTCTTTACTCCATAAGCAGCTGTCATAGTTCAGCCTGGGCGAAAGAGATATAGGCCAAGAGAGACCCAGAAAGACGCTGAGAAATCATTTTGTTGTTGGTTAGATAACAGCAATATTTTTTTTTTTATACCAAAGTTTACAGACAAAGTAAAAGCAGCTGGCTTTACCAGTAACGCGTGGTAGAGAGGAGTCGTCCGTCGCCGCGGAGCGAAACCAAAATAATAACATAAAATATATTTCATCGCAATCAATGGCAGACAGTCTAGCAAGCTGAGTAAAAAAAAAAAGGCAGGGTCGTCGTACATTCATGAAACGATTTGGCTGCCTTCATTGAAAAGAAGACTTGAAGAGCGATTACATGCTAATGTACTGATTTTATCACTGATATCTGTAGCTAGCAAAACGATTTTCTTGTAAAGTTTGGTGTAACGAAACATTTTCTATATGAAATCAAACAAACCAAAATTTTAACAAATATCTCATAGTTTATATCAAATAGTCTAAATTAGTATTAATCAATGTCTGGTTTAAGATAGATATCATCCATGGAACTTTCGGCGCTTTCCTTTCATAGTTTAAAATATTTCGTTAGGTAGTTCTAGAAATGGCGAAAATCAGTTTAAGTCGAAGCATTTTTAGAAACGCCTTCCGCAGATTAAATGTGAAGAATCGAATTTTCAAAAATTCGCCTTATAAATCAATCAAGACATACTTTGGGACTGCCACCTTTTTATGTAAAAGAAACAAAACACACCAAAAAAGTTTGTTTGCTATGTAATCAAGTAAAATGCCGATGCAAAGTCAAAAAAAAAAAACTTATCTCTCTCATTAATGCAGTTGTTTGCCTGAAGCTTAAGCATCAACACAACCAAAAGCGGATCACAGTTTCTTCTTCTATTTTCTTGATTTAATTTGTTTTTAAAATTCGCCACTTTAAATAGTTATCAAAGGCGTTTGGCAAACCTGGAGCCGATGACAGGCCCTCAAGGTTAGACAATATGATTTTGATACTGTGTAAAATGTGTAAGAGTATATTGAGTTTTTTGCAAATGTACTTAACAGCCAGAAGGAAGCATCTCCGTTCCTTTAAATCATATAAAATTCATGATCAGCATCAACAGCCGAGTCGATAAAAACATGTCCGTCCGTCTGCAGGTTTATGAAGTCGCTGGCCAGCATTCCATAAAGTATGTCAGCTCTGCTTTGCGTACCATTATTTTCAATGTTCATTTGTTTATTTATTTAAAAAGTAATAGACTGCTGGCTAAAAATAATTATAATTTTGCAAAACAAATTAAAGACTAACTAATCTACAGCACCGACCAAATAAGGATAACTTTTTACGATGCGCCCCTCATATCGACTGGCCGGCAAAGTAGATTTACAAATTCGATGCCAACAAAAACGATAAAATATTACAGGATTCGGTGTACTGAGAGCAATGATGACAATTTATGGTATAGATCGTTTAAGGAATCACGAAATGCTCTAAAGGGGACATTCCAGTTTATTAGACATAAGGGGGTCTTCTACCTTTGCACATGGTTTTTAAGGGTTTTAAAAAAAAAATACAAGGCTAACATCGACTACGCGGATGTTTTAAATACCCTTGATTTTGAACGATGCTACCATTGATAACGTGAAGTTTTTCTCATTAGAACTAGTTTTTAGACCGATCGTTCCTATGACAGCTATATGCTATAGTCATCGATTTTGATAAAATTTTCCAGAATTGTGTGGAAGCATATAAAACTTATATATACCAAGATTGGTGAGGATATGATGGAAAACAAAAAAGTTTTTCTCACTAGAACTAGTTTTTGGGCCAACCGTTTATATGACAGCTATATGCTGATAGTCTCGATTTTCATAAAATTTTTCAAAATTTTGTGGAAGCATATATAACACTAATATATACCACGATTGGTGCCGCAACGTTGGAAAACAAAAAAGTTTTCTCTCTGAACTAGTTTTTGAACGACCGTTTATATGGCAGCTATATGCTATAGTCATCCGATTTTAATAAATTTTTCCAGAATTATGTAAAAAGATATAAAACTAAAACATACCAAGATTGGTGACGCTATAATGGAAAACAAAGAAGTTTTTCTCATTAGAACTAGTTTTTTGAACGACCGTTTATATGGCAGCTATATGCAATATTCATCCGACTTTGATCAATTTTTTCAGAATTATGTGGAAGCATATAAAACTAATATATACCAAGATTAGTGACGCTACGATAGAAAACAAAAAAGTTTTCTGACTAGAACTAGTTTTTGGACAGACCGTTTATATGGCAGCTATATGCTATAGTCATCCGATTTTGATAAATTTTTCCAAAATTTTGTGGAAGCATATAAAACTAATATATACTACGGTTAATGACGCTGCGATGGAAAACAACAAAGTTTTTCTCACTAGAACTAGTTTTTTGGATCGATCATTCCTATAGCAGCTATATGTTATAGTCATCCGATCCGGCCGATTCCCACAAATGTGCAGCCTATGTGTATTTAATGACTATGGAAAGTTTGGTCAAGATAGCTTTATAAGTGAGGGGGGGATAGTATAGAAAGAGACGGACAGACGGAAATGAACTCCGAGCTCGTCATGCTGATCAGAATATATATTCTTGATGTGGTCAAATGCTTCCTTCTGTGCGTTACAAACATCGTGACAATTTTAATATACCCTCTGCAAGGGTATAAAAACTTCGGATACCACTATAAGATACACCTGTACATTTGCGCCCCTTAGCATACACTTTAACTCCACGCAAATCCCTTCTTTATATCGCTTGCATTTTAGTCAGCCCACCGCGGCCTGCACCCTGTTCAGCCCCAGACTAACTGGGGTCCTCAAGCACATTTAGCGCATTATCTGCATCTGCATGTGCATTGACATTCTGACTACCGAGTGCGAGTTGGTGCCAGAGCACGTGACCCAAACCCAACTGCATCATGAATGGAACGACGCTGTGAGCGTTTGTCACTAAATATAGGCATATCTCTCTCACATATACTGCCACCAATGTAACATATATCAGTGTGTGTCTGAGTATGCGCGTTAAATTTAGCCAGTCAAACTAGCACTCCAATTTGCTGTCATAAGCATGAAAGAGCGCTACATACGGTGCCCACATCAACGTCAACAGCGCGTCCCAGACGACGTCCAACATGGCCTAGTCACTGTTTCGCCTATGGGTGCCTACCCGCCCCCTTACCCATTTCCTTTCCGCCTCTCACTCTCTTTCCTGGTTGGAAAAATGGGCAGCGAAGCGGCATTTCACTTGGTACATTTCCTGCTCTGACTGAGAAGGTATGGAATGGGTAGGCATTGCAGAAATTGGTGGGTAAACCGAAATCCAAACTGTCGCATAAAGTGAACAGCTATCATCAGGTATCATTGCAAAACATTCTTCCCCTTGCATAAACGAGGGTGACTGATAAATCATTGACGCAAAAGTAGGTAAACGCATCTTTTTGAAATTTATACAAATTCACTTTCTTGAAAAGAACTAAACTGTATACTCTTTAGGCTTTACAGTTTATCCAATGCTCCTCCAGCTTTTTTTTTTTTTCAAAAACTGAACCAATATTTCTCAAAACATCGTACGGATATAGTTTTGGATCTGAGCATTTTAAGCAAAACTTTTCTGCTTGGTTTCGGTTCCCCAAGAGCAGTCTTCTTCTTCAAAAAATAAATCATCATCACGATATTCTCCCCTCTAAATGATGTCAAAGATAAACAGTGTGACCGTACTTTACGAATTTGGAACCCATGTACGTATGCCAATTAAGCGGTATTCCATATTTCTACCCCTTGACTCCCGGAACACGCTTTGGACTTGTTTTCAATTAGAGCTGAACAAATGAAAAACAGCCACCATCGGCCTGCAGTGTTTAATTATAGTCATAGGCCGATTGGATGGGACTGGCCCACTCTGTGCAGTGTAATGCGTCAAATGCGGCTCCTTCTGGTGTTCATAAATCAAATGTCGCTCACATGTTGTTGAAACAGGGGAAAGGGTGGCTGTCGCTCAGGTTGACGTTTTGCTTCTAGTTTTTTTTTTTTTGTTTGCACATAACCCCAAACTCTTTTGTGTGGTTTCTTTTCTGACTTTTCCCATTCTGTCTTCTTGTTAGGAGGCCAAGGTGCAAAATAAACTGAAACTTGGGGGAGATGCTTAGTTGAGAAGTTTACATTCCTTTGGGTTGTATAAGTAGGTAACGTATGGACTTTGAACATACTTCGTTCTCTTTCACACACAACCAAACAATATGCTTGAACGATAAACGTTCGCGTTTTGCATAATGCAAATTAAAACTATTTAGTCATTCTATCATCTAGAGGTTGTCAATAGACGAATAACTTGAAAAAAAAAACGGAATGAGCAAAGGGCATAAAAACTGTATTCATTTCAAGAAGATGTCCTTAGAAATCATAACAAGCAGTCTAATAAAGCACACAAACATTCCTAAAGGAAATTTTCTTAAGTTATTTTTCTCCTTCGCACCTCTCACTGAAAAATTAATAAAATCTTACAACATTAAAATTATTATGGAGATTTACTAGTTCTAGTAAAATAGTAAATTTACTGCTCATGGGCTACTGAACCGCCTCTTCTAGAGTCTGAGATTCAAGTGTTCATACAGAAAGGCGGACGGACTTACATACTGACTATATCGTCTGTTCATGCTGATCAAGTATAAGTACACTTTAAGGGGTAGGAAATGCTTCCTTATACATACATTTGCATAAGCTTAGTGTACCCTAACGGGAATGAAAAACAACCACATAAACATATAAATACGGCAAATAAATACCCTTGCAGTTTTTATACCCTTACAGAGGGTATAATAAAGGGCATATGGCGGGTAGCCATCGGCCCCCAATCAAATCCATATTTCAAGTATGCAGTTTCAAAGTGCATCAACTGAAAGTAATTTATCGGGTTGCTTTTATACTTCTAGTATCAACCGTGAATTTTAAATAACGATTTTTATCATTTTCAACACATGCGTTTTTCGATCCAACTAACAATTCTAACAAGTAAGAAAGTCGGTCAAGCCCGACTGTTATATACTCTGTACCCGTTAAAGATTGTACGTAAATGAAAACTTTAAGGTTTGGGGTCACACAAACTGTGTAACGATATCGGCCAGTGCTGCCCATCGTAATTATTTGTTTTGCTTATAACTCGACTATCGACTATCTGAACTGCAAATGGTCTATAGTGGATCGATGTGAAATGACGATTCAAATGTATTCCGAAATGGTTTGAACAATCTATCTTTAATATTATAGGAGTTATGAGGTTTTTTTAAATTGTGTGGTGGCAACTCTGCTATTGTTCATCTGATCGGAAAATGATGTATGGGAGCTTAATGAGTTTTGATGAGTAGAATATATGTTTAAAAGGTTCAAACAATCTGTCTCTAAAATTGTGGGAGTTTTGAGGTTTTTTAAATTGTGGGGGTGGCAACTCTACTACCGTTCATCTGATCGGTAAACGATGTATGGGGGCTCGATAAGAAATGATGAGTAGAATATATGTCTAGAAGGTTCAAACAACCCAACAAAATTGTGGAAGATATTAGGTTTTTTTTTCAAAATACGGGGGCGGCAGGGGGCGTGGCAAAAATTAAATCTAAACTTGATCTGCCTGCAAGTATAAGAAGCTTATGTTCCAAACACTTTAAATCTCTATCTCTTACCATCTCTGAGATCTATTCGTTCATACGGACAGACGGACAGACAGACAGACAGACAGACGGATAGACGGACATGGCTATATCATCTCGGCTATTGATGCTGATCAAGAATATATATACTTTATAGAATCGGAGATGCTTCCTTCTGCGTGTTACATACATTTGCACAAACCCAATATAGTCTTTGTACCTTCGGTACAGAGTATAAAAATATCCAAAGTTTTATGGCAATAGCTGCATGTCAACACTCTCCCAGAATAATTTTCTGATTTTTTAAATACAATCCGAGGCTTACGAAATTCCGAAAAATTTTTAACTTCAATTATTTTAGACTTTTAGTTTGTGGGTATTACTCTTATATCAAACTAGCATAGGTTCCGGCGCGCTTCGCTTGGCCCAATCAGTATAGTTGATTTGGAAGATTATTTGTAAATTATTAAGCCAAAATCCCTCCTCGAGGTGAAAAAATCAGATTTACCATTAAACCTCCCGTTTTCCGAACTTGGCTGGATTTTACGATATTAAAAAAGTTTCATTTGCCCGTAGAGCTAACAAAACGAATTTTATTCATTTTGGAAGTGAATTTTCCATTTTCAGTTCGGTACACAAATGCAAATTGGCTTTGAAACCACCCCGACACCTATTACCCGTATTTGAGGGTGCAGCTGTGCAAAGTTTAAAATTATTTTTCTACTTAATTGGCCTATAGAGCTTTCAAACCAAATTTAATACAGATCAGCTTAAATATAACGGTTTACGATGAACCCGCACTCATATTCCGACCTTTGCAATAAATTTTCCGAACAAATAAAAATTTAATTATCCGACTACCATAGCTAGGGCAAACCAACCTAACCCCACCTAAAAAAAACATTCAAATAATCAATATCAACAACTACGTCCACAATTTTCTGGAACCGGTGAGCGAAAAATCCACCAACCGAATAATCGCATGTCTAATTATTTTCCATAATGTGTTAACAACTCGAGTTTAGAGTCAATCGGATGAAAAATCGTTTTTTCCATATATATTTTTTTTTTTCCGGAGTTTCTACACTGATTTTAACTGATTTTTTTAACCCATGGCGGTGTAGTGGGTTAATTTTCCGAAAAACCTGGTAAGCAGTTATTATTGAATTTTTATTTTATTTTAATATAAAAATTAGTCTGAGCTGATCGGATGAAAAACAAAAAGTTTCATACAACAGTTTGCACGTTCAGTTTATTGCAATAAGGTAACTGTTTATACAACATTTCATTATCGGAACAGTATTTGTGCAGAATTATTTAGAGCACTTGCTCTGCGATCAGCGGTTTCGTCAAAATGAAATGGCAAATAATAGAGATTAAATACGTTGAACTAAGAAAATCATTCAAACTTTCTAACGTCGCCTGCAACGCCGACTGCGTTTGAGTGGCAAACTGTTTGTGGTTGATATTAAAACAAATTAAATATTTGATTTATTTTATGCAATTTATCCAGAAAAAAATCTTGTTCACATATCCATAATTACTTTTACTTATAAAAATTGATTGGGTGGTGTATTGATATTGATATGTTTGGCGAGAATAAGATTCAAAATTCTTTAATTTCCGCTCGTGTGAATCAAGTGTCACTTTTGGAGTCAATCACCCGTCTTTGCGTCGCTTTAAGCATTTTGAACTTTCGATTATATGTATTTTGTTTGGCAAACAATGACCTGCAGGTGCGGTATCTAAGACCGCAGCATTATCAAAATTCAAATTCTGTACTCTAGTGAGGCCAAGATGTTTGTATTGTCATATCCTCTCCATTGTGGATTTGTTGAGTAACCAACTCTCGACACCTCAACTTGTCTACCATTGCATGTGCAATTTTCAGTGTTGACAATTGTTATGAAGCATATTTGGCAAGCCATGTTGAGGATTGGGTGCATCAATTGCCATCAACGGCCATGTTATGGCCTTGACGATTATCACTGTGAAGTAGTTTATGCTAGTGACAAAAGCAACATGACCACAGCAAAAAGAGAAAATCTGATATAAGAGTCCAATCAAAACAATCCGACTGTAATATTCTTTGTACCTGTTTGTATATAACTGATAACTCTTAAGTGTGGGATCACACAAACTGTGCAAATGCTGCCCATCACGATTACGGGCAGTGCTGCCCAGCGTAATTATTTGTTTTGCTTATAACTCGAATATCGTTTATTTGATCTGGAAACGGTGTATATTGGATCGATAAGTAATGACAATAAAAATATATGCCTAAAAGGTTTGAACCTTTCTTTGAATCTGTCTTTAAAATTGTGGGAGATATGAGATTTTTTTCAAATTTTGGGGGTGGCAACTCTACCATCGTTCATCTGATCAGAAAACAATGTAAAGGGGTTCGATAAGTAATGATGAGTAGAATATATGTCTAGAAGGTTCGAACAACCTAACTCCAAAATTTTGGGATATTTGAGATCTTTCTCAAATTTTGGGGGAGGCAACTCTACTATCGTTCATCTGATCGGAAAACGATGTATAGGGCCACGATAAGTTATGAGAAGAATATATGTTCAGAAGGTTCGAACAACCTAACTCCAAAATTGTGGAAGATATGAGGTTTTTTTTCAATTTGCGGGGGAGGCAGGGGGCGTGGCAAAAATAAAAACTAAACTTGATCTGCCTGCAAGTATAAGAAATATATGTTCCATATACTTCAAACCTCTTTCTCTTACCATCTCTACGATCTCAGCGTTATCTGATGCTGATCAAGAATATATATACTTTATAGGGTCGGAGATGCTTCCTTCTGGTATATTAGAGTTGCCACCCCCGCAATTTGGAAAAAAACTCATATATCCCACAATTTTGAAAACAGATTGTTTGAACCGTTCAGACAAATATTTGAATCATCATTACTTATCGAAGTTTCTATTCGAAGAGGCGCATTTTAAGTTCTGGTCCTACTTTAAAAATCAAATTCAATCATTTTGGAATTGATAAATTCGTACTCAAGTCACTCCTTTCGTACCTGATTTTGAGAAAATCAGGGATCACCCTACTTTTGACATCGTATGGGATTGATTTTTGTCCGGATATCTCGAATTTTGTTATCTGTTTCACTTTCACTTTACAATATACATTTGTATTTCATTGATGTTATCTATATGTACTACATATTATGTAGTGAGAATCCATATTTAATACATTTACAGCAAAATATACAGAATGCTGAAAGCATGAATTTCCTCAGCAATATCTTTTATGTAAGAACGGCTGTGCCCCAGTTTCAGCTTAATTGTGGAAATTGCTACATATTTTCGCATTTCTTTGTAAAATGGGAAGCTTTTGATGTACAATCATCGGCTCAATTATTTTGACATACAAATTTTTAATCAATATAACATTACATAATATTTATGTGATTGATGGTGTAATAGTGAGGGAAACTATTTTGCATTTCCTTCGGCATTAACAATTAATTAGTGTTGCGTGCGTTTATGCAAATTAAGAGGAGGGGGTGGGGGTTTTAGGTTAATTTCACTGTGTTTGATTTTAATACTTTTTGTGATTAGCGATAATGTTGTTGTTGTATTTTTTTTTAAAATTTTATAATTTAATTTTATAAAACAGATCCATCAAAAAGAGAATCAAAATTATAAAATCAGCATTTTTTAATGATCTACAATATTGCTCTAATTATTTTCAAAGTTTCAACTTCTTAATCTTTCATCTAGAAAACCTTTATAGGTAGAAAAGCCAACAAGTAGGATTATATTCTCGATGTGTACTAGCTGACGCATCTTCTCCGCTGACGATCTCAAAACAAAGACGGAAGAACGTACCGGTATCGGTACAATGTTGTGATTCTGATGCGGCATTTTCGACTTGGAGAATATTAGTTCTCAAGAAATAAAAAAAAATTTCCTTTTTTGACTTTTGACTTTCAAAGGGGGTTTTTTTTCAAAGGTACCGAAATAGCTTGAGAGAAAAGGATATAAGTAGCTTTATGTTCTAAAATTGATGAAAAATTCACATTCCTTGGTCACTTCTAAGAAAGTATTCGAAAAGTAGCGTAAATATAGTGATAAATTGTGGTTCCCACTTTTCTTTGTCATTATCAGAATGAAAAGTACGAGAATTTTGCATCTGCTTCTGAAATCGCATGTGCAAGTCAAATGCAAGTCAAATGCAGTTGCATTATAGTTCATATATATTAAATAAGACGCCGTCGATTGATTGTTGCTGCTGCACTTGTTTCGATTTACAGTTGGGCTTTTACTTTTCAGCTCTATTTGCTCTTTAGCCGATTGTGAGTCGCCGGTAACGGAAATTTATTTTCACTTTTATTTTACTGCTCTCAAACAATAAACAAACAGTTAAAATTACACGCACGCACACACACACACACCGATTGACCCACACAATGACAAAGTTGCTGTTCCACTGCAGTTGCACTCGGCACCCACACGAATAGCCGTTCGTTTTCGTTTCCACTCGTCGTCATCGTCGTTTTGCTGGTCGGCGGCCCGCCATAAGGATAAGTTGCTCAGATGCTAGCCAGATTCTGTCATAACGGCTTTGGCATTCAAGGCGCGCGCCTCGCACGCTTCACCAGCAAACAGTAGCGGCAGCAAAACACACACAACACATTTTTGTTTAAAAACAAAAAAAAACTCTCTCAATTTTCGTTGGCCAGATATTAAAATCGCATTATTTTTTTTTTGGGTTTGTTTGTGTTCGTTATTTTTTTGAAAACGAATTTCCAAAGTGTCGCGAGTTTAAGCGAAAGTGTGAGCAATGCACACGAGCTAAAATCAGTTGAAAAACAAACCGGAAATAAATTGTAAAACGCTACGAAAATCAAAGAAAGATTAAAAGCATTTCAAGCCCACTAAAAAAGGACAAACGTGTGGAAAGGTGAGTACTTGCTTAAATCAAAGTTAATTGAAACCAGAAAGCCATAATTGTGTTTGGTAATTTTACATTTTTGAAATGTGAAGACAATGATATTTGATGAAAAGGAGCTTCACCTCGTGCTGAAGATTTTCAGTCATGTGAGATCATTTTTTTTTTTGGCTACTAGAAACAGCTTAATATAAATTGAAAATTGACTAAAATATTTAAATTTAATTTATTTAATTTATATAAGGCAAATATATTCAAACATATTATTAAGGTATTTTACAACTGAAATTCATTTTAAAACAAAACAAAAACACTTTTGATACTAAATATTGAGATATTTTTGTACTGTTAGATCAATTATTTTGCAGCCAAATCGCACCACAGATAACTGAAAAAGTTGATCTTTTTATTCTGTACCAAAGTTACGAAGAGTAAAAGGCATGCGCAACTGTATGTAAGAGCCAAAAGGCAGAATATCCGACCCTATAAACTGTATAGTATATTCTTGATCAAATAAAAATACAAAATATCAGGCTTTACAGTCCCCCAAAGGGGCCTGACCGATCTTCTTTCAATCTCCTGGCTTATGTGCCTTTCAATTTTAGCACAAGAAAAAGGGACCTACAATTTAACGCCGAATCCAAACTGCAAAGTTTGAGAAGCTTTTTCATGGCTAGTGAAAATATCTGGTGAAGGTGACCGGATGTGTAAAAGTTTAAGAGAAATAACTTTTTAATAGATGTTCCGAGGAGAGATCAAACACAGACTTCCCGCATTCTTGATCACACGGCCACCATTCTTGATCAACAGCCGAGTCAATATAGCCATATCCGTCTCTCTATCCGTCTGTCCGATCTGTCTCAGATCTTAGACATGGTAAGAGTTAGAGGTTTAAGCTTCCTTATACTAGCAGGCAGATCAAGTTTATTTTAGATTTTTGCCACGCAACCTGCCTCTACCGATCTCCCACAATTTCAAAGATAGTTTGTTCAGACCTTCAATACATATATACTTATCATCTTGACTAATCGAACCACCGTATACCTTTTGCCGATCAAATGAACGATAGTCGAGTTATAAGCAAAACAAATAATTTTGATGGGCAGCACCTGCCACAACCTTTATGGACAGCATTCATCACAGCTTGTGTGTCCCCACACCAAAAAGTTATCAATTATTTACAAACACTGGTAGGTACAGTGTATATTCCCTTTAGTTCTGCTGGGGTCAATACACTACTCTGCCTAACGATAACCACGCATCTCTGATCGTTAGTCACGTCGTTAACGGCAGATAATGCAGCGGGTGATGCAGCGAGTGTGCGGCAGCACGGACAAATTCGGCGTTGCTGTTGTTTAATTTGCATCAGAAAGGGCCACAAAAGTCATTTAGGTCAAAAAGTGATTTAAAAAATAAAATATATGGTTAAAAGTTTTAAAAGTTTTTCAATGAAAATAAGACCCTTAACCAATTCCGTTTAATCAAATTCGGAATCTAGAACAGACCGGAGTAATCCTGCCTTTGGTCTTCGCAAATAAAGCAGGATCCGATCGATTTAGTTCAGAAACAGAAAGATCAGGACCTTTACCTCTACTTCTTAAGAACAGAAATACGTTTAGATTGACCCCATTCAGAACAAAATGTAGAAATTTCGTCCATAAGCTTTTTGTTAGTGTGATTGAGACCACAATTCTTATTGAAATTAAAGTCGTAGTCCCTATACCTTTGTAGGTTAATGCCAAAACTCGAACCTAGGTAGAATAAAATAGGATATAGGTATTAGATAGTCTATAAATTCAAAACCTTGAAAATCAAAATTTATATAGGATATAGATATCAGATATTTATAAATTCAGAATCATTGAGAATCAAAATTTGATAGCGTTAGCATAAAAAAAAATCTTTTCTAAGTAAACACACTTTTCCCAACCACTGTCTTTTGGGACTTATAGCTGTCCCCCGATTTTGATCAATTTTTCCTGAATTATGTGAAAGCATATGAAACTAATATATTTTAAGATTGTTGACGATACGATGGAAAACGAATAAGTTTTTCTCACTGGAACTTATTTTTTGACCGCCCGTTTCTATGGCAGCTATATGATATAGTCATCCGATTTTGATAAATTTGTCTAGTATTTGTTTGGACGTTGATGTACAATGCGCAGTACGTTCAAGTGGCCCAAGCGACACCAAGCCGAAGCTTGTTACGCGCGAACCCCAGGCAAAATAGCAGCCCACCTCCCGCCCAACCGAACGGGGGGCGCAGCCACAAACGAGTGACACGAAAACGCGTAGAAAAACACGGAATTAAAGCAAAGTACGGGCTAAATACGTTAATATAGAGGTTTTTATAGAAAAAATAGAATCTTCTAAGCTAATTACTCGAAAGATTTGATTGTAGTCAGCACAAAGGACACGAAACGAAACATATGAAACTAATATATACCAAGATTGTTGACTTAACGATAGAAAACAAAAGAGTTTTTCAACTAGAACTATTTTTTGGACCGATCATTCATATATATTGTCATGCGATCTGGCCGGTTCCGACATATTAGTTGCGTGCAGTAAAAAGAAGAATCTGTGCAAAATTTCAGCGCTTTAAAACTGAGGGACTAGTTCACGTAGAAACAGACAGACAGACGGACGGACGGAATTGAACTCAGCTCGTCGTCCTGATCAAGAATATATATGGTTTCTATTATTAATTAATATACACTTTGCAAGTGTATAACAATGTAGCAGCCTACTTATCTCTACAACCTTACAATTTATATGAGGGAAAAAAACTTGGCAAGCTTAGATATTTTGAAGATAGCTACGTGCCTGCACTGATGGTATTCACTAGTCCTCGTAAAATGGTAAATTGTAAATAGTAAACTTCAAAAGTTTACGACACAACCACAAAACACTTGAGAAACAAATTACCACAATTCCGATGCCCTTATGTGGGGTACGTCTATAAAAATGGATCGTAAAATTGTAAAGTGTAAAAATCAAAGTAAAGAATAAAAAAATTTGGTATCGTGCTACTCGATTTTCGAAATAGGCGTTGGCAGAATGGACAGGCTTGATGCGTAGTTATTTTAAGTATTTTGTGGGTTCATATCCCGGTGGAGGATGTTAGTCTGTTTTCTTTTTTCTATTACTGTTTTTTTTTTGTTCCCTTTAAAGGAAGAGGGAAGCATTGCCGACCCCATAAAGTATATTTATTATACAGCTAAGTCCGCCTATAAATCTGTCCGCCTTTCTCTATGAACACTTAGATCTCAATCAAATATAATATCTAATCTAATCAAGGGTATAAACCGGTCCGAAACCGAACCCCTGAGAACCAGTTCAGTTCGGGTTTTTGAATTGCCCGAACTTTCTACATTTTTGATCCCTCGAACCTGAACCCGAACCAAACCTCTTTTTCAAAAAGTTTCGGTTCACAAAGTTAAGTAATTTTTCAAATAAAAGAAATTCCTAATCTGATTTTTTAAGATTTAACAATAAATGACTCTACGACTGACTAAAAAAAAGGGAAGTTGATAAGAACAATAGGAAGCAATGAACCAATGTCAAATATAAAATCTATCCATGATGTTATAGATTCCTTGGAAAAGTGTCCAAGAGAACATACATTGAAAATGATTTAAAATTTTTGAAAGGTCTTTAAAACATATTCCACCCTCTTTTCAACAATAAATTTTTTTTAATCTTAGAGCTAGTTGAAATAATCAGTTCCAGAAAGGTATAAAAAAAAAGGTGAAGGTTGATTCCGAATTTTATGAAACCAAATACGAACAGATTGACTTAAAATTTCCGCTCCGAAATGTCTCGCAACGGTGATCAAGAAAATATATACTTAATGTGTAGCGCTTCCTTTAGTGCGTTACAAACATTAATATACCCTTTGCCAGGGTACACAACATATTTTACATATTGATGTGTTCAAAATTCTTTAATTTCCGCTTGTGTGAATCAAGTGACACTTTTGAAGTCAATTACCCCTCTCTGCGTCGCTTTAAGCATTTTGAACTTTAGAGTATATTTTTTTTGTCAAACAATGACCTGCAGGTGCGGTCCTTAAGACCGCAGCACTATCAAAATTCAAATTTTGTACTCTAGTGAGGCCAAGATGTTTGTATTGGCATACCCTCTACATTGTGGATTTGTTGAGTAACCAACTCTCGACAGCTGAGCGCACAACTAGCACCTAAACTTGTCTACCATTGCATGTGGAATTTTGTCAGTGTTGACAATTGTTATGAAGCATATTTGGCAAGCCATGTTGAGGATTGGCTGGCTGGATGGCAATTGCCATCAACGGCCATGTTATGGCCTTGACGATTATCACTGTGAACAGTAGTCCATGCTAGTGACAAAAGCAACATGTAAGCGATAAAATAAAGTCCAATGAGATCAAGGTATAGTTTTACCTAAGAAATTGGCATTATAAAAGATTTGAACACTAAATTGTTGGGACTTTTTAGAGAATTATTCTACTCATCATTATTTATCGATCCACCGTACAGCATTTGCTGTACAGATTAACGATAGTCGAGTTATAAGCAATGGAAATAATTAAGGCTGGGCAGCACTGGACGCAATCTCAATGCGCAGAACTTACACAGTTTGTGTGACTCCATACATAAAAGTTATCCGTTTTATACAAACTTGGACAGGTACAGAGTACATTACAGTGGGCAACTACCGAATAAAGTTTTTCAATCAACGTATTCTCATTTTAGAAACTGTGCGAATAAATAATATTCTTATCAGTTATTCCGTCATCACTAAAAGTTCTCTTCTTTGCGATGAAGTACCTGGTACTGTGGTGATGCGTTGTGTAAACTTATACATAAATTATTGAAATTGTCTGTTGTTTCAATAAAAAGGGAAAGCAAAATTTTTAAAAATCTGGAACAAACTTGATCTGCAGCAGGTGGCTCTAAGAGATCAACGCAGGCAGAGGGACAGATTATAATATTCAGCTATGCTCCGGTTTTCACTTGGTTTTGCAAATTGCGATTTCAGGAAATTCGTACGATTAAAATTTTGTGTGCTCCGACATTCGCAATTTTTCGTTAACGATTATGTTTCATTTCCATTTCGATCTGCAACGTTTCACATGAGAGAAATGGGTTTTTGCAAACTCATCGGCATACTCATCGGTAATCGCCACAGTCAATTCGTAAGTTTTTGTTGGCAAACGTAGTTTTGCTATGATCAGTAAAAAATTGTTTGATAATTGAATTTAATCTGTATATAATAAGAGAGTTCGTAACAATTATCTTAAATTATCATAGAATGGGATTAAAATTGTTTTATTCGATTCCAGTCCCTTCCTCATGCCACATTTCCCATTTACTTTTCATTTCACGGACTCAATTGTTTGGAGACCAAATCGCAAAATTTTTGCGAAAGCGAAAATGGGAGCATGGCTGATTATTATACAGATAATGTTCTAGTTTCCGAATCCGATTGATCGGATATGGTAAGGATCTTATTTTCAAAATAGAAAAAATAAACTAATGGCCATCAAGACAGTTTAGTGAAGATAAATGGATATTTGAAGTTTAAAGCCGAATAACACAATCCGTTTTCGGAAAAGGTAACATTTACCAAATCCGATTCCGCATAATTTAGTAGAAATCGAAATTGGGATCAGCCCTGAATATATATTTAACAGCACTTCAGTATTTATAGGATTCATGTTCTAAATAAATCTACGTATCCTCTGGTGTTCCACAAGGTAGTCACTTACTTTATATTATCGGCATCGCTCGGGTCCTTAAAATTGTGTTGATATTTTTTTTTTTCAAAAAATTCTGAATAAAACTTTGATACCATTATAAGAAATATATAAAAAATTTTCACAATTTTTCCAACCTACACACCGAATTTCAAGTAGAACTTAAATAATTTCGGAGATATAGCTTTGAACCACTTTTGAACGGGTTCAAATTGGTCCGAAAATATCCGTTTCCATATTACCTACCTACACTTTACATTTCTTGTTTATAGCCACTTTTAAACCGGTTCAAACTGGTTCATATAAGGCTTTTGGTTCAGCGGTTCACACGCCTATAAGGACCAATCTAACTAATATTACGTTTGTACGCACAAAATGTATCATGATAAATGCCCTTAAAAGTATGCAAAATTTATTTTTGCTTACTTAATTATCTATTTAAATGAGTCGGTTATGGAAGCGTCAGCATTCGTTGAAATTGTCGGAGTAGTTATAGTTATACAAAATAAATTAGTGTTAAGACAGATATAAAAAAAATTGTTCCTTAATTACTATAGCATACTTTAAAGGGAAATGAGGTAAGCCATACATTCTCTTGTATATATATAGGTTGATTGGGCATTAACAGTAGCCATATTAAGTAAGCAGACTAAGCTATTGTTGAAAGCTTAACTCAGGGGTGCCCAAAGGTTACTTATGGTCGTGCAGCCACCAATTCATTTGATGCAAATCAAACATGCATTACAAAAACAAATGTGCAGTCAGTGCATAACTCGTAGAGGCAGCCCCGGCTTAAATGCTCTAATATTCTGTTAAATCGCTGTACTTAAGCGATGTGCCACATCCGTTTCAAAATAAATTGCTGGAAATTAGAAAGTTCACATGATGCCTGCGTAGTGTTTCGGCTGTAACTTACAAAAACCGATTTGGTTTTTCGCTTGCCCACCTCACTGGCAACCCGAAATTGTTGTTTATGCCTTTTGTTTAGACACTCGCAACTGATAAACAAAAACTGAGTTGAAATATTTGCACATTACGCATACGCCGTGTTGCTTGGCTAGACATAAATTGGACAGACAGAAAGGCGAAAGCATCCGCATTCAAATTTCTAGCGAGTGCAAGCGTGTGTGTGTGTGGAGTACATATTTGACACAATTACAACACAGACATTCACACTCACACACCCACACACACACACTCATAGCGGAGTCACAGCAAGCACCTCCTTCTCAGACCCTTGAAAACAAAAAACAAAGTCTACAAAGAATTTTGAAGCAGCTGTGCCAAGTGGGGCCAAGTGTTCCTTTCACTTTTACTCATTTCATGCTCATTACGCGGCAACAACTGCCAACCTAGCCCGAAATTCTTACCGCAAGTGGCACAATTTGATTACAGGAACGTTTAAGCTGGCCGCAAACACTTTCTGCCTGATAATGAGGACGACGGCCAAACTGCAGTTCATTAGAAAGTCAGGGCCATTTAAAGTCGCTGCCAGTCACAAAAACACTTGGCGCCCAGCACTTGGACAATGCTAACGAGCTCCCAGCACACACACACACACACACTCACACACGACTGCCTTAATTTTCCCCCCGCTTGGTATGGGGCTTCAGCGAGTATGTAACAAGTTTTCCCTCCGTTTTGCGGACACGCAAACTTACAGCAGTTACATAGACTACAATTTTTTTTCCTGCATTTACTTGTTGTCATATTTCTGCTTTCCAAATTACAAAATGTTTACTATACAATAGACCGAAACGACTGCATAAAAATTGATATGTAAATATTTGCCATTGGCCTTCATTCGAACGGAAATGATTACGATGCGGCTAACCCGGCAGTAAACAGTGGGCGAAGCTTGTATACACTAGCCAATTCTTGATATAGCCAATCGAATTTGATTAACTAAACGGATTGGGAAGTGCATAGAATTGAGGTAAGGTCATGATATTATTATTGAAGTGAAAAGTTAACCTTAAACTCGCTCAAGGAATATTCTTCTGATGAAGTAAACGAATTCGACCATCGTCCATTTGCGCGATAACTGGGCGAATCACATATAACCAGGGCTGAAAAAAAAAAATTTACGGAGATCCGATTCGGGGGTTCGAATCAAAATTTACTAATGGTTAAGGTTCCGACATTTGAGGATCAATGTTCTTATGCAAGGTTTTGGTTCGATCCTGTTTTCATTGCCCAATTTAAATCAATTTTAATAGTAATTAATATAAAAAAAAAACAGATTTAATTTATTTACAACTTCAATTTGGTATTTGATGGTCAATTCTACTTTTTTGATAAGCGTCACCAATCGTGGTATATATTAGTTTTATAGGCTTCCACACAATTCTAGAAAAATTTATCAAAATCGGATGACTATATGATATAGCTGCCATATAAACGGTCGGTCCAAAAACTAGTTCTTGTGAGAAAAACTTTTTTGTTTTCTATCGCAGCGTCTTTAATCGTGGTATATATTAGTTTTATATGTTTCCACACAATTCTGGTAAAATTTATCAAAATCGGATTACTATATCATATAGCTGCCATATAAACGGTCGGTCCAAAAAACTAGTTCTTGTGGGAAAACTTTTTTGTTTTCTATCGTAGGTAAATCGTGGTATATATTAGTTTTATAGGCTTCCACACAATTCTAGAAAAATTTATCAAAATCGGATAACTATATGATAAAGCTGCCATATAAACGATGGAAAACTTTTTTTACGGTCCGTGGTTTGTACTAAAAACTAGTTCTGTGAAAAAACTTTTGTTTTCTATCTCTCTTGGTTTTTAGGTTTTCCCTTGATTACATGGAATGTTTCATCGTAGCGATCGTGGTATATATTAGTTTTAAATGCTCTCACACAATTCTGAAAAAAAAGATCGAAATCGGATGACTATATCATATAGCTGCCATAGGAACGATCGGTCCAATAACTAGTTCTAATGAGAAAACCTTATTTGAAATGAGTATTTTGTTCTCAGATTTGGAAATTCCGAACTTAGTCAGCTTTAGAAATTGTTTGTACTTAAATTTCCTCTGTTTACGTACTGAGTGTACCTTGGACCCAACGAGGTATACTTTTGACTCACCGGAGAATATAATTTTTCATCAATCTTCGTTGGTCTGCACATGGTATTATTTAGCCCATTTCAAACGATTTTGGTTCATTTTCCAGGCAAAAGATGTTTATTTTTGCTGGCAAGCGATTGACTAACACCAAAGACATTACTTTTTGTTGATATGCGTAGTTCAATAGCGATACTGCGCACACAAACCTGATACAATACTGACCCTGAGGTGCCCGTCCATATATACAGAGATCAGATGGTTGAGTCCTATTTAGCCATCGATATCTTCGTGGCCTAGCCAAGTCAGTAGGCAGTCGACGTTGCCTATGCCGGTTAGAATATGTTTCAACACTTTCACATACTGATGGTATGCCCAAATCCCGGAAAATGGTTAAATTGCAGACATACCGGTGAGCATCTAAAATTTGCCGAAAAGCCTTGGTCATGCACACCTCAACTGTAGTGTTACAGGCCGTCCCCCAAAACGAAAAACTTAATTTTTCTACGAAATGTTTTCTAGGTACTGAATGCTTTTTTTTTTTTTGGAAGTACAACAGTTTTAGAAAATTTAGTCATCCCCACTAGAAGTTATTCTCTGCTTACCGGATCTCATTTTCCGGTCCGTAGAGCTGGTGGTCTTATATTTCTTCGGCCGTACAATGACAAAATAAATTATTTATCTCGATCGCTAATTTTTGTTGAATTAACCAACTTTTCACTTTTTATAAATTTTTACACCATACAAATTAGCTTAACTGAACAAAAATATTTATGCTTTTGAAGGTATTGAATGTATAAACTTGAGCTTTGCATGAGTGGAGTCAAATTAACCTTTGACTCAACTTTTGAAAAATCATGTTCACGTAAGTCAAATCTAAAACTGTTTTGATTCGAGTTGCTCAGTTTATATTTCCCGTGACTCTAAACAGATCAAGCTTCAAACAGATCAAAGTGAAATGTTTCCTTAGATTAAGTCAAGTCAGAAAAAGATTCGATCTAAAAAAAAAAAAAAATTTTTCGTTTTCATTAAAACAAACACAAATAATGAATTAAATAATAATTTTAAAACATAATTTTTTATCATCTTTGGATGTTATTGCGAACCTTTTCACCTGATTGCAGGTGTGGCATTTTTTTTTTACGATTAATCATGTCGTCCACAGATTAGTATTAAAATAAGGGAAATAAGTCGGCGAAATTAACATTTTCAGTAAGATTGACAATATTTCTATCCACCCGATTTCAATGGAACGCAATGAGTAGAAAGCTTGAATTCTAACGGGTAGGACAGAAACTTTTAAGGGGATCTTCTACCTATCTAAAAATTCTGTAGAGAAAACCATAAGAGCTTTTTCAATTTGATTTTTAGCTTTGTGTTATTTATTAATTAAATAAAAAAATAACAAATTAAATGTTGGAATTTGAGGGCAGTTCAATAAGTAATCGGCCTGCCAATTAAGGCCTTCAAAAATAAGGTATAGAAGTGGTAGTCATGATTACGGGACTCCAAGTTATCGGAAATGAAAACGGTAAATGAGGTTATGATCAGAATTAATGTAATTCTGGTCCGTACCTCAATCATATTTTTCAAATCGGATTACTATAGCATATAGCTGCCATAGAAACGGTCGGCCCAAAAATTAGTTTTAGTATGCAAAACTTTTTTGTTTTCCATCGTAGCATCACGTATCTTGGTATATATTAGTTCTATATACTTCCACATAATTCTGAAAAAATTAATCAAAATCGGATGATTATAGCCTATAGCTGTCATAGGAAGGATCGGTCTAAAAACTAGTTCTAGTGAGATAACGGCGGAGCCAATGTTAGCCTTCTATTTTTTGTTTTTAAACGTCTTCTAAATCAGCTGAAAGTTTCGTTTGTTTTCGCTTTGGCTTTACCGCTTATTAAATTCGGTAGCATATTCATCGCTTGGCCAACTTTTCGCATCCTTCCTGTTGGTCATAAGTAATAAATTCACAAGTACTCCACTTGCTTCGTCCTGTTTTGTTGTCAAGTGGCCCTTCCATTTATATTTATTGTTTTTGCTTCGTCTCTTTGGCGCTGGCCAACTGCATCTTGGGCACTTCACCTTGTGCGCTATATTTAAGCAGTTCTCGTTTATCGGGCTTTGTGCTTTGCAGCTGATAATCATCTTCATCATCATAGTCTGTGTGATTTTGAAAACAATTCTGGAAAAAAAACTGACGTCAATGGGCTATAAATAAACTCAGTTTTTTTTTTTTAGAGTGTGTTAATAAAAACATCCACAAGAGAAATATCAGCGCCTCAATATAATTGATTTATTGTTTTAACCGAATCTCCACCGAATAAATAGCCCTTTCTGTCTATAAACGTTGGGCTGCATGATTGATATGTATATGCATATGTATGTAAATATTTTTGTATTTTGCGGAATGCCATGTGTCTCAATTGTAATTCAAAATGCATAAACTGGCAGGCCGAATGACTGGCAAGAGGCATATTTGCCGGAACCGAAAGCGGTGCAAAACCTATGCAAAGCTTTCATCAACGGTATCAATTAGTCGACCCCTTGTCAAACATATGACACAGTCATTTTATACAACTGGTATTCACATGAACGATGTTTGCATGAAAAGCAATATTTTGCAACATATTTGACATGTACATACATATATAAATTCCGATTGATGGGAAGTGCAAAACAAAAATTTGACATTTTCAGTTTTCTCGCCATTGAAATTGAGTTCCAATTTGTAAGGCCAATTGAAGAATTTCAGAAATTAGTTTGCAACTTGTGGGCTATTTGATAATAATAAATTAAATACAAAATTTAATTTAATCATTCGTTGCCGGAATCACTCGTGCAGGTCTCTAATATAAATACACAGAAAGTTACACAATGCACAAACACAATCAAGGACAATTTTGGTATTTGATATCGATTCGAAAAGTACTGCTACAGAGCTGAAATGTAATAGCACATTTAAAAGCCACAGAATATAAAGGAAGTGAACAAATTTTCAAAGCAATCTGTCCACGCCTACCCCATCCGCCCATAAAAGCTTTATACTGTAGGCATGAGGTGGTTTATTGTATTATTAAATTAACTACTGTGTAGGCAAAAAAACTCATTTCACTTTTTTTCCATGAAATTCAAAGGAGATTTTATTGTATGACGAATGTTCGTTTTGTTCGATCACCTCTGACCATCTTTGCTGGATGGAATACATAGGTTGCTATATTTATTTCTAGCCTAATAATGAAAACGCGAATATCTATGATCAAAAATGGTTTTTGTTGTTTTTCAAAGTATTCTCCAGCAAGATTTATACACTTTTGCATGCGCTCAAACCAATTGTCGAAGCACTTTTTCCACTACGATTGAGACACCACTAAAACATGGTTTTTGAACTCTTCAACAGCATCTTCTGGCGACGAAAATCGTTGACCAGGCATTTTTCCCTTGATGTGCGGGAATAAAAAGAAGTCATTGGGTGCCAAGTCAGGGCTGTACGGTGGAGGACCCATCAATTCGACGTTTTGGGCGATCAAAAAGGCGCTGGTGTGAGCTGATCTGTGAGAGCTCGCATTGTCATGGTGCACAATGATCTGTCTTTTCTTGTTCGTTTTTCGAATTTCTTCGAAGACTTCAGGCAAACAAATTGTGGTGTACCACTCAGAATTGACCGTCCTACGTTGCTCAAGCGGAACAGTCGCCACATGATCAGTTTTACCGAAGAAACAGGCGACCATTTGCTTCGAAGTGCCTCTTCCACGAACGACTTTCGTTGGATTTGGCTTGTCTTCGCAGACCCACACGGTCGATTGCTGTTTTGTTTCGGGCTCATAAGCATAGATCCATAATTCGTCACCTGTGACGATCTTATAAACGTCTTTTGAAACACCGCGATTATATTTTTTCAAAATTTCTTTGCACCAATCCACACGAGCCTTTTTTTGAGCGATTGTCAAATTGTGCGGGATCCAACGAGAACAAACCTTTTTTACGCCCAGGTGTTCATGCAATATCGAATGTATGCTGGTGGAAGAAATGCCCAAGGATGCCTCTATCTCACGGTATGTCACATGACGATCTTGCATTATCAGTTCACGCACGGCATCAATGTTTTCTGGCACAACGACTGTTTTTGGACGACCTTCACGACCTTCGTTTTCGAGCGAGCGTCGCACGCGATTGAATTCATTAAACCACTTTTTCACAGTGCTATAGGATGGTGCTTCATCGCCATACAAAGATTTAAGTTCATCGTTGCACTCTTGTCGATAGTTGTAAAAAATGATTGCACGAAAATTTTCGTGAGTTAATTCCATTTTTCTGCCGAGGTAAGTTTTTGATTAATCGTTAATCGATATCAAACGTGGTCACACATGAAAGAGTTGTATGGAGCTTTTATCGATAAAAGTCCAAACTTTTTTTGAGAAAAGACCAATTGGTCCCAAAATGGCTAGAAGTGACCTAGACCTAGTATCCCAGCCATTCAAGCAGCCGTAACCGAGATACTGAAGAATATTCCTATAAATTACATGGAAAATCTATGCATGCGCTGTTTTATTGTTTCTCCCTGTTTTCTCTCGCACTATTAATTCATTGATCTGTCTCTTTAAATTCCATTTCCATTAAGTGAATGTAAAAAATTCGTTTATTCAATGTCATTTTGCTTCAATAATAAACCAAATAAAGAAGGCAAGTGTTTGAGTCAGCTGTTAGCCTAGCGATGAATTTGATCGATAACTAGAGTTAAAATATGGACCAGAACTCAGGCTTCGGTTAAGATTGGGTCATCCGCTAACCAAATTAAGACATTCAAATTCAACTGAACTTTGGTAAGATTGACTAACCAAACATTGTGTTATTGGGCCTTAATCAATTAGCTGATTTTGAAGGGTTGAAAGCAAGCTTCTGAAAAATTTGTTTTTATCTTAATCATCTACAATTCAAAATTTCAAAGTCCTTGAAAATAAATTTGTTGAATTTATGCCAAAAATTTGTTGATATAAAAAAAACTATGCAAATTGTCTTTTTTTTTTTTGTCTTACTCAGAGAACCGCATTTAAATTGAATAATTAGAATAAACAATTTAATTTGATGTTATTTGAATTAAATGTATATATTCAAGGGGGGCGTTGTCCATTTGAGACGTCAATGGGCAAAGTGCTTCACACACACACACACACACACACACACACACAGACTCCTGTTTAATTGCATAACAAGTCATTGGGGTCTCATTAGACTCCTTTTGTGCCGGTTTGAATTACTCAAAGCTATTTTGACTATTTACTACGAAAAGTCTATGGTCAAAGCGTGTAATTATATTTATAGACCAAAGAGGAACATGCAAGTACTCCGTCATTATAGTTGTTGTAGTTGTCAAGCTCTCGATAAGCCGTCTTAATTTGATCATAAGGAGCGTCAGCTACCCCTTCGTGAGGAACTCATTTGGGACGGTGCAGGTATTCGAGTACTCAAGGTCAATTGAATTTTGATTTGGATTAAGAAGACTCATTAATTTTTATTTGCCTTCAGAGAAAGTCTGATTAGCTAACTCTTACTGTTGTCAAATTTATTCTTGTACAATTGCCTAATTATTGTTTTAATGAAAACTTACTTAACAATTTAGTGCAAGGTAGACAAATCTTCTAAGGGCGGAAGTAAAGCTTTGCCACTCACATGGGGCTGACAAAACAGAATGCATAATGTGTGAAGGGAACTAAGGCTCTAAAGACCCCTCATTATAATGTTTATCAATAAATGTTAAAGTTAAGCGACATTCGTGGCTTTGGCATTCCCAAATAATCTTATTGTCACTTTTATGGGACATTTCCACTGAAAGGGTTATGAATTAATTATGCCGCACAGTTGGGCAGGCGGACAGGAAGCAAAAGTTCATCGCATTATGAATACATGAATGAGTGAGAAATTAATATGCGACAAGCCGAAGCGAGTTCTTCATAAAGGCAGCATATTTTAACACAATAATAAAAGATAATAGTAGATTTTAAAAAGTTGTGGGTAAAATTCATATATGTTGTTATGATTTTCAGAGTTGAAAGTGCATTGATATAATTTAACTTTCGCTAATTACACATACAACATGTTGACATGGTTGGATATGTGCATACTCTATACGGGATGGTGTAAACAGATGTTAGCACTATCATTTCCACAGCAAATGTTGACTCTCTTGCTCGCTCTCTCTTCATCTTGTTGTTGTGGCATGGTTAACTAAATCGGCTTAGTTGTCAAACAAACAGACAGACACATATATGTCACACACACACACACATGCACACACCCAGAGGCACACTAAATACCAAGATGGTGTCATAAGTGGGCGTGGCAATGAGTGCCTCTTAAATTTTTTGCACATTTGTGCGATTTTAAAAGAAACGAGATTTGACACCAACTGCGATATACACTGAGAAAAAAATGATAAACTAAATTAAATAAATATTTAAGCACAAAATAAAGGGATCTACAGTTATACACCAAATCAAAACGGTAAAGTTTGATCACCTGTTTTATGACTTTTTGCAGCACTGCTAATGCCAATAGCTGGGAAAGGTGAACGAATGGTGAAAACGTTTTATTAGATTTATTGTACCACCATCCTAAATGATTGCTTTTATACCAAAACTAGCTTGTACCCGCGGCTTACTCTTTGTAATAATACATTTTTTCAATTAGATATAAATTTCTTCAAAAATCAAGGAATCAACTATAAGCAACGGGTTGCAATTGCTAAAATTTCGGAAAACGATTTTTAAAATATTCTTCAAAGCCCACAGAACACTATTATATCAACTTACTTTCAAAATTTTTAAAAAATCCGGAAAATTCAATGTTTGTAACCATTTTCCGTCAATTTTCGGGATTATCCTCAATTGGAAATTCGCTTTTGTAATATTTGCTTTGAAAATAAGTTATAAGCTCATTGGAATCAATATAAAAAGAGGTTCATATATACATTGATTTTTCGCCCATTTTCCGATTTTCTGGGTAAATTCAAAATGATTTAAAAAATAAAATTGTAAAATAAAATTTTTTTTGAACCGGTTTCCTCTAATATTTCGGATAATTTAAACTGGAGAGATTTAAGACAAAATTTTGAGCTGATCGGTTGGAAATAGAAAGAGTCTCACACACCATTATTCCGCCCATTTTGCGACTTTTGGGGAAGATTTAAAAATAATAGTAAATCCGATCGAATTATAAAAACAATTGTTTACCATTTTCCACATATCCCCGAACTTTCCAAAATTTTAAAATCCTGTAGAAAATAGTTTGTTTTGTAGTGGTTCATTC
The DNA here is from genome assembly GCA_018904225.1 of Lordiphosa mommai. Classification (NCBI taxonomy): domain Eukaryota; kingdom Metazoa; phylum Arthropoda; class Insecta; order Diptera; family Drosophilidae; genus Lordiphosa; species Lordiphosa mommai. The sequence continues at coordinate 642,461 of JAEIFT010000131.1, read as the reverse complement.
AACGGTTTTATGCGCATTTTTCGACTTTTTTGGAAGAAAAATGAAAATTTAACCCACCATTTGCCACGCAGGTGGGTGGATTTTCCCACAAAATTGAATATAATGTTTATACAGAGCTTTGGAAAGGATTTTGAATCTGATCGAATAAAAAACAAATCAAAAATGTTTGCAACAATTTTTCGGAAATTTTCCGGATTTTCCGAAAAATTTTTTATTTTATTGCGTAGAGATTAGTTAGTTAGAGATTAGTTTGGAGCTAATCGGTTGAAACACAAAACAGTTTCTTACAACAGTTTCGATACATGTTTCAACTTTGGAAGTAAATTTTAAAAAAATGTATTCCATATTTTTGTAGCTTAAAAATGAGTTTGCATACTAAACCTTTGCTTATAAAACCCATTTTTTACCTGTTGACTGTTATTGTTCAATTTTTATATTGATTTTATTATATATTTTTATATTATTATTATGATATTAATATTATTACATTTTTATATTATACTTTATATTTCATAATAAGTTTTTAGCTAATCCCTCGGAAACTAAACTTTCAGCTATTCAACCCATTCTTAACCCAGGGGTTAATTTTTAGAAAAAATTGGTAAGCAGACATTGTTGAAATTTTATTTATATTTTTTTAAAAGAAGTTTGGCGCTGATCGGATGAAAAACAACTAAGTTTCATACAACAGTTCACTCACTTTCAGAATAAGATGTAGCTACTGTGAACATTTTAGTTTGCTATCTCTAACGGTTTGGATTGTTCGACAGTCACCAATCAGTCAGGTTGAACTTTTTTATATAAAATAACAAATTCAAACATTTTAATTTAAGATTAAAGGGGATTCATGGGTATCGAGGGTAAAAAAGAGACTATTTTCTAAACAATTATTCACACTCTTTTATATAGAAAAGAGCAACACTTTTACTAAACTTGATCAAAAATACTCTGCCATCGGAAACTGGTTGCCGCAAACACCTTCAAAAAAAAGTATCCTAGCGTTGAAAAACTGTTCCTAGCCTTATCTGAAATCAATAACACAAATTCTATGTCTTAGTAGGTGAGTAAAGCTCGTGATTGAACGAAGGGTTTAAAAAAAAATGCAATTTGAATTTTTGGCAGAGGTGGCAAAAAAACACCATAAATTGATTTGTATGTTGTGATCATCGAATAGTCAAATGATTCGTTCAATCACTGTAGCTATAGATAATCCGATTTAGAATAAATTTCTGAATGATAGGCTCACGGTTTTTTTAAAAATCGTGTCTACAGACTTAGAAATCCATGTTTTTAGAAAAATTCGATGAAATCAACTCGCTTCGCCGGCCTATTACCTTTGAAGAATTTATGAGTTGTGCTCCACAGAACAGAGAGTGAGTTCTATACAGCGTATTAAGGGGTTCTTCTACCTTTAAAAATTTTATTTTTCCAGTTTTTTGTTTTGCCTTATTATTATTATTATTATTTCATGCCCTTTCAAACCATTTTCAAATATTCGAAATAGTTTAGCAAATATATCAATTTTAGTGGAGCAATGTTTTAGCTAACGTAAATATTTTCCACGTGGCCATGATAGCGCCAGTTCTACTGAACCAAATTTAATCAGCCTTATTGCAATCGACGCATAATTGATATAATTCTGGCCCGTACCTCAATCAAGAGAATAACATTTTTTTTTACTATTTTTTTACACTAAACTACAAAAAAAAACTTTAAAAATCTAATTTTTTTAAAGGGCCGCCAATTTTTCAAAAAAATATTCAAAAATATGATTGAGGTGCGGGCCACAATTATATCAATTCTGATCATAACCTCATTTACCGTTTTCAATTCCGATAACCTGGAGTCCCGGAATCATGGCCACCACCTCTACATCTTTTTTTTTTTTGAGACCTTAATTGGCAGGCCGATAACTTTTTAAACAACCCTCGAAATGCAAACTTTTTTTTTATATTTTATTATATAGTTAATTAATTACACAAATCCAAAAACCAAACAGAAAAAAGCTCTTATGATTTTATCTCAAGAATTTTTTTAAAAAACACTCATAAAACACTGTTCAAAGGTAGAAGACCCTCTTAAATAAAGATGTGGCACATTTTCTTGGTAAAACTTATTTGAAACCCTAGTTTATTATTTTATAACCTGACGACCCACAGAAACAAACATTTGACTATTTATCTTAAACAGTTTAAAGCTGACGATATAACGAGCTAGAAGGTTAAAATTCACGCTTTGGCCTGATAAATCGAATCAAAATCGAAGTTTATTATTTTTCAATCGTCATTGGCTTTTAACTAAATCCCCGGTGGTGGAATAAGGAATTCGACTACTAAATATACGGCCCTGTTCCGAATTCCAAGTCATGTCTTTTTTGACCATCACTTGGCCTACCGGGACATTCCAAACTTATTACAGGCAAAACCAGGGCTGCAAACCGGTCCGGTATTCCGGATTTCATAATTATAAACAAACATGTATTAATTCATATGTCCATGTATGGACGGTGACACTTTTTCCCGTCCACAACAAAATAACACATTCTCAAGCAAGGGAATTCAATTTGCATCTAAAAACGTATTTCTGGGTATTTAATCTGTTTGTATGGAGATTTAATGGCACGTTGAAAACGAGGGAAAGTTGCAAGTCAATTAAAATACAATTAGCATTTCACTCTCACAATATGTCAGTCAAAGCCGTGCTGTGGCAGTCCCATTCTGAGAAAAATAGTTCTGAATAGAAATTCTCGGAAATTTTGTATTTACGTAGTCGGAAACATACATATGATTAAGTCACTGTCACTGGCAATCATCAAATCACACAGTGACATGAAACACTATGCCACTTCCCACTTCTTTAAAAGAAAACTCAATTTGAAGGGAACTGATTGTGGAATCGAACCCCTAGCTTAGAGTTTGGATACAAGCCCCGAGCCGAACCCCTGTCGAAATTGGAGAGGCTTGCTGCCCTGATTCTAAGTTTAGGATTGTTCGTACTCACCGAATATAACCCTCTTGGGTTTTAAAAAAAATCATTATTCTTAATTTAATATTCTGTTTATTTGTTTAAGCACTAAAACCAAACTGAATTTTTACAACATTGCATACTTACTATGAATATTGTTCTCAGTGTATAATAATTCATAATGATGTGTGTGGCGCTTGTTGCTGTTTCTTCTTTGGTCTTTGTGCTGAGATTTGTTCAGTTTTTATCCCTTTTTTTTGGGTGATTTTATTATTGATTTTCGCTGCACACACTCACGCACACTTGCGCCCAGTTACATTAATGTAGCATACTTTTTTGGGCAGCAAAATTGCTGCTGCAGCAGCAGCAGCGGAAGCAGCTGCCCCCGGAGGCCAACAATGTGAGGAAGTAAGAAAGCAAACGACGTGGACTGCGTTATGTACATGTGGGCTCGTATGTGGCGTTGCATAGCAAAGTTATGTATATGTATGTGGGTGTACGCCTGCTGGCGCACACTTACACAGAGCTAGTGCATCTGCTTATCGCACGCTTTGTGCCATATTTGTGTTTTGGCCCCAATTTTTTTTTTTTTTTTTTTGGTGTTTGGTGAGCGAGTGGGACTGGGCTAAGCTGGCATCGCCCCCCAACAACAACCTAATTGTGGCATTTAGCCAACTGGTCACAATTTCCTTTTGACTGTCAAGGCAATTATTCTTCGACTTGTAATTGAATCGACGCCACCAACTGCACCAGCAGCGGCAGCAGCAGCAGCATCGTCAGCAGCTTGTATAACCTTCCGCCCTGCAAATGGGGAGCCATTAGATATGCACATGTCCCATATCCTTGTACATAATTGGCAATTGCATTGCAAAATGTGCTGCCACGACGGCAAATGTCAGATGAAAGTTGTTTGCTGCTCTCCCTTAATAAGTAACTCAAAACTTGGCATTCGTAATGAGAGGAGCACAAAGTGGTGGAAATGGGAAAGTGGAATAATGCAAAAATTTATTTGAAACCAAATCGCATAAGGGGAGAGGGTGGAAATCAAATTGAAGCGCATTCCGCCAAGGGCTTCAGCGCATTTTCCTCTCAAATTTAAATCCCCAATTTACTTAAAACTCATAATTATTTTGATATTTAAGGCAGTTAAGCCACAGCTCAGTCAGCAACTTCATTTGCAGGGAGAGAGAGAGAAAAACCACAGATTGGCTGAACTTTGGCTCATTGTGTCATAAAAAGTATACAGGTTGCATTTTGAACGCCTTTAAAGCAAAGTTCTCGCTGTTATGTCGCATGCTTAACCTGGCGCAAATTTACACACACACACACACATAAACATACATTTATGTATATATGTGTGTATGACTGCACACGTTCAGTTTTATAATTTGAAACCCCAGCCCATAACCAATTCTCTTTTGGATGGCAAAAATAAAAAATATATCCTTAAAATTCGCGTTACATTTGCTCTGAAGATGCCAAAGAGGCTGTTCCAAATTATTTTGCATGGTTTTCTCTATTTTATAGTCACGCACGAAACGCTTTCCATGCGATGCGGAAATATATTAAGTATAATTATGTGGCCAATAAATTATTAAACGAGAACGCAAAGCTAACTTCGGCAGTGCAGAAGTTTTATTACACTTGCAACAGCTCGCTCCAACTAATCGCACAGTAAGAATACATACGTAGGTTGCTAGATATATATTTCTGGTCTAATAATGAAAACGCGAATATTTATGATCAAAAATGGTTTTATTGTTTTTCAAAGTATTCTCCAGCAAGATTTATACACTTTTGCATGCGCTCAAACCCATTGTCGAAGCACTTTTTCCACTCCAATTGACACACCTCCAAAACATGGTTTTTGAACTCTTCAACAGCATCTTCTGGCGACGAAACTCGTTGACCACGCATTTTTCCCTTGATGTGCGGGAATAAAAAGAAGTCATTGGGTGCCAAGTCAGGGCTGTACGGCGGATGACCCATCAATTCGACGTTTTGGACGGTCAAAAAGGCGCTGGTGTGAGCTGATGTGTGAGAGCTCGTATTGTCATGGTGCACAATGATCTGTCTTCTCTTTTGTATGTTTTTCGAATTTCTCCGAAGAATTCAGGCAAACAAATTGTGGTGTACCACTCAGAATTGACCGTCTTACGTTGCTCAAGCGGAACAGTCGCCACATGACCAGTTTTACCGAAGAAACAGGCGACCATTTGCGTCGAAGTGCTTCTTTCACGAACGACTTCCGTTCCACACGGTCGATTGCTGTTTTGTTTCGGGCTCATAAGCATAGATCCATAATTCGTCACCTGTGACGATCTTATAAACGTCTTTTGAAACACCGCGATTATATTTTTTCAAAATTTCTTTGCACGAGCCTATTTTTGAGCGATTGTCAAATTGTGCGGGATCCAACGAAAACAAACCTTCATGCAATATCGAATGTATGCTGGTGGAAGAAATGCCCAAGGATGCCTCTATCTCACGGTATGTCACATGAAGATCTTGCATTATCAGTTCACGCAAGGCATCAATGTTTTCTGGCACAACGACTGTTTTTGGACGACCTTCACGACCTTCGTTTTCGAGCGAGCGTCGCCCGCTGGTTTTGAATTTATTAAACCAATTTTTCGCAGTGCTATAGGATGGTGCTTCATCGCCATATAATGATTTAAGTTCATCGTTGCACTCTTGTCGTGATAATCCACGTCGAAAGTTGAGAAAAATGATTGAACGAAAATTTTCACGAGTTGATTCAATTTTTTTGCAGAGGTAAGTTTTTGATTAATCGGTTATCGATATCAAACGTGGTCACACCTGAAAGAGTTGTATGGAGCTTTTATCGATAAAAGTCCAAACTTTTTTTGGGAAAAGGCCATTTGGTCCTAAAATGGCTAGAAGTGCCCTAGGCCAGAAACTTAAATAGCAACCCACGTATTAGTATTATAAGCATTTACATCCTTTTGGAAAAATTTATCAAAATCGGATTACTATAGCAAATAGCTGCCATAGAAACGGTCGGTCGCAAAATGTGTTTTACAAAGAAATATTTTTTTTTTTGGTATCAAATTTTGATTCTCAATGATTTTAAATTTTTAAATATCTGATATCTATATCCTATATATATTTTACTGGTTAAATCAGTTGGAGGAAACTTTTGCAAGTGTATTAAAACTTCGGCACAGTTGAAGTTAGCTTTGCCTTCTCGTTACTCATGATTTCGGCATCGTATAATCACTCGAGCAGGTCTCTACTCTGTACCTATCAAAGTTTATATTTAACTAATCAATTTTAAGAGAAGGGCCATACAATATGTGTAAGTGCTGCCCATCACGGTGGCAGCCGGTGCTGCCCATCCCAATTATTTGTTTTGCTTATAACTCGTCTATCGTTTATCTGATCTGGAAACGGTGTATGTTGGATCGATAAGCAATACTTAGTTTGTATGTCTAGAAGGATCGAACAAAATATCTTAAAAATTGGGGGAAGTATGAGGTTTTTTTCAATTTGCGGGGGAGAAATGCAAAAATCAAACAAAACTGAATTTTCGATCCTCTTAGAAAAACTTCTTCTCAAGGTGCCTTTTCAAAAGCCAGGAACCTTATCTCTGAAAGGCAAAGTGCCATAGCAAAGAACACTGACTTGATCAATAAAATGATTATTTATTTAATAACTGAAGATGGTCAAACATTTTTCTTAATATACAATCCATATTCTTCTTGATGGATTCTGTAAATCTAGAAATTATATTAAGCCATATTATTTGACTCTCATTTATTATTTAAATAACAAATGCCATTGAATGTCTCTATTATTTGGCGACAAAAATTAGCAATTGCAGAAAGTTAGCTACAGGCCGACACGCTCCTTGCTCAGCCGCCGCCGCCGCCCTATGTCATAAACATACACACACACAGGCATACAACCACTTGCATAAAGCAAAACGCAGCCAATTTTTGTGTAGATTTTTCTATTTTTAATAAAGCAACTCTGGGCAAGGTCAGCCCTGAGTTTTGATGGCAGGACCAGGCGGCGGCCAAAAGGAAACCGCGTAGCAAGAAACAGTTAGAGCGAGAGGCACAAGGACAAAAGGCTTGGGCCGAGCATTGGTCATTCGGTCTGCAGCATTTGCAGCAACTAAAAAATACCGATTAAAAACTTTCTGCACTGCAAGGGCCATTACACAGAGATTCCACTTGGCCAGTTGGCCAACTTTCGAAAGATGGCCACAATTTGCCGCACACTTGTAACGTAATTTTGCCAATAGCTGATCAGAGCTCGGTGATCGGAATCGAAGTGTTGGCAGTATGAAACAAAAAATCGATTTTGTTTACAAAATATTTTCTCAGTCGGGGCACAGGGAAAGACATAACATTAGATCAATCCAGATCAAACATACAAACGGCGGCGCATACGATGAGCCTGGCGAGTAGTAGTAGCAAATTTGTCTAAGCGTATTAACGTTTACATGCAGAGCTAATGGAATGGCTAACACAGATAACAAAATTGAATCTGGTTAATAGAATTTATTAGTCTGAAACTCGTTGAGTTTCAATCGACGCAACTGAAATTAATCTTTGATTTAGTCCTATTGAAAAAAGTAGAAACTTTGCCACGACTATTTCTAATCTTTTAGTCAAATATTTAGGATTTTAGCTATTTTTAGTAAGTAATTCAAGCAATTAAGCAAAGTAAACTTTAGGTGAAAATATGACGCTTTAATTAGCATTAAATTGCGTTGGGTCTTTCTGTTTATGAAACAACTTTATTATTTCCCTTTAAAAATCAGTTTATGGCAATTTAATAAAGTGCATACAAAATGTTTTTTTTTTTTTTTATAATCTAATGATGTCAACCTTTGTGTCAACAAAACACATTTCGCGGTAAGCTGTCCAATATAAGCTGTTCCCACCCAACGAATCCAACCATAAGGGAGCACTACCAGGATTAATTGGTGCGTTTGAGCGAACACAACGAACACAGTGTGGGGGGGATAGGCTTATAAAAGTGCTTTTTGTTGCATGACATTGTTCGACTACACTTAGCTAGGGTCGTCCAAAACCAATTGAAAACGCTTAAAATACTTTAAATTTAGTTTTACGTTTTACTTTTAATTTAGTTGTACGGACAACCTGCTTTAGGTGAGAATTTAATTATAAATTTAGAAAAAACTTTAAGTAAAAACTATCATTAAAATTGTATTTCTTTCTTTCTTTTGCATTCATTTTACGCCCATCTCATTAGCTTAATATTACCACACATTTCAAAATTAAAACCTAATACACATTTTATCTGCTATCCCCCGTCTTGCTTTCACTTTTGTCACACACATACACACACATATACATCAAGATCAAGGTCGGCCCCCAGCGTTGCGGCAGCCTCTGCCACTGCCTCTGTTTGCGCCACTTTTGCCAGCGGCTGGGCTCATTTATAAGTAGAACAAGTGATGCATGTGGCCCAGTCCCCCCCCCCCCAGTCCAGTGGCAGCTGCAACTGCTTCATATGCAAATCTTGTCTGCCCTCCTTCCACCCACACGGAGAGATAGTTGTCTACATACATAGCTGGCATGTAGAACAGTTTTTAAGTATGTGCAAGCACACACACACACACACACACACATGAGTTTTAGCCTCTGCTCCCCTGATTAACATAAATGCCAGGCCAAACGTTGACGGCGACTGCGATGATGTTGGCAACACCAACCATAGCCACAGCGGCAAAACAATGTGGCACAGTGTGTTTTGTGTCCCTGGGAAACCAGCAATTCGATTACGGACATACAGAAATTAGGAAATTCGTTTGAAAAATCCAGGGACACAAAGGCTTTGTAATGCAGTTGGGTTATATTTTCGATATAGTATAATATAATTGCTTTTCACTTACATTCTCACATTTTCAATGCCTTTTTAACCCCGTTTATATGTGGCAAAATTGTGTATCCTCCTATGATAAAGCTTACCTTATCCACACCTTTTCTGCTGAAAATGAGAAGTGCACCCTTTTTTTGGTCGCACAAGAGAATATAGATTAACGTAATATTCGAAAATTTTCATGGCTACTATCTTCACACTGGCCGGCAATAGCCGGTGAAGGTGACCGGAAGGAATCAAGTTTTAAAGAAAAAACGTTTTATTAAATGCTCCGAGGCAGGGTTGAGGACAGTTGGCTTACACGACCGCAGACCCACGTAACTACAGACCATTCTCCTGGGATATTTTGAAATAAGCAAGAACTTCCAGTGTCCAACGCAGAGCATTTGCATAATAATTTAATGAATTGTCATGTGATCAATTTTAAGTGTAGTTTGATATGAGAAAATAAAATATTAAGCCCTAGAAAAAAAATAAATTGTATATTTAGTGCAGCTTTGAAAATCGGGCTGCTGCAAATTTCCCACCTTTAAACCAAATCCATTCTTAATTTTTTCGTTCTTAAAAAATAAGCCCACATTTTCAACAGTATGCCATTCGATCTAAATCGATAAACTAACTGAAAAATTGTATTCCTAAAAAATCTTTCATTTTTACAAAACTTGGATGCTTGCGGTAATTGATCTAGATGATTAGCAATTCAATTTTTTGCGTTCTAAATGCAAGACCGGTTGGTTTTTAAACGCGGAACGTACGGTCTCTATAATAGCGTTCTAAACTTATGCCCGCACAGCACATAACTATGCACAATAAATGCAAAAATATATGGGCATTTCCTATGTTACGTAAGTTACATTCGTACAAGTATTTTTGCTCATTGCTGGCCATTTGAGTGATATATACACTTTATAAACATAGTGGTAGAAAAGCGTTTGGAGAGTACTTTCGAAGAGGGAACAACAGTTTTCTAAGGTAAGAAAGCTGAGTTTTGGCAGAATACAAGTTCTTTAAATGAAGGAACGTGCGTAACTTTTTAGGCCGTACTGTAATGTCTCTAAAAATTCACATAAAGATTCCTCACAAACTCTCATTTCAAAGTTTCTTGCCATTTGTTAATTTCTTTAGACTATCGGTATGTAGGTTTGCCAACAGCAGCGCACATAACATCCGTTCGACGAAAGGAAATTCCCAAGAAATGCAAATATTTATTGAAAACTTTTAATTTTCATCATTAAATTTTTTCGAAACCTACCTTGAAATTTTATTCGTTTTTCGTTGAGGCTTACCAATATATTTCGATATTAGATCGAAGGGCCACAGTTTTGATTTTAATAGAGCCGCAAAAATATCAAGAGCGGCGAAATATTTTAAACCATTTTTTTTCAGCTTCAAGGGCAGAAAGAGTTGTGTTTGCAATTAAAATTATGTATTTTTATCGCTTAATTCAAAGAACCATATTTTTCGTTACGTACCTTACCCGATTTAAATAGCTAATAAATGACAAGCCAAAAGAGTTTTTAAATGTGTTTTAACATTAGAGGGTGCACAATTGGTTAAATTAAAAGTAGGTATAGGTTGGGAGCACCTTAACTTTGTACAATATAATAAAGCTTCGTTAGGGCCATTTGAAAATCAAAGTTTTTTGGGCAACAACATTTTTTGTTTAAAGTAGGTGATCATTTGTGCGCATATTGGGACTTACGATGGTCGTAGAGAAAATTCCTTTAAATATTCTTAAAGGTAAATATGTAACCTATTTCATCTATATATTGTCGATTGAGTTAACGCAACTTTAAAAATTGACTCCTGGTTGACCATATTATTTTAATGCCTACTACATTACTTCCTTCTTCTGATTTTTCTTTTACCTTATTATTTTCCTAACTAGTGAATCAATCTTCATAAAGGTTTGACATTTTTCGAATTCTTGTCGATCGCTTAAGATCCAATGTTATATCTTAAAATCAGGGCTGCAAACCGGTTCAAACCCGGAATTTCATCTATTCTTTTACTGTGAACTGAACCTTAAACCGAACCTCTTGTGATAAAATATCTGAACCAGAACCTGTTCCGAACCAAAACTTTAGGTTCGGTTCAACAAAAGTTGCAAGTATTAGTTAAGCATACACCAACACTTGCTCGAAGAAATAATACCTTTAAATTATATGTTCAAGTCAATAAAAAAATCCAAAATTTTCTGTAGATATTTTTATATTTTAAACAATTATTAACTCTTCTAAACAGATTTGGAAAAACTTGGGACAAACCCAGGTTTGAACCAAAAAAACAAACCGTAAATTTCTGAACTTTAATTATTGTTAAATTTTGGTTCGAGAACGCGATCCGGACCTCCGCAAACATTATTTGAGTTCGCAGTCCCTGCTTTATATAAATGTGGCAGCGAACTCGAATGATTTTGCTGGGGAGTCGTCTTGACATGAGTAACATTTCGGCTATAACGCCAACCTGTACTGGAATTCTCAAATTCAACTTCTAATCCACAATTCTTAACAACCTTGTAAACGGTTGGCTCACACGTTTTAGCCAATTTAATAGTCATTAGTTTTGCAACTATCTCATCTCCTTTTTCATCATCGTTGGCTCTTGGAGGACAACTTATTCCAAGCATTAGCCGTATATAGGATAACAGCCCCTTTCTTGTCTTGGTAATTTCTCTAGATCCTGGGGAGATTTCAACCTAATGGTAGGCCTGTTTTAAATCAAGCTTAGAAAACACCCTTGCTCCACCCAAGTGTGGTAGGAAATCCTCCATTGTCGGTAGTGGGTGATGTACACGTTCAACCGCTTCATAGACACGTCGCATATCCACACAAATGCGGACATCATTGACTCTTGGGGCGCAAACCAACGGTGAAATCCATTTTGAAACACCATTCACCGGGTTTTTTTAAGACTAATACAGGGTGTATCTTATATCCGATGTTTTTTTTTAAATAATTTGACAACCAATGAATTTCACAAAATCACAATCACAAGATATAAAAAAAATTTAGATTTTTTTATCATAGCCAATGCCAAGTTTGATTCAGGTAGATAAGAAATAATGGAATGGATAACCATGGAAGAGAATATCCCATTAGAAGGACATCTTGTTCCTTTTGCGGTAATGAATCCTTCTATGTGTTAGAAGCAGACACTATGTTATTCCATCAGTTAAGCTTTAAAAGCACTTGGAAAACCCCTTCGGTCTTGCCCTCAGGCGCAATGGCTATGAATGACGCTTAATTGACAAACACTTTTTGACAATTTTGCGACACTGTGCCACAAATTTCTTAGATATTTTTGACTTACTGTGGACACGCTGCGTATAACATTCCATTGCCGCATTTTGTTATCCGCCTCCAACCATGCCATGTTTTTTGGGGTGAACAATGAGCAGCAAAAATAGCGTCGCATGCTCCGCTCCACTCGGGCAGTCAGTGGCTTTGTTTTGTGTTTGGTTGCCGGAACAATGCAACAGTTTTGGCCTGGCCAACAAAGACCACAGCACAGCCCAGCCCAGCCCAGTCCAGTCCAGTAATAATAACAACAATAATACATAATAATAAGAGAGAGCGCCTGCCCTTCCCTCCTCCTGCAGCACCATCCACTTGAGCGTGGGCGTAGTTGCCTCTCAGCGTTGTCTGATAATTTTTCTTATTTTGTAGGGCCTTTGTCTTTCATGCTAAACTGCAAGGCGCAGCACATGGCGAAACGGAACCCCTTGTCCTCTCCGCTATGCCATTGTTTCGAGGCTTGCCGGGGCGTCCATTTCACTGATTAGCCAAGAAGTCAACTTCAACTTCAATGAAATCAATCTATTAGTTATACTTTTGTATGTACGTACATATAAGCTTATGCACGAAATGCTTAAATTTGCAATTCATATGAAAAATCGAAACCAGAAACAAGGCGCCGCTTTTAGAGTCTTTAGGTTTGGGCTTAAGACCTAACAATGTAAAACTTTACCCCAGCCACGAAAACGAACACAATGAGTTGTCCGAAATTATACTGAAATGGAAGAAAAGATGAACCTAATTGGGGTATGCATATTAACTGCACAAAGAGAGAAAAAACCCTGTTCAGAAAATTAGGTACCGTAAATTGAAATTAAATTAAAAGTTTATACGAAATTTCTTAAAATGTTTTAGAAGTGTGCGAAATGGACACAACTCAACTTAAACTCCGCTCCTCCCATCCCAGACAATGGTGCACCGCATTGAGGCACCATTTTATTCGTTAGATTTCCAGACAAATTATTAGAATTCTTAGTTTCACCAATGAGACCCGGTTGCTGTCCATTCGGAATCGTTCAAGTAGCACCATCTGTCCGCATAATAATGACAGATCTGTTTACAACCGATAATTGTTGTTCCTCAATCAAGAAAATGTTTTTCCCAGATTAGTTGCTTTTTTCATAAAAAACGAGAGCGTAAGTTCAAGTCGGCCCTGCTCGACTTCGATATACCCGTTACTCAGGGTAAGGTTTATTTAAGAATATTTTATTAGATCACAACATGCCCAAATTGTGGGAGATATGAGGTTTTTTCCAAATTGCGCGGGTGGCAACTCTTCTATCGTACATCTGATCGGGAATTAAAGTATGGCGGATTGATAAGTAATGATGATTAAAATATATGTCTAGAAGGTTCGAACAATCTATTTTAAAAATTGTGGGAGATATGAGGAATTTTTCAAATTGCGGGGGCGTGAACTTTTCTATCGTTCATCTGATCAAGAAAAGATGTATGGCGGATCGATGGGTAATGATGATTAAAATATATTTCTAGAAGGTCTTAACAATGTATTTTCAAAAATGTGGAAGATATGAGGTATATTTCAAATTGCGGGGGCGGCAACTTTGCTATCGTTCATCTGATCGGAAAATGATGTAATGCGAATCGATAGGTAATGATGATTAAAATATATGTCTAGAAGGTTCGAACAATCTATTTTCAAAAGGGGAGATATGGAGGTTTTTTCCATATTGCGGGGGCGGGAGAGGGCGTGGCAAAAATTTGAAACAAACTTGATCTGCGTGCAGACAATACAAGTCTACACTGAAAAAATGGTAGCTCTAGCTCTTATAGTCTCTGAGATCTAGGTGTTCATACAGACGGACGGACAGACGGACGGACGGACAGACGGACAGACGGACATGTCTATATCAACTCCGCTGTTGATGCTGATCAAGAATATATATACTTTATGGGGTCGGAGATGCTTCCTTCTGCCTGTTACATACATTTGCACGAACTTAGTATACCCTTTTTACTCTACGAGTAACGGGTATAAAAACAAAATCAACTCAATTTTAGTTTTTGCGTACTCAAAAAAAGTGCTTGAAGTGAGAAGTTCAATAACTTCAAATGTGTTAAACCGTTTTTACACTGTTGTTGACATTGTTTGTTTTCATATTTTCCACTGTTTTCCAACACTGTTTTTGTATATATATATTTTTGTTAAAAAAAATGTGGCAACACTGTTTTCCAACACTGTTTTTGAAATTTGTTTTCCTTTACTAATTTCATGATTTCCAATTTTCCACTGTTTTCCAACACTGTTTTTGTATATATATATTTTTGTTAAAAAAAAATGTGGCAACACTGTTTTCCAACACTGTTTTTTCCAATTTTCCACTGTTTTCCAACACGGTTTTTGTATATATATATTTTTGTTAAAAAAAAATGTGGCAACACTGTTTTCCAACACTGTTTTTGAAATTTGTTTTCCTTTACTAATTTCATGTTTTCCAATTTTCCACTGTTTTCCAACACTGTTTTTATATATATATATTTTTGTTAAAAAAAATGTGGCAACACTGTTTTTGAAATTTGTTTTCCTTTACTAATTCCATCGCAGTATTTCCAATACTGTTTTTCAATCTACTTTCATGACACTGTTTTCAACATTGTTTTCTAACACTGTTTTCCAACACTATTTTTCAACTCAGTTTTTCAAGAAATCGCCTAAACTCTTTTTAATTAACGACGCCTCGAGAGTGTTAACCACACTCACACTCACCCATTTTCTTTGTATAAAGGATCAGACCGACTTGCACCAAATTTGTTGTTTTTTAAGCTATTGATCTTAAATTTGGGTTGAGCTCATACGAGCCATATAACCGATCTGGCAGACTAACACCAATTTTGTTCGATTTGACGATACATTTAGCACGATTTTTTTAAAGCGAGGCAAGATTTAGCAAGATGTGTTATTGGTTCATAAATATGCACACTTTTGTTAATTACTTTGCAATTGAACCTTGAACGAAAAATGGAACACACAATCAGCTGACTTTAACTGTAAAAAAAAAACTGTGTTGCCACAAAGTTTGAATTTGGTTTTGTTTTTATCTAATATGCGTATGAAAATATTAAAAAACAGTTCGTATTTAAAATCTGAAATATATAAAATCGAAGTTAATGCCAAAAGAACAAATGAGAAACAAATCCATGGGCTTTTTATCTCCTACCGTTTAGACTGTGCGTAGATTATCAGTCATTCCAAAAAATTTCGTTTACCTATTAATACTCCGAATTACGCTTTTTGTCTTAAACTGGACTTGCAGCTATGTTTAAACTTCCTCCGCAATCTTATTTTAATAATTTAGGGATGTATGCTGTGTACCTAAGGACCAACCACTCTATAATTATTTATCGGTTATATATTTTTTAAACAGCGCACAGAAAAAATTGGACGCATTCATATCCCAGAAAAGTCTAAATTTTTTTTATCGTCTAGGACTTTCAACTGATTTTTTTGGAGAAGTATCCCTCATTGTGGTCTGAAGAAGAAGAGTTAATATAAAAAACATGGAGATAGTGAATAGTTTGTGCGTGGTTTGTGGTGGTGAAAGACTTCACCCACAAGCAATCAAAAGATGAACATCAAAAACAATGTGTGCTGCAATGTAAAGAAAACCACAGAAAAACATGTCCAAATTGTCAAAAAAAAATACTTTTTTTATAAACTTGACAAAAGATTTTAGTGCAGAAATAAACTTTATAAAAATATCATCATTTTTGCAAGCATTTGCCATATTGTTTTTTTCTAGTCGAACTACCTTGTGACAGCTTTCAGATGTTGTTTATATAAAAACTCAGTCTGCTTTAAAACACGTTCAATTGTCCAGTGGGACAAACAAAGGCTGCAGTCATTGAACGTTTGATTAGCTGTCTTATTTACGATAACTGCTATAAACTCATTGGCGATCATGGATCGGCCAAGTCTTAACATAGATAAATGAACGTAGAATTGCTGGAAACTCGCTATAAAAATAACGCTAGATCTTTTCCAAAAACTGAGCTGAAAAATACTTCTTTCAGGAAGCCTTACACTTTCGCCAAGCTCTGACCCAAATCAAAGAATTTGTTCTAACTATTTCTATTTATTAAGTTATGTTGAAAATTCGATATAATAAATAAAAATAATAATAAAAAAGAAACATTAAATAAAATCAAAATTGTTAATTTTTATCCTTTTTGGAATTTAAATATCTGACATTTTTGGAAGTTTTGGAGATCAAAGTAAGTCCCTAAACATATTCCTTACAAAGTTACATTGTTTTGTTTTTAATATTCATTACTGTTAAACTATAAAGGATGAAAAATGCTTTAAATTGCTTATTAAAAATAACTTTTTTTTTACTGGATAAAAATAGAAGTTAGATTATGATTTTGGCTTTAAGTTATCATCTGAGAGCCAAATTAGTTTGATGCTGTTATTTTGAGATCACAATGCTTAAAGTCCTTTTACTGGTTATAGTTGTAATTTAAGTTTTAAACAAAAAACTTGGTATTTATTTAGTCACGAGTTCAATTAATTTGTTCGTACTTGTTTTCCAGGCCTTGGGATTATGCATTTGCCACTCTTAAATTGCATTTGGTTAGCCATTTAAATTTTTATTCATTTTATTTTATTTTTTTGCTGGCTTTGTGTGGCCGTTGGTTTGGTTAATTCAATTGTGTAATAAAAAACAAATAAAATTGAATTAAGCTTGCTTCAATTGTGACCCGCATTGTTTAGCGGTTGCGTATGAGTGATATATAAATTTTTACAACCAAATTAATCATACGCCATGTGGCCGGTATAATTGTGCAAGGGACGGTTAATTGAATTGCAATTTATGCAAGCCACCGCGAATGGAAAGTTTCCAGAATATTCCCAGCCGTCCAGGCGGTCCGAGCAGTCCATGCTGTACGGCCGTGTCCAGCTGGGCAACTAATTAAAGGGGGCCCCAGCATCAGACAATCGTCGGGACATCTAATGAGCTGCATGTAAATTTTAATTAATGCCCTTCCGAATAACCAGAATACTGTTTGTGCTGCATTTGCTGTCTGTCCTGGCAATTAGAGCTTGTTATGCTCGTCCTGGAATATAATTTATAAAAAGCACAAAGCGGAATGAAATGATGACAGGGGAAAAAAGAATCTTTACTGAAATAACACACGCAGAACTCTAGATATTTCAAAATATGTGCATACCGAACCGATTGGATGGCTATATTGTGTAGCTCTCGGGTATTAGTATTTATACTTTAACCGCTATTATATTACCAAACAACATCCATCAAGATAGAATTAAATCTGTACAAAAACATTTCCAATTAACGAATTCTCTATTCGTATGTCGCTCAGACAAACTCGTCCCAGGGCCATTTCTCATAAAGCTGAAAAATATTTCTTAATAATGGTTTGAAATAATCCTTCTTAAATCTGCCGAATCTCCGCCAAAAATAGAGATCTTTAGTGATTTGGATAGATTTAAACCCATACTTTAAGACTAGTCCAAAATAGCTTATAATAGACTGGTAAAATACTCAAATATCAGGTATATAAGCTCAAAAAAAACCAAAAACTGTTGGAAACATAAAATCTGCTTTTGCTTTACCTGACTTAAAAATTTTCCGAAATATTATACCAGATTTTTTTGTCAAGCGGAATTTGATTAAAATTCAGAAACTTAATTTCTTAAATTTAAATTTAAATTTAAGCAAGGATTTTTCTCAGTCTTTTAAATCCTTAACATTTATTTAGAGGGCTTAAATTAAGCAAAGAAACGTTTTAACGCTGTTAATAAATTTTGTTTCCATATCTTATATATCTTAGATTAAATTTGATTCTGGTTATTCTGTAAGGGCGATTTTATAAGAAAAGTAAGTCTTTCTTTTCAGTGTATATATTGTTATTTTACAAGTTAAATATTTCAACAAGATAATATATTTGTAATAAACATGAATCAATCAAATTAATAATAAGAAACCGAAACAGTACTGGTATTATAAGGGTTAACGGTTTTTGTTAATACTGGTACTCAAAAAAAATAAAAAAAACCTTAACCTAACCTTCCTCTTCTCAGAATCTTCTCCAAAAAACGTTTTAGATATAATTACATTTCTTAAAGAAGCCAACATTATTCACCTACTTTAGTACTAAATCAATTCAAGATAGTGGAAATATTTTATAATCGTGTATCTTAAGCTTAAGTTTTACATATACTCATGTGTAAATGAAATCATAATTAAGAATATTTGTAAGAATCAGCCGAAAGCCACAGCTTTGGCTGTTTTCCAGAAAGCAGCTCAAATTATTCACAAGCATGTAAATAACAAGCGTGTCATAAATACTCGAGCTAGTTACATGTAAAATATTTATTTTTACACGTCTGAAAATATTTTTTTTTACAGTTAATATTTTTTACTTTGTGTAAATAATTCACATGCATGTAAATAACAAACGTGTCATAAATACTCGAGTTAGTTACATGTAAAATATTTATTTTTACACGTCTGAAAAAATATTTTTTTTTAAGCCGGGTATCCAGCACTGCGAAAACAAAAAATTCCTGGCATACTTCATATAAAAACGAGAGCGTAAGTTAAAGTCGGCCCTGCTCGACTTCGATATACCCGTTACTCAGGATATCAACATGTCCAAATTGTGGGAGATATGAGTTTTTTTCCAATTTGCGGGGGAGGCAACTCTACTATAGCTCATCTGATCAGGAAATGATGTATGGCTGATCGATAGGTAATAATTATTAAAATATATGTCTAGAAGGTTCAAACAATCTATTTTCAAAATTGTGGAAGATATAAGGTATTTTACAAATT
Source organism: Lordiphosa mommai (assembly GCA_018904225.1). Taxonomy (NCBI): domain Eukaryota; kingdom Metazoa; phylum Arthropoda; class Insecta; order Diptera; family Drosophilidae; genus Lordiphosa; species Lordiphosa mommai. Next base: position 623,506 of record JAEIFT010000131.1, on the reverse strand, counting down.
GCATGGGCGGCAACTCTACTATCGTTGATCTGATCGAAAAATGATGTACGGCGGATCGATAGGTAATGATGATTAAGATATATGTCTAGAAGGTTTGAACAGTCTATTTTCAAAATTGTGGGAGATATAAGGTTTTTTTCAAATTGCGGGGGCGTGAGGGGGCGTGGCAAAAATTTGAAACAAACTTGATCTGCCTGCAGACAATACAAGTCTACACTGAAAATTTGGTAGCTCTAGCTCTTATAGTCTCTGAGATCTAGGTGTTCATACGGACGGACGGACGGACGGACAGACGGACGGACGGACAGACGGACAGATCTATATCAACTCGGCTATTGATGCTGATCAAGAATATATATACTTTATGGGGTCGGAAATGCTTCCTTCTGCCTGTTACATACATTTGCACGAACTTAGTATACCCTTTTTACTCTACGAGTAACGGGTATAAAAATTGTTCCAGGAATTTTTTGTTTACCTTTTCCTGTCATTGGTATCCAGCAACAGAACGAAACACAGTTGTTATCATAGTTGGCTGTTTGTGTGTGGATGCTAAAATTGACAAAAAGATATTTTTACAATTAATTTGGACGTGATGGGCGAAAAGATGGAGGCAAATGCTGGGTGCAAAACAATAAAATGAATTGGAGAATGTTTATAACTTATCTTATATAAAATAATTTGATATTTTATTATGCTAGTCGCTAGCGATTGAATCTTCATAATTTTAATTTATTTAAAAAGCTTACAAAAAAAGATTAAAAGGTGATAGTTTAGGCTTTTTAACCTTTCGGTCTTTTTACCGTTTCGGTCACATGTTTTAGTGGTTCAATTTTAATAAATAGCAAATTGACTGAAATTTTCCCAGTGATGGATATACTTAAGCCTAACAAATAGTGTAGAAAAATTTAAAAAAAATAAAATATATAACAAAAGGTCAAGCAGACAACGAGTAAATATTATTTTTGGAAGAGAAAATGAATTTTGAAAGAAGTTTTGGTTTAAGGCAGTCCACCACTGCGGAAAATTCCTGTCAGGAATTTGCTATTTATTAAAAGTGTGTGGAACTCAACTAAAACAGTGTGACCAGAAACGGTAAAAAAGACCAAGAAAGGTAAAAAAGCCTAAACGGTGCAAGGTCACACTTATTAATCTGTTGTGTTTTGTAAGGCGCTTTAATTTAAATAAATTAAAATTATGAACGAAATGGTCAATTCGACCTAGCGACTGCATCCCACATATGTGCAGCCTTTGTAGGAGAATGTAGCATCAGAAACCGTAGACAGATATGGCCTCTTCAGCCACATTGTCCACACATTGTTCGCTTAGAAAAAAGCCATAGAAAGCCGTAAGGCTCTAGATAATATCCAAAGTAGGAAGTATGTAGATGTGTGCACGGGCCGAGTAAATCGATCCGGGCTTATTACGGGGCTGGGCCAAACCACAAAACGACGAAGCCCAAAAAATACCCGGCCCTCTAGTGATAGCCAATTAAAGCCATTCGTGGTCGTATACCCCAAAGGAATACCCCTAATATATTGAAAATAATACTAAGAACTTTGTCAACTGTAAAGCCAAGTATCTTGGCAAGATGAATTTGCTGGTGTGCAGCAATAATAAAATATAAAATTATTTTATATAAGATAACGATATAAACATTCTCCATTGTTTGCTCTCCAGCGTTGGAAATCCTCAATTCATTTTTATAGTTTTGCACCCAGCATTTGCCTCCATCTTTTCGCCCATCACGTCAAAAAATTAATTGTAGAAAATATATTCCTGTGTTGTGCGTCAGAATTTTTAGCATCCACACACGCAAACGATAGGCCAACTATCGATAACAAACTGTGGATTTCGTTCATGTTGCTGGATACCAATGACAGGAAAAGGAAAACAAAAATTCCTGGCACAGTTTTTTTTATATGAAGTATGCCAGGAATTTTTGTTTTCGCAGTGCTGGATACCCGGCTTTAAGTAGCAATCCGAACCGCGGTTTTTTGGTTCGATTCAGTGGTTCAAGGTAAATATACTATCCTATTCCGAATTCCCGAAAATGTACTTACGATATTTCCGTTTTTGAAATCTATTTCTTAAAATGCATTCGACTCCCAACTATTGCCTTGGCGAGCTAATCTTATTATAAATGCACTTAATGTATAAAGACAAATTTGAAGGCGACTTCCATTGGACTAAGTTCACAGCCTTTTAAGTTTTGATGAATTTTTATATAATGAAATATAGTTTTTGTTGACGCTTCTACGAAACTGTCTTACCACAAATAAATCAGTGTGACGAATTTATGTTTTAATAAGTTGGAAAATTGTCAAAACAAGCATAAATTCAGAGCTAAATCAACCGCCAGAAGCTACGAAATTAGTTCGAATTAGGTCACACATTTTTCTACAAATTTTTTGTACCCTGAAAATCCCCCTACAGCTTCTAGCTTATTTTTAAGCAATTTACAAAAATTCCATCTTTATTTATTTATTTTGAAACACTTCGCTTTCGCTTTACTCTGCATACCAAAAAGTTATCTCAAATCCGCAAAAAGCTACAAAGTATGTTGGGTTTTTTTTTGTTGTGCCCACTGCATGCACGTAAGCCGCTTGGTCCAAGCTCAAAGAGAGAGAGAGAGAACGAAAGGAAAAAGGCAGCAGCCAAGGGGAACGGGGCAAGGGCTTTGGCCACTTGGTGCATGTCGTTTCAGTTCTACAGCGGCCACATATGCGAATGTGCATTGCAAATTTATGCAAAACGACTGCAAACAAACATGAGCCATTAAGGGGATAAGGGCAGCCGACAAACAACTTGGCCTACTTGGGAATTTTCAATTTGCTAAGCTCTCATTAGCATTTTACTGCCACGTTCACACCTATTAATCGACGCCTGTTTAACTCTCGATTGGCTAAATCCCCTAGCCAGCACGGGCAGAAGTCACACCACACCAGTTAAGCCCGTTGATCTGTGATCCGGATTTCATTACAATTTTACATGGCAATCCCCCAGACGGTTTGCATTGCGCATTTTGACAGCTGCTGTCCGTGTTCTTGTTGGCTGGGCGATGGCTTAACTCGGACGGGAAAGGAAATGAAGGAAAGAGGTAAACAATATGCAGCTGAGCGGGCAAAAGGTGGGCGGCGGTGGGGACTTAAGCACACTGACAGCCAGCGAAATTGATGCCCACGGACCATTAACATTTATAGTAATTGCTGTTCTCCTGGCATCTTATTCATCGCTTTGCCCACTTTAAATGCCATCTGCACTGATTGAATTCGCATACACACACACACACACACACACACACACACCCACACACACAGACAATGTTATTTTTCTTATTTTGACAGCGCACCATTAAAGCAAGCTGTTGCCCCGTTTTGTATGCTATGAAAAATGCATTGCGCCCTGTTACTGTTAAGAAGGTGAGAGCCTTTTTTGTGCCTGTGGGTGTGTGTGTGTGTGTGAGAGATAAAAAGAAAATAAAATAAAAGAAAAATACAGCGTTTATGCAGGCCCGTACACCTGATTAAAAATATCTAGCTTTACAGCCCCAAAGGGACAAGCTTTACTCAATCTCTTGGCACAGGAGAAAGGGACCGAATCCAAACGGCAAAATTTTGAGAAGCTTTTTCATGGCTAGTTACTTCACAGCTGGCGAAGGTGACCGAATTTTGAGGCATTAAGACTGCACCACGAATAATTGCAGCGAACTGAAAATCTGACATTTTCACGCTTGAGTTAGTTTAAATAAGATTCATACAGGTTGCTACCAAAAAGAAAAGGATGGGCGAAACAATAACGTTGACTTGATTGGAATTGCAAAATAAGGCATTAGGGTCTAAGAACTTGCTACAAATTCAAGACTACTTAACTATGTGGGACAGATTCTTGTGTAATGCACTTTGGTTCTACACAGAGAAAGAAGAAGGCAAAGCTAACTTCGACTGTGTCGAAGTTTTAATACACTTGAAAAACATTACTCCAACTGATTTAACCGGCAAAATATATATAGGATAAAGATATCAGATATTAAAAAATTTTAAGTCATTGATAATAAAAATTTAAAACCATAAAAAAAAATAGAAGGCTAACATCGCCTACGCCGATGTTTTAAATACCCTTGCAGTTTTTGAAAGTCGCTACCATTGATAACAAAAAAGTTTTTCTCACTAGAATTAGTTTTTAGACCGATCGTTCCTATGGCAACTATATGCTATAGTCACCCGATTTTGATAAATTTTTCATGAATTGTGTGGAAGCATATAAAACTTATATATACCACGATTGGTGACGCTACGATGGAAAACAAAAAAGTTTTTCCCACTAGAACTAGTTGTGGAAGGACCCTTATGGCGCTATAGTCACCCGATTTGATAAATTTTCATGAATTGTGTGGAAGCATATAAAACTAATATATACCACGACTGGTGACGCTACGATGGAAAACAAAAAAGTTTTTCTCATTAGAACAAGTTTTTGGACCGATCGTTCCTATGGCAGCTATATGCTATAGTCATCCGATTTCGATAAATTTTTGCAGAATTATGTGGAAGTATATGAAACTAATATATACTACTATTGGTGATGCTACGATGGAAAACAAAAAAGTTTTTCTTTCTAGAACTAGTTTTTGCACCGACCGTTTATATGGCAGCTATATGCTATAGTCATCCGATTTTGATAAATTTTACCAGAATTTTGTAGAAGCATATACAACTAATATATACCACGAATGGTGCAGCTAAGATGGAAAATAAAAAAGTTTTTCTTACAAAAACTAGTTTTTGGACCGATCGTTCCTATGGCAGCTGTATGATATAGCCATCCGATCCGGCCGGTTCCGACAAATGTGCAGCGTATTTGTATTTAAAGACATTTTGCAAAGTTTGGTCAAGATAGCTTTAAAACTGAAGGAGGAGATAGCATAGAAACAGACGGACAGACGGACGGACGGACGGACGGACAGACGGAAATGAACTCAGCTCGTCATGCTGATCAAGAATATATATACTTTATGTGGTCGGAAATGCTTCCTTCTATGCGTTACAAACATCGTGACAATTTTAATATATCCTCTGCAAGGGTATAAAAATAGAAGGCTCACATCGGCTACGCCGATGTTTTAAATACCCTTGCAGTTTTTGAAAGACGCTACCATTGATAACAAAAAAGTTTTTCTCATTAGAATTAGTTTTTGGACTGATCGTTCCTATGGCAGCTATATGCTATAGTCATCCGATTTTGATAAAATTTTTCAGAATTGTGTGAAAGCATATAAAACTAACATATACCACGATTAGTGACGATACGATAAAAAACAAAAAAGTTTTTCTGACTAGAACTAGTTTTTAGACCGACCGTTTATATGGCAGCTATGTGATATAGTCATCCAATTTTATTAAATTTTTTCAGAATTATGTGGAAGCATATAAAACTAACATATACCACGATTAGTGACGCTACGATGGAAAACAAAAAAGTTTTTCAAACTAGAACTAGTTCTTAGCCCGATCGTTTCTATTGCAGCTATATGATATAGTCAACCGATCCGGCCGGTTCCGACATATTAGTTGCGTGCAGCAAAAAGAAATGCAAAATTTTAGCTCGATAGCTTTAAAGCTGAGGGACTAGTTCGCGTAGAAACAGACAGACGGACGGACAGACTGACGGACAGACGGACGGACGGACAGACGGAATTAAATTGATCGTCCTGATCAAGAATATATATAGTTTATGGGGTCGGAAATGAATATTTCTATGCGTTACACACTTCTGGGCAAAATTAATATATACTTTTCAAGTGTATAAAAAGTTCCTTGAGAGCGACATTATGCATTGACTTTCTCTTTGAACAATCTATCTGAGGATGAAGGGATTCTCAGCTCAAAAAATTTTGCCTAAAAGTATGCATGTCGCTCTCAGTTCTAAAATATCAAACTTTATATTTCTCAAGTCCTTTTTGTAGACATTGTCGATTGAAAAAACTGACAATGTCAGGTAGGTCCCTAAAACTATTTATTAAGACTTTCCATCATTAGTAAAAATCTTTAATCGGAATTAAAATTTCATAAATATTTCACCTTCAGTTCATGAATTCCCCTCACGTATAAGCGTCACTTAAAAATTTACCTACTGGCATTAAATGCAACACAAAGTTATATAAGTACGTTTGTATTTTGCCACAATTTGTGAACATTTCCGTCTGCCTTTTATAGTCAAGGAGATGGAAATGGGGCGAAGGGAGATGTGGCACAAATCAATTGTGGAAAGTTGTTGCGACAACTGCCTCAAGGCGTGTGTGTGTGTGTGAGTGGGCAAGGGTTTTGGTATGCCTTTGTCACACATCATTGCTATGGTTGCCCAAGGACCAGCTGCAGTCGCAACTGTGCCTGGCTAAGGATTTCGCAAGTCTATCCCTGGCTGGCTGAACCCTTCATTATTAATACTATTATTATTCATGTTATTGACTTGTATAACAAATAACGCACTTAACCTGAAACCGACCCTCCTGCTTGTTGTGCGTGTGAATGGTTATTATGCAATCAACTCCTTGGACAGGGGCCTGAATCTGTGTGTCATGGCCATTGACAGGCGCAAGCTTCAATTGGGATGCGCCACAATTTGCCCAGCAACCACAATCTGATAACATAATAATTATGCATAATTGTATGTTGGAACAATAACGCATTTAGCTCATTTCATTATTTCCCTGTCATTTGAAACGACAAGAAAATCAGAATCCGAATGTATAACAAGTAATGAATGGCGAGCGGGGCAAGGCAAATAAACGAAAGCCTAAGCGAAACCAACCAGCCAAAACGAACGTTACGAAATTATTTTGGCTGTTTGCCAAGAGAGCAAAATAAAAAAAAAAAAAAAAAATAAAAAAGATGAAACTGAAGCCAAAAGAAGGAAACAGCCGCCCCAGACCGTGTGGCCCGTTGTCAGGGTCTGGCTGAGACCGAGCGACTTGTGTGCCAGGCAGAGGCTAACGAGTCGAGCAATTGTTTGCCTGGCACCCTGGGCTAGAAGCGGCGGCATACCCCTTCGACATTGATTGAGAAATGCTGGATGGAGGAATGTACACACTTACGGGTACAATTCCATCATCCTTTTGGAAATCCACGCAAAATCCCACCTACCACATCTACAAGTATATAATGTTCCGCAAGGAATTGGTCGGAAAATGGAAAACTAAAAGACCCCTTGCGTTGTCATTTTCATTTGCTCCAAAGCAGAGAGAAAGAGAGGCGAAAGGAAGCAGATAGAACGACAGGAGAAAGGCTTCAGAAGACAATAAAAGTAAGACCAAACCGAAAGGACCGATAAGTAGCCACAAGAAGATATACGATATCTACAATCTTCTCTTCCTGACTGATTCACTGATTTATTGGCCATCTACGCAGAGCCTAAACGGTAGGGTAAGCTGAAATTTTCACAAATGTTTATACGTAGGTTGCTATATATGTTTCTAGCCTAATAATGAAAACGCGACTATTTATGTTCAAAAATGGTTTCATTGTTTTTCAAAGTATTCTCCAGCAAGATTTATACACTTTTGCATGCGCTCAAACCAATTGTCATAGCACTTTTTCCACTCCAATTGAGACACCTCCAAAACATGGTTTTTGAACTCTTCTTCAACAGTATCTTCTGGCGACGAAAATCGTTGACCACGCATTTTTCCCTTGATGTGCGGGAATAAAAAGAAGTCATTGGGTGCCAAGTCAGGGCTGTACGGCGGATGACCCATCAATTCGACGTTTTGGGCGGTCAAAAAGGCGGTGGTGTGAGCTGATGTGTGAGAGCTCGCATTGTCATGGTGCACAATGATCTGTCTTCTCTTGTTCGTTTTTCGAATTTCTCCGAAGACTTCAGGCAAACAACTTATGGTGTACCACTCAGAATTGACCGTCCTACGTTGCTCAAGCAGAACAGGCGCCACATGACCAGTTTACCGAAGAAACAGGCGACCATTTGCTTCGAAGTGCTTCTTCCACGAACGGCTTTCGTTGGATTTGGCTCGTCTTCAAAGACCCACACGGTCGATTGCTGTTTTGTTTCATGCTCATAAGCATAGATCCATGATTCGTCACCTGTGACGATCTTATAAACGTCTTTTGAAACACCGCGATTATATTTTTTCAAAATTTCTTTGCACCAATCCACACGAGTCTTTTTTTGAGCGATTGTGCAATTGGATTGCGGGATCCAACGAGAACAAACCTTTTTTACGCCCAGGTGTTCATGCAATATCGAATGTATGCTGGTGGAAGAAATGCCCAAGGAAGCCTTTATATCACGGTATGTCACATGACGATCTTGCATTATCAGTTCACGCACGGCATCATTGTTTTCAGGCACAACGACTGTTTTTGGACGACCTCACGACCCTCGTCTTCGAGCGAGCGTCGCCCGCGATTGAATTCATAAAACCAATTTTTCACAGTGCTATAGGATAGTGCTTCATCGCCATACAAAGATTTAAGTTCACTCGTTGCACTCTTGTCGTGATAATCCACGTCAAAAGTTGTGAAAAATGATTGCACGAAAATTTTCACGAGTTAATTCCATTTCTGTCGAGGTAAGTTTTTGATTAATCGTTAATCGATATCAAACGTGGTCACACATGAAGGAGTTGCAAGGAGCTTTTATCGATAAAAGTTCAAACTTTTTTTGGGAAAAGGCCAATTGGTCCTAAAATGGCTAGAAGTGACCTAGGTCAGAAACTTAAATTGCAATTTTGCTATCCCCCTTTTAGGGAATGCTGGCTACGCCCTTGTCTTGCCCGTCTTATTTAGCAAGTAAAAGCACATTACCCATTGGCAATATGACCTTGATTGTTGAAAAACGTGTAATAGATAAACAGCAATAAGTGAGTAAATTTCCTAGAAGATGCTACTCAAATGATTCTATCGGTTAAATCAATCAGGGTTTTTAATTTCTTCAGAATGCGCGAATATGAATCTGTTGCTTCTTGGCTGTGATACTCTACACCTAAGTTAATTTTCTGCTAAGATTTTTTAGCTTTAGGTCACTGAATGGTATGAACCCCAAGTGAAGCTGCTGTTCAGGTCATAATTAATTTTTATTAAAATATGAAACCGGAGCACAAGGTCAGTTAACAGTGAACATGGTTAGTTGGCACACTTCGTGGAATTTATCTAACTAGATTTGCGGTTTTCATACAAGCGTCGTGAAAGACAGATAGTTATTAAAGTGGGTGGCTGTGAGACAGCCCATTGTGGCATGTACAATTTATTAGAAAATGGGCGGAAAGGTGGAAGGAGAAAGCCTCATTTGGCATGGCTTAGATTGGCGCAAAAAAATTTTTAATTATTCTTTTTATTTTTGAAGAAATTAGGAATATAATATGTTTAATTGCATTTGGTTAAGGTGTATGGTGACCATATATTAGGTAGAAAATTTGACACAATTTTATGTTTTGGTCAAATTATTTACCCAATATAAGTGGAAGAGCTTATTTTCAATTTCGTTTTATTTTTTAATTAAAATCAATAACAAAATTTTTTAATTAAAAACAAAATGTAAACAAATCGAAGTATCGATAGACTTAAGCCAACACTCAAAGTATTCAATTCAACCAGAAAAAAGTGCTCAAGTAGTAAAGGGGAAGGCTAGTGTATTTTGTTGATGTCAAACTGACGAAAATTTCTTAAATCCAACAATTTCGTTGCTCAACTGGGGTCGTGAATATCTAATTATTTTGCTGTATACGTTGCATCACCTGAATAAATTATTTAATTTGTTTTAAAAATAAAAATTAGCATTTCAATTATTATTCGCCAATCCAAATGTACATATATATATAAATCGATTTTACCAATATATTTAAATTCACATATATACTTAGCCAAGCGATAGAGAGGCGAGAAGCGACAACTGCAGCGAGGACAGAAGCGTTTTGCGAATTGTTCACAAAATTTTTGTTCAAATTTGAATACATAAATTTTTAAGTTTTGTCAAAATTAAAGTAAGAACGTACCCAAAACCTAGGTGACAGTTCTAATGGTGGTCGAAAGCTCCCACCAAGTTCCAGAATTGTATCAAATTTGTAACTTAAAAGGCAAACTCATTATGAAGTCGTGTGGACTCAATTACACTAAATACTATTATGCTACTGCGATCATATCCTTATATGAAATATATACACTCCCGCCACTTGAATAGAACACCCCCTAATCCTTTTTATACCCTTGCAGAGGGTATATTAAAATTGTCACGATGTTTGTAACGCATAGAAGGAAGCATCTCCGACCCCATAAAGTATATATATTCTTGATCAGCATGACGAGCTGAGTTCATTTCCGCTTGTCCGTCTGTCCGTCCGTCCGTCTGTCCGTCTGTTTCTATGCTATCTCCTCCCTCAGTTTTGAAGCTATCTTGACCAAACTTTGCAAAAAGTCTTTAAATACAAATACGCTGCACATTTGTCGGAATCGGCCGGATCGGATGACTATATCATATAGCTGCCATAGGAACGATCGGTCCATAAACTAGTTCTAATGAGAAAAACTTTTTAGTTTTCCATCGTAGCGACACCAATCGTGGTACATATAAGTTTTATATGCTTCCACACAATTCTGGAAAAATTGATCAAAATCGGATGACTATAGCATATAGCTGCCATATAAACGTTCGGTCCAAAAACTAGTTCTAGTAAGAAAAACTATTTTGTTTTCCATCGTAGCATCACCAATCGTGGAATATATTAGTTTTATATGCTTCCACACAATTCTGGAAAAATTTATCGGAATTAGATAACAATAGCATATAGCTGCCATAGGAACGATCGGTCCTAAAAACAAGTTCTAGTGAGAAAAACTTTTTTTGTACCACCAATGGTGGTTATATTAGTTTTATATGCTTTCACACAATTCTGAAAAAATTTATCCAAATGGGATGAACTAGTTGAGGGGGGGGTAGCCCTTTTATATTTTTATATTGACTACTGCTTCCAAACCAAGCTAGAGACTTAATTTTTTTAAGTTAAAGCTAATTCAATTGTTTCAATATACCCAGAAGATTGAGATCCAATATACCCAAAAACCGAACAAATTCGGGGTCCTAATTTGGTCCACTCGAATAGGACACTATGACAAAAAAGCCATTTAAGGATACTAGCCGATAGATTGTTCTATCGATTACTTATCGATCCACCATACATCGTTTCCCGATCAGATGATCGATAGTAGAGTTGCCACCCCGCAATTAGGAAAAGTACTCATATCTTCTACAATTTTGAAGATAGGTTTTTTTTTTAGGAAAATACTTATTAGTATCCTGCTATCATAGAATTGGCCGCCTTTACTATTATGAAATGGTGAAAAATTTACTAACTTGGCGAGGTCCAGTTGGGCTTACCGATAGAAGAAAGAGTAAGAAGAAGTGAATAATTAATAATTAAGTGGTTATAACTAAGAGATTCGGTGGTGTTGTACCAAGTATTGAAGCCTGCGTGAGATGAGGACCTTGTATATCAGGACCTTGTTCCTAAGTGACAATTTTTTTAGGGTTCTAGAGCCATTCCATACGCCGTGCTTTGATTACCACTGACTAAGCTGTTGCCTTGACATGCTGCCTTCTATCAAGAGTGACCCCAAGATATTTATGGGCTGTTTTGTGCTCCATGAGCTGGCCACGTAAAAATACTCCAGGGCTGGTGTCCCGACGTGTGGCAAGGAAATATTCCAAATATTATGAAAATATTCCATCTTGCAGCCCAGTTGCTGAACCTTTTCAGTTACTCCTGGAGGGAATCTGTGGCTGAGTAGATGCATTTGTTACGGGCAAGTAAGGCAGTGTCGTCAGCGAATGTTGGAATAAGCAAGTCCTAGCTCTGGGCATATCATAAGCGTGTACAGGGAGTAGAGCGTAGGGCCCAATACGCTACCCTGTGGAACAACAGCACGAACTTTTGTGAGGTTGCTCTTTCCTAAGTCACCTCGAAGTTTCTGCCCGTCACAAAGCATATCAAGGTATGCGGCCACAACGTACTCTTTCCCGTTAAACCCTTCGAGGATGTAGTTTACTACTCGATAAAGTTGTTCGGGAACCAAACTGGAACTCAGGTATGTTCGAGCATCCTACAAGGGAAACAGCGCTCGATGATCATTCCAACGGTGGTAAGGAGGTTAATCGGACGGTGTGAGTCGAGACTGAAGGGTGGTTTTCCACTCTTATGGATGACAATAATTCGGGCTTTCTTCCAGGCCAATGGGAAAATGGCTAAGCCTCAGGGCCGCGTTCAAAACAAGCAGCAGACAATGAATGGCCTAGTCTAGAAGGATTATCATTGTCCTGTTGTCAAGGTTTTCGATGCCTGGGGTCTTTCGTATCACCAGTTCTTTAATTTCGCCTTTCACCTCAGCGAAGGTGATAGGTGGTACAGGGAGGCCCATTTGGAGGGTTCTGTCCTCCAACATGCGGTCTGTCGCCTTTCGCCTGAGTGTCGCAAGGATCTTCCTTACACTGTTGGCAGTATATTCTGCGGAATATTCTTTCAATCCTGGGATCGTTTTTAAAATATAGCAGCTCCCCAGCTGAGCGTCTTCCGACTTAACAGGTTTGCCAGTGGGAGGAGTTACCTTCCGAGCAACGTCTTCAGTCTTTTGCAGGAAGATGGACACAGCTTCATGGACATCCTGAGTTGTTTGAACCTCCATATTGGGGATGACTGAATCCGCCAACTCGGTTCGAAAGGTGTTAGTATTGGAGGACGAATTGCCACTTGGAAATCCTTTGAGAAGCCGTGTGTACAGTGGCCAGAATCGGGAGGTGATCTGTGGACAATTCGTATTGAATAATCTATATACAAAATTGTGAAAGATCATCGTTCATTGTTCATCTGATTTGGAAATAATTTAAGGTAGATCAATAAATATGAATGAGTAGAGTGATTCTCTGGAAAGTCCAAACAAACTAACTCCAAAATAATGGAAGAAATGAGGCTTTTTCATATTGCGGAGGCGGAAGGAATTTGAAACAAACTCGATCTGGTAGCTCTAGCTCTTCTAGTCTCTGAGATCTAGGTGTTCATACAGACAGACGAATAGACGGATAGATTGACCCGGCTATTGATGCTGAACAAGAATATATATATATACTTTAGGAGGTCGGTGAAGCTTCCTTCAGCCTGTTACATACACTTGCACGAACTCTTTAGCAATTTTCAATGTCAGCTACCAAATTATCCACTAGACTTTTTTTCAATTGCTCGTCATCTACCTGTAAGTTCCACTGTAGATGTGGAAAGGATCGAAATGACATTGCTGTTGCCGGTTGGTTGGTTGGACTGGCTTGCATTGACACTGACAGTGAATATTTCTAGGCCGACACGTTATTTTTGTAGCTGTATTGATATTGATTTATAAAGTGTCAATCTGACAAATTACACAACACGAAGTGTAATCAGTGATGCAACAGTCACCCCACACAGACACCCACACACACACAGAGACACAGACATGCCGAGGCAAAGAAAGTATGTAGAAAAAGGGGGATAATTTGGAATACACTTATCAAAAAACGTGACGAGCTGTCAAAATCTGTTTAAGCTGTCAGAACGAATAAATTTCAATGCGGCCAGTCCAACAACTTCAACGCTTTTTGTTAGTTATTCAATTAGACGCATAGAAATGCAACAGACTAAGACATTCACTGCCACATCGGGTCCCAGGCCACAAACCTAAACTTGAGACTGCCAGAGCACAGGCAGTGGCATCAGCAAGCACCAGCAAGCACCTAACAGTGGCAATTTCAATGCCGCATTGTATAAGCAGCAGCAGCAGCTCAGCCAGGCGGCAAATGTCCTGCGGTGATAAAAGCAAAAACCTCGCTCCACACCCACCCGGCCTGCTTAAAGATTCCGGTTTGAGGTGATGTAACTGCAACCAACATTGCACAGCAGCTACTCATCCATAGTGCCTGGAAACGCCTTCAATTGGTATTTTATTTAATGCCTGAGAGTCGCATTGAGCCCGGGATTTCGGCAGCTGCTGCTGTAGAATCTGGCTTGAGTTGTTATTTTGTTCCCGCATTTTTATTCTTCTTTTTTTTTCTTTCTCTTTTTTTTTTTGTTGTGGTGTGTAGATATGGCTTGCTAGTGTGCACTAACTCGTCTCTAGTGAGCAAAGTTTTATTTCAATTTAACAATTTTTCTATCAACATTTGGAAAGGATACAAATAAATTGTTAAGATTCTATTTAAACGATTTTTAAGTTGATGAGAAGAAGGGGAAAAAATGCATTCTTAATTTAGGTAGGACCGTGATTTATTTCTATCTTCTTTAAGAAAGAATGTATAGGTTAGCTGGTCTGAGTCTGGCCACCAGGTGATGACCGTTTTTGCTACGAATCGGATATATCAGTCGTGTCATCCTGCATAGCTGTTTGCTCGTATATATATTATCGTCTAATGAGCCTGCACGTTGCCATGGGCATACCGACGGTATACTTTTTAGAAAGAAGGTTGATGGAGTTGCCTTTTTTTGCGCCTATGTGCCCTGAGACCCAAATGAGGTGTGTTTCGGGCTGCACTGTCATCTTTTGCATTGAACCAAAAGCTTTTATGGCTGCTTGACTGTCAGGGAAAATGCTTAGTGTACTCAACGTCCGTACTGAGTACAGTGCACATATATCACTACAGTAATATATTCTTGATCAGCAATAATAGCTGAGTCGATCTAGCCCTATTCGTCTGTCCGTCGATTATTCCTTCATTAATCCTTTTTATATTACCGATGGGCGTGTCGAAACTTGTGGTGGTTCAACCACTTAGGAATTCAATGAACCGCTCCATAGAATATATTTTGTAAATCCAGGTGCTTATTGAGAAAATATAGGTTGCCTACTTTTAGGACGCTTTTGAAATATCTTTGCTTGTGTCTATGACGACTCACGTAGCCTATAAATAGGCAACATTTATTTTCTCAATAAGCACCTGGATTTACAATAGGGGAACATTAAAAAATGGCCCTTTTTCTTACGTTGGTTTCGAAGATCAGGCAAAAAATAAATAATAATGCTTGATGAGCTTACGATATTCACTTATTTTCACTTGCGGCAAAATTCACGAGATTTTTAGCTTACAATGACTTGCAAACTTCAACAAAGTGCAGCAGCTAGCTAGCCAATAGAGTTATATTTAAGGCACTGAAATATCAAGGTGGGGTGGCTATTTACTTTAGCACTTGTGGAGAGTGTACCTTGCATCCTCCCATCCCTTTATCTAACCAAAAACACTATGAACATGCCTAAAGAAAATAATAATTCGAATCCCATCCCAGGCTTAAGGTAAGCCTACTCAGCTTTTACGTTGGCGAATCCCACCAAAAAGGAACCGCAGCCACAGTTGAAGCCCCGTTTTGGACAATCCCTAGCATTGTCGAAAAGGGCGAAAAGTTTTTGCGGCTCCCTGAACCTGAACCACTGGCCCGGCCGCTGAGCCTTTTTTGTTAACGAGCATTGGTGGCCCATTATGCACATTTGCCTCAATGGAGATGGAGGCAAGCGCTCGAAATTATGAAAAAGAAATGCGCAACTACAGCGCACCTCTACACCACCTTTTACGCAGCGCGCATGGAAAGCGGACACTTTTTTTGACGGGGTATAAACGGCCATGTTATGAAATTTGCTGTATTAATTTCCACATTTGTTCAACCTTTTCAAAGTCTTTAGCGAAGCACTTAAAGCTCATGAAACGACCTTTTAAATGGGATCAATAGAGTTGGGGGGCCAACGTTGAAAATTGCCCAGTGCCCCAGTTGAGCGATTGAGAAGCCGGTGCGGATGCTAATCAATTGTTTGGTGTGCTGGTGGGCGAGGTACACTTTCTGATGAAGCAACTAAAGTGCATGAATTGTGTAACAGTTCTCTTCGGCTGGCCAAAGTTGATGCACTCTTGCTGGCCGTATAACTTCTTTGACTTATGGGTAGAATTTTTAATTGATTGAATAAGGGTCTGCTAGACTCTAATCAAACTAAAAGCACGAAGATAGCCCATTCTGTACTCACTGTGTGGGCACGGGCGCAGAACACATATTTTTTTACACTAATGAAAGAAGTAACCAAAAGCAAGAGGATAGGAAGCTTACCAGCGGCTTGTAACCTGATGGACATCATGCTTGAGTCAGAACAAATTTGGTCAGCGTTACGCTATATAGCCACAGTAATTCTCAAAAGAATCCAAGAAGAGCCGCCTTGGACATTTCCCATTCTTGGGTGGAATGTTTAGTGGGTGAGCTTTCGCAAGTCCCACAGTTCGGTTACTAGTTCCCGGTACCGAGGAGTCTTTCCATGCCTTAAACCACTCTCAATACAATAAAAAAAAAAAAAAAAAAAAAAAAAACACTCTTAACGGACGCTTACGACGTCGCACTCGCCACGCTGGGTCCCCTCCCGCTGCCTGTTGGATGTCTGAAAAGCATTTTATTTCCAAAACTTCCGTGTTTTTTAACCCTGATCTGATTGTGTGCTTCAAAATAACGTAGCAGCTTTCCAGAATAGAAGTGCGCGCGTGAGCAATTTTTCTTTCACGTAACGCGATATACAAATTTCGTACGCACGACTCACACATACCACGAACGAGTCGTGCACGACTTAAGCACGATTTGAGGAGGCGTCACAAATAATCACGCACGATTAAAGTGCCGAATCGAACCACCGTACATCGTTTCAGGATCAGAGAACAAATAATAACGTTGGGCAGCACTGGCCGCAACCGTGATGGGCCGCACTTTCACAGCTTTATTGGTTATATACAAACTTTGACAGGTACAGAGTACATATCACTCGGGTTTGACCGACTTTTTTAATTGTTTTCTGTTGCATAGTGTAAGTAATCGAGCACTAATCGAGTTCAATAGCGTTAGCAAAAAAAATAAAGAGTGCGAAGAAAAAATACTATATACTGCTGCAAGACTGAAAACCGATAGATTACTCTAAGCTTAAGCTCATTCATTATACATATTCCAGTAATGGAAAGAAAGTGTTAAAGTTGACGAAAATTTAACAATATATCAAAGAATTTATACAGCTGGCTTGGGCACCAAAATCTAAGGAAAGGGCGCAGCAACAAGAATAAGTTTTAAGTAACTCGATTTCAGCCAATAGAAAAAAAAATGTTGACTAATCGTCGCCACTTGCCTTAAATTTGCTCAGGAGATAGAGCATACGAACATCGACTTGTCTTCTATTTTTTCGCCCACCCTCAGTTTGTTTACTTACCAAAAAAAAAAAAGCAAAAGAAAATGAACTGTCTGCAATCTCTGGCACTGCACATACCCGTATATATACTTGGTATGTGGAAGTATTTATTTCTGCGGTGTTTACTTTAAATTAAGTATTTAAAAGATTCCTTTGGGGCAATCCCCCTCATTGCCTCCGCTGCCAGGTGACCCAAATCGTGGCACTTCGTTGATTTGACTTTGGGCCACTCCATCACCTGCTGCATTAGGCATCTATTTCCATATGAGTGCATATACCTGTCCCCGACTGCTGAGGCTTAATTACGAGCATGAATCAAGTTGGGAACTCTAATTGATCAGCCTAACACTAATGGCATTGCATCAGGAGCTCGTTCTCCCGAATGCGTTCCTTCTCAAGCACGATTAAGCCAGTGAGAGACATTTTGCCAAATTGAAATTCCTATGAAATTATATGAAATACAACTTAAAAGTTATTTAAGGGGCGTAGGATGGGGCAACTTGACTGCTGTTAACACAAGCATGCCAAACAGCTTGTTTATGCAAGCATGCTGGTACAGCAGCTTGCATCCATGTGAATATGCTCATATGTTTGTACATACCTCGCCTGGTTGCACATGCGGCAGTTGGAACGATTTTGGTCTTGTGTGCCATTCACCTTAGTTGCATAAACAAAATTCCATAAAAATGGACTGAATCTTGTCCACAGACACTGATGTTTGGTAAGGGACACAATAGGATTAGCTAAGTGGCTGGAGAGAGAGATGACAAACTACATTCGAAACTTCATTCAACAAAAGTGAAACATAATATCTTGCTTAAGCCCAGTGGTAAATGACATCCAGATATTCCTTGATGGCTTCCGGTTCCAGGCGCTTGAAGCCATTCTCATCGCAAATGCCCACTTCTAAATTATCGGTAGTCATTGTACCCTTACATGCAACCATTAGCGTCATAATGGCCGTGTGAACTGCGCACTCCACCTCCACACTTCCATTGTAATTCTCCTCCAAAAAAGCCTTAGCTTTGGCCGCATTCTTGCCCATGGCTGTGGCCTTCCAGGCGAAATACGCTCCCGAGGCATCAGACTCAAAGAGATACGGACGATCATTGTCCCAGCCGCAAATCAACAAGGATATTCCAAACGGACGCACACCACCCGTCTGGGTAAACTCTTGCAATACTGTGGCCACCCGCTGCAGTAGATCCGGCACCGTAATCGACTCCATGAACGTGAGTGAATATCGCTGGGCTATCTTACGAGCCTGTTTTACCAATACGCGATAATCGGCGCCAATGCCCGAGTAGACCATGCCAATGTGCTGGTCAATCATCTCCACACGACGCACTGAGTGAGACTCGCACAGCGGCGACTTTTGTTTGCTCGCAGTGGCAATGACAACGCCATTAGTAGCCAAAATACCCACAGAGGTGGCACCAGCTGATGCCGCGGCCATAGCATGCTCCAGTTGGATAAGCCTACCCGTTGGACTGAAAGTTGTTAGCGAGAAGCTGTAACGGTTCGAAGACATTTTTTAGTTTGTAGTGAAGAAAAATATATATAAATATATATGTGAGTCGATTTCGCAGAGAAATAGAAATGATTCTGTATCCTCTGTTACTTGAAATCAAACTCATTTCTTTGAGTTAAATGTAGCCGCACACTTAGACGTAAAGAGTACGTGGGTTGCCATTTAAGATGCTGGCCTAGGTCACTTCTAGCCACTTTAGAACCAATTGGCATTTTCCCAAAAAAAAGTTGGGACTTTTATCGATAAAAGCTCCATACAACTCTTTCATGTGTGACCACGTTTGATATCGATTAACGATTAATCAAAAACTTACCTCGGCAGAAAAATGGAATTAACTCGTGAACATTTTCGTGCAATCATTTTTCACAACTTTCGACGTGGATTATCACGACAGTAGTGCAACGATGAACTTAAATCATTGTATGGCGATGAAGCACCATCCTTTAGCAATCGCGGGCGACGCTCGCTCGTGAAGGTCGTGCAAAAACAGTCGTTGTGCCAGAAAACATTAATGCCGTGCGTGAACTGATAATGCAAGATCGCCATGTGGCATACCGTGCGATAGAGGCATCCTTGCGCATTTCTTCCACCTGCATACATTCGATATTGCATGAACACCTGGGCGTAAAAAAGGTTTGTTCTCGTTGGATCCAGCAAAATTTGACAATCGCTCAAAAAAAGGCTCGTGTGGATTGGTGCAAAGAAATTTTGAAAAATTATAATCGCGGTCTTTCAAAAGACGTTTATAAGATCGTCACAGTTGACGAATCATGGATCTATGCTTATGAGCCCGAAACAAAACAGCAATCGACCGTGTGGATCTTCGAAGACGAGCTAAATCCAACGAAAGTCGTTTGTGGAAGAAGCACTTCGAAGCAAATGGTCGCCGGTTTCTTCGGTAAAACTGCTCATGTGGCGACTGTTCCGCTTGAGCAACGTAGGACGGTCAATTCTGAGTGGTACACCACGACTTGTTTGCCTGAAGTCTTCGAAGAAATTCGAAAAACGAACAAGAGAAGACAGATTGTTGTGACAATGCGAGCACTCACACATCAGCTCACACCAGCGCCTTTTCGAACGCCCAAAACGTCGAATTGATGGGTCATCCGCCGTACAGCCCTGACTTGGCACCCCAATGACTTCTTTTTATTCCCGCACATCAAGGGAAAAATGCGTGGTCAACGATTTTCGTCGCCAGAAGATGCTGTTGAAGAGTTCAAAAACCATGTTTTGGAGGTGTCTCAATCGGAGTGGAAAAAGTGCTTCGCCAATTGGTTTGAGCGCATGCAAAAGTGTATAAATCTTGCTGGAGAATACAATAATAAAGAAAACAATAAAACCATTTTTGATCATAAATATTCGCGAAGGCCAGAAATATATATGGCAACCTACGTATATACTCATGTCATGCCATGTCCGTCTGTCCAAAAGTGGTTCAAAGACATAACGCAGAAATTTCTTGAACTTTTAATCTGAAATTTGGTGTGAAGGTTAGTTAATATGGAGTTACACATTTTACTGGTTCAAACCCAGTTCCTAAGA
This sequence comes from Lordiphosa mommai, assembly GCA_018904225.1. Classification (NCBI taxonomy): domain Eukaryota; kingdom Metazoa; phylum Arthropoda; class Insecta; order Diptera; family Drosophilidae; genus Lordiphosa; species Lordiphosa mommai. Next base: position 603,208 of record JAEIFT010000131.1, on the reverse strand, counting down.
CTATTGACCCGGTTCAAAAGTGGTTTAAAAAGCATACACAATCTAAGGTATGATTTAAAAATTTGTTATAGTAAAATGTTTCCCATTTGGAGAGGTTCCAAATTATTTAGGAGAGGTTAAATTATTTAGGCTATTAACTTGAATTTTGAACTTAATATGAAGTAAGATTCCCAACCGGTTCAAACTTGATGATAAACTCCCTCAAAACAATATCGATTTTTTGTCATTGATAAATATATTTATACACTTGAAAAGTGTATATTAATTTTGCCTAGAAGTTTGTAACGCATAGAAATATTCATTTCCCACCCCATAAACTATATATATTCTTGATCAGGACGACGAGCTGAGTTCATTTCCGCTTGTCCGTCCGTCCGTCTGTCTGTCTGTCTGTCCGTCTGTCTGTCTGTCTGTCTGTTTCTACGCAAACTAGTCCCTCAGTTTTAAAGCTATCGAGCTGAAATTTTGCACAGAGTCTTCTTTTTACTGCACGCAACTAATATGTCGGAACCGGCCGGATCGGAGGACTATATCTTATAGCTGCCATAGGAACGATCGGTCGAAAAATAAGTCTCAGTGAGAAAAACTTTTTTGTTTTCCATCGTAGCGTCTCCAATCTTGGTATATATCAGTTTTATATTTTTTTACATAAGTTCGAAAAAATTTATTAAAATCGGATGACTATAGCATATAGCTGCCATAGAACCGATCGGTCGGAAAATGTGTTTTACTAAGAAAAGTTTTTTTTTTATGGTATCAAATTTTTATTATTAAATATTAAAAAGTTTAAAATATTTGATATCTATATTCTATATATTTTTTACCGGTTAAATCAGTTGGAGTAAACTTTTTCAAGTGTATTTAAACTTCGGCACAGTCGAAGTTAGCTTTGCCTTCTCGTTTTTTATTTTTTAAGACCCGAGCGAAGAATTTAAATCTGAAATTATGACAACGCGGCATACGTGTCGCATGATTGATTTTTTTCCATTTCATATTAAAACAACATTTTTTAATGTAAGAGCAGTAGCAAGTACTAATAATACTACAGAGGCAACCCTCGTATACATATGTTTTTTTATATTGTTGGTTCATTTTATTCAACGCATTTGTGACCCGACTTACAAGCCCCATCATCAGCTCATTTATTTATAATGACTGCAAACACACGCACATGTGAGTGAGTGTGTGTTAACAAACGGGAAGCCGGAAAGTAGGCAACACTTTGTGCAAAAAAGGAAGCGTGTGTGTGTGGGTGGACCAAAACCAAATACCTTGCAAACAATTAAGATTATGGATAGGATCACAGATTACTGGGATTTTCATTAAATTGAAACGCCCCCCATTGTACATATCGTATGTACATTTGTAACACACACTCCTGGCCAGATTGCTTCCAATTGCCACATTGGCTGGGCTGATTTATAAATACAGCAAAAGCTGGCAATTCGCTGATACGAAAGAAAAAAACAAACAACAAAAAATGCAGCAATCATAAAAATGCTGATGAAATCTGTGCCAGTCCATTGTCAGTTATGGGAACGAGAAACTGTTTGCATTTTCCCCCATTGTTCGAAGTGGCTTTCAATTAAAACTAAGCCGTGCAAACACTTGAGCCAAATGGGCATTCATAGGCGGGGAATATTTTGATTTGAAATCTATTTTCAGTTACAAGTTGATCATGTTTTCCCCCCCCTTTCATTACAGAGATGCCATTTAGGGCACAATGACTGAACTGCCGGTCGTGAATGAGTCTAGTGGCGACAGCCAACCGACTCACATCCAGCGTCTCACACACTTCATTCGCAAGGCAAGCACATCCGTATCCATGTCCATGCTGGAGCAGACACCCAACACACCCACCAATCTAACCGCCACCGAGGATGGTGGGCCTATAACAACAACAACAACAACAACAGATTCCTATGTCATTGATCGGGTCACCGATGTGGCACAGACAGCACTAGGGGCCATTGCAACTGAAGGTGGCGCCCAAGTGAGCAATGCCAGCACCTCCTGGAATTTTACACTCGTCTCGGCGGCAGCCACCAACTATGAGAACTGTTCGGCGCTGTTTGTCAACTATACACAACCGCAGACAGGTGAGTCGACCTTCAGCTTAAGCTACATATGAAAATAGAGGAATGCTTATACATCGGTCTATCCAAATGGATAAACACTTGTAGGTTCTTTCACATTATTGCATATGTCCGTTCGTCCGTCTGCCGTCTGTCTACTCTTTGAGTTTGGAAGCTATCAAGCTGAGACTCCTACCGAGACTCCCCCTGCTTTGCATTGGATGTCAGTGCCAAAGCATTTCATTTTCAACTTTTCAGTATAATTTTGTCTAAGCTTCAACAGAATCACTTCAATAGTCGTACATTTCAATTCTAGGTAGATTTTTAAACCAAAATTTCAGGTTCAATTCAAATCGCTTGCTGTCCTTTATAAGAGAGAGCCATGCTAAAGATCATTATGAACATAAGCGTAAGGAGCGTAGCTCGTGTCGGTTACATTATGATGGTGCGCGGGTCAGTCAATCGCTTGGACAAAGCTGTCGAGATTCAACTGCCCCCCATCCACCAGGAGCAGCCGCAAACGCAGCGGCCACTCAAACAGCGCTGGCAACTGCAGTCGCCGAAACCGATGAGCGATTTCTTTGAAGAGCCGCATATATTTTCGGCCGATGCGTGTCCGCCGAGCGTGATCAGGGAATGCTGGCCGGGCCAGGAGGGCGTCATTGCCAGCGCAGTCACCATGCGGATCGAAGCAGCTGAGGTGGTTGACACCAAGAAAAGATAGATTATCATCGTGCTAAAAAAAATAAATCGATACACTTTTTTATTTTATTTCCAAAAAAAATGTGTGCATGCTTGATTGCTTTTAATTTTTATCTCTATTGGTTTGTTTGGTAAGCGAAAAGAAAGTGTTTTTCTTAGGACTCAAGTAGAGAGGGCATGAGAGTAAAAACTACGCTTTTTCTTGGTTAAGCAATAAGCTCGATAGAACATAAACGACAAGCGAAGAGGTGAGGAGAAACCAATGTATTAACAATCATTGTGTGTTGTAAAAAAGGGACGGAAACATCAAGAAATTATTGGGTGTCAATTTAGGGATATAAGTGGGATGACCCTTTTATTCGACCCAACTAGTCTGTCAGAGCTCGCGATGTTGTGATCGAGACCTTCTTAAGCAATTGCAATTGGCAATGAGCAATTCCTAAATGCTCTGAACTTCTAGCAAACAAAAAGTAGTATAACATACATCCGGTTTAAGGACGAAACAGGCGACCATTGGCGTCGATAGTTGTTATAAATAATCGCACGAAAATGTTCACGGTTCAAACAAAACGATCTAAGTAAAATTCACGACGTAAATCCTAAAATTTTACCACTTCAAAAATTATTCAGGGCATTATCGATCGTCAATTAAGATTTTGTTAAACAAAATACCAAATATGGTAACAATTATAACTTATATTATAAAAGTCCACATTTAAGAGTTATTTTGAGAGGTTTAATTAATTAGGCTTCAAAAAACAGTTATTAAAAACTTATATTTTTTGACTTCGAGTATACCAGTTATAAAAGGTTTTGAAGCGAAGCTCTTTAACGGACGTTCGGCTTTGTTTTTAATTGTGATAATATTCGTTTTCATCGAATAAGCACAGGCAAGCGCAACCATGTACACACATACACATACAGAGATCTGGGATCAGGAATGTGGGATCAGGGATCTCGGATCTCAGATCAGGGATCTGGGATCACGGATCTGGGATCAGGTATCTCGGATGAGGGATCTTGGATCAGGGATCAGGGATCTGAGATCAGGGATCTGGGATCAGGGATCTGAGATCAGGGATCTGGGATCAGGGATCTGAGATCAGGGATCTGGGATCAGCGATCTCGGATCAGGGATCGGGGATCAGCGATCTGGGATGGATCTCGGATCTGGGATTAGGGATCAGTGATTTGGGATCAGGGATATGGGACCTGGGATCCGGTATCTGGGATCTGCGATTAGGGATCCGGGATAACGAATCTAAGATCAGGGATTTCGGATCAAAGATCTGAGATCTGGGATCAGGTCTCTGGGATTAGGAATCTGAATATTATCTCGCATTTGGGATTAGGGGATCAGTGATCCGGGATCAGGAACATGGGATCAGGGATCTGAGATCAGGGATCAGGGATCGTAGATCAGCGATCTGGGATCACGGATCTGGGATAAGGTATCTTGGATCAGGTATCTGCGATCAGGTATCTGGGATCAGGGATCTGGGATCTGAGATCAGAGACCTGGGATCTGGGATCAGGGATCGGACATCAGCGATCTGGGATGGATCTCAAATCTGCGATTAGGGATCAGAGATATGGGATCTGGGACCTGGGATCCGGTATCTGGGATCTGCGATCAGGGATCTGGGATAACTAATCTGAGATCAGGGATCTCAGATCAGGGATCAGGTATCTTGGATCTGGGATCAGGAATCTGAGAAGTATCTCGGATTTAAGATCTGGGATCAGTGATCCGGGATCAGGAATATGGGATCAGGGATCTGGGATAAGGTATCTGGGATCAGAGATCTGGGTTCAGGGATCAGGGATCTGGGATCAAGGATCTGGGTTCAGGGATCTCTTTAATCACAATATAAACTCCTTTTTTATTTCGCGCAGATAATAATAAGGTACACACAATGGATCATTCACGCAGAGAGAAAACTACTGAAGCTATTATAATAATTTATTAATAATTTGTTAAATAATTTTTTTAAAAACAAGAATCAGGAAAACCATTGCCAATATCAAATAAAGAAACTGCAAGAGTCTCTATTTTTTTCTGTTGTTCTTGGACTGCTCCCAAACTAAAATTTCATGCTCACCGCTGGTCCAATTAAAAAGATCAGTGGAAAAGAGCATTGCCTATTACTTTTTCATACAATAATCACTCTTATGGGTATTCACCTATTTAACAATATCAATTTCCCATTTTTTGTATTTTGCAGGTCTTTACTGTAACTGGACCTGGGACTCCCTGCTATGTTGGCCACCCACACCAGCCGGTGTCTTGGCGCGCATGAATTGTCCCGCCGGCTATCATGGTGTCGATACGCGCAGTAAGTAAATAATTTTCGAAATGCAAAATGTATAAATTTATGTAGTGACTTTTTAGTAAACAACAACTAATAGTACTTCATAAAGGTCACATGTTGTCAGCAAGCGCGGCACCCATCCCAAGTATATATCAACGCAACTTTACTCTTGATTTGTTTTTTTTATTCATTTACCATATCTCTTAGCTAAATTTGATTCCAAATTCAGTTAATCGTTTATGTAAAACAATGCCAAATCATTTGGGTCATTGCACATAAACTGGGCCAATGAATTGGTGGGCGACAGTGGTTTCCACCTGTGTACTTCGGGCCAGGTGTGTGGCATAGTTTCCAAAAAGAGTTGTCCTGCGGGTGGACGAAAAGTTCGATTTGCAGACTATATGGACAAACTTGACAGTTGCTTAATTATGGACACGTTGCCATGACATCGGCCCACCCAAGCTTCCAATGAGCAGTCTCAATGGGACTTCGAACAACAACAACTACCACAACATTGCCCTGGCCTCGTTTTGCATTGAGGACCACCCATTGAGTCTCACCCACTTTTGACTGTTAAACTGCCCACTTGAGCGAGGTCAAAAGAATCCAAAAAAAAAAAAAACAAAAGCAACAAGAATTAATCGAAAAATATTCGCCGATTGACATAATTACAGTTGCCATTACAACGAGAGTGCCGCTCATTGATTGGAGCAATTAATGGTGGTAGGGGGAGGGGGGAGAGTCAATTTAAGGTGGCAATTAAGATTGATTGCATATTATTTATGAGAACAATTTCTTGCAATACGAATTCTCCTGCGTTCTTGTTATTTCAAGACTCTGGCATTGGATAGACCTACCGATGTCAAATCGGGACTGTGCGGCAAAGTGCAAACCTGTCATGTTTTGAAGTACATTCATACAATAAATACTAAACTTAAGATGTAAGATCCATCTGTTAAAACTAGTGCCATGCCGATCTAATATTTTCAGTTTTTGCAAAAAAAAACCGCTTATTTTGTAAATTTGTTAAAAAAGAAAGTATAATATGCGGTTTACCTCTTTTTACATTGAATAAATATTTTTGAGAAGCGCTGGGCAGCTTAAGGCAATTTTGCAAACAAAACTGACAATAAGTTGCATCGCGTCGCAGCGACAACGCAAGTGTCAAAAAACGTGTACACTTCAAAAAACGCCAAAGGCTTAATAGCTCGAGGCTGGTCTCTTAATGTAAACTAACTAAAAGCATATTTTTCTCAATCAACAATAATTTTGGTTTTTAGCTCATAAATGAAGACAAAAACTTGATGTTGCTGTGCCCTTGAGTAAGATTTTATAGCGCTCTTCTAGAGCATCCAGTGCATATTTATCTATCTTTATTAGAATGTTCTCTAACCATCTGTATCTTCTTCTTCTTTTTTTGCCCGATATATAAATATCTCAATATTTGTGTATTTGTATGTTCTTATATTGGGCTAATCTATAGAACCAGTTTTCACGAAAATTTTACAAATACGTGGGTTGCTATTTAAGTGTCTGGCCTAGGTCACTTCTAGCCATTTTAGGACCAATTGGCCTTGTCCAAAAAAAGGTTTGGACTTTTATCGATAAAAGCTCCATAGAACTCTTTCATGTGTGACCACTTTTGATATCGATTAACGATTAATCAAAAACTTACCTCGGCAGCAAATTGGAATTAACTTGTGAAAATTTTCGTGCAATCATTTTTCACAACTTTCGACGTGGATTATCACGACAAGAGTGCAACGATGAACTTAAATCTTTGTATGGCGATGAAGCACCATCCTTATAGCACTGTGAAAAATTGGTTTAATGAATTCAATCGCGGGCGACGCTCGCTCGAAGACGAAGGTCGTGAAGGTCGTCCAAAAACAGTCGTTGTGCCAGAAAACATTGATGCCGTGCGTGAACTGATAATGCAAGATTGCCATGTGACATACCGTAAGACAGAGGCATCCTTGAGCATTTCTTCCACCAGCATACATTCGATATTGCATGAACACCTGGGCGTAAAAAAGGTTTGTTCTCGTTGGTTCCCGCACAATTTGACAATCGCTCAAAAAAAGGCTCGTGTGGATTGGTGCTAAAATTTTGAACAAATATAATCGCGGTGTTTCAAAAGACGTTTATAAGATCGTCACAGGTGACGAATCATGGATCTATGCTTATGAGCCCGAAACAAAACAGCAATCGACCGTGTGGGTCTTCGAAGACGAGCCAAATCCAACGAAAGTCGTTCGTGGAAGAAGCACTTCGAAGCTAATGGTCGCCTGTTTCTTCGGTAAAACTGGTCAGTGGCGACTGTTCCGCTTGAGCAACAGTCAAGGACTGTCAATTCTGAGTGGTACACCACCACGATTTGTTTGCCTGATATCTTCGGAGATATTGAAAAACGAACAAGAGAAGACAGATCATTGTGCACCATGACAATGCGAGCTCTCACACATCAGCTCACACCAGCGCCTTTTTGACCGCCCAAAACGTCGAATTGATGGGTTATCCGCCGTACAGCCCTGACTTCTTTTTATTCCAGCACATCAAGGGAAAAATGCGTGGTCAACGATTTTTGTCGCCAGAAGATGCTGTTGAAGAGTTCAAAAACCATGTTTTGGAGGTGTCTCAATTGGAGTGGAAAAAGTGCTTCGACAATTGGTTTGAGCGCATGCAAAAGTGTATAAATCTTGCTGGAGAATACTTTGAAAAACAATGAAACCATTTTTGATCATAAATATTCGCGTTTTCATTATTAGGCCAGAAATATATATAGCAACCTACGTATGAGTAATTTTTAGTTAAAACTTTGTGGCCTTGTTTCGCCCATTCAAACTGAAAATGTTATTAAATTGATTGTTTGGTATGGGAGCTAGTTAAATGGAGACTGATATTTCACTAGTTTAGGACTGGTTCCGGAACCGCTGAACTGGTTGAAATGTGGTTTAAGCCTAATCTCAAAAGTTTTTTAAACTTTCAACTTAAAATATGGAGACTGATATTTCACTGGTTCTAGACTGGTTGCAGCATATACATTTTTTTTCTGTGTGTTTATATAATTAGTATTTAATAGACTTAATATTTCATGGTGAATATTCGTCGGATAATTTCTCACATATTGCTAATTCCCCTATTTACCACAGAATTCGCTAATCGTAAGTGCGAGCTTGATGGTCATTGGGGTGGTCGACCCAACGAGACTGAACCAAATCCCGTCGGCTGGACTGACTATGGGCCCTGCTATAAGCCCGAAGTCATACGCCTAATGCAGCAAATGGGCAGCAAGGATATGGATGTGAGTGTAAACCAAGGAGCAACGACTCTGTCTGCGACTAACCTTTGTATTTTGTTTCTTTTTCAGCTTTTTATAGAGATTGCCAGGCGCACGCGCACTCTGGAAATCTTTGGTCTATGCCTATCCCTGCTGGCTCTGATCATTTCACTGATCATATTTTATGCATTTCGATCGTTGCGCAACAATCGCACCAAGATACATAAGAATCTATTCATAGCCATGGTCCTGCAGGTGATAGTGCGTTTAACGCTCTATTTCGATCAGTTTCGACGGGGCAACAAGGAGGCGGCCACCAATACGAGTATGTCGGTCATTGAGAATACAGTAAGTTTTGCGGCCTAGCATTTCTTGTGTCTTGGGGTTTCACACCAGTTTCCCCTGATAATGTAGCCCTACCTGTGCGAAGCCTCGTACGTATTGCTGGAGTACGCGCGCACCGCCATGTTTATGTGGATGTTCATAGAGGGACTCTATCTGCATAATATGGTCACCGTGGCCGTATTCCAAGGCAGCTTCCCACTCAAATACTTCTCGCTGCTGGGCTGGGGCATACCCCTACTAATGACTGCCGTATGGGCACCCTGCACCATTGTGTATATGGACACCACAGTGGGTGAGTGCCTGTGGAATTACAACCTAACGCCCTACTATTGGATACTGGAGGGACCTCGCCTGGCGGTCATATTGGTGAGTATGGGCCTGTGCCGCACACGGAGCCATTAAACTATAGTGTGTGTTAATTTCAGCTGAACTTCTGTTTCCTGGTCAACATCATTCGGGTGCTGGTAATGAAGCTGCGCCAATCGCAGGCCAGCGACATTGAGCAGGCCCGGAAGGCGGTGCGAGCTGCCATTGTCCTCTTGCCACTCCTGGGCATCACGAATGTTTTGCAGTTGATTCCCTCCCTGAAGACGGCCACGAATTTTGCTATCTGGTCGTATGGTACGTACTTCCTGACCTCGTTCCAGGGATTCTTCATCGCACTCATCTACTGTTTTCTCAACGGCGAGGTGGGTACCGCCCGGGGGACTTTGCACCAAAGCGCCTGTCTGAATGCGCCTCATTCTCTTTTTAGGTGCGAGCTGTGCTGCTCAAGAGTTTGGCCACCCAAATGTCGGTACGCGGCCATCCCGAATGGGCGCCAAAGCGTGCGTCCATGTACTCGGCTGCCTACAATACGGCACACGATACAGATGCTGCACAGCCACAGGGTGGCGATAACCAGACAACAGGCAAACGGTGAGTTTAGCCTTAACCAGTGGCTGCCCTTGTGATCTACTTCAGTCTGTTCGCCTCACAGAGTCTCACCGCCCAATAAACGTCTGAACGGTCGCAAGGCCAGCAGCACCAGCATTGTGGTGATCAATGAGCCACAGCAACGTCAGCGTCTCATCCAGCGCAGCAATAACAACAATGCCAAGGCCCAGCCACGTCGGAATCTACAGCAGCCGGAAGCGGAGCCGGATGTTTCGCCGGTGGCCACACGCATACGCAGCAAGGAATCGGCGAGTAGCACCTCCAACTGGATGATGTTCGTCGTGTGCATTCGCGGTCAAAAGGTACTAAGAGTACCGCCAGCGTCATCCGTACCACCCGAGTCAGTTGTATTTGAGTTGTCAGAGCAGTAGACCAAATTAGTAGTAGACGTAGCCGTAGAACTTAACCGTAGAAGTAGCCCACACGTAGTACTCCATTATCCCAAATTCCAACTGAACTTGTAAACTATTTTCCTCTGCCTAATTTCTTACAAATTCACTGCTTCAAAAACTTGTGCATAGCCCAGGCGGACATTGTACATACATACTTAGTAGGACTTACCCACCTCCACTCCCGCACTCCCCTAACTCCAACCAAACCCATCCAGGTAAACTCTGGCAATGTAATGTGTCCATAAATCAATCCTATTCCCCCAACATCAACATATTTAATCAATAAATGAATAATGATTTTCTATTAGGACAATTTCTTTCAGCCAAAAATTTATAATTAAGTTCACTGGCAGCATGTTTTTTTTTATGATTACAACTTAACTAAAATTTAAGTACTGCAATATTTTATCTCACCTGTGTGATCGAAGTGGGTCAAGAGCAGAGCACAAAACTAAAGGAGCACCGAGCATGCGTGGAACTTTAAAAACGACATCATCATAAGAAAATTCATCATGTAGCAGTATCTTGATGAGTTCGAACATTTGGAGGCAGACAAATCATGACCATCCCATTTTATCCGGAAAAAAACACTTAGGGGCGTCTTTCTCATGTTCCTGTTTTTTTTAAATTCAGGTGCTTTTTGGGTAAAAAATGAGTTGCCTACTTTTAGGCCGCTTTTAAATGTCTATGTTTGTGTCTACTACCATCCGGATGCGATTTTAAACGCGGCCTAAAAGTAGGCAACATAGATTTTCTCAAAATCCACCTAGTTTTAAAAAACATGAAGATGAGAAAACAGCGCTTAGTTCTCTTTACTGCAGGGGTGCCGAAACGTATCTTATGGTAGTGCAAACATAAGCAAAAATAGAAGGCTAACGTTGGCCGATGTTTTTAATACCCTTGCAGTTTTTTAAAGATGCTACCATTGACAACAAACAAGTTTTTCTGACTAGAACCAGTTTTAAGACCGATCGTTCCTATGGCAGCTATATGCTATAGTAGTCCGATTTTGATCACTTTTTCCAGAATTTTGTGGAAGCATATAAAAGTATTATATACCAAGATTGGAGACGCTTCGATGGAAAACAAAAAAGTTTTTCTCACTAGAACCAGTTTTTAGACCGATCGTTCCTATGGCAGCTATATGCTAAAGTGATCCGATTTTTATAAATTTTTCCTGAACTATCTGGAAGCATATAAAACTAAAATATACCACGATTGGAAACGCTAAGATGGAAAACAAAAAAGTTTTTCTGACTAGAATCAGTTTTTGGACCGATCGTTCCTATGTCTGCTATATGCTATAGTCGTTCGATTTTGATAAATCTAATCCTGAATTGTGTGGAAACATATAAAACTAACATATACCACGATTGGTGACGTTTCAATGGAAAACAAATAAGTTTTTCTCACCAGATCTTGTTTTTGGTCCGATCGTTCCTACTACAGCTATATGATATAGTCATTCGATCCTATGTGTATTTAAAGACTTTTTGCAAAGTTTGGTCAATCTTGCTTTAAAACTGAGAGAGAAGATAGCATAAAACGAGAGCGTAAGTTGAAGTCGGCTCTGCTCGACTTCGATATACCCGTTACTCAGGGTAAGGTTGCCCAAATTGTGGGAGATATGCGGAATTTTTGAAATTGCGGGGGCGGTAACTTTTCTATCATTCATATGATCGAAAAATGATGTATGACGGATCGATAGGTAATGATGATTAAAATATATGTCTAGAAGGTTCGAACAATCTATTTTCAAAATTGTGGGAGATATGAGGTTTTTTCATTTGCGGGGGCGGGAGGGGGCGTGGCAAAATTGAAAAAACTTGATCTCGTCAGAAGATACAAGTCTACACTGAAAAAATGGTAGCTCTAGCTCTTATAGTTCCTGAGATCTAGGTGTTCAACAGACAACAGACAGACGGACAGACAGACAACGGAAGACGGACATGTCTATATCGACTCGGCATTGCTGCTGATCAAGAATATATATACTTTGGGGTCGGAGATGCCCTCCGTTAATACATTTGCCGAACTAATACCCTTTTACTCACGAGTACGGTATGACCGAAGGCAAGACGCTACGCTCTTCTTTATAATTAATAGATATTTTTATTTATATATGTTGTTTAAAAATAAAAAAACAACGGAGGACCGACGGATAGACGGACATGGCTATATCAACCTAGTTCGTCGTGGTGATCAAGAATATATATACTTTATGGGGTCGTAGATGCTTCCTTCTATGCGTTACAAACATCATAACAATTTTAATATATCCTCTGCTAGGGTTCTAAAATAAAAAGCTATCGTCGGCCGATGTTTAAAGTACCAAATTGTTTGTGTATTTCGCATTGGGTAGTGCCAAGTGCTGTTTTTTTTTTTTTTTTGTATTATGAGAAAAGCATAAAGTGGAGGACTTGGAGTTCTAAGTTATATAAAGTATATACGGGAGATATGGCATGATAGCCTCAACTAGTTCCTCTGATTTCTAGAATTTCTATTTGAGATGATGCTCCTCCAGCGCTATGAGGTCCAAGCTAAAATTGGTAGCAAAGCCATGTTTTCTTCGTGGGACGAACACGCACGAAATTTAATTTCGTCACACTTACTGGTGTGCGTATTCGTGCTCAACTAAACTTGCCCAAAAAAAAAAAACACTTCAATTTTATTAGTTCTCTTATTTGATAAAATTAGGACAAATACAGCTGAAATACAGAAGCTAATAAAGTTGGGCGTGTGTCGTGTTTTTATTCGTGACATTAACACGCACGACCCAACACGACGTGTTCGTCTTCAACACGAACACGGTCCAACACTACTTAACATGACGAGCACGACAAAACACGATACAATTCGACTTAACAGAACTAAAATACTAAATAAATACAGTGATTCAAAAACGTGTTTAGACAACGGAAAAAACTCAAATTTTTCCACTTATTTTCACCAAAAAAAATTATTTTGCCAATTGTTTAATATTTAATTCTGGATCTCTATTGTTCTGAAAATATGTAATATAGAAAGTAACAAAATCTATTTAAATTTAGCAGTTTTAACCAGGGACCGAACAAATCACTCCTCTTTTTATATAAAAATCAAAAAAAATAAGAATTATTTTTGATTTTTAATTTTTTTCCTCTCGAAGTAATTCTTATAAAAGATTTGTATTATTTTTCATCGTTTAGAATTATTATGACTGATTTTATTTATAAAAATTAACAATAATTAGTTACTTGTCGAGTTTTATTTGAAAAATCATTGATAATGTTTAATTTCGAGTTTTATTTTTATAACTCAATCATAATGATTATTCTCGCCTAAAAGAAGGCAACATATATTTTCTCAAAATGCGCCTAGATTTGAAAAAAAAAATGAAGATGAGAAAACGGCCCTTATTTAATTTCATTAAGGGGGTATTCTACCTTTGACGAGTGTTTTATGAGTGTTTTTTACAAAAATTCTGGAGGGAAAACCATAAGAGTTTTTTCAATTTGGTTTTTTGTTTTGTGTTATTAATTAATTAAATAGTAAAATAAAAAAAAAATTTTGGAATTCGATGGCTGTTCAAAAAGTTATCGGCCTGCCAATTAAGGCCTCAAAAAAAAAGGTGTAGAGGTGGTGGCCATGATTCCGGGACTCCAGGTTATCGGAATTGAAAACGGTAAATGAGGTTATGATCAGAATTGATGTAATTCTGGCCCGTACCTCGATCATAAAAAAAAATTTTTTTCTAAAATTTACAAACATTTAAAAAAAAATTAGATTTTCGACGTTTTTTTTTGTTGTTTAGTGAAAAAAAAATAGTAAAAAATTTTTTATCTTCATGATTGAGGTACGGGCCAGAATTACATCAATTCTGCGTCGATTGCAACATGGCTCATCAAAATCGGTTCAGTAGAACTGGCCCAATCATGGCTACCAGGTCAAAAAACGTGGTTTAGAGAAAAACGCGGTTTAAGTTTTCAGCAACGTTGAAAATACTCACATTGGCAAGAACATTGCTCTACAAAAACGGATATATCTGCTAAACTCTTTCGAATAATTGAAAATGGTTTAAAGGAGATGAAAGGTTAATGTTCAAGCTGTAATAATAAGGCAAAACAAAAAAATCGAAAAAAAATATTTTCAAAGGTAGAAGGGGGACCAAAACTAAAGTGCAATTAAACGAATGCTGGATTACTAAATCTTAATTTATTTTTATATATTTACAATATGAAATTATATATGTATAAACCAAGAGTTATACAGAATTTATTGGAGCTATTTGACCCAACTCAAGCACTTATCATATTTTAGCTTACATCGACTCAGAAATCGTTTAAAGAAATGAAAGTAAGTGCATTTCTTGAAATGCACTAACAATTTTTGTCAAGTTTTTCCAAAACTACATAAACAACATGAGTGTCATTCACTCTAAAGGCGCTTTAAAGTCGGTGCATATTTGTTCCACCTTTATACCTAATCCCAACTAATTTCATAGCTTAGCCTATTCTCTAGCACAAAAATGATCTTTGACTCAATATTTATTTCGCGTTCCACGTTTCCTTCGAGCATTGATTGATATTTTAGTCATCTATCGGCTTTAGAATCGGCGACGAATCAGACGAATTGGGTCTTATACAGTGACTATCAGCTTAATTAATATAAGAAGAAGAAACGGAAGACATTTAGGCTTAAATACTATAGAACTATCAGAAAAATAATAAGTTTATTAATAGGACTGAATTTAAATTATAACTTTATAACTAGGAAAAGTGTCAAGTGGGTCTAGGTCGCCAGAGGCTATAGTAGCCGTCGACTTGAAGGGAGTGCTACGAATCCATGTAAAGTTTTATCAGAATACAATAAGTATAAAGAAAGAAAAAATATATATTTATGGCTTAACATCCCCAAAGAGCTTAGCCGAGCTTCTCTCAATCTCTTGGGTTCTTGCTTGTTATTATCCGCACAAGACAAAAAAGCTGTTCCATTTCTACTAACTTCACACCTGGCTTCAATACCTGGTGAAGGTGACCAGATGTGAAAAAGTTGTAAAGAAAAATCGTTTTATTGAAAGTTCAGAGGAGAGGCCTCCGCACAGTAGGCGCAAGTTTAGTGACACATAGCAGCTATTAAGTAGATGAGAAATCGGCTCCAAGCATACGAACAGTTTAAGACCAACATATAGTATATGATTCGGATATGCGGAACTTAACGAACAATTTAAAAT
The DNA here is from genome assembly GCA_018904225.1 of Lordiphosa mommai. Lineage (NCBI taxonomy): Eukaryota > Metazoa > Arthropoda > Insecta > Diptera > Drosophilidae > Lordiphosa > Lordiphosa mommai. The sequence continues at coordinate 587,954 of JAEIFT010000131.1, read as the reverse complement.
TTTCTAGAGTACATCGGCTATATTGTTGAAATTGTAGATCACTATTTTTGATGGTGTTGAACTTCTGTAGAATTTAAATATTAGGATATTTGCTGTCTCGCTTCCGCCAATCAATAGCAACACCGACAGCGCACACATGGGCTGTCTGTCATATGCAAAGAGTGATTACGGCCAAGGTGTATTTATAAGAGGTGCGAAGGTCATTGATAAACTTTAGTTACATAGCTTACATATTGTCAGTTTGCTATTCATACAAACGTTGTCTGTGTCACCCTTGCAAATTTTCCAAATTTTATTGTTCGCCACACCTGTAATAGATACATCTTGATTACTGCGACGGATATTTGTGAATTCAGAGCTTTTGCTTAGTGCGCGAGAGTGAGCGCAACAGTGAGACATACTGACGAAATTTGAGGTAAAGAGGTAAAAGCTTTGAGTGACAAGCTTCCCCTTAGTCTATATAATGGTTAGTTAACATTTCTTAAGTGTGCAACTGAAGCGAAAGCTTTTTTCCTTTTGGGTAGCAAAATCTCTTAGTTGTACAATGTGCTCTAGTTGACACATTCGGTCACACTGGAAATCACAACACAGTCACTGCTTTCTTTTGCAATCAACAATAATTAAGCACAGAAATATATAAAAAACAGAATATCGAAAAACATAAAGTAAATACAACAATTTTTGGTTTATCTTCTTTCCCTATTCTGTCTATGTCCTCAACTCTATATTTTGCTTTGGTTTCTGGCGCTGCTTTGTCTTCCTTCCTCTCTCTCTCTCTCTCTCTCTCTCTGTCTGTCTTTCTTTTTGTGTTCGTCCTTTTCTTGCTTGTCGTTTGCAGAACAAATGTGTGATGCCCGGCAGTACAAAGTCACAGCAAATATTTATGACGTCACAATTGCCTACAGCAGCCACAGCAACAACTGCAACAGGAGCAGCCGCCGCCGCCGCAAAACAACTACCGCCTAAAGCTTAAAGCTAACTCTATCGTTCTCTCGCTCTCGCTCAGCCGCTCTATCTATTTGTGTGTATCTAGCTTAGCTTTTAAGCGCGCAACTGTACTAAGAAACTGAAAACGTTTGGGCTCGCCAGTTTCTCAATGCTTAACGGTACATTGAGAAGGTGTTGAAAATGACCAAAAATAGTGGATAAGTGTGAAAATTGTTGGATCATGTTTTTTTTTTCATATATATATATATATATATGTACTACGTATAAATAAGTAATGTTTAAGGACTAAAAAGATGTTTTTTTTTGTTTTTTTTTTATAAATATTAAGCAAACATACTTACAAACATATTTGTTTTGTACATGTGTCGTTCTTTATATTTATATACATACAATGCATGCATAGAAACATACAAATCTATTTACATATGCCGAGAGCAAATATATTTACACTGAATTTCAAACAAATGGCGAACGAAGAAACCTGATAATGGAAACAAAATCCACATAAGTACATACATATGGTACCATACATACATACATACTTTTGTATCAGAGAGAATAAAGCACTCGATGAAATGCAAATATATTATCAATTTATCTTAAGCATTTGAATGGAACATTTTTATGACATACATAATATTATGGTTAAAATAATATGGGCACACTATCACAGCTTGCCTTTCCTTACAGTTACGTTTTCTCTTATTAATATTGTGCTCGACTGACGAGACAGCAGCAGTTCAGCAGCATTCGCTTGCATGTGACTTTATGATTTAATTCATGATGCAAAAGTCAAGTGAGCAAGGTGTTATTTTACCCAGGTTAGGTTGCGATAGCTAAAAGCATCATGTCACTCACTCCCACTTAGGCTTCCTGCCATAACCGTGTTCGTGTTAACCCTATTAATCTCTAGGGGGTCCTCAATACTGAACCTTACTAAAACTGGGATCTCTAGCGTGGATTTCTCCAAAAGGTTGAGCAGGAGAGCTTTGACCTAGAATCCTAAGTCTTCTGTTACTCAGTGCAGGGCAGTGACACATAAAGTGCTGCACTGTTTTATCCTTTTCTTTGTGTCGGTAGGCAGAAGTCATGGAGCGTAACGCCAAGGCGAGCAGCATGAACACGATATGTGTTTCTTTCTGTTATGTAAAAGTGTGTTAGTACGTTTCAGGTTATATGTGGTTCACGTATGCCGGTTTTTCCACCGATTTATCGCGCGACGCAGTGTTTTGGCTTTTGTGTGAAGCATGAAAGCGTGATGGTCATACTTAATCTGGCCAGTTTGTCCGCAGACTCAATTCCATCTATGTTTCGGTGTCCAGGCACCCAATTCAGGTGAATACTAAAGTGTCGAACGATATCGTTCAGGTATATACGACGTTCAAACGGCAGGCTTACTCCATTGATTTTGGAACGGATGAGATCAGGAATCTTGTACATTTTGTCAGTCTTAAGTTTCAAATTTATCCAAAATGTTTCTACAATAAGAACAAAATTCTTAAATCAAGAATTTTTTGTACTCAAACGTGCGTTCACAGCATGCTATAGAATTTATACCGTTTTGTACTTAAAATATTATGTATGATTCGTTCTTGGGTGTACTTAAACTAAGTACGAATCAAATCTAATTAGAACGAATCGGTATTGGTTCAAGATCGTTCTTAATTTTTATGCATCAAAGATTTGTATTAAACAGAAAGTTGGTAGGAATATCAATTCGTTTTAGTTTTCTTATTTTCAAAAAAGTTGCCTCTACGAATAAAGAAAAACGTGAAAACCCCGATCACAGATGGGACGAGAGAAGCGAAGCAGCGTTTCCAATGGATCAATTCGAGTTCTTTCTTTACTTTATCCAATTAAATATGAATAAAAGTAAATTGGCATGGTTATTTTCAATAAAACTTAAATTGATTATGCTTAAAGGCAAGTTAGTGAAGGGTACTTATTATTTTGACCATTTGTCATGCCTTCTGTTCACAAGTCTTTATTTTCTCACTATTTTGCCTAATACAAAACATATTATCTAAGACAGCAAGCCGAATTTAGCAAAACTTGAACTGTAAGAACTATAAAAACCGGAACACACACACAGTGGTCAATGGCAAACTATTACGTGTATAAGCAAAATGGAATTATGAATAAATTAGATGATTTTATATATGTATATGCATACATACATAATGAATGCTATTAAAACACATTAAATTTCGTTTTTATTGGGTTGCGATCGAGTTCAAGATCAAGACAGTGGCTTGGAGAGAAAGATGATCCGTTGGGGTTGTGGTTGCGGTTGGTATACGACACACGTGCAGAACTTGGCGAGGGTCGTTCAAGACATATCTAAGAGACTAGGTACTGAATTCGAAAATCAATTAATGTAATAGAACTTAAACACTAAAGGATCGCATTTACCAACTAGAAAATGTCAATAGGGCGTGCCTTAAAGGAATGAGAAGTAAGTAATACATAAACGAGAAGGCAAAGCTAACTTCGACTGTACCGAAGTTTTAATACACTTGAAAAACTTTACTTCAGCTGATTTAACCGGTAAAATGTATAGAGGATATAGATATTAGATATTTAAAATTTTTAAATCATTGATAATAAAAATTTGATACCATATATAAAAACTTTTCTTAGTAAAACACATTTTTCGACCGATCGGTCCTATGGCAGCTATATGCTATAGTCATCTGATTTGGATAAAATCTTCCAGAATTGTGTTGACGCATATAAAACTAATATATACCAAGATTAGTGACGCTACGATGGAAAATAAAAAAGTTTTTCCCACTAGAACTTGTTTTTTGACCGACCGTTTATATGGCAGCTATATGCTATATTCATCCGATTTTAATAAATTTTTCCACACATATGTAAAATCAGTTAAAACTAACATATACCAAGATTGGTGACTCTACAATGGAAAATAAAAAAGTTTTTCTCACTAAGACTTATTTTCCGACCGATCGTTCCTATGGCAGCTATAAGATATAGTCATCCGATCCGGCCGGTTCCGACATATTAGTTGCGTGCAGTAAAAAGAAGACTCTGTGCAAAATTTCAACTCGATAGCTTTAAAACTGAGGGACTAGTTCGCGTAGAAACAGACAGACGGACAGACAGACAGACGGACAGACGGACGGACGGACAAGCGGAAATGAACTCGGCTCGTCGTCCTGATCAAGAATATATATAGTTTATGGGGTCGGAAATAAATATTTCTATGCGTTACAAACTTCTGGGCAAAATTAATATACACTTTTCAAGTGTATAAAAATGGCTATACACTTGCAGTTTTTAAAAGACGCTAGCATTGACAACAAAAAAGTTTTTTCTCACTTAAACTAATTTTTAGACCGATCGTTCCTATGGCAGCTATATGCTATAGTGATCCGATATTTATAAATTTTTCCTGAATTATCTGGAAGCATATAAAACTAAAATATACCACGATTGAAAACGCTACGATGGAAAACAAAAAAGTTTTTCTCACTAGAACTAGTTCTTTGACCGATCGTTTATATGGCAGCTATATGCTATAGTCATCCGATTTTAATAAATTTTTCCAGACTTGTGTATGAGCATATAAAACTATTATATACCACGATTGGTGACTCTACGATGGAAAACAAAAAAGTTTTTTTTACTAGAACTAGTTTTGTTGGCCGACCGTTTATATGGCAGCTATATGCTATAGTCATCCGATTTTAATAAATTTTTCACGAATTGGGTGTAAGCATATAAAACTTATATATACCACGATTGGTGACGCTACGATGGACAACAAAAAAGTTTTTCTTACTAGAACTAGTTTTTGCACCGATTGTTCCTATGGAAACTATATGCTATAGTGATCCGATTTTGATAATTTTTTTCAGAATTATGTGGCAGAATATAGAACATATATATACCACGATTGGTTTCGCTACGATAGAAAACTAAAAGTTTTTCTTACTAGAACTAGTTTTTGCACCGACCGTTTATATGGCAGCTATATGCTATAGTCATCCGATTTTGATAAATTTTTCCGAAATCATGTGAAATAATATAAAACATATATATACCACGATTGGTGACTCTACGATGGAAAACAAAAAAGTTTTTCTTACTAGAACTAGTTTTTTCACCGATCGTTCCTATGGCAGCTATATGCTATAGTCATCCGATTTTGATCAATTTTTCCAGAACTATGTGGAAGCATATAAAACTAATATATACCACGATTGGTGTCGCTACGATAGAAAACAAATAAGTTTTTTTCACTAGATCTAGTTTTTGGACCGATCGTTCATATGGCAGCTATATGATATAGTTATCTGATGCGACCGATTCCGACAAATTTGCAGCCTTTGTGTATAAAAAGAGTTTTTGCAGAGTTTGGTCAAGATAGCTGTAGCATAAAAACAGACGGACGGACGGACAAAGCTAGATCGACTCGGCTGTTAATACTGATCAAGAATATATATAAAATCTGCACAATTTTAATATTCCCTATAAAAATGTCGTCTTAGTTCATTGATAAAGGTTAGGCATCAACATTGCCAAAGATCCTTATAATAAGATCAAAATTCCTTGCACTTTTTTAACCAAACAATAATTTTTTTTTTTTTTCAGAAATAATAATTATCTCCCAAGTTTTAAAATATTACTTTAAATGAATCATTGGAAGTGATAAATAACGTCAAAACTTTAAAAAATCTAAATCATTGTGGATTTACATAGAAAATCCGCTAACTAAAATTTATGTACGACGCTTCTAAGGGCATGATTTTTTTTATTTTCTCCTTCTTCTCAGGCCTAATATCAATATTTTTTTAAAAACGAAATAAGATCGGATAAAAAACACCAGAATGATTTTGCATGCTATTTTCAGCGTGAGTGTAAGTATATATTCATGGATACAGGGTATTTCGTAGTCGAGGCACTCGACTGCTGCTGCTCTTACTTGTTTTCTTTTGTTTTCTTTTTCACTTAGTATAGGAATATGTCACGATAAACCTTATATATACATAATCTCGAATACATATATTGAATGTCTTTAATTAAAATGATTTTCAGAACGAAATTCGAATCATTCTTAGTAAGATCCGAAATTGGCGAGCCAGTTTTTCGATATTTGCCTCGTTCAACATTTCCCATATGCAATTCTATGAGCTTTGTTGGCCTAACTGAAACACCGAATGCAGCTTGTATGAACGTGCCATCTTCATATTCGGTTGCACTACGTCACTAACTGCCCTCGCATAGCCATATCGGTGGGAATGGCCATGGGTAATTGGCAATTGGAACTATTATAAGCAGTTTAATGAGACATTTTTATGGGCCATCAAAATGTATCTTTTCTCTATTTTTTTTTTTTTTTTGCGCAACGAATTAGCAATTGAGTCTCGGTCAGGCGACAACGATCCATAGAAGACGCAGATATGTATGTTAGCTTTAGATCACTAATATAATCAACAAGAGCAACAGCAACTACAACAACAACAACATTAACAATATAGATCAGTGGATCACTTTGAACAAGTAGGAGAACAAGAAAGTACATCAAAAGCATAAGCATTGGATGAGGTAGTACAGTTGGGTCTGGGTCTGGTTGGTTTTCTTTAGAATAGCAAATCTTCATCGCCATCCTCTTCGAGTATATTCTGGACCTGTTCACTGGCCTCAATATCGCCCAGGCGACGCTGCTCCTCACGTCGACGATCGGCAAATTTGCGTGCCTCTCTCTTCTTATCCTGAATCTTCTTCAGGCGATAGAACTCCTCACGTTCCAGCTCATCCAGTTCGCTTATGATATACTCAATGGTGCGATTTATGCGAGGTATGATTACTGGGGGAACAGAGAGAGAGAGAGAGAGAGAGATTAGTGGGCTATGCCATACCCTCCCCCCACCTAGCTCACCATGCTCTATGGCATTTACACGTCTGTTGGTCACTTTAATCACATCATCCAGGGTCACAAAGGACGTCTGCAGCGAGGCCAACTCCACCAGCAAACGCACTGCACTCTGATAGTTCTTCTTTAGTTTGGCCAACTGTTGGCCACCGCGTGCCAGGCCAGCCAGCTCATACGTATCCACACCATCCTGATATGGCTCGAAAACGGGCAGCGTCACTCCCGCCACATTATCCTTTTTGGTACGTATCTTGGTCTGGGCCTTTGTCACATTTTGCAGCACAATTTGATTGATGTCGCCGGTGGTGAACTTGACCTCGGCCAACGAGAAGGCCGCCTCTTTCATCACCCGACCCATCAGCGTTTTGGTCTAGGGGGAACATAGCAAGTAGAAGGAAGACCTTTTGATTCACTTTAAGCGCCACCCACCTCAATGATCTTGCCCAAGATCAGGCGAAAACGCATTTGCAAGGCATCGGCCTTCTTTTTAAGCAAACCATGTCCCTTGGTGGCACCAGCCAGGCGGGATTTCATCAGGGTTTGGGCCCTGCAAGCAATGTGGTTACAGGTGAACATTTGTTTGGGCAAATCCTGCTCCAACTTGATACCCACCCTCGTGAAGGAAATATGGGTAAGCGATCTTTGGCCGCCATTGTCTCTTTACACACAGTTACAACAAATCAACAACAACTAACAAAACAATCAACAATCAGCTCCACGCCAACTATAAATAACAACAACAAAATATTAACTAAATATATGCGACAATATACAAAAATAAACGGACGAGCGCAAGGGAATGCACGACACGGCACGGCAGCACGACAGCTCGACAACCAAATGGGCCAACGAATGAACGACTGAGGAGGCTGAGAGAGAGCAATAGCGTTGGATATATATGAATATATGACAGCACAGAATGCGCCAGCGAACGCGCGCTCAGCTGTGCCGGAACAGCTGTCAGCTCTGACAATGGCGACATCGACATCGGAATGGCCTCCGGTCGGTCGGTTGCGTGATGAGCTCACGATCAGTTTGAGCGCCCCGGGTGAGGGTGTAGGAAGGGTAAAGAGCGACTCTCTACCCTTGGGCATCAAATTTATTGAACAAATAAAAAAGCTATAAAAATATCAAAAGTGTTACAAAATGTTTCTAACAGAGTTTCCCAAATAATTATCCGAAAAAAGCAAAGAACAAATGAAAGGCGCTTCTTTTGACTATAAAAACCTTGTTATGGTACATTTCCTTCACTTAAAAAAAAAACATTTAAATTGTATCAACTTCAATTCAATCATATCTAAATTATATCTAGACAAACACCCACTAAAAAAAGAAAGAAGTATGAATGTCGGTGGAGCCTGACTGTATGGTATTACATTTTGCTCTTAATTTGATTGTCTAAGAGAATACCCTGTACCTTAAAAATTGAAGCTCCAACACTTAGAAAAAAATTTCATCCGAAATTAAGGAATGGCTGAGATTAAACTAAGACTTTCTTACAAAAATTTAATTTTCACTTTAAACAAGGTTGGTTGTCTGAAACCAATCCGGAAGCCGATTGTTGTATGGAATCAATACTATATATGGGTCATTCCACGTGAACTCAGAAACCCAAATTTTTTTTGTTTAAAAAAAAAAAACGAGAAGGCAAAGCTAACTTCGACTGTGCCGAAGTTTTAATACACTTGAAAAACTTTACTCAAACTGATTTAACCGGAAAAATATATATGGGATATAGATATCAGATATCTAAAATTTTTAAATCATTGATAATAAAAATTTGATACCAAAAAAAACGTTTCTTAGTAAAACACATTTCCGACCGATCGGTCGTATGGCAGCTATATGCTATAGTCATCCGATTTTGATAAATTTTTTCAAAATTAGGAAGCATATAAACTAAAGAAACAATAATTTTCTCCTAGAAATGACCGACCGTTTATATATGCTATAGTGATCCGATTTTGATAAATTTTTCCAAAAATGTTTAAAAGCATATAGAACTAACATTTACTAAGATTAGTGACGATACGATGGAAAACAAAAAAGTTTTTCTCACTAGAACTAGTTTTTTGACCGACTGTTTCTATGGCAGCTATATGATATAGTCATCAGATTTTGATAAATTTTTCGAGAAATGTGTGAAAGCATTTAAAACTAACATATTCCAAGATAAGTGACGCTACGATGGAAAACAAAAAGTTTTTCCCACTAGAACTAGTTTTTTGACCGACCGTTTCTATGGCAGCTATATGATATAGTCATCCGATCCGGTTGGTTCCGACATATTAGTTGCGTGCAGTAAAAAGGAGACTCTGTGCAAATTTCAGCTCGATAACTTTAAAACTGAGGGACTAGTTCGCGTAGAAACAGACAGACGGACAGACGGACGGACGGAATTGAACTCAGCTCGTCGTCCTGATCAAGAATATATATAGTTCATGGGGTCGGAAATGAATATTTCTATGCGTTACAAACTTCTGGTCAAAATTAATATACACTTTTTAATTGTATAAAAATCACTATTCGAGAATTTAATCAAATTTTTGGACATCCCCACCACTAACAGTTCGCGAGATAAACGACAAAGAACATTAAACTTAAAAATATTATATAATCGTAACGGTGCATCCGATTTAAGCAACCCAAATTGTGATTCTACTATTTTCATGTCTTCTATTCGAGATAAAATAAGGGGTTCAAAAAAGTCTGTTCTTAATTAGAATTTTAGCGAAATCTAATGGGTTTTTGTCTTTTTTTCAAGAAGGTCCAACCGATTTTTTTATAAAATGTTTTTTTTTCTGGTAAAGGATATCCGAATACGGATATTCTAGAAACACGTAGTATAGATAGCACAATTTTTTTTTTTTAGTTTTCATTAAAAGACGTTTCCAAAATTTTAAACCTTTTTCGATGTTTTCTCTTTCACAATTTTCAAAGGAATCTTTAACATCGGACTTAGAGTTAAAATTTTAAGTATAATTTTAAAAACTCTCATATGGAATTTCTTTTGTTGGAAACTTAATCGAACCACTTTTTTTTTAATAAGCGGTCCGGTTCTGGTTCAGGTTCGAGGGGTCAAAAATGTAAAATATTCGGTTCATGGACCGGTTCGGGCTGTCCAAAAACCCTGAACAGAACCGGTTATTAGGGGTTCGGTTCCGGACCGGTTTGCAGCCTTGGATGTATTCAATGCAAAATGATAGCTCATGAAAGGATTCTTTGATAAAAAGCTTCCGTTCGGTAGCGTCTGGCTATAATTAAACTGAGACATCTTCCATTAAATAAGCGGCTTCTCTAGATAATTCCAAGCGATAAAGTACAATAGCTAGCTGCAACTGAAGAGGTGTATGAGCTCGAAAGATGGAAAACGACACAAAATTCGAGAATGGAATCAAACTGCCTCTTAGTGAAACGCAGCACTTGGAGAAAACGATCTTTATTAAAAAAGGGCAGGACATTGTTCCGTCAATTGATTTTGGAACATAAAACTTGGCACCACAGCGACAGCTTGGTAATTGTAGTTGTAGGCTACGTCCTTCACCAGCTAAGTCGTTAATTGTAGTCATAAATGGAATGCAGAGGCAAAGTTCAAAGACAAAGAACACAAAAAAGCTTTGCATTGACTCAAAGTAATAGCCCATCCATTTCGACAGACTATTAAAGTAATTCGGCAGTTAAGTGCAAAGCTTGGCTTGAATGAAGAAACAGAATTCTTACATTTAGTAACTTCCATATGTGCTCTAAGTTGAACTTTATCTCTTTACCTTACTTGAGAAGTTATCAAAATAGTTGGCAGTACAATGAATGATGTGGAAAAATTAAAAAAATAAATTAATTTAATAATTTTCTTATGTAACTGTATATTTAATCTTTTTTTATTTCCGCCCTTCATTAGTCTTTAAAGTGCCTAACCCATTGTCTGCCGGCTCGCTTTCTCTCACACTCCAATTCCTGCAATCTCTGATCCATTTGGTTTCTAGTGCCCCCGCGCTTGGGCTTATTTCTCAAGAAGCGTATGGCATTATCTATGCGCAGGGCTGCATGCGTCTGGATAAACTCGTAATGATTTTTAAACAAATGGAAATGATCGGTAGCCTGTCCAACCAAACCCAATATTAGGATAGACAATGGCAGGGTGAGAGCTCCAATGCAATAGGCTTCATATCTGGCATAAGTGCTCACCGAAACTATGCCCGTGACCAGAAATATAATTTTAGCTAGCACGACGGCAAGACCTTCCAGAGTGGGCCAAATGATGACCATGCCCACCTCCAGTAAAAATATGGCAACCGCCGTTTCACAGACATATTTGATAGCCGGTGTCATAAAACGGAAACGTTGTGGTATCAGACGATTGTCATAGATGAGATCTAAAATGGCCGCACATACAATGACCGTGGGTAGTATAGGTCCCGGTGAAGGTGTCTCTGTATACGGATTTAAGTAAATGGATAGACCAAATATTAAATGAAGAAGGCCGGCAACGACAACGGCAATAGCAGAGGCCATTATTGACTGTGGAAAAGAATGGTAAGTTGAGAAAATTAAATGAGAGCCGCACATAAAACTTACCTAATAAGAATTTCGATTACAAGTGAATGAAAAATGCATAAAAGTAAACCACAAAAATTTCAATTACTTTTACTGAACATTTACCAAAATGCTTTGTGGGTTTAAGTTAAATTTACAAACTAAAAAGTGAAATGTAAATGCTGGAATTCTATGATTTGAAAATATTTTGAGTGAAAAATTTTTGGGTTATAATAATTTTTTTTTTTTGAATATTTGTTGAAAAGTAGAGGGTACGTATTTTCAGGGTTTTCCTGAAATATGACTAATTCATGGTCTATATATTTCATGGCGGTAAAGATAAAATGCAATCGCATTGTCCCTGAACGGCTACTCTATAGAAGACTATAACTCAAAAACTATTTGAAATAATAATTAAAAATTTTAGTGTGCCTTTTTTAAATGTATAGACAATCGAAAAAAAATGCACAGTAGGCCTACCCCCTAATCTCACTTGTTAAACATTAAACTAAACATAGTCATTCAAGATATTTCAAATTCGCAGTACATATCAGTTTTAAATTTATTTTCCATAAATTTTTATTTTTGTTTTTTACTCCAAATTTTTCGTGAAGAATTAAACATGCTGTTCAGAAATTTTCGATGCTATGGACCTATTACCAACGACTTGATGACAAAGAAATTTTCAACTTTCGCCAAAAACATTTCGTCTCAGCTACTTTTGCCAAAACGTATACGTAATCCCGAGGTAAGTGAAAGAGATGAAACTGTCGCCAGCGGCACTTGCAGTGCTGCCAATACGCTTCAATGACCGTTAAAAAGCGAATTTATTTAAATTGAAACTGATTGCCATCAATAACGCGAGAGAGAGAGAGAGGAAATCCAACTGTCAGAAACAGATACTGATACACACACACTGCCGTCAACATCGACACTGACTTTGAAATACCTTTGTGTGTTTGACCCGTGTGTTTGGTACACTGAGGCTCCCGCCGTCACGCAATTTGAATATACGTCTTGCGGCCGTCACCATCATCATCATAATCATCAACTTGTACCCAAAACATTTTATATATTGTGGCATTATGACAATGGACACGTGTCAGCCACATATGGGGGGTCTCCAGCCCCCAGATACCATACCATATTAATTAAAGTAATGAATATGCATGCATTTGGGAGAGACAATGGTGTTGTTGCGGAATTCCAGCGTGTTTGCCGCTTTTCATTTTAGTCAAACACACAGTTGTTTAGGGCGTTGTCTAGACTGTGGCATTTTACTGTTACTTTTTCGCGACCGAATGCTCAGGTGTTGAGCAAAAGTGTGCTTGCTTACGCTTGCATACGCAAGACTTTGATTGATAACAATATTAATAAGTATCTCCAAACTTTTAAAAGAAAATCGAAATAATTATAAAACTTAAGGTCTAACGTTTATTTATATATATGTAAAAATGGTCCAAATATGAAAAATACAATTCCTGTATCCGAAAATTAAACCCTTAAGGTCATAAAATGGGGGATCAAAGTCAAACCCTAAGAAAATGCACCCCAAGGTGGGAAAACGGCGGTGTTGGGTAAAACCTTTTTTTTGAGCCGATGTATTTGAAATTAGGATTCCAATTTCCAATTTGGGAAAATCGACCCTAAGGGCGAAATTAATGGAATAAGAGAAAGAAAAACTGACTTTATCTGTGCCGAAGTTTTAATACAATTGCGATTGCCCGACTAATCTTTCCTAGAGGATTTATAGAGGGTGTATCTTATGTTTTTAGCCGATTTTTTTTTTAAATATCTTGACAACCCGGTGACAGATCGCCATGTTTGTTTATGTTTTGAAAACGTCAGTTCAGTACAATTTTAACCATGAACCACTTTACAACGCAACAACGTGCTAAAAGTGTGAAAATTTAATTTCAAAACAAGTAAGAAAGTCGGTCAAGCCCGACTGTAATATACTCTGTACCTGTTTGTATGTAACTGATAACTGAGAGCGGCGCAGTCCCATTGGATCCTGCCGTCAAGCAAGGTCCAATTGGGAAATTACCAGTCAGCTATTGCCCTCTCGCTCTCTCTTTCTCGTAAGTTCTACCAATCGCTGTGGTATTGTTGTTGTCGTTGGTTTTTATTTTCTTTTACGTATAGCTCTAATATCGTTCATCTGATCGAAAAACGATGTATGGCGGGTCGATTCATAATTAGTAGTAGAATATATGTCTAGAATGTTCGAACTATCTATCTTGAAAATTGTGGGAGTTATTTCTTTTTTTTTAATTTGCGGGGGAGGCAAGGGGCGTGGCAAAAATTAAAAATAAACTTGATCTGCCTGCAGGTATAAGAATTATATATTCCATAAATCTCTAGCTCTTACCATCCCTGAGATCGCTTCGTTCATACGGACAGACAGACGGACAGACGGACATGGCTATATCGACTCGGCTGTTGATGCTGATCAAGAATATATATACTTTATAGGGTCGGAGATGCTTCTTTCTGGCTGTTACATACATTTACACAAACCCAATATACTCTTTGTACCTTCGGTACAGAGTATAAAAACTCCTCTGTTACGCTGACTCAACGCGCGTTCAGAGCGAAGTATCGGGGCCAGAATGCTCCTAATCCGAGGACTATTCATGCCTTGGTGGCAAAATTTAATGCCACAGGATCTTTGGCAACCTCTACTCGAAGGAATAAACCGCGTACAAGACGGAGTTTGGAGGCAATATCAAAGACGATAACGACCCTACGGTAACAGTCAATGTACATTAAAGTGTCCTCCAATCATATGAAAAATGTAACGCTACACGGAAAAAATAAAAACTGTGCCATTCGGGCTCAATAAAGGGTTGATCTCGGAATGGCTCAAACTGAGCCCGACTAGCCCGAAAAAAGTTCAAAAAATGTATAACGACCGAGAGATTTGTTTTTTTTTTATAACTTTGCATATTATATATAATTATTGTATATTTGGATTCACTAAAGTCTTCTTTAATCAGAAGAGAAACATATATATAAATTAATAAGAACTTACTTTAACTTGCCTTGTCTGGGAATCGAACTCGGGACCTCGGAATTGAAGAACAAGAACGTCTGCGTCTCAGCGCACTCGACCGCGCCGCGCTTGCCAGACCAGGCGCCCAATGACATACAAGATCGTTTGCTCCAGACGGCAAAACGAAACTCAATGATAGTAGCCAAGAGAGCGAATTTACTTTTGCTCGAATGAGAATGAACGAATCATCCTTATTTTAAGTACAAAACGATATAAATTATATCCCGTTCGTTAGAGTACAAAAAATTCTTGATTTAAGTATTTCGTACTTGATTTAACAATTTTGTTCTTATTTTAGGAACATTTTGGGTAAATTTGAAACTTTAGGCTGATTCGTACTTACTTTAAGTACAATCAAGTACGAATTATACTTCAAACGGTATAAATTCTATCCCGATTGTTCTAGAACGCTGGTAGTCGTTTTTTTTTTTTGAGTGTATGAAGAATCGAAGTGATTTAATTGCTTTCTAAGAAATCCATTTCAAAAATAAATGCAAAATGTCTTAAATTTTTTTTTTAGAAAGTTTGTAAATCGGATACGGGATCAGTCGTGATAATATGTTAACCGTGAAACACTGAGCCGAAACGGTGTTTTAAAATGGCTGTGAATAACAAAACCGAACCACTCCTTATTACCGAACGGTTTGCATCCCTGATAAAAAAAAAACAATAAATTTCTACATTTATTTGCGGTCATTATATCATATTATATCACATTAAATGTGAACATTTACATTTCATGTTTATATTAACATTTTTTGATTAAATCAAATATTCAATGAAATATTCAAATTTTAAATCTTTTACAATTTTTAAGATAGATTTTTCGAATTTTGCTTTAAGTTTCAATCGTCCCCGTTTTGAGAATTTATTTAGTCCGGTGGTCTTATCTTGTTTTGTAATCGTTGATCAGGATTTCATTTTTCGACCCTGGAGCCCAATAAACTCTCATGAGTTCACCTATTCTATAAGAATTTAAGGATAACTCTTAGATTGATTCTGCCCAAATTATTTCACATATTTTTATGTCATGTATGTGTATATAGAATGATGGATTGTCTGTATGCATGTACTTTTTGCATACTCTCTCATATAACCTATGTATATATTATATTTAATTCTCCTCCCGTCAATTGGAGGAAGGGTGGGTGGGGGGACACCAAACCTCTTCCCCGTCATTTGTTTGATTGTGGCACGTTCTGGTCGTTGAGTGAGCCATGGCAAATGTCGAAAATTGTCTGTACATACACGTACTTATCCAGCACGCACATAACCTCATTTTCGCCATGCATTTTTCCATACATACATACAAACATTCATGCTCACTCGTACAAAGTGGAAAGAATGAAGGAATCAACAGGCTGTATATCCAGGCACAAAACAAATTTTTGGGGGCCTGTTTGGGCTGTACGTGCAATTGTATTGACATTTGGCATAAGTCACGGCCAGGCAATCACTCCGCTATACGCATCGGTTGTGGTTGTGCGTATAGGGTTCGCTTCCCGCCAACCCACCCGAGAGCCTTTGGCCACATTTTTCTCGCACTTCGGGCCACGAATCGACGACAAGTGAGTAAGCAAAACTCTGGGATGCTGTTGCTGCCGTTCGCAGTTCTCATTTGGCAGCGCCCGCAAGTAGGTTACACATTTTTTCCAGCTGCCTGGAGCACAACAAACGGCCAGAGCAGAGACCAGTGAATCCAAACCAAGCCAGTTAAGCCCAAAGTAAGTAATTATTTAAAATAAATATTTTTTTTATTATTTTTCCAACTGTGACACGGAGACCAAATTCCATGGCAAAGGTGATGTCAGGCTGGGATTTAATATGCCCGGCAATTGCGTGTTCGTTTAAAGGGTCGAAAGAGGGGAGCTTGCAGGGATGTATGGCAAAAGCATTGAGAGTGTCCGGCCAAAGAGTTGGATGGTAGTGGGGGGAGGGGGGCAAAAGCGTATCTATGCGCTGCCTGAGTGTCAACTTAATCAAGTAATTAAAGTGCTCGCATGTACAATAGGTGCCGTCAGTTGAGTTTTGTCTAAAGTCTGATATTAAATTTGAAATGCAAACTTCTTGATTACTTTAAACGATACTCATTCTTCACTCATACTTCAGCTGAAGCCATGCAAAAACCAAGAAATTCTTATTTTTCTATTCCGAGTTCAGAGTCCATTTTCGTTTAAACGTTTGCATTTCGAATTTAAATTTGATAAATTTATATGTAAGCGACAGCTTATCTGTGGTGCTCAAATCAGGTCGTACTTTTAATAGGAATTGAATCCACTTGACATTGACCCATCCGTTTTAACTAAAACGAGAAGGCAAAGCTAACTTTGACTGTGCCGAAGATTTTATACACTTGCGAAAACTCACTTCAACTGAGTTAAGCAATAAAATATATGTCGAATATATGTAGATATCAGATATTTAAAAATTTTAAATCATTGGTAATAAAAATTTGATACCATAAAAAAAAACCTTTCTTAGTAAAACACATTTTCCGACCGATCGGTCCTACGGCAGATATATGCTATAGTCATCCGATTTTGATAAATTTTTCCAAAATTATGTAAAAGCATATAAAACTAAACTATTCCAAGATTGGTGACGATACGAAGTAAAACAAAAAAGTTTTCCTCACTAGAACTTGTTTTTTGACCGACCGTTTCTATGGCAGCTATATGATATAGACATCCGATTTTGATAAATTTGTCCAGTATTATGTGGAAGCATGTAAAACTAATATATATTAAGATTGAAGACGTTACGATGAAAAACAAAAAAGTTTTTCTCACTAAGACTTATTTTCCGACCGATCGTTCCTATAGCAGCAATAAGATATAGTCGTCCGATCCGGTCAATTCCGACACATTAGTTGCGTGCAGTAAAAAGAAGGCTCTGTGCAAAATTTCAGCTCGATAGCTTCAAAACTGAGAGACTAGTTCGCGTAGAAACAGACAGACGGACGGACGGACAGACGGAATTGAACTCAGCTCATCGTCCTGATCAAGAATATATATAGTTTATGGGGTCGAAAATTAATATTTCTATGCGTTACAAACTTCTGGGCAAAATTAATATACACTTTTCAAGTGTATAAAAATTACTCCAAGCATAGTTCGACGATTTTTTTGGGAAGGAAGGTTAGTTAAAAGTAGTCTAATAGAATAAGACGGAAGACGTACATTAGGTTCCCAATTAAGACCACGGAGAGCAAACAGTAGGAATTGCTTTTGTACAGACTCTATGCGCTTTTGATACTTCTTATATTGAGGGCACCACACACATGAACCATATTCCAGTATCGGACGAACAAGAAAAGTGTAAATGGTCTTGGTTGTGTAAGGGTCGTTCAACTCCTTGGACCAACGCTTAATAAGTTCTGGCACACTTATGGCTTTGTTTGCTGTTCTGCATACCCAAGTCGTTCATTTCATAAATACGCTTTAAGCAAGTGTTATACAGGGAGTATAAAGCCAAATGAGGCTCCGTTCTATAAAATGTCATACACATGGACTTCGAACAGTTAAGGTTCAATAGACTTACATTACACCAGGACTGAAAAACATCCAGATCTGATTGGAGATCATTGAAAGAGTCGGTTTCTTTATAAGAAAAACAAAGCTGAACATCATCTGCATACATTAGTATGCAAAAATGAGCTAATATCGAAGGAAGGAATAAACAAAGTAAAGAATTGGGGACCCAGGAGACAACCCTGTGGAACTCTCTGGAGTGACTGTAACTGTTTCAGAAAGTAAATTTCTAAATAAAACTTTTTGTGTTCTGGAATTCAGATAGTTCGATATCCAAGATACCAAATTGGACGAAAATCCGAGAAGTTCTAGTTAAGCAATAATAGCTTATGGATTGACAGAATCAAAAGCTTTACTAAAGTCAGATTAAACCATTAATAACAAGAGTAGTGAACTCTAGTAAATTTGTAGTAGTAGTTGGACCGGTGAGACAAGTGACCGACAGAGGTGTATACACTTGCAAAAGCTCGCTCCAACTGATTTAACCAATAAAATATATTTAGGATATAGTTTTCGGATATTTAAATTTAAAATCATTAAGAATCTGATTGTTGACTTCGAAATCAAAAAAAATATTGTTTCCTCAGTAAGACACATTTTCCGACCGATCGGTGATATAACAGCAATAGGATAGTCAGATAGTCTCCCGATTCCGACCTAATGCCCAGCATATATATATAGCAAAACATTGTGGAAAGTTTGGGCAAGACAGCTTTTAAACTAACGGAAGAGATAACAAAAAAAGAGAATGACATGGCTATATCGACTCAGCTCGTCATTCAGATCAAGAAAATATATACTTTAAGTATAAAAAAGTCGTTCAAGCCCGTACCTCTTACCATATCTGAGATGGGTTTATTCATACGGACAGACAGACATGGCTATAACGACTCGACTGTTGATGCTGATCAAGAATATATATATATACTTTTCAGGGTCGAAGATGCTTTCTCCTGTTTGTTACATACCTTTGCACAAACTCAATATACTCTTTATACTTTTGGTAGAGAAAATATAATTAATTATAAGGGAGAGAAGCGCTAGTAACAGGGAGGCCTTCGGCTGAGTAAATAACAACTTTTACATTAGATTTACTGACCGTCATTTATTTTGGTTATCCCTTCTCGGCGCATATTCTGCATCTGTTTACTTCCCAAATGTCAAAGCAAAATAATCATTTGCCGCCATTTGCTTAAATTATAGTATCTTAAGAATGGGTGATTTGTTTTCCGGTACTGGATAACGGCTTAGTTTGGGAAAACAAACAAAAAAGTGTATGGCTTGGGCTAGTATTCCATCAGTTTTAAGGTGACTTTCCATTTTACACACGTAAATGGCTCTTATACAAGGCCTTTTAATTGTAATGACACACTTAAATAACGAATCTAAATTATAATTAAATGGATATTAACTTTCTTTGCTTTAATTAAATTTAATTATTTGTTCATGTTATGTTGAACTAAGTAGTTGTAATTCGAGTATAATTTCTAGTAAGTAGAAGAACTTTTTAAGAGCAATTTTGATGTTTACCGTTAATCTATCGTTCTTTCGTTCGTCACGGTTTAATTCCACGAATTGATTACTTAAAGAAAGACAAAAGTCAATTTAAGTTTGAGGATTTGTTGCGATATTGCAATAATTTATCCATTATTCGAAGCATTGCCCTTCGTAAGCTTCTACCTTTTCCCATAATTATGGTAGCATTCGGATATAACTGTAGTTAAATAGAGGTAAACTGTGGTTAAAATAGAAATACCTAACGCTAATTGTAAATAATTAATTCGTTCTCTGTCATGTTACATAAGTTGCAAAGCCTTGATGTCGAATGTTGATTGCCCTGTGGGTTCAGCAGATCGCCTTAAGCCTTTAGGATTCAGGTTATGTGTCTTTGAGTGTTTGTATTAGAGATGGACGCGGGCCCATTCCAACACGATATAAAATTTTCAGCACGGTTATATTCACAAGAAGGCCCGGCACGAAATTATAATATTTTGTTTAATTGTGAAAAGTCCACCTAAATTAGAGTTTAAGAGCCTGGTGCGTCTATCGTTTAAAATAGAGGTGTGTCACGACGTGATCGTGATACAACACAGCCTTTCGTGAGTGAGCGTCCGTGATTCGTGCGTATTGAAAATATACCTAAATATATTTGATTAATAAAATTATTCCTGAAACTAATTTGCGTTTGATTTCGTGAATCCGCTGCTCGCAGCTGCTCCTTACAAAAATCGCAATGTGGCCATAAAACCAATGATAGAATTAAGGTCTCTCTACGCAAAAACTCGGGTGTGGTCGTGACCTCCTCTTTAATCGTGCGTGACGCAAATCGCTCATAAAATTGTGTGCGTGACTCTTGCGTCAAGAGATTTTTATTTCCTGAATCGTGCGTTACGTAAAGGAAAATTCAGTCACGCGCGCACCTCTTATTTAAAATGCTTCCCGATGTAGAAAAAGTTCATTCGCTCGTTGCTAAGCTCACAGGTATGCCTAATATTTTTCTTGCCAAAATTTTTAAGTCTCGATCGATCTCATTTTTCCAGAATGGTAAAATGGGAATACCAGTAGAAACAAGAAGGGCCAAATGCTTATCTATTTCTGCATCTATTACATTCTTTTCAAGTTTTCCCTTCTTCCCAAAGTTTTAATCCAAAATTTCGTAACATTCATGAAAATTTGGTTTAGTTGTATCATTTTTTGGAGATTCTGGCACTACTTACACATCATTTATATAGAGCATTGCTTTTATGGTAGTTAATACATTCTCCCTTTTCTCATCAGATATAAAATTCATCTCCTTAGGCGGTGGATTTAAAAAAAAAAACCCATTAAGGGAGCAGTTACTGTAAGAAAGCGTTTTATCAAAGACTTTAAAGCTTTTTGTACTTTCATTGATTCCGAGTTTTCTAGAGCGCCAAACTCATCAAGTAAACTCTTAATGTAGCTAACAATATTTTTTTATCATCTAAGAACTCTCTCACTCCTCTTAAAGTGCAAAATTCAAAATTGTCATTAATTAAATGTGGACTTAAAGAAATTATATTTTCACAGCTTTTTGCATTTTTTCTTTTGGCATTTGGATGATTTTTGTTGAGTCGGTGTCACTCTCCTTCTTTCTAAAGAAGCTAGTAATTGTTATACTTCTTAAGCATATCGATGAGATGTACTTACGTGCAAGTTAGTTTGCTGTAAAAAGAGTTCGTGCCTTTCGGTCTTTCGGGCCCGAAGACCGCACAAAAAAAGCCCGAGTACGATTTCGAGACACGAAGCACGGTGATTTTAGCAAGAGGCACGTGGGCCACGATTTGTGTTAGCATTTCTAGAAGAATTTTATATACGTATTGCCACTTGACACCGTTCGGTTTGGAAAAGAATGACGCATAAGCAGCTGGTGCACGCGTTTTTTGAATAACAACTTCGTGCATGCCCGTGCTAACTGGCACGAAAACTATACATATGAACTGTTATTTCATATCAACATAAATTAAAATTACAAATCGCTAGAGGTCGTAGAGCTGATAAATATAAGTTTATCCCCACAGGAAAACAAAAAGTAGTAGTTTTTTAAGAAGAAACATAAGAACATTATGTTTTGTATTTAATATTATTTAACTGAAAATAAAGTAAATGGGTATGAATATGCATTAAGTGTTTACCAAATCGAAAAGGTCACACATAGAACAAGTTTTGCGTTGATGAAGTCGTCAGGAACGATTATGTGTTTGTCATCAGTCCGTGGACGAAGTGTTTTTTTTTTGTGGTTGTTGTTGTTTGACAAATTATTTTCTATATCAAAGATATCACAAAGAAAATTGGCCACTTCTTCTGTAGGCCTTACGCATAAGTTTTATATTACGAGTTCGATATATATGACAAAAGTGTGAATGTGTTCCTCTCGTTCCTAAGAAACCTTAGGACCTCTTAGGGAATAAAGAACTAGCTGAAAATCCTATAGATATGTAAAGTTTTCACGACTTTTTTGGTATAAGTTATTTATAGCCTTTTTTCCACTTCATTTCAAAGCCGCCAGTGACTTTTTGCTAATTCCTTCAACTGACTGTCCCGATTAAGGAATATATTTGTTAGTTTTAGACTTTATTTCAAATTTATTTTTACAATTTTAATAAATTTATACACATACCTTCTCTCCTTTTATTTTATGTCCACTGAAGTTTAACGTCATCAAGCTCAGACGCTTGCCATCTAAAATGGAATATAAACTCATTTACCCCGAACACTATGGAAATGTGATCAGTCATTTGCGCAAGAATTTCTTTGCTGACGAGCCCCTGAATAAGGCTGCCGGTCTCTGTCAGCATGGTTGCGGCAATTTCGAGCTCGAGCATCACAGCCTGGAAACCCTAGAGGATCAGTTCAGTTTGATGGCTGTGGATGATGGTGAAATTGCTGGCGTCATACTGAATGGCATTCTACGTCCCGGCGATACCGCCGAGGCGCTGGAGAAACTGCAGCGAAGCCACGATGACAAATTCAAGAAGATCTTTGAGCTGCTCTACACACTCAATCTGAAGCACAATCTATTCGAGCGCTTTAATGTGGAACGCATATTCGATGTGCGCATTCTATCGGTGGACTCGCGCTATCGTGGCCAGGGCATTGCCAAGGAGCTGGTGCGACGTGCCGAAATGTTGGCTCTCAAATTTGACTACCGTCTGCTGAAGGCCGACGCTACGGGCATCTTTTCGCAAAAGATATTGCGCAGCCAGGGCTTTGAGATGTTTGCCGAGCAGCCGTATGACAAGTATACGGATGCCGAGGGCCGGATCATTTTACATGTTGAGGCGCCACACATTAAGCTTCAGCTGCTAGCTAAGGAACTCTGCTTGGAGAAACGACAGGAATTGGGCGAGGATGAAGAGTTGTAATTTGCAACAACATATATATATATATATATTTATTTTATACCATTATATACGTCTATATAATCGCATATTGATCTAGACATATTGTTATATATATACTCGTGTAATTGTTGTTATTTTTTCAACAAGGGGACCAACTGCTAGTAAGCCTATTTATACAATACAATACAACTAAATTGGATATTTGTTGTGCCAAATGTTAACCGAAAATGCCAATGAAATTTATTTCTCTTGGGGATTGTGCGCCAATCTGAATTCTTTTCGGTCCGAGAATGTAAAATGTGATTTAAATCTTGTTTCACAGCTTTCAACTGCTTATCTTCACGAATAAGAAGAGTAGGGAACTGGTTTGAGTTTGGAATCGTCAAGAACGTCAAAAAATAAGATTAAGATAGGGCGGTGACCAGAAGGAAGAACCTCAGTGCACCATAAAAGTAGGACACAGCTTCCACTTTTTACACGTATCGGCAACTTATGGTAAGTCATTGTTAGGGAGAAAGAGTCTGACGTCGCAAGGTTTGATGTGTTACTGAGCAGGGTGCTCTATTAAGTATGATTGGGTCTGATGAGCGCATCTGTCATGGAGTAAATAATTGCCTTTTTTGAGTATCTTTTATCTGGTATGTAGTTTGTCTAATAAGCCTGCACGTTGCCATGGGCATACCGACATTCTTTTTTGTCTTGAGTCAGGTTGTTGCTTACTGTTAATGTCCCTATGGCCTGGGACTCATATAAGGCAACTTTATTTTGCTTATACTGTCGGTGTGCTGACGTCGCAGCCACTGCTCAGTTTTTTATACACAAGTAATAGGGGCTATAAATGCTAACTATTTTTCTTAATTGAATTTACAATGGAAATACATTAGTAAAACCAGCAAGTACTTTGCAAGCATACCTGTGGCGAGCCCTTCGACTGATCGGCAAAAAGATCTGGATTCAATTCTCGGTAAGACATAATGGCTAAGATTAAATATAAGTGACTACATATATACCCTTGTTTTAATTTCATTGAGATTGAGATTCTAGACATTTTTGTTCCTATCCTTTGATTAACCTTGACATAATTATATAGATGGAAATACTATTGAAACTTATATTGTTTCAAAGTTATGATACACAAAACAAAAGCTATAGGATATAGTAAACCGATTTCAATCAAACTTGGCGAATAACAGTGATTCTTGGCAAAAAAAAAAAAAGACTACCATGAAAAACAATCAAGTTTTTCTTACTAAGACGGGATTTACATGATGAAGCAAACTTCATGAAGTTTTCCTAGTAGGCGAGAGAATTAAATGTATTTTTTTACTATTTGTTTAAAAGGTCTGAAAGATTTCCTCTAAACTCCACGCCTACTAAGAAAACTTCATGAAGTTTGCTTCATGGTGTAAATCCCGACTAAGACCAATTAGGTTTGGTTAAAAAAATTTCCTTCTTTAAGAATGCAGCTTTAAAATAAGGTATTGAATACGAGGATTATTTATTAAAGACGTATATCGAAATCAATACTTAAATTCGCAATATTTTTACCACATAATGAACCGGTTTAGTCCAGGTTCTTGAAATTCACGGGCCGAATTCGAACCGATCACTTTCTGCTTATAGAAGGGGTGCGATTTTAAAACTAATATTTCTAGCACAGAATCAACTTTTGCACTCTAATATTAAAAAATATTACCTTTTTTAGCATAATCTCGAATAATAACCCTTAATAAACTATTTGACCGATTCGACCACAATTATTCCTACCTCCCATAAAAGCTTATTTAAAGTATGTATTTAGAACTTCAAAAAGTACGCAAAAAATTATTTTTTTCCATATCTATTTGGACTATATATATATAATATCCTTTTTTCATGCATTTGAGATTAAATAATGGGAAAATTATTTTAATTTTGCATCCTATAGAAATGAAAATGATATTGTAAAGATATTGTAATATCCATTCTAAATGGATTTTTTTTTCTGTGTAAATTTTCTGATTTTTAAAAGTTCTATTGAACGTATGTATAATAAAAGCACAGAGCATTATTATTAGAGAGAATGATTGCTCGGTCGCTACAAACTTAACAGAGAAATAATCAGCTGTTCTTTGTTATTGTCGCTCTCTGAGTATAGTCAAGACTATGTCCGTCTCGCTCTAACCACCGTGTTTTCCTATATGTGTGAAAAGACCTTAGCAATATTTTGAAATCGCTGGCCACAAATTGAGAGGCGTCGCAATATTTTTCTCTAATCCTAAAATCCTAATTTTGACGGTCTTGGACTTTTAGTTGCATGATTTTGCCACCAAGTCAAAGCATTAAAATTGTTGTATAAAAAAACCAAGGCTCGATATTCCAAATTGGAATAAAATACTAGTTAATTTGCTGAATTATAATATAGAAAGTTTCACATTTAAAATTTTTGTACACAAAACAATATTGTTACACTCATTCAAACTTTACTGAAAGCGTTATTTTTATACCCTTGCAGAGGGTATATTAAAATTGTCACGATGTTTGTAACGCAGTGAAGGAAGCATTTCCGACCACATAAAGTATATATATTCTTGATCAGCATGACGAGCTGAGTTCATTTCCGCTTGTCCGTCTGTCCGTCCGTCCGTCTGTCCGTCTGTTTCTATGCTATCTCCTCCCTCAGTTTTGAAGCTATCTTGACCAAACTTTGCAAAAAGTCTTTAAATACAAATACGCTGCACATTTGTCGGAATCGGCCGGATCGGATGACTATATCATATAGCTGCCATAGGAACGATCGGTCCATAAACTAGTTCTAATGAGAAAAACTTTTTTGTTTTCCATCGTAGCGACACCAATCGTGGTATATATAAGTTTTAAATGCTTCCACACAATTCTGGAAAAATTGATCAAAATCGGATGACTATAGCATATAGCTGCCATATAAACGTTCGGTCCAAAAACTAGTTCTAGTAAGAAAAACTATTTTGTTTTCCATCGTAGCATCACCAATCGTGGTATATATTAGTTTTATATACTTCCACACAATTCTGGAAAAAATTATCGGAATTAGATAACAATAGCATATAGCTGCCATAGGAACGATCGGTCCTAAAACAAGTTCTAGTGAGAAAAACTTTTTTGTTTTCCATCGTAGCGTCACCAATTGTGGTATATATTAGTTTTATATGCTTTCACACAATTCTGAAAAAATTTATCCAAATCGGATGACAATAGCATATAGCTGCCATAGGAACGATCGGTCCAAAAATAAGTTCTAGTGTGAAAAACTTTTTTGTTTTCCATCGTAGCGTCACCAATTGTGGTATATATTAGTTTTATATGCTTTCACACAATTCTGAAAAAATTTATCCAAATCGGATGACTATAGCATATAGCTGCCATAGGAACGATCAGTCCAAAAACTAGTTCTAGTGAGAAAAACTTTTTTGTTATCAATGGTAGCGCCTTTCAAAAACTGCAAGGGTATTTAAAACATCGGCTACGCCGATGTTAGCCTTCTATGATTGAATTTTTAAACACAAGGCCGTGTATATTTCAATTTCTGCTTTCTTTAAAGTTTTGATGTGAAACATCGTTAATTTCGGTAAGGAAGATTTTTTGGTAGGGGTAAAATTCAATTTAAAAATAACGCATAACGCTCACGGGCACACAACATACACTCCTAGCAATAGCCTGGCCAATTGTGGCATTACAACTTCTTAGTATGTTCTAGACCAGTTGACCTTTGGAAAACAATGTGAAAAAGCAGTGTTGAAAAACCGTGTTGGAAAATAGTGTTTGAAAACAGAGTTTAAAATAGTGTTGAAAAACACTGTTGGGGACAACGTTGAAATCAATGATGAATAAAGTATTGGGAAACAGTGTTGGTACAGGTACCCGGAAGTCTTGCACCGGGGTTTCATCATTGTTTTAGCACTGTTTACCAACATAATTTTCAACACTGTGCTTACTATTTTTTTCCAACACAGTTTTTAAAATTGTTTTCCAACACTGTTTTTCAACACTATTTTCCAACACTGTTATCCAACACTATTTAATAACATTGTTTTCTAACACTGTTTTCCAACACTGTTTCCCACATTTTTTTCAAGCTATAGCTTGGCCAACCGTGGCATTGCTTACGGTATATATACCCATGTGTTCTACACATCGCTTTCGACCCAAAAACGACCCAAATGGTATGGGAATTCGGTAGTTTTAGGATCGAAAGCGAATTGTGGAACACCTGGGATACACTATTTTCAGTTAACATGTTTCACACCAACAAAACATATTTCTCTTTAAATAATTCAGTGATTTCAATATGGAGCTACAATAAATATGAGTTTGGCTTGGGCTTTCCAGGATATTGTGGTCTAATTAATTTGATATATTATAATATTTTGCAGCCGATAATTAAATACAATATATATAATTATATTATATTATTAATAAGAGGATTTTAATATAAAAGAAACTGTGTTAACGCAAATACCGAGGACCAACAGTGACTAAAACTAACTAATAACAAGTTCAACTAACTAACTAAGTACATTGTTAAGGCCTATACTCAGATTCGAGATAAAAATTGTAGTTTTTCACAATACTTCATATAAATAGAAACACTTTCAAGCAGTTTTGAAAGCTAAATACTATTGAAAAGCTTCCTTATTTATATGAAGTATTGTGAAAAACTAAATTTTTATCTCATCTTAGTTCAGGCCTTTAAGTAAGACAAAGACACAATTTAACAAAAACTTCAACGTTTCATATGGAAATCATGAAGTACGCATATATGACGCAAAAATTAAGCAAAATGGAAGCTTGAGTACGTATAAAGTGCGTACTTTTCCTTATGCTTCAACGTACGTATACATATTTGAACTTTTGCGTCTACATACTACACATTCTCAGTTTTGGAATGATACGTAATGTGCGTCAGCGTTGGGTACTATTTCTAATACGTATGCGTACTTAAAAAAATACGTGGTAAGCATTATAGTTCTCTGATGCACATGCTTGGTCAGAGAAACTTTCTCCTGTCCGTTTTACAAAAGATTGAACAAAATTAAAATAACCTTTGCAAGGGACTAAAAATCGCAATCGAAAACGTATTTCTAGGAATCATTTTGTGTTGGTATAGCGAGATGCAATGGCAATTTCTTAAATAAAAATGATTTAAAAATTGGCCCCTAACCAGTCGAAGACGT
The DNA here is from genome assembly GCA_018904225.1 of Lordiphosa mommai. Lineage (NCBI taxonomy): Eukaryota > Metazoa > Arthropoda > Insecta > Diptera > Drosophilidae > Lordiphosa > Lordiphosa mommai. Next base: position 559,935 of record JAEIFT010000131.1, on the reverse strand, counting down.
GCTGTGTCGGTGTCAGAATAAAACGAAGTTTTAGAAGATTCTTCAAATTTTTGTATGTACGTATGTTCTGTTCGAATCCTTTCAAAGTTTTCCAGTTTCCACGACAAGAGCTCGCGTTAAAAAGAACTCGCATAAAGCCGTATCAAAAATACAAATGTAGTGGGCTTTTCTTAAGTTTCGAGATCTTTGGGAACCTCGGGCCCAAAGGCACTAATTTATAAATTTCGAATCAAGAACCTTAAGATCGAACTTTCCATAGAATTTAGCCTCGATGCAGTTCCTAAAGGTTTCATTTGGCACATTATACCTAAAACAACCGACTTTTCGGGAACATGCCCGATGGAATGTTTTTTAAATTTGGAAAAACTATTTGATAATAAAATAAAAGCAATTGCTCGAGAGACTCCTGGCAGTATTTTAGTTTTTGAGTTAAATTTGGCGCAGAAAACTTTTTAGGTGGCAGCCGAGATTTGAGTTAAAGCTAAGCAGCATATTAGCATTTTCAACTAACATTTGGCAAACATTGCTTAAATATGGGCACATGGTAGTAGCCTAGCCTAGCCTATCCAATCACCACTAAATTCACATTAAATATCACATAACGCAGATCCATTTCAACCATCATCAACAACTGGCAACTGCTGGGCAGGTACTACATACATGTAGCATATGGGGGTCCTTATTTCTGTTGCTGGACCTGTTCGTAGATGAAGATGATGTCCTCATCGGTGCCATAGGCCCGTCGTGCCGTATCCATGGACTCGGTCAGACAGCGGCAAATATCTGCTCAAGAATATAGAAGAATTTATTTGCTAGTGAAAATTCATGGCCAAATACTCACGTCCATCGTGCACTTCGGGATTGTGATAGAAGAGCTGTTTGGTGGTCATATCGTAGCCGCACAGCACCACATAGTGTCCGGCATAGCTTTTGTTGGGCAAGCGTGTATTTTGGGCAATACAAGAGATATGAAAACAGCTTGACCAGAAAACGGTGGAAGATTCATTTCAAATGTGCCTGAACCACTTAAGGACGCTTACCCGAATTTCTCCAACACATTCTGCTTGCATATCTCACAGGTGAGCAGTGAGGCATTCGTCAGCAGAATGACCGGACCGTGTCGAGCCAGATGTCTCAATATCAACTCCATGTCCACCGTGCGCTGCTCCACGCGAAGGCCATGCGCCTTGGCGTCCTTGAACTTGCGCGTCACCCGTTTCTCGTCCTTGTCAATGATTTTTGAGTAGTATGTGTGCTGCGTGTAATTGGGATCGATGCCCAAGGTCTGGGTGAAGTACTCGTGACGCACTTGGTAGCGCAGCAGCAGATAGCACAAATCGATGGTCCATGTGCTGGAGCCGAAACCCTCCTCGCGGCAGATGGCCTCGAAATTGTTAAGCAACTCGGCGCGCTGCGGACTGGACAGGATCATGATGATACAGGAGAGACCACAGTCCCAGTTGAAGCGCTGCTGGTAATGCGTCAGATTGTAGTGCTTGCTCTGCGGTAGGCCGTTCATGTTGGCTTCGGCTGCTGCTGCTCCCTCTGCTGCCACCTGTGCTTAATTTTGAATGGAATGCTAACGAGACGACCGAATGGAACGAAGATTTGGAATTGCTTTCATTTGTGGACGTCAGCTGTTGACGCGCACACACCAAAAATGTCCTAATTGCTGGACAGAAAACGAACTAACGCCAAAAATAAACTAGTTCCAGAGAGGGACTCACAAATAGCGCGAAAGAGTGAGCATTTTGAAATAAAGAGAGAGAGAAGGTGATGTGCTCCATGCACAATGGAAACGAAAGACACAATCGGAAACAAGTAAGACGGTCAAGCCCGACTGTAATATACTCTGAACCCGTTTGTATATAACTAATAACTTTAAAGTAAGTGGGGTCACACAAACTGTGCAAGTGCTGCACATCACGATTACGGGCACAGCTACCCAGCGTAATTATTTGATTTGCTTATAATTCGAATATCGATCATCTAATCTGGAAACGGTGTATGGTGGATCGATAAGTAATGACGATTAAAATATAAATATAAATATGCCTAAGAGGTTCAAACAATCTGTCTTTAAAATTGCGGAAGATTTTTGATTTTTTTCAAATTGCGGGGGTGGTAACTCTACTATCGTTCATCTGATCGGAAAACGATGTATGGGGGATCGATAAGTAATGATGAGTAGGATATATGTCTAGAAGGTTCGAACAACCTAACTCCAAAATTGCGGGATATTTGAGGTGTGTTTCAAATTGCGGGGGTGATAACTCTGCTATCGTTCATCTGATCGGAAAACGATGTATGGAGGCTCGATAAGTAATGATGAGAAGAATATATGTCCAGAAGGTTTGAACAACCTAACTTCAAAATTGCAGGATATTTGAGGTGATTTTTAAATTGCGGGGGTGGCAACTCTACTATCGTTCATCTGATCGGAAAACGATGTATGGGGGCTCGATAAGTAATGATGAGTAGAATATATATCTAGAAGGTTCAAACAACCATACTCCAAAATTGCAGGATATTTGAGGTGTTTTTCAAATTGCGGGGGTGGTAACTCTACTATCGGAAAACGATTTATGGGGGCTCAAAATGTAATGATGAGTAGAATATATGTCTAGAAGGTTCGAACAACCTAACTCCAAAATTGCGGGATATTTGGGGTGTTCTTCAAATTATGGGGGTGGCAACTCTACTATCGTTTGTCTGATCGAAAAACGATGTATGGGGGATCGATAAGTAATGATGAGTAGAATATATGTCTAGAAGGTTTGAACAACCTAACTCAAAAATTGTGGAAGATATTAAGCTTTTTTCAATTTGCGCGGGAGGCAGGGGGCGTGACAAAGTATAAGAAATATATGTTCCATACACCCCAAACCTCTATCTCTTACCATCTCTGAGATCTCAGCGTTCATATGTAAAAACGGAACTTATTCGAGAGTACGGCATATCATCATTGATTATGTGAAGTATCTTGAGGATAGTGCTCTTTTTCTTATAACCGTAACCCCATTAATTTTATTCAATTAACCAGTTAAATTAACCGTAACCGTAACAAATAAATGGGTTAATTTCGGTTTTTACTCTATTTGTTAAAATTTAGATTAGTTACGATGAAAATAAATTTATGTAATGGCCATATTCGTAATCCATTTGTGCAAGTTTCGTTGTTATCTTGACAACAGCAGTTGTCTTAACGAAAAAAGGAAAAAATATTTTCGTTTTTTGATCCTTGGATATTTAAATTTGCAACATTTTTTTAGTGCTCGATGCCTCGTTTAAAGTCAAGCATTTTCCACGAAAAAAAACGTAGACGTGTGTGTCATTGAAATTAATGAAATGCAATGTGGAAAATAAATTAAAGTAAGTGACCTATAACTACTACATATGTATATATGAATGTACAATGTACATTGTACATATTTAAGATCAGGGATGCAAACTGGTTCCAAACCGAACCGAACTAAACCGTACCGAACAGAGCAAATTCACGCTCGTAAACCGAACAGCGAACCAACCTAAAGGTTAGGCTCGGTTCGGTTCATTTCATCAACGAGTTTGATGACTTAAAGCCTCTACCTTAAGACAAAGTTTTTTTTTAATATAGGCAATTTTAATTGAAAAATCAACAATAAGCTAAATGTTGAATCGTTTTAGTCTATATCTTTCTTTAAAATGACTTTTGAAATACATTTGGTTAGGTTACGCCGGCTGACCCTCAACAAGGGAGGCCACTAATATACTGAATTTAAGTTTTTAACCAACTAACTCTTCAAGCTCAGCAAGCTAACGGGTTGCAGTCAGGTTACAGTGTTTCCTAAACATCTGATATTGTTCATTATCTTCAGTAAGTAGTGCTTCTCTGCTTTAATCTTATATAAACAAGTAATATTTTTTTTCGAAGTTTTAATACACTTGCAAAAGTTTACTCCAACAGATATTTATAAATTCAAAATCATTGAGAATTAAAATTTGATCGCGCTAACATAAAACGAGAAGGCAAAGCTAACTTCGCCGAAGTTTTAATACACTTGAAAAACTTTACTCCAACTGATTTTACCGGTAAAATATATATAGGATATAAATATCAGATATTTAAAATTTTTTAAATCATTAATAATAAAAATTTGATACCATAAAAAAACACATTTTTCGACCGATCGGTCCTATGGCAGCTATATGCTATAGTCATCCGATTTTGATAAATTTTTTCTGTATTATGTGAAAGCATATAAAACTAATATATACCAAGATTGGGGACGCTACGATGGAAAACAAAAAAGTTTTTCTCACTAGAACTAGTTCTTAGACCGATCGTTCCTATGGCAGCTATATGATTTAGTCATCCGATCCGGCCGGTTCCGACAAATGTGCAGCGTATTTGTATTTAAAGACTTTTTGCAAAGTTTGGTCAAGATAGCTTTAAAACTGAGGGAGGAGATAGCATAGAAACAGACGGACGGACGGACGGACAGACGGAAATGAACTCAGCTCGTCATGCTGATCAAGAATATATATACTTTATGTGGTCGGAAATGCTTCCTTCTATGCGTTACAAACATCGTGACAATTTTAATATACCCTCTGCAAGGGTATAAAAAACATCGGGTACCATTATAAGATACATATGAGTCGAGACGTCCAAGCGACCAAGCTAGGTGAAATATTGTAGAAGGAAACTACGACCTAAGAATCTAGAAATGTAGGTTTTCAAACAGGTTAGGACGACTCCGAACTAATCACTGGGTAAAGTTTGTGATAATCAACCCAGAGAACACGAAAGGGTACATCTTGTCTAAATTGTCAACGCGTCTTTGAAAAAAAGCTGATCTGGAAAAACGCATTCCATTGGCAGCTGTATGATATAGTCATCCAATCTGTGTGGTTCCGGCAGATATGACATATTTCAAGCCAACTTCTTGACCGCAAGGGGACAGAGAATAGTTTCAGCTACAAAAGAAGAAAATTAATATATTAACATTTGGCTTCAAATTGAAAAAAAATACATTTTTTTTAAGTTCTACGCATTAAAATTGCTTTACATTCAAATTTCCAAGTATTATTTTTGCATTCTTTATTATAAAACAAGGCAGTCTAATAAGTTAATGATTATAATTATTGTTGGTTGTAGTGTAGGAGAATTATATCTATAATTGAATTTTGGGATCTTGAGTTCCCGGATAGAATAATTTTTATTAATACACAAAATCCTTGTGTAATGTTGAGTTACTATTTTTTCTGTTTCGATATTGTAGAGTTTCGGTTTTGGAACGAATTCATGGGCAGTTTATCAGCATTCGGATCAAAGTTGTATTTTGTGCCATCAGATAAGCTTGCTTGCCCTCATTCGTAAACGATAACTCTGCACGTTTCAATTTTGAACAGACCCCCGCACGCTTCAATCAAATCATACACTGTCCCTCCATGGGGTTCCGCCTTTATGATCATATTTTTGAGGCATTTCACAACAATTTCCATCACTTCTGTGTCCTGGTATGAAAGTAGATCACAGAATGGTGGTATGACACCCTCCTTGACCATTGTCATTATCTGTGAATTATCGCCCCCACAGATCAGATTATTGATGGCCAAAGCGGCTTGCCTTTGTGTATGGAACACGCCCTTCCTCATATTCTCAATTATTTTGGGCAAAAGCCCCTCATTGATGACAGCCTGAATCTGGGATTGAGTGCCACCGAGGATGTTGGACACAACCCAAACGGCCTCGTTGCGTATCTTCTCAGTGGGATGCGACAGAAGAGCTGGGAAATGGGATAGCGCATCATAGTTTAGCACCACTTGCTTTTGTTCATTGGATCCGGTGACAATATTGCCCACAGCACGCATGGCAGCCAATTGTACCTTCAGTTCGCTATTGCCCAGCAATGGTATCAACTGGGGCACCACTCCACTCTCAATGACCATTTGGATCTGGTCGTTATCGCCACAGGCTAAATCACATATGGCCCAAACTGTATTCACCAAAATGTTGATGTCCGTGTGAAGGATGAACAAATTGAGTGCGGGCAGGATTTCATGGATTGTGGTGGCTGGCGGTGGTGGATCCTCGCTGCAACATAATTTAAGAATCATCCCGGTGAGATTGCGCAACAACGAAATTGGGATGTCCGGCTCGATGAAGGATAAAAGAGGCTGGACCACACCTTGCTTCAGTACAAAGTCACGAAACGTGGGATCACCGACCATGATGTTACCCAAAGTCCACACGGCCTGTTCGCAGACATTTGGAGCGGGTGATTTGATTAGTTGATGGGACAGTGGCACGGCACCAGCGCCCTCACTGGCTTCAAATTTCAGCATTGTTGGATTATATTGCTTCAGACACTCCACCAGTATGGGCAATATATCGCTATTGATCAAATCGTTAATGGGAAGATTATTGTCCAATAACAGCAATTCGCGTGCCATTTGAACGGCGGCCAACTGGTGCTCCGGTTTGGTGGCATCCGCGGCAGCCAAGGCCAGTTCCTTTAAAATAATCGAACGAATGCGAAGCTTGAGTATGTTCTCACTGCGGTTCATTTTGTGTGTTTTAAAATTTATGGCAAATTTCTTATAATTGTCAATCTGAGTGGATCTCTTGAACTTGTCCGCTGACAATTCTTTAAAGGCGTGTGGAAAATTCGGGAACTTTCTTGTCGTTTTGATTTTCGATTGACATCGACGAGAGCAAGCGAGGAGTGACATTTAATTTTGTCATCGACTACACGATTTATCGAGTACATACTTGCATTCTTGCAAGAACAGCTGTTAATGGTTAAGATAACTAGCTTTTTACAAGTTTAACAAAATGGGAATAAAATGAATTAGGATGATGTTTCATTATTATGATGAGCATTAAATCAAGCGAAAAGTGTTTTTAACTATATAAAGTATGGTGGCACTACTTGACATTCTGGAAAGTACAATTTATTTTTATAAAAAAAAGCTAAAAAAAGCTGCATTTATTTTTGAATGCAATTTTTTGCCATCACTAGCTCTTATAACTTTTGTATGGCAAAAATGCTGAATCTGACACAAGATTACTCTTACTCCTCTTCCGTAATAAAGAAAAATATCTAAAAAGTTACCAAAACACGAGAAAGACCTAAATTCCATTTTTCAGTGGAGTTTTCTTCTCATTGCAACCGAGCTTGGCTGTAAATTCTTTAAAAACATAAAATTTGAATATTTTTCTTATTTAATATCAAATAAAATTATTTATTTATTAACATTTTATTTTTCGGTCACGCTAGACCTTTTTGCGGAAATTAAACCCAGAATTCCTTAGATTAAGATGATCAAAAAACGAGATGGCAAAGCTAACTTCGACTGTGCCGAAGTTTTAGTACACTTGAAAAACTTTACTCCAACTGATTTAACCGGTAAAATATATATAGGATATAGATATTAAATATCTAAAATTTTTAAATCATTGATAATAAAAATTTGATACCATAAAAAAAAAACTTTTCTGAGTAAAACACATTTTCGACCGATAGGTCCTATGGCAGCTATATGCTATAGTCATCCGATTTTGATAATTTTTTTCAAAATTATGTGAAAGCATATAAAACTAATATATACCAAGATTGGGGACGCTACGATAGAAAACAAAAAAATTTTTCTCACTAGAACTAGTTTTTTTACCAACCATTTATATGGCAGCTATATGCTACAGTCATCCGATTTTGATACATTTTTCCAGAATTGTGTGGAAGCATATAAAACTAATATACACCACGATTGGTGACGCTACACCACGATTGGTGAAAACCGGTAGCCGAACCGGACTATGAACCGAACCTTTTACATTTTTAATCCCTCGAACCTGAACCCGATCCGGACCACTTATGAAAACACGAAGGTTCGGTTCATAATATTAAGTAATTTTTCAAACAAAAAGAATTTTTAATAAAAGTACGTCTATGAGAGCAATAGAATGCAATAAAAATATATCTAAAAAAAACTGCGTTAATGATGTTAAACATTTCTTCGAAAATTTACTAAGAGGACATACATACATTGACCAATGTTTTCAAACTTTGGAAAGGTCTTAAAACCTGTTCCAGGTATCAGTTGTACAAGCATTTTCTTTCTTATCTGAGTGCAGAGATGAAAGACTAAATAAACAAAAAATCCAAGATATCCCAACCGATGTCAAAAGTAAGTCGATTTCGAATTTTTTCCAACCAAGTAGGTAAGAGTTCTCTAATCCCGGAATCCTTAGGATTATTTAAAAAACACGGGTTAGATTTTAGCTCTTTTTTTTGCGACCTATGGTATTGAATGTGATGGTCATACCAGAAATCTTATCAATGTGATATGTGGATGTGATATTTTCCCATCTTATCTGAAATGCAGACCAGTCGGAACTAAAATTTGTGAAACGTTAGCTCAACCTAGATTCTCTTTAGTGTAGTTTGACAAGCAACTTTTTAGAGATATAAGATGGGTGTAAAGACAGCTGTAAAAGCTTACAAAATATATTGAAAAATTTGGCACAGTGGTGCTAGTAAAACAAATAAGGTTGCAAGAATCAAAAATTGCATGTGCGCCCACAAAATTTTGAATACAACCATCTAATAGGAAGTTCTTCAACGATTAAAAATATGCAGACCTTGATAAAATTTTAGATCATTTAGTCCGCTTTCAGGTAGAATATCTTGAAAACTAGGTGACGAATCGTCATTTTTTTGTTTCTATTGATTGAAGTATTTATTAGGTGTATATATTAAAAAAATCGATGATGATGATTCCTATTGGCTCTTACATATATCTGCACAAACTTATTATACTCTTTGAAACCGTAAATAACGATTATTTTTTATTTTTTCATCAAAAAAATCATTCACTTATAATCACTCTATGAGGGTGAGAAATACACCAATCCAATCCCAGATGGCTTATCTGTCCATTTGCACCATGATTTACAAATCATTAACTTTTTTTTTAAACTCTCAAAAATAACGATTAATTTTTAACATTATTTAAAAACTAAAGAAATAACGATTATTTTTTGAGCATATAAATAAAAATCTCAAAGGGTTATTTTTGGATTTTAAAATAAAACTCAAGATTTACCGATTATTTATGGATCAACAAAATAAAAATCAGAAATAAGAGTTATTTAAGGATTTTTATTTGAAAATGATTTTTATTTTGAGAGAACAAATAAAAATCATTTATAAACTTTAATATTAGATTTTTATTTTTTTTTTTATCAAAAAATAATAGTTATTTTTTCAGATTTAATTAAAAAGCATTATTTAACTTTTATATTAATTTTTTTAGTTTTTGACTCAAAAAATAATCTGTTTTTTGTAAGCTTAATATAAAAATCAATAAATATCTCTTATTTGTGATTTTTATTTCAATGCTCAAAAAATAATAGTTATTTCATGTGTTATATTTAAAAATCCTTAAATAACTTTTATTTCTGATTTATATTTTGTCGATCTATAAATAATCGGTAAATCTTGAGTTTTATTTTAAAATCCATAAATAACTTTTATTTGAGATATTTATTTTAGTGCTCAAAAAAAATCGTTATATCCTAATTTTTCAAATATTCTTATATATTAATCGTTATTTCATGAGCAAATAAAAAAAATCAAGAAATAATTATTATCAAGCGGTTTATACAATATAAATTATAATTGTTACGGTCCCTGGTACAGAGTATAACAAGGAATCAAACTTTCGGTTTGCAGTACGGGTTTTAAGAACGAATTATCCGTTCGTTTTGGATTGCATTGGCACTGGATTACACTTATCCAAAAGTTGCAAAACCAAAACGCCCTCTATCTGTATAACGGTAACAAAAAGTTCCAAAAGCACCTCAAAAAAAGCTTTGCCAAAACTAACGCAGGCGCATTACAAAAAAACCCAAAAAGGGAAGTTCCACTCAGCTGGGGCCCAACATGCGAGGGTGGTTAGTACCAACTGGCAAAGAGTGGCCACTCTGGCCACATTGGCCCCCCGATTTGTTGTTGAGCTTTCATCCCCCAAGCGATGCTGAGCAGAAATTCTTCGACAGTCAGCTCGGCGGCTGCTAAACCAAAACAGCACAAAAAAGAGCACAAATAGTTTAAATTTATTTTCCATTGTTGCTTGTTGTTGGTTTTGTAAATTTATATAGCAAAAAAAAAAAACACTCACACAGAAGATTTTTGATCAAATTCAAATTCACATTCAGTGTGTCATGTAGCACAATTTTATTTGCGAGCTGTGCGCTTTTTCTCTGGTGGAAAGGAGGAAGGGCAAATCGGAATCGGTAAGTTGGAAATTCAATTCGAAATGCGAATCACAACAGACCAACAAAATTATTTGTTTACATTCGACTCTGACATGCGTACGGGTGGTGTGGTGTGGAGATTCACTTTGGTGTGTTGTTTATTATTTGATTTCACAGTAGCAGGCATACCCCATGGGGTTCAAGTAGTGGGTAGAGTAGTATTGGTACACTGTGAGGCATATTTATTCAGGGCCCGGGGAAGGGGGCGTAATCGCACATGGGACCCATCATACGACGCCTTCCAACTATCTATCTAATTATTATGTAAAAATTCAGTTCAGTTTGGTCTGGTCCGATTCTATTGTGAGCTGCTAATATTTGCGTGGCCTTTGTCTGATTTATACCGCAAAACAATCAAATTATTGTCTATCATTTGTCCCCCCTCGGTCCGCCCGGCCCCTTGCTTTAGTCTTTCGTATTCCTTTACTTCCGTTTTGCTGCTTGCCATTTCATTAAATAGTCAGTTGAGTTTAGCTTTTCTTTTTTTGTTGGGTTTTCCTCTTTTTTTCGCCATGCATCTACATGAACTAGTTTCGGGTCTAATGTAATTGAAGGGTGGCTCGAAAAGTTTGCCTTGGAAAAATAGGCCGCTTAAATTAAAGAGTACAAGGGTGTGCTTTATTAAAGGGGTCATAGGAACGATCTTGCTTCCACACAATTCTGCCAGGATTAATCAATATCGGACTTCTATAAAATGGTCAGAAAAAAGGTCTTTAAATATTATATGTTTTTTTTTTAAACAGTTATCAAAAATTTCGTTCAAATCGGATGAATATATCCTATAGCTGCCTTTGTAAGAAAAAAACTTTTTGTTTTCTATAATAGCGTTCTAAAACTCAGGATTAACGAAAATAAAATGCTTTTAAGCAAATTTAAAATATTTGGTCAGAATCGGAAGACAGTATTCTCTTGCTGGCATAGAACCGATCGATTGAAAAATGTGTCTAATTGAGAAAAATTATTTGTTTCTAATGTAAGCGTGCTGAAATTTTAAAGTCAACAAGTAGTTTCTTAATGATTTTGAATTTTTGAAAATTTTGAATTTTTGAAAATTTTAAATTTTTGAAAATTTTGAATTTTTGAAAATTTTGAATTTTGAATAACATTGATGTTTTAAATACACTTGCAGTTTTTGAAAGACGCTACTATTGATAACAAAAAAGTTGTTCTCACTAGAACTATTTTTTAGACCTATGGTAGCTATATGGTATAGTCATCCGATTTTGATCATTTTTTCCAGTATTGAGTGGAAGCATAAAAAACTAATATATACCACTATTAGTGACGCTACGATAGAAAACAAAAAGTTTTTCTCACTAGAACTAGTTTTTGGACCGATCGTTGCTATAGCAGCTATATGATCCGGCCGATTCCGACAAATGTGCAGCCTATGTGTATTTAAAAACTTGTTGCAAAGTTTGGTCAAGACAGCTTTAAAACTGAGGGAGCAGATAGCATTGAAACAGCCGGACAGACGGACGGACGGACAACCAGAAATGAACTCAGCTCTTTATGCCGATCAAGAATATATATACTTTATGGGGTCGGAGATGCTTCCTTCTATGCGTTACAAACATTTTGACAATTGTAATACTAAAGCCCTTTAAGAACTATTTAGACTCGATTTGCTATTTCGTAGGTTCCTATATATATATTTCTGGCCTAATAATGAAAACGCGAATATTTATGATCAAAAATGGTTTTATTGTTTTTCAAAGTATTCTCCAGCAAGATTTATACACTTTTGCATGCGCTCGCACCAATTGTCAAAGCACTCTCTCCACTCCGATTGAGACACCTCAAAAACATGGTTTTTGAACTCTTCAACAGCATCTTCTGGCGACGAAAATCGTTGACCACTCATTTTTCCCTTGATATGCGGGAATAAAAAGAAGTCATTGGGTGCCAAGTCAGGGCTGTACGGCGGATGACCCATCAATTCGGCGTTTTGGGCGGTCGAAAAGGCGCTGGTATGAGCTGATGTGTGAGAGATCTGTCTTCTCTTGTTCGTTTTTCGAATTTCTCCGAAGATTTCAGGCAAACAAATTGTGGTGTACCACTCAGAATTGACCGTCCTACGTTGCTCAAGCGGAACAGTCGCCACATGACCAGTTTAAGCGAAGAAACAGGCGACCATTTGCCTCGAAGTGCTTCTTCCACGAACGACTTTCGTTGGATTTGACTCGTCTCCGAAGACCCACACGGTCGATTGCTGTTTTGTTTCGGGCTAATAAGCATAGATCCATGATTTGTCAACAGTGACGATCTTATAAACGTCTTTTGAAACACCGCGATTATATTTTTTCAAAATTTCTTTGCATCAATCCACACGAGACTTTTTTTGAGCAATTGTCAACGAGAACAAACCTTTTTTACGCCCAGGTGTTCATGCAATATCGAATGTATGCTTGTGGAAGAAATGCCCAAGGATGCCTCTATCTCACGGTATGTTACATTACGATCTTGCATTATCAGTTCACGCACGGCTTCAATGTTTTCGGGCACAACGACTGTTTTTGGATGACTTTCGTCTTCGAGCGAGTGTCGCCCTCGATTGAATTCATTAAACCAATTTTTTTACAGTGCTATAGGATAGTGCTTCATCGCCATACAAAGATTTCAGTTCATCGTTGCACTCTTGTCGTGATAATCCACGTCGAAAGTTGTGAAAAATGATTGCACGAAAATTTTCACGAGTTAATTCCATTTTTCTGCCGAGGTAAGTTTTTGATTAATCGTTAATCGATATCAAACGTGGTCACACATGAAAGAGTTGTATGGAGCTTTTATCGATAAAAGTCCAAACTTTTTTTGGGAAAAGGCCAAGAAACTTAAATAGCAACCCACGTATAAATACTTGTTCTCAAGGGTATTTTTAGTTGTCTCTAAGTTAAATGGCATGCGCTTCAGCAAAGCTTACTTACTGTCTTAGGCTTAAGTGGGATTTTGTCATATTTTACTTACATTTGTGACTACCGCAGCAGCCCTCGCACATTTCGCCCAGCTGTTGCATAAATTTTCGCATTTGGCTGCTTGGCTTTGGCATACATACACACACACACACACACATAACCATGCACTTGTGTGTGTGTTCTTTTGCGGATTTCGTGCGCGTTTTATGCAGCTCAAGGAGTTTTCGTAGCTCGTTCAAAGCCATGACAAGGCTTTTCTTTCAAGTACCCAATACCCCGCTGCTCTTCCTACCGGTTGTCATTGTCATTATTATTATTATTTTTTTTTTCTGCCTGGGTTGTCCGGGGTTACCATTTGGCGGCGCTTGGTCCTTGCGCATTTGTTTCGTTGTCATAACAAAATCAACACAAATTGAAATTGAGTCGAAGTATTGTTTGAGACTTAATTAGTTACATTAGAATTAATCCGACAGATTATTCAAAATAATAATATCCGCCATTCGATTTTGGTTTCAGTAATGCAAAGACGGCGTTATGGCACTACAAGGCTGGCGCTTTTTCGGTGTCTCGGCAAGCATTATCATCTACATAGGTGGCGTTCTGTTTCTATCCATGAACAATATACCCGGTTCGCATCCAAAACGCACGCGCATCGAGCGTTTGGGCGAGGTAAGTCCAAGTCGAATGTTAAAACTTGTTTTTTAAGCTCTTCCATTTGTTGACAGTTTCCCAGCTTTCATAGTCCCCGTTTTCCGATGCCCAGCCGAAAGATGACCATTCGTTGGTGTCGCGATCTTAAGTATATAAATCGTGAGCTTCCAAATTACACCGATTACAAAGCCGGCGACTTTTTTAGTAAGTACATATGGGGTAGATGCGCGTTTTCAAAACATGGGCTAACGACAGATACGTATAATACAGGACATCGAGCTAAGAATAAGAAAAGAAGAAATAAAAACTCGTAGAAGAATAATTAGGTGAAAACGTACTGGAATAATTGCCTATTGAAGGCGCGCGCTGAAATGTAGGCAATAATAATTGTTTTAAAGAATGCTCTTAAAAATAGGCTACGTTTTTTTTATATTGTTAACAAGAATAGCTATAATAGCTCAGAGAATGCTCGAAACATAAACTAATTGATTCGAACTTAAGAAATTGATCAAAAACGACTTGCAAAGTCTTGCAGACGGATTTTCAATTTATCACTCATACGTAGTGTTGCCCTTGCTTACATTTTTATACCCTTGCAGAGGGTATATTAAAATTGTCACGATGTTTGTAACGCAGTGAAGGAAGCATTTCCGACCACATAAAGTATATATATTCATGATCAGCATGACGAGCTGAGTTCATTTCCGTTTGTCCGTCTGTCCGTCTGTCCGTCCGTCCGTCTGTCCGTCTGTCCGTCTGTTTCTATGCTATCTCCTCCCTCAGTTTTAAAGCTATCTTGACCAAACTTTGCAAAAAGTCTTTAAATACAAATACGCTGCACATTTGTCGGAATCGGCCGGATCGGAAGACTATATCATATAGCTGCCATAGGAACGATCGGTCCAAAAACTAGTTCTAGTGAGAAAAACTTGTTTGTTGTCCATCGTAGCGTCACCAATCGTGGTATATATTAGTTTTATATGCTTCCACACAATTCTGGAAAAATTTATAAAAATCGGATTACTATAGCATATAGCTGCCATATAAACGGTCGGTCCAAAAACTAGTTCTAGTTAGAAAAACTTTTTTGTTTTCCATCGTAGCGTCACCAATAGTGGTATATATTAGTTTTATATGCTTACACCCAATTCGTGAAAAATTTATCAAAATCGGAGGACTATAGCATATGGCTGCTATAGGAACAATCGGTCCAAAAACTAGTTCTTATGAGAAAAACTTTTTTGTTTTCCATCGAAGCGTCTCCAATCGTGGTATATATTAGTTTTATATGCTTCCACACAATTCGTGAAAAATTGATCAAAATCGGATGACTATAGCATATAGCTGCCATAGGAACGATCGGTCTAAAAACTAGTTCTAATTATAAAATTTTATTTGTTATCAATGGTAGCGCCTTTTAAAAACTGCAAGGGTATTTAAAAGCCTTTTATTTTTTTATGTATATATTAACGGATTACAAGTCTGTTTTATTTTTGAACGAACAATTTCACTAAACGCTTACACGTATGTCAGCACTTCCAGTGGTATCCCTACACTTTGAAAAATATTCCTTGAATTCATGAATTCTTTATTCTTATGTCGCCCAGACAAACTCGTCTTAGGCCATTTTTCATAAAGCTGACAAATATTTCTTAATAATGGTTCGAAGTATTCCAATTTAAGATCTGCCGTATCTTCGCTACAAATAGTAAAATACTCAAATATCAGGTATATCAGATCAAATACACAAAAACAGTTGGAAACATCTGAAAAATCTGCCTCAAGTTTTCCTTATATTACATTTTTCGAAATATTTAAACAGAAATTTTTTTAGGGCAATATTGGATTTAAATCCAGAAACTTCAGTTCTAAAATTTATATTATCGTTTTTTGAACATTTCTATATTAAGGTGAGAGTTAGACTAAGAAATCCTTTACATTTAGAGGGCTTATATTTACTAAAGAAAAGTTTTTGAAACGGTTTATTTCGGTTAACGGTTCCGGTATTATTCCCTGGTCCCCATAGTAGCTTTTCCGGAAGTTTGGAATCTTCCAAAAACCCGCCCTAGTGCCCACTTTCAACTCATATAGAAACTTCTGTGAAAGTTTCAGCTTTCTATCTCTTACCGTTCAGGCTCTTGCCAATAAATCAGTCAGTCAGTCAGGAAAAACTCTTTTATATATAGAAAAGAGAAGATGACAAGTATATCTACGGCTACTATATAATAATTGTTCTAGCAGTTGAAATCGATTGCTTAATGCAAAGTGGATTCATATCGAGCAGAAAGTACACCGGATGCCGTTGTTGCCAAAGATATGCTTGTCACCTTTAAAAAAATTTATAAAATTAAAGTTCCTAACACGAAATGTCGTTGCGGTATTCGAAACAGGGCCTTGTGATTCGATTCTAATCATTCTAATCAGATTTTTTGCATATGAGAACCTGTTTCTGTTGGGATCTAGCTCGTCTATTGGATTAATTTAAAGTCACAATGCAAGCAAGCAATGTTCATATGTGGGTGGAATCTGGAAAACTTGTATTCGTTCATTTACACCTCAGGGATTAACATAAAAAATTGTTCAACAACTCGCATTACGATAGAACATTCAAATTTAATTAAGATTTAAATTAAGTGCAGATTTGTAATCTTCTAGAGTGCTATCTATATAGAGTAAATTGTAAGTTTATCTGATTCTTAGAAGCTATCCAGAGAATGAGAAATTGGCCCTTAATAACAAATTTATAATAATTCAATTTTTAAATAAATAAATAAAAAAGTCGGGGGGGTCTCAAGAGAACAACTTTGGTCACATAAAAAAACAATTGTTTAGTTTTTTTTTGGAAACCGAAATCGACTCTTAATACGAAAAACGTTACTAATAACCAACCACTCATATCTTTACAGCTGCCCTGCCCAGCAGCGATGCCCTGCCTGTCATGGCACTGCCCATGCTAACAGCCTTGGCCAGCTTCCCGGGCAGTGGCAATACGTGGCTGCGCTATCTGCTCCAACAATCGACTGGCATTCTTACCGGCAGCATCTACAAGGATTATGGCCTGCTCAAGACCGGTTTTCCGGCGGAGAATGTTTGCAACAACTCAGTATTATTAGTCAAGACCCACGAATGGGGCTCCAAGGCCTGGGCACCATTTTCCAAAGCAATACTCTTGGTGCGTGATCCCGAGAAGGCCATCATAGCCGAGTTCAATCGACAGAGCGGCGGTCACATAGGATTCGCCTCACCCGATCGCTACAAGCGCACCAAGGGGAAATGTAAGGCTAATTGGACAGATTTCCTGCCCCTTCATCTGTTGCATGGACTCTCGCTCTTCCTTTTCAGACTGGCAACAGTTCGTCAGCAATAAGCTCAAGGGCTGGGAACTAATGAATCTCAGCTGGGCCCGCAATTTTACGGGCAGTATTAAGGTTGTGTTCTACGATGATCTGGTGCAGCATACGGAACGTGAATTGCGCAGCATACTCGAGTTCCTGGAGTTTCCCGTGGACGAGCAGCTGCTGCGCTGCGCCCTCATGCGCAAGGAGGGCATATTTAGACGTAAGAAACGTTTGTTATCCTTTGATCCCTATACGGACGGCATGCGGGGGGAGGTGCAGGCGCGTAGGCGCCTTGTCTATGGCCTGCTGGGCAGGCAGGATTAGTGACAACGATCACAAGGAAGATTTTTGTGCAACGAGCAACCACCTCCCCCCCCACTCCCCCACAAGCAATAACTGCAGAATGCAGAATGTTACGAATACTGCTAATTCAACTTCGAATAGGACCATAGATCTCAATGGAATCTGGATAGACTATAGACGACACTAGTTCCCCCTCCCTCGTTCTGCCATCCACCACCACCACAATGTTCCGTTGCATCGTTTGCTGCTTTAGTCCAACTTAGTTCAAATTTGATGATAACCCTAGGTTTAGTAGCATTGCGACAAGGTATTATGATTCCTCAACGAATTTATGAAATTCATTATACGCCATGTTGTGCTTCATCGCTCATACACACATACATTCAAATGTACGTGTAAACGTTTATTTATATGTGTATTTCATATCCGTGTATTCCATTGATATTACTCTGGTTATTTAACAAAAGGCAAAAGGGCAACCAAACCAAGCACAATTAGACTATCCTTGTAAAAAGTTTTATACACGAATTCTACAATAATTTATGAAACAAATTAGATAATTGTACAAAAAAAATTAATACAAAATAAAACATAAGAACCCTTCAAGTTGGGCCCCAGTGTGTTTCGAAATTTGGGGGGTGAAAGCTTGCGTTAAAGCGTTAAAAAGCCTTGAGCTTTAAGCTGGGAGCTTTCCTTAGGCTTTCACAGAGTAAGTCCTTAATAAATACCAAACATAGATGTCGCCATTGGTACTAAAAAATTACACACAAACGATCAGATGCAAGTGAAAGCTCAACTCTACTTTACGGAATTACCTTTTAACAAACTATCAGGACTGTTTCGGTTTTCACTATCGACAAAATTTGTCGAATTCGAATATGGTACATGTGTTACGTGTATTGTGTAAAATTTATTAAGTTAATCGGCTTAAAGCATTTCGAGTCGAGTTTGTCGATTTAAAAGTAATTTAAAATTTAAGGGTTGATACCGATTACCTTGATCGTTTATTAGAAAAGTGATCATATACCCCACATTCGAATTCACTTTAGTGAAAACCGAAACAGGCCTATATATCGATGAAAAGGTCTTGTGGATTGTAGTATTCTTGGGTGTTTATTTTAACATTTTCTGTTATTGCTAACATTCTATGTTAATATTAACACTTGATGTTAATAATAACAGTTTTTTAAAGTTTTCATCATCGATTTAGCTTTCTGTTTCGATTTATAGTTATATATTAATCATCATTACTTATCAATCCGCCATACATCATTTCCCAATCAGATGAACTATAGTAGAGTTGCCACACCCGCAATTTGGAAAAAACCTCATATCTTCCACAGTTTTGAAAAAAAGATTGTTTGAATCTTCTTGACATATATTTTAATTAGCACTGCTTATCGATCCGCCATATATCATTTCCCGATCAGATGAACTATAGTAGAGTTGCCACCCACGCGATTTGGAAAAGACCTCATATCGCCCACAATTTAAAAAAAAAGTATGGTTTGAACCGTCTAGACAAATATTTAAACCATCATTACTTATCGATACACCATACACCGTTTCACGATCAGATGAACTATCGTCGAGTTCTAAGCAAATCAAATAATTACTCTGGGTATTTTTTATGATTTAATAATATATTTGTTAATAAACCTTAATAAACCGACTTTAACTTACGCTCTTGTTTTTCATAATATCGGGGGACAGCTAAACAACCCTCTGTTTAGCTGTCCCCTTCCTGATTCTATTTTTAGAATGTGTGTTGCTTCGTAACTCCTCGCTTCGTAATCTTTCTGTGTCAGCTTCTGAGCTTAATGAAAATGGCTGGCGGGTTTTGTGGCAAATTGCGGGTCAAACCAGCAGGACCCGCCATACAAATTTGTTTGTATGAGATGTCGCTTCTCGGTATAGTAAATTTCTGGATATTGTATAGTTCAAATCCGTATTTCCACAGTGGTCGATTTTGGCAATCTGGTAGGAAATAATTTGGGTAATTTTTTGTAAATTATTTTAAAAATTTGGTATTAACACTAAAAAACAATTTTTATCAAACAGCTTTTATTTTTTTTGGGTTTTTATATTTTTGAAATAAAAATTAATTTGTTTTATTCAGGGCTACAAACCGGTTTTAAACCGAACCGGTTCGAACCCGGAATTCCGACTTTTCATGTACTGTGAACCGAACCTTGAACCGAACCTCTTCCGAACCAAAACTTTCGTTTCGCTTGAACAAAAGTAACAAGTATTTGTTAAGCGGACATTTTACTGATAAAAGAGTAGCACAAACAAACCAATGTTCGAAGAAATAATACTTATAAATTTAAAATAATTGAATTCGTTAATAAAAATGCAAAACTTCTGCACAGAGGGAAAAAACCGAGAACATTGGACTCAAGATGAGTACAATCGTTACCAAAAACAGTGTAAGAACGGGAAATCTCATATGTAGTAAAATGTTCTCACTTCAAGAACATTTTTTTGAGAACGCTAAAACTTGAATTGAGTTGTTTTTGTTCCGTTTGCAAGAACACTTTTTACTTTATAAGAGAACAAACAATACTCATTTTAAGTAATTTCGTTCTCACTTTGAGCAGATCAAAGAGAGCTAAATTTCTCTCTCTCGCTCGCTCTCTCTGTTTTTCAACCCCCGTATAATTGCGAAATACCATAACCCAAAGCCAATGTGGCACGCGCTCAAGGAATTGAAAGTCAAAAAGGCAATTATACTCCGATTGAGTTGAATTTTGCTCATTTCAAGAACATTCTGAACATTTGTTCTCAAAAATTTTGAGAAAAATCTGTTATTGTTTTGAGTTGCCGGCAACTTATATTCTGAACAGGTTTTTTCCCTCTGTGTGTATATTTTTTTATATTTTAAACAAATTTATTATTCTTCTAAATAAATTTGATAAAACTTGGAATAGACCAAGGTTCAAACCAAAACCTAGCCACAGAAACCTTGAACTTTAAATTTCTAAACTTTAACCATTGATAAATTTTATTTCGAACCCGAAGTCCGCAAAAATACTTTGGGTTTGCAGCCCTGGTTTTATTATTATAAAATATACACAAATAAGTTTTATGTATATAAAGATAAATAGAAATCAAATTGTTCTTAAAAAAAAAAACAATAGTTAAGATACCAAAGTGGTTGAATCGGGTATATTTATAGAATTTTAATGCTCTTTGTTAAGTATATTGAAGTACTTATTGATAAGAACAATATGAAAGGGTCTGATGTTAGTAAGGGCGAGTGCATCAAATTATTCAAAAGTTTCGCAAATACTTGTTTCGCTCTTTAAGTGCTTCCTCGAACATAATTCCAATAGGGAGGGAGACATTTTGTATATTGTCTGCTCATTGAATTAAAATTTGATAAATGGAGGAAGGCAATACTTTAATTCTTAAATATTACAAACTAGCAATATAACCGGCGCCGCTCGGGTCCTTAATCATATTGTTGATGTTTTGACAATATTAAAAAGAATTCAGTACCGTTATGAAAGAGTTTATGATCAACTTGAAATCGCTATCCACAAACTGGTAACAAAATCATTTTACATCTGGAAAATATCTAACTCCATATAACCGTAGGTTATAAGTTCATAGCTTAAGTAATTCCTCAGATATTGCTCAGAACCACAATTAAAACGGTGAACCGGTTCAGCGGGTTCACAACCACTCTTAAACCAGTAAAATATCTGACTTAAAATAATCAACCTACACATGAGATTTCCAGTTCATAAATTCATTAAATTTTGAGATATGGTTCTAAACGACTATTGAACCGGTTAGTTCGGAACCGGTCTTGAACCATTAAAATATCTGACTCCAAATATCTAACCTACATAGTAGAGAGCTGCACGAGTACGTAAAAAGGTAACATGTGACCACTTGCCAAGTACGTGTTAGAATGAGTATGATATGACTTTTAATTCAATAAGGCCTCGTGTCATCGTAGATGTTAATATATGTGTTATTCTTGATCATATGCGTTTATCGTTTGTTTTATATTTATAATCAATTAGTTTAAAAATTATTTAATTCTTTTAATCCGTTGAGTGTATGATGATGCAGCTGATGCAGTTGTATTGTCTTGAATGTCAAATGACAAGCTATTTACATTGTGAACAAGACAACTGTGAACCCAGCCTTACTTTGAAAATTTTGTGGTGAGCAAACACAACTACCTGACCTCGAGTAGGCTTAACTTGCTAAGTAACATTAGAAAGGTCGCCAAATACATTATAAAAGTTATATATATTAGCTAATTATTATTAAATAAACAAATATTTGTATAAACATAAATTTTGATAACATCTGAAATCCACCTGCATTTTACAACGTAATACGAAATGTAGAATAAACCCGATAATTGTGTTTAAATGAGAAACTATTTTTTATAATGAAATAATATGTTTAATTAAGAAGATTTTCATTTCTTCAGTTCATTTTTTTGGTTTGAACCATTTAGATTTTCGAATCTTTAAATAATATATTTGTTCTGGCACGTACTGGGATAACGAAATGAAAATCCCGTTATCGAATGGGAACGGAAAAAAGTATATCCTCCAACCGAAACATTCATTTCGAAACATCCCGGAACTAAAATTCGTTTTTGGATTAATTCCCCTCAGTATTTCTCAAAAACCGCTTCCGAACACAATGACATTTCAATGTTCGTTGATCATTTTCATAGACACATTCCCCTGCACTCGAGGCACCCTTTACTGTCACCGGGTACTTGTTTGTGTTGCATTGGCGAGGGACACCCTCTAACAAGATTTGGCAATGTTTCATGCTTTTAACAGTTACACTGTCCACTGGCCCCCCCCCTTATTGTACAAGTAGGCCTCATCCAGGCCCACTGCTCTGCCAACCGCCCCCCCCCCTCCCCCTACCCCACCACGCATTGTTGTTGGCGTCGTTTTGTGCCTTTTGTTAGGGCCCGGTTTGCCAAAAAATTGTGCCATATGCCGGACGCGGGGCATTGCGATGCTCACTCCGCATACAGAGAGCGATAGAGGGAGAGCGAGCGAGCGAGAGAGAGGGAGCGAGGCGTGGGGTGGGTCCTGTGCGTGCTACTGCGCAGGCTCTGGTCCACGTATGCGCCACATTGGCATTGGCTTCGTCAAGTTGGCCGCCGTCGCTGCCAGGTAGAGACACAAAACGGGCGTCCAATTCCAGCTGAACGAAAGCGTCGCCGTCGCGACGGGGCGCTCTCGCTGCCGGGGCTGGCGGCCAATCAGCGTTTATATAAAGGACACGGCCTGCCATTTTGTAGGGGTGGCCAGGCCGGGGACACGCCCCCCCCGCTGATAAATAATGAAAACATGTCCTCCCCATTTGAAAATAAACTCTGAAGTTAGCGAAACTCATCATAGAATTCTTTATCACAACACCACGCGCGCTTGTCTAGTTGTGAAATCTGTTCGCTGGCGTTTAGTTTCGACAATAGTTGAAGGCGTAAAAGGAACAGCTACAGCTGGGCAAACAAACCGGACACCCACACGGCAGACGGGACATTGCGACCGGACGGACACGCAGACAGACAGACGGCTCTACGCGAAAAGCTTGGCTTGGCTCGGGCTCAGGGCAAGGCTTTGGCTTGGCTTGGCTTGGCCACGCGCCGGTAACGCCACGTTCCTCGTGTGACGCGCTGTCGGGCACGCACGCTGTGATTTAGCCAGCGCATTACTCGCATCACTCGCATCACTCAGTAGTGACCAACAACTCATCATAATTGATCAGATCTGTCGCGGCCTAACACATTTTTTTCCTGTGATTTTCCTCTCAGTTTTCTGGCGCGAACTTCCCATCCCGAGAAAGTTGAGAAAGAAAATAATTTGTGTGCTTTGTGTGAACCACAAGTGAAGTAGAAGAATACCAAAGAGAAGAAGAAGTTGAAAGTTGATCAGTGGCAAAAATATTCGGTTGGTTATTTTGTTGTATGTCCTGCATGCAGGACTCTCGTTAAAGTTGTCCAAGTAAGTGCTTCAAAATTTATTCGCCAACAACATTCGACGCCTCCAGGGCGTTCAAGCTGGAGGAGGATTTTGTCGGCGGCTGCATGACAATGTCGATGTACTCGACAACGGATAAAATGAAAATGTCAGCGCCCAGTTGTTTTCCAGGACGCTACAGTCCCTCGTATCGAAGTTCAGAGCAAATGCGACGCTGTATGCCAAATCCATCTGTAAG
Source organism: Lordiphosa mommai (assembly GCA_018904225.1). Lineage (NCBI taxonomy): Eukaryota > Metazoa > Arthropoda > Insecta > Diptera > Drosophilidae > Lordiphosa > Lordiphosa mommai. Next base: position 536,218 of record JAEIFT010000131.1, on the reverse strand, counting down.
TAAATCCCCGAAAACTAGTGAAAAACAAATGAGAAACGAATTTTGAAGAGATCGAAACAAATGATAAAAACTAAAGGTGCAAGGTCGGGGCTATATGGTAGATGTGCCACTTCCCTTACTAAAATATAATGGGTTAACTTAAAAACCAGCAGGTGGAGAAAATGCCAAACACATGTATAAGTTGTGTCTCATGGAATACTCAACTTTACGAAATCTAATACAAAACATTATTTTTTTTGCACATAACATTTGATTTGATTCAACATTGTCTCCGTCTCTTCACTAATGGTATCTAAAAAACAGCAACATCAAAATCATGATATCTGCCCTTCAAAGTATGCAAGATTTATTTTCTTTAAAAACAACTATCTTTTCGATCGACTTTTTATCATGGAAAATAATAACGAGTTTCTTCCATTAGGTATCGCTTTATCATATTTTTTCGGTAAGAAGTATACCACTCTGGGACACTTCTGGGAGGCGAGAATGCTTTTCTTCGGGGAAAAAGGAAAGCGTGTCTTTCTGGTAATAAGAAAGCGTTATATTCTGAGGATGAAAAAAAAGTCGTTTCTCCGAAATAAAAAATTGCTTTTAAGGAATAATAAAGCGTTTCTCCTGGAGATAAGAAAAAGTATTGGAAAGCGTTTCTTTCTGCTGATCAAAATGAAGTATTTTGGGGGATACGAAAGCGTTCCTTTCTGAAGCTAAAAAACCTTTTCCTTCTGGGTATACCAAAGCGTTTTTTACCCTAGAGATAAGCCATCAAAAATATTATTTAACAGAATGGGAAATCGTTGATTTTTTACAAAGTTTTGACAAGCTTATTGGTGCATAGGTTGGATATACATAATGAACATTAATTGATTATGCATTGGTCATATTGCTCGGCCACCTTTGTTCATCTTTTGAACAGCTGCAGGATTCCGCGCTCGTAGAACTTCTCGTCCTTATTGTCAAAAAACTGGACCTAGGCGTTTTTTCAGCCTAATGAGAAACGAATGTTTTACCTTTTAAACAATTTTTAAGAGATCGAAATAAATGACAATATGAAGGTCGGGGATTTAAGATAGATGTGACATTACTTTCCAATTCAGCTTCAACTATTTTTGACGACTGAGTAAACATATATGCGGTCAAGCATTGTCATGAAGGAAAAGGAAACTCTTACGATTGGTTAATCTGGGATGCTTTTCGTTGGTTTTTATACACTTGAAAAGTGTATATTAATTTTGCCCAGAAGTTTGTAACGCATAGAAATATTATTTTCCGACCACATTAACTATATATATTCTTGATCAGGACGAAGAGCTGAGTTCAATTCCGTCTGTCCGTCTGTCTGTCTGTTTCTACGCGAACTAGTCCCTCGGTTTTAAAGCTATCGAGCAGAAATTTTGCACAGAGTCTTCTTTTTACTGCACGCTACTAATATGTCGGAACCAGCCGGATCGGGTGACTATATCTTATAGCTGCCATAGGAACGATCGGTCGAAAAATAAGTCTTAGTAAGAAAAACTTTTTTATTTTTCATTGTAGCGTCACCAATCTTGGTATATATAAGTTTTAGATGATTTTAAATATTTGTGGAAAAATTTATAAAAATAGGTTGAATATAGCATATAGCTGCCATATAAAGGGTCGGTCAAAAAACTAGTTCTAGTGGGAAAAACTTTTTTGTTTTCCATCGTAGCGTCACCAATCTTGGTATATATTAGTTTCATATGCGTCAACACAATTCTGGAAGATTTTATTAAAATCGGATGACTATAGCATATAGCTGCCATAGGACCTATCGGTCGAAAAATGTGTTTTACTAAGAAAAGTTTTTTTTTATGGTATCAAATTTTTATTATCAATGATTAAAAAATTTTAAATATCTAATATCTATATCCGATATATATTTTACCGGTTAAATCAGTTGTAGTAAAGTTTTTCAAGTGTATTAAAACGTCGGCACAGTCGAAGTTAGCTTTGCCTTCTCGTTTTTATATATCTAAATCGGATAGCTGACGTCAATACTCATTTAAATTAATTGTTTAAGTCCTTGGTGGCATATCAAAGTGGACGACGTCCTTACAGTTTCATCAAGTTGGGGATTTAATATGGTTTAAGCCGGCTCTTCTCTCTTTCTCCATGATCGCTTTCGCGTGACGTTATTGTGTCCCCAATTATGAATCGTTTCAAAATCGGTTTGATATTGTTTTATTGATTTCGTTTCGTTCGATTCATGGATTGTGCAATGATTCGCAGCTATTAAAACGCTTAATATGATAAAATTCCTTTAAAACATGTGGGTATCCAAATATCGAAAAGTAAACAAAATTTGTTCATGTATCCAAGTTGTGTAAGGTGGGTTTTCACTGATGTTTGCGATTTATTTAGCATCTTGGTAATCTCTCGGAATGAATAACGGGGATTTTTTATTAGTGCGGTGCGCGTTCTTCACCTAAAAATCTTCGGAATGGAATTTGACAAGCCAACGCTGAAATTGTCGTTCTCTAATTGCATAGGCAATTAGAATATCAAGCGTGAATCGCGCTCCTTTTTTTCGAAAGTAAAATATCAAAATCGGGGTGACACTGAAAACTCTAGAGATTTTGACGGCGGTTGGTTTGTAAATCTCTCGAAAAATCCATCGGTGTCACAGAATTTCAAGAGATTTAAAATTCTAATTCGAAATTCTAGTTGGAATATCTGTGATTAGACTATCTAAGTGCAATAATAGGGTTGCGTCTCTCGCAAATAATTAATAGCAATATTAATTCATTATTTCATTTGAAGTTTAACATGAGTTGGTAAAATATTTTACGTTCTTGATGATGTAAATTAATACACATTTAAGTTTCAGAATAAATTCAGATCATTTTCTCAAAAAAAAAAAAATTTTTAATTTGAAAATTTTATTAAGCTTCACTTGGCAACCCTAAATTCATTTTTTGTGTCAATGCTAACTGAGGTTGGTTTGTGCATAAGCTTGGATTTGGTTGATTTTCCAAAATCTCTTTACAAAATAAGAGCGGTTTGAAACCAACCAAAAGAGATTTAAATTCGCTTGGAAGAGATTTCTGGGTGCCTCAGAAATATGCCCAAAATTCGCACTTTTGGCTGACATGCTTAATTTGCTGTGGCTGCCACTACTGCTATCGAATGACGATCAGCTGTTAAAGTAATAAGCCTGGGTTGCCCAAAGCCTATGCTCTAGCAGCTCAATTGTTCTTACAATGCGCGCAGATTTAGACACACACACAGCGTTCGGTAATAAACGGTTTCTTTCCATCTATTTCATGTGGTTGTAGTTTTTCGACAAATGTTTTTCCCCATATGTTTTGGTGTCTGCTCTGTCATAAGCGGGCTATGGGCATCCCTGTATTAAGCCTTCAAACGATACCTAGGTGTCCGCCCCTAAGGCACTATCATCATCTAATCAATTAAAGTTTGCGTCTTATTCTTGAAGAAAGTTACTTAAATTTAAATTATTATTAAAATATGAATCTTGAAAAAAACATCACTTCAAAATGGGAAATTTTTATTGAGAGAGACGCAACCTTGTTTAATGAGACACAAATTATCTTAGACACACACTTTCTAAACAAACAAAGTATGAAATCTCTCAAAGTTCTGTGACACCGACGGATTATTCGAGCGATTTGCTAACTTACCGAGCCCAAAATCTCTAGAGATTTCTAGGACACCACTGATATACAACAAACTCAAACGAAATTGTATTCAACATAACTTGAACATTATTTTCCATATTTTACTTTAATTGTTTAAATTAACTTTCTCTTATTTTAAAAGCCACGTGCTCAGTAAAATTAAAGGCTGACTTTCAGGGTATTCAGCGTATTCCAAATTTATTCTGCCCTTTATTTTGTTAGTTTGTATTAGTGAAAACTTATTCTAGGGCCAACTGCAAGAAAAAACAGTGCCTGCTTATGAGGCTTGTATTTAAACTGGAATAGTTTATCGCCTAGAAGATAAAAATGCGTTACAAAAGTATTTTGTCTTTGTTATATTATATAATGTGATTCAACTGATTGTGATTATAGATTGATACTGATAATTTGATTATAGATTGAACGATGAAAAGGTGATACCACTTCAAAAAGAATCGCATTCATGTCTCCTAGGTGCCTTAAAAAATTAAAACCAAATATCGCTGATTTATCTGTTATAAGTTAAAAATGCGATACCTAATGTATTTTATGTTTGTGAATCGGCAAACTACTATCAAACTTTCTCCTTAAACTATATTTTCTTGGCAACAGAGATAAGAAACGAGACAAAATGTTGGCAGAGCAAATTTAAATAAAATTAATATTCATAAACATAGCATACTTTGAAGGGCAAACACCAAGATTTTTGTGGGCCAAAGGCACAGAGGTATAATGAGTAAGTGAAAAAAATATATGTAACAGCGAGAAAAAAGCATCTCCGAGCCTGAAAGCAACATCAGTCGAGTGTAGCCATGTCCGTCTTTCTGTCTGTTTGTGTCAGATCTCAGAGATGGTACAAGTTAGAGGTTTGATTTGTATGGAATATACTTGCAGGCAGATCAAGTTTATTGTGGATTTTTGTGGTTGTGTACCTCCCAGAATTGACCTTCCTACGTTGCTCAAGCTGAACAGTAGCTACATGACCCATTCGGGCGAAGAAACAGGCGACCATTTGCTTTGCATTGCTTATCCATGATTCTCCATCTGTGACGATCTTACAAACGTCTTTTGAATCACCACGATCCATTTTTTTTGTTGCATTTCTTTGCACCAATCCACACGAGCCTTTATTGTAACGATGGTCAAATTATGCGGAATCCAAAGCGAACAAACTTTTTTACGGCAAGTTGTTTATGAAAAATCGTTCATTTGCTGGTGCAACTAATAGGGATGCCTCAATCTCACGGTATGTCAAACGACGATCTTGCATTATCAGTTCACGCACAGCATCGATGAGTTTCTGGCACAATATACTGTGTTTAATGCAAATATGTAAGTTTATCGACACACTCTTGTTGAAACAATCCACTTCGAAAGTTATGAAAAATTATCCAACGAAAACCTTCTCTTGAAATTTATATTTCAAAACCAAATTGATTTTTCAACTCACTGTAAACAACACAAATGGCACAAATCAAAACGTTGTGAGACCGTTGATGCTAAAAAATGTCATGCTTAATTTTCGTTGTACCAGATTTTAACTAATGGCATTAGTATTACCAGTTCCCGATATATAAATATTTCCCCACGTATATAAGCGATAACTTTTAAATGTGATGTCACACGAACTGTGGAAGTGCTGCCCATCATAGTGCTGTCCAGCGTAATTAATTGATTTGCTTATAACTCGACTATCGCTCATCTGAGCGTTCCCAAACTTGGAGGATAAATATAGAATGCTGAATTCTACGTATTTACAACATTGTGGAAGATTGTGACTGGAAAACATTGAAAAAAAAAACTAGATCTGCCTGTAAGTAGATATAAGGAGTCTACGTTACATACAACACGCAGATTCGATTGATTATACTGACCTTTGGATATAAAAATAACACTAGTTTACAAAAATAAAAAAAAATAAAGGCCCATTAAAGCTGTTATTTTTTAATGATGTACTTTGGAATGCTGAGCTCAAAAATTAAATTCAAATATTTTTGTATGGATACGTTTTTGAGTTAGAATTTTTTTCAGTTTTTTCGGTAGGTACCCTTACATTTTACCCTTTAGATGTCATCAAGCAAGGTATTAATCTAAAGGGTATGCAATTTTCAATAATCTAGCTGCAGATCATTTTCCAATCGGTTTAGTAGTTAAAATGCTACAAGCTAAAATATTTAGAAAAAATCGATTTTTTTCTCAATAACGTGGAAATTTTGTTTTCCTAAAATCTGTAAAAGGCTGAAACTGATAAAAATAAATTGTTTTTTTCTTTTGTTCTTACGAATAGCACTTCTACGAAGAAAATAAGGCATTGGTAATGAATATCTATGGATAAATAAAGGAGCTGTGAGCAATTGAGTAAAAGTACTAACAGTCAAATTTCATTGTTTTATGTATTTATTAAAAAATATTTATATTTTTTCTTCGTTTTTGGCCTTGCTCTTAATTTTTTTCTGTGATTTGGCTTCTATTGGAACTCTTACATTGAGCAAAAAGCAAAGTAATAGGGCAATTTGTAAGAATAAAAGAAAAAACAATTTTTTGATTTTTATTTTCAACAATTTACAGATTTTAGAAAATCAAATTTTTCACGTTTTTGAGAAAAAAATCATTTTTTTTGAAATATTATTGCTTCTCACTTTTAAACTACTAAACCGATTGGAAAATGTTCTGTGACTAGATTATTGGAAATTGCATAACCTTTTGATTAATCCCTTGCTTGACTTCATCTAAAGTTTGTAACTCGAGATATGGCTTAAAAGGTATGGGTACCTACCGAAAAACTAAAAAAAATTCTAACTCAAAAACGTATCCATACAAAATTTTTTGAAATTCATTTTTGAGTTCAGCATTCCAAAATACATCATTAAAAAATAATGGCTTCAATGGGTCTTTTTCGCTGTAAACTAGTGTAATTATTCAAATTGATGCATTAGTAAACAGTTTCAAGTTCTATACTCGTTTTCAGCATTTCCATTCATTTTTCTATAAAAATGAGACTTTAATTTGATTTTGGTCTAACCATACCCATTTTAGGGTCGTTTTTTCATGTTCCTGTTTTTTATAAAAATGTATGTTAGGCTGTTAGTATGTTAGATACAAGCAAAGATATTGAAATCGCTTTAAAAGTAGGCAACATATATTTTCTCCAGAAGCAGCTGGATTTGAAAAACAGTAACATGAGAAAACGGCCCTAAGTTTGTCTTTAAATCGATTTAAGATAACTCAAAATCATTTTATGTTATACGTACATTTTTTAAAATCGTTTATATACCCTTGTAGAGGGAATTTTGAAATTGTCCAGATGTTTTAAAAGCACAGAAGAAATTTGTCTCTTGATCAGCGTGACGAGATAAGTTGATATAGCCAGGTCCGTCTGTCAGTCTGCGTTTTCTATGCTATCTCCTCCCTCAGTTTTAAAGCTATCTGGATGAAACTTTCTACATAGGCTTATGGGACCACCTAGTACCAAATGTTCCGAATTAAAGCGTGATATCTGCATTTTAGGTGCGCTTTTCAAATATTTCATATACTTAATGGGTTCGGTATTGTTTTTTTCTTCCGTAAAAGATAAGGGCTAATGGGTTCGATTAGGGTCCAAACCTATTCCAAAAGAAAGAGAATATCTGAATGAGTGCTGCTCTTTAGAAGCATTTTCTGTGGGTTTAATTGAAACCCTTGAACTATTCCGGTAAGAGAGAATTAAAACCATACAGTTTGACAGTCACATACAATTTGTTACTTTGGCTTTATGCCCATCTAAGTTCAAGTACTAAAAACAATAATTTCCAGACTTTACACCAAATCGCTCATAAAATTTGTTGTAATCTCCGTTAAAGTATATATGTATACAAAAAACTTATTCCGCCGCTGAAATGGATTGTCTCATCTTTTGCTTGTTCTTGGAAAGGTCCTTACTTTTTTATGAAGTTCGAGTAAAAATTGCATACCAAACACACAGACATTATGGTTATTACGGCCTCAGTGCTCCTCAGACATGTTTATTTATACAAAAGTCTGCCAGCGCCAGTTACAACAGCAACAATAACAACAACAACAACAACAGCAAAACGGAAGCGGAAAAGGCGAAGCTAAAAAAGGAAACAAAATTATAACTGACGCTGTCTCATTTCTAATGCACTTCCCCTCTCTCTCATGCTAAAAATAACGACAAGTAAATATTTGTCTTAATTATTGCATAAATGTCGCATTTTCCTTCTTTCCGTTTAATCTTTTTTTTTTTTTTGCCAGTTTCCGTTTCTGTTGCCCACTTTTGGGGTGGCTTTAGCCATAGATTTATTGGAGTTTACTTTGTCCACTAATTGGACGTAACCTTGAAAAGTGTTTTTGTAATTTATTTACATTAAAAATGAATTAACTATTGTGGACGCTGAGAGAGCGAGAGAGCAATTGCGCATAAATAAATGAGTTGGTTAGCAAAACAAAAAAAAAAAAAAAAAAAAAAACATAAAAACAGAAGCGCAGACATGGACAGGTTGAGTGTAAGCCGTAAACAGGTGAAGGAGATTTTAATCTCAACGTTTCGTCTTTAAGAGAAGACTACAACTACATTTGCTTATCCGATTTACCTCATACCCAACCCCCAAGTCCAACCAACTCGCCCTCATCCTCCTTCTCCTCCTCCTCACCATTTGCCCGGCCCTCACCGTTAGCCACTTTTCGGCTTTCGAGAGCAAAAAGCGTATGATCAAAGCGGCGGATTTATAGGATTTATAAGCTACCCTTGGCTGGGCCCGAGCGCATTAGGCCTTGGGAATGGTTCAGGACCGTGGACAGACAGTTAGATTTTTAGCTGGTTACAAAAACACTTAACGCCTTGCAGTCCATTAAATGGAAATTTGTTGCCTCTGCAAAAAGGGGGCGGCGCGAGCTGGGCGAGACGGGGTGATGCGGTGAGCCGTAGCCACTTGAATTGTTTGAATGAAGGCGCTAAATGGACAGCGGTGTCCCGTTAATTTGATTTAAATATTCATAAACTGCATTAAATGGCCGCGACAAATGTTCCAAATTAAAAACCCATGAAAAAAGAAAAACAAACGGTAAACCGAAAGCAATTGGAAAAATTACAAATTGATATCAATCATAATGCGAGTATAATTTAAATAGCTTGAATGAAATGGCTTTCCATTTGTAGGGCAAGCAACGAAAGATTATTGTAAATACAAATAAGGTGCGATTCATTGTCAAGAGACACTTTTGATAATTGACTTTGGCAATAAAAACTAAAACATTTGTTGACCCCTCCTTATTAGCCACTATTTTCCGAGCATTCCTAACGTCCTGGCCCTAGAGGTCATACAAATAAAAAAAAAAGGAGTAAAGTTGAACGCCACACGGATGGACAATGGATATTTAGACTTTCTGCATAGCTGAGCATAAATATATTTGCGAAATGCGCATACAACTAAAAGATCACCCATAATCGCTGACATAACAAAGGATATTTTGGACACAATAAACAACACTACACTAATTTACTACACCATTTTACATTGAAACCATTAAGCACTGCAACAAGCTGAGACTAAAAATGTGTTTACATTAAGTCATCATAAATTACGCATCTTCATCTTAAAACTCTGTAAATATTTCTTGATTAGGGAGCTCAGGATAAATATGGTTACTTTTTCTTGTCTCCGAATTTCTTCATCTCATTTTTATTTATGTCTTTCTTCATATCTTCCGTCCAACGCTTTCAATTTCCAATTTACACTAATCCAATATTTTTAAAGAATGTTATTTACTTCACATTTTTTGTTGATTTTTCACAAATTGTTGCTTGGATAATACACAACTGTAATGTTGGACCATTTTTAAATTTTTGATAAAATTAAAAAAAAAAGTCTTTAAAAGGGCAAAGTAAATTGTATGTCTCTCCAAAAGCACTTAAGCTAGATACTTAAGTCTTTCCTGTTTTAAGGGATTAATATGGAATAAGAATTCATAATACAAAACAAAAAAATATTAATTAATTGTATTAATAATTTTTTTTTGTAAAATCTTATTTTCTTCGCTAATTTCAATAATAAACTTGACTTTTAAAAAGTTAGAGATAATATTCAAGAAACACACTAAAAAACGAGAAGGCAAAGCTAACTTCGACTGTGCCGAAGTTTTAATACACTTGACAAACTTTACCCCAACTGATTTAACCGGTAAAATATATATAGGATATAGATATTTAAATTTTTTTGATCATTTTGATACCATAATAGAAAACGTTTCTTAGTAAAACACTTTTTCCACCGATCGGTCCTATGGCAGCTATATGCTATAGTCATCCGATTTTGATAAATTTTATCAAAATTATGTGAAAGCATATAAAACTAATATATATTAAACTATTATATATATCTTGGTATATACCAAGATTGGGGACGCTACGATAGAAAACAAAAAAGTTTTTCTCACTAAAAGTAGTTTTTTGACCGACCGTTTCTATGGGAGCTATATAATACAGTCATCCGATTTTTATGATTTTTATATATTCTTGATCAGCATGACGAGCTGAGTTCATTTCCGTCTGTCCGTCTGTCCGTCCGTCCGTCTGTCCGTCTGTTTCTATGCTATCTCCTCCCTCAGTTGTGAAGCTATCTTGACCAAACTTTGCAAAAAGTCTTTAAATACAAATATGCTGCACATTTGTCGGAATCGGCCGGATCGGATGTCTATATCATATAGCTGCCATAAGAACGATCGGTTCAAAAACTAGTTCTAGTGAGAAAAACTTTTTTGTTTTCTATCGCAGCGACACCAATCGAGGTATATATATGTTCTATATGCTTCCACACAATTCTGGAAATTTATCAAAATCGGATGACTATAGCATATAGCTGCCATATAAACGGTCGGTCCAAAAACCAATTCATGTGAGAAAAACTTTTTTGTTTTCCATCGTAGCGTCACCAATCGTGGTATATATTAGTTTTATATGCTTACACCCATATAGCATATAGCTGCCAAAGGAACGATCGGTCTAAAAACTAGTTCTTATGAGAAAAACTTTTTTGTTATCAATGTTAGCGCCTTTCAAAAACTGCAAGGGTATTTAAAACATCAGCGTAGCCGATGTTAGCCTTCTATTTTTTTTTTAAATCTTATTTTCTTCGCTAATTTCAATAATAAACTTGACTTTTCAAAAAGTTAGAGACAATATTCAAGAAACACACTAAAAAAAATACCATTGCTACAATTGCACCCGATTGGAAATATTTGCCACTTTTCACACCAACCCTGCATGGGAGATCATTGTGCGGAGATGTTGCTCAATAACTTATTTGTTTTTAATTATAACCTTCTAACAATAAGATTCACAAATTAATAAGATAGAAAAATATATCAATTTTATGAGGCAATCATCATAAGGCACGCCCCTTGCCAACTCCAACTACATGTAAAAACAAAATATATTCATATGCCCTATAAATATTTTTATTGTGATCAAAGCAATTTTTAATACGTTTAATTAGGGCAACACTTTCAGGCGAATACATTGATTTGATTGCCGGAATGGCTCACACAAGTCTACATGAAGAAATTTTGCAATCCGGTGAAGCTAATAACATGTTAAACATATCTTTGATTTGTCGCCTTTGAGAAAATTTGCAAGTGTTCCAGAACCTATATTTCTGATATTTCCTGTTCTTGATTCTCGGGCTTCTAACGATAATTCACCAATTGGGAGCGGTTGATACTCTATTATATAATGTGCAAGATCAAGTACAGTAGGTGCTTACCCTTTGCTTGGATACCGTTTCTTTTAAAGAAGTGACCTTTTAGTGCCATACTTCCCAACTTTTTATCATCTATTTTTCCCTTCGCTACTAAGAACATTGATCACCTGAACCCTCTTTATAATTTTACAGTCTACTCTAGTAATACGAGCTGATATTTCCAGGACGTGTTGCCATGGTTGGCACTTACAAATCCTTATTTGGGTTGTTCAACCAACAACCCTAATTCTTTACGAAAATCTTTTTTTTATTGACACTGTTTCCTTAATTTGATTTTCAGGAAAAGTGTTAGCTAGTTTTAAGTTCCGTATATCGTATTCTGGCATGTTCAGAAAATATACCATATTCATAATTTATATTTAAATGTAAATGTAAAGGCTGCAGTAGTTAAGTTGTATTAGGTGGACGAAATTCGACTTTTACATTAGAATGGGTTTAATATTGTAGATGACCTTAATACTTATTAATAACAGAAGCACTTTAAGAGCAAAATTCTTAGTTAAACATTTTTTTTTTTAAATTTAAGAATTAGTCTTTAAATATTTATGCAGTTACTTAAACTTTTGAAGTGATTTTTTTTCAGTAAACCCGAAACCTAAAGTGCATGAGGATTTAAAGGGCATTTAAGGACTTGAAATTTGTTATGTAGATTGGCAATACGGAGTTAGACATTATACTGGTTCAAGACCAGTTTCAAACCAGATTGATCGTGTTCAAAAATGGTTCAGAACCATACCTCAGAAATTAATAAAGCTTTTAATTTGAATTTTGTTCTGTGGATTGGTAAAATGTAGTTAGACATTTTACATTTTTTATATTTTTTTTTAACATAATTATGTAAATATTGAAAATCAGTTTGAAATAAAAAATCAAATACCCAAAAATAAGGCGAAATAAAAATGTGCAGTGTCAACAGAATATTCCATCTAGCTAGACTTACTTGACATATCCTGCGGGTAGTGGAGAAATTATGTAATCCCAGCATTTTATTTTAATTCAAAGTTAAAAAAACAAAACATTCCTTCAAACTTGCAAAGGACATTTTGGCACATTCCTAATACGTTTAATTAGATTAATTTTGTGTGTGTTTCATTAAAGTTGCTTTAATGTATCACTGCTCAAATTTAATTCCCCCACAAAAAGTTTCACTTTTCAAATATGAACAACATGACTAACTTATTCATTCACATTTTTGTGGTTTTTTTGTTTTGTGTTTGCCCGAAAGTAGGCAACAGTTTTCTAGTCTGTGGCAAGGCCAATAAAAATAGCCGCAAACATAACAGCAAATTAATTTATGAATTAATATGCGCACTCATTCATCAAATTATGGTCCCTGGCTTCGGATTCGGCTTCGGCTCCGGCTGTTTGGCTCTTTCCGTATGTCTTGACCTGCTCTCGTTGTCTGTTGTGGCCACACCAAGAGCGCTTGGCCAGGGGTTGGTGGGTGGGTTGGTCGAGACGGAGCCGCACTGCAGGTTGACACTTGCACATAAATTCTTTATTAGTGTGAAAAATTAATCAAGTGAACTGTTTTTTTTTTTTTTTTTTTGCTTCTTCTGTTGCTGCTGTCCTTGTTTGCTGGCGCTAGTCTCGCTCGCCGTCCGGTGTGTTACGTTTTTTTTTTTTTTTGTTTTGTTTTGCTTTCCTTGTTAGCCCATTTAATATTTATGATGTGTGTGTGTAAATAGATACGCAATGTTGAATGTTAAATTTTTATCGATTTTGTGTACTTTTTAAACTAGAAACTACAAATCAAATAAACATTCAAAACTAAAACTAAAGCTACCAAAAGGTAAACACAAATTTCATTGACATTCAGTTGCTATTTCAAGTAAAGATTTCAACTAAAAATTTTGCGAAATATAATTTCTGGGGCCCAAATTTCAACCACGTTTTAACCGTATCTCATTTTTATAACCTGTCATGAAGTTATTAAAATTAATGTAACAAACAGAAGGAAACATTTTCGACCCTATAAAGTTTATATCACTGCACTGAGTGGAGACGAGCTTAACGCTTAAAAATCAAGCCTTTTCAAGTAAAGACACAAAGCAGAATTCTTGTGTTGCTCTTAGCTCGAAGTGCACGAGTCGCTATGAGCGCTTGTTGTTAAACACATAGCTTCAATAAAGTAGTGCAAAAAATAAACCAACATCAAGCATGATTGCCTTTAATTTTGTAAGAGGCAAAACAAATTTCAATACACATTCATGTTGCCGCCGCTTAGCTAAATCACTCAGCTTAAAGCTTTAATGAGCTTAATCTATTATTGCTCGCGCAAGCAAACAGCTTGATTCTTTTGAGTCAATGTGCCAACGAGCGCTGATTCTAAACAAGCCTGATAAACAACCGAGGGTGCTCGCATATGAGGTGCTCGTTGCAGATATCTGATATATTTATTCTTGTAAGTAGTTCTTTATCATATTCAAATCATTTTTTTTTAGATTTAGAAAATTCAACGAGGTATTTTCTTATATTATATTGATATGAAGAAAATAGGCTGGTTTTATTTAAGACAACGCTTAAAAATTGATATTAATATAAATAAAAATAGGCGTCACGATGCGCCTAGTTCGTATTGCGAGGCTGAGTTAATCTAGGTGGAAACTGCTAAAACAACAGTGCAGTCAGTCTTACCTGCCAAAAGTATGTGCACAAAAATAGCAGCATGAAAAACTCTACGGGATTTAAGTGAAGGAAGGCCTATTAGAGGTAATCTCTGTTCATATGAAGGTAGATGCCTTCTGGTATTCCAGTTTAGACCATGAAGGGCAAAAAAATTGGAACTGATTCTAAACTGATTTTATCTGATCCTTGTAAATATATCTCGTGCATCGGAGACTAGAGGCAGAAGAAAATTAATTGTAAATTTGTTTCGTGGTGTGGGAATCATTAAATTCCTTAGATTACCTCATGAAAAAACCAGGGACACATTTTTAGCCTTGCTGCAAATTACCGCGATGTGGCTGTTGAAGGTCAAATTAGTTTAAAAAAATAGAAGGCTAACATCGGCTACGCCGATGTTTTAAATACCCTTGCAGTTTTTGAAAGGCGCTACCATTGATAACAAAATCGCTCCTATGGCAGCTATATGCTATAGTCATCCGATTTCGATTAATTTTTCCAGAATTGTGTGAAAGTATATTAAACTAATATTTAACACGATTGGTGATGCTTCGATGAAAAACAAAAAAGTTTTTCTCACTAGAACTAGTTTTTGGACCGGCCGTTTATATGGCAGCTATATGCTAGAGTCATCCGATTTTGATAAATTTACCCAGAAATGTGTGGAAGTATACAAAACTAATATATACCACGATTGGTGACGCTACCATGAAAAACAAAAAAGTTTCTCCCAATAAAACTAGTTTTTGGACCGACCGTTTACATGGCAGCTATATGCTATAGTCATCCGATTTTGATAAATTTTTCCTGAATTATTTGATAGCATATAAAACTTATATATACTAAGATTGGTGACGCTACGATGGAAAACAAAAAAGTTTTTCTCATTAGAACTAGTTTCTGGACCGATCGTTCCTATGGCAGCTATATGATATAGCCATCCGATCCGGCCGATTCCGACAAATGTGCAGCGTATTTGTATTTAAAGACTTTTTGAAAAGTTTGGTCAAGATAGCTTCAAAACTGAGGGAGAAGATAGCATAGAAAGAGACGGACAGAAATATTTGCACAATTTCTTATTATTATAACGGTAGCTACGACTATTTGAAATATTTTGAAACATACCATGATAATATTGGTTGCATAGCGAGGGTCCGATAAGTCATTATCCAAAATTGACCGTTTTTCCAAGACTTTTATTTTTTTTTATTTTGTTTATATACCGTGCTTTACTATAAATATTTCTTGTGAAGTCGATAACACTAGACAACAAAATTCTGTTTTTTTAAATGTATTCAAATAGTATGTCTTCGTAAAAAAAATCGGATAACTGTTTGTGATAATTTATTTCAAAGTTAAAAAATAGTACTTAACGTTAAAAATTGTTTCAAAGTCAAAGGCTCTCCGATATAAAAAGGTTGCCACAAAACATGGTTTAAATGATTATAGGAAAGTTTTCGGTAAAAGTTTTCTCACTAGAATAGTTGACGAGTTTATAGGCGCTATAGCTAAGTCACCGATTTGATAAATTTTTCAGAATTGTGTGGAACATATAAAATATACATGGGACGCACGATGAAGGAGGGGTAGAGACGTGGGTAGCCGTGAAAAAAAAGTTTTCTTAGAATGTTTGACCGATCGTTCCGGCGCTATAGATTAGTCATCGACCGGCCGGTTCCGCAAGTGCAGCGTATTTGTATTTAAAGACTTTTTGCAAAGTTTGGTCGATAGCTTCAAAACTGAGGGAGGAGATAGCATGGAACAGACGGACAGGGCGGACGGGAGGAGACGGACAAGCGGAAATGAACTCAGCTCGTCTGCTGATCAGAATATATATACTTTATGTGGTCGGAAATGCTTCCTTCTATGCGTTACAAACATCGTGACAATTTTAATATACCCTCTGCAAGGGTATAAAAAGGCACTTCTACCATCTTAAGACAACAAATCTTGACGTGATGGATCATTTTGCCAAACAGATTCCTGTTGAGCTCAAGAAAATAAATCCAAAATGTTCAACCATTGTATACTTGTGGGCGAAAGATGATTGGATGGATTCAAGATGGTTCATCTTCGTTAAAAATCGGACTATTTTTTTTAAAGCTAAGAAAAAGTCAAAACAAATGTACAGGTTGCCTTAATATGATCAAAATATGCACTTTTACCAACTTTTGGCTCAAACTACA
Organism: Lordiphosa mommai; assembly: GCA_018904225.1. Taxonomy (NCBI): domain Eukaryota; kingdom Metazoa; phylum Arthropoda; class Insecta; order Diptera; family Drosophilidae; genus Lordiphosa; species Lordiphosa mommai. The sequence continues at coordinate 520,000 of JAEIFT010000131.1, read as the reverse complement.
ACAAATCCAGACGCCAAATAGATTCATGATTAGCTAACGAAAATCGACTACAATCACGACCATGGACCATGTTGCCTAGTGTAATCAATTAGCTACTTAAAACAGCTATATACTAGGTGGGGTGAAAATTAACCTCTTCGACCGCAAAAAAGATTATGGTTCATATTTGGGCAGACATTTTGAATTTCAGCGATATGCAGCCCTTAGTTTTGTTTTGACAGCTGATTGTTGTTGACGTGATTGGCATCATGTTGAGTATTGATATTGAAAGATTCAGTTTTGGGAGGCAAAACAGCGAAGGAAACATAAGAAAAGTTGAATAAATATTATGGGGGCTAAAGCAGTAGAGCGGACACGATAGAACAATTTGTAGTGTATATTTTTAAACTCCAGGTCCAAAAATTTATTAAATAAGAGGGGTTAAATGCTCAAACATTGATTGCTTAAATTTGTTCACGTTGTTGAAACAAAAGCCACGCCAAGACTTTGAATTTATATCAGCTGACTAAATAATGGGAACATTAGAGTCAGGAAAAAGTAAAAACTGAAAGGGTTAGGGTTCAACCGAAATGTGCAGATTTCCTCCATTTTATAGGTGAAAAAAAAAACAAATCTAAATGGTGGTTTTTCATTGCATACTTTTATGGATCAGGCTGACTGCTGGAAGTGTATTGTTCCACTTCCAGCAGTTACCAGCTGTCTTTGCCTCCTCCTAAATGAAAGGCCACGCATAAACCTGTCTGTCTGTCTGCCTGCTCAGCCGCTTAGCAGAATGCAAACGAAACCTGTCGCTGTCACGCCCTGGACGACGACGACCACGCTTAAGCGACAATGGGACAGTAAGATATGGGCGGACAAGGGCTAAAGACGCATTAAGAATGCACAACATTTTGATTTCTCTACAATGGCCGCCATCCGGTTATTGCGGTCGGTCGTGAGTGGAAGCGAAAGAGTGTGTGTGTGGCGAGCGAGAGCGAGCAAGTGCCTCCTTACGCCTTTGCTTTCCCAACTGCACGTCCGTGTGGCATTTTGAAGTTTTGTGCGCATCTAAATAATTGATTAACTAAAAAATTCGTGCGACTTTTTGTATACACAAGCATATAAAATCGATAAAGACGACGGCAACACCAGCCCCAAAAAGTTTCGATATTATTTATTTAAAAACTTGGCTGAGTTGGATGGGCCACATAAAATCAATATGACACTGTTCCGTGTGTTGTCTTAAAGTCGGGCAGGTAAACAAAACCATCATACCCGATCTTACTAAATCCATATCCATATACAATGCGGGGCCAAGTCTTTCAATTTCATATATGTACATACTCTCCATGTTTGTCTCGTCTTTTCAGAGTCGTTTATTAGAAGATGCTTCCCTATTATGCAATTCGTGGTCAGCACGTCAGAATGTAAGTTAACCAAACAAAAAAAATACTAAAAAAAACACAATTTTACTTGACATTTCCCCCCCATTCATGCTCTAACAGATTTCCCACTCTACTCTGATTCAGATCTTCCTAGAAATTGGTCAATCTTGGGTGTCATTTGAATATGTTTTTTTTTTTTTAGTATTTAGTAGAATCTATCTTTGACTGTATTTCTTTTTACTTCGCAGGGTGATATTTTTGCGGGTATCAACGATGGCATTCTCAGCAGAGCGGAAGCTCTGGCCGCCGTTGATATTCAGAAGCATCAAGCCCAGCATGTACATAGCCAAATGCCCTCCCAAATAAAGCACGATGTGATGTATCATCATCATACAATGAGTGGGCCCCCGCAACGTCCATTACAGGTGAGTCGACAAAAATGGTTTCCCCATCTTTAGATATCAAATATATATATTTAAACTTCGGTAAAATCGGAAAGCAGACGAAGGTAGAGAAAACTGCCTTAAAGAAAAAAATCAAAATATAAAATCTATAACCTGTAACGAATGTTTTTCACTGAAGTGAAATCGGATGTGGTATATCTGCACTTTTCTAATAAACAATCGAGGTAATCGGTATCAAATCTTACATTTTTACTTGCTTTAAGTTCGTCGAATTCGAATTAAGAAGATAACATTACAGAAGTGCGATTTTGGGCATCGAGTTTGAAAATCTATCATTAGGCCGTTTTACCATAGATTTTAACTGTCTATGACTCAATCAACGACTTTTTAACGCGTTTATACGATTATGTCAAAATTATGTATTTTTTCAAATTTTCAAAAAAAAATTTTTTTTTACTTTAAGCTTGGTATTGAGTAACTGCGAAATACTCGCGAAATCAGAAACTCCATATAAAAAAAAACGATTTCGCTCGATTTTCGCTGGTAGCTGTTTCGCGAGTTGGTACACAGAAATGTGGCGAAAAGACGTATCGATGTTGCAGCGTTGCCACCTGATGATAGTTATCGATAGGTAATTATTTCGATAGTGCGAAATATATCAAAACCATATTTTTCGCAATCAGCTGGGTCGAAATATACAAGTGTGTGGCGCGAGGAAAACCAAGTGCATAACAAAGTGGCCCTGATCAATTTAGTCAAAGAAAAACCTGCGCTGTAGGAGCGTATCCACAAGTAGCATTCTTATACAGGATTGGTCAAAAGCGTCAAATATAGGTGCTGCCCTTAATAAAGTGATTCCGTGTTTGTAATGGGTGAACTCCCAGAATGGTCGAATTTGGGACTTCTTTGTCGCCGCAAGAGGTATCCTGGTTGCATTCTCTGCCGTTTGTTGCAACTCACAGATCGCTATTGTCGCAACAATTGCGGCATTACAAGCTAATAAAACTCTTCGCTGTTTGTTATCCATTTGAAATTTATTATGTACACAAAACACCTTTTCGCACTTGCTATCGACGAAATAATGTGCACAGATTTCGCACGATTTTCGCAGTTACTCAATACCAAGCTTTAGCAGTAAATAGATCTAAAAAAAAAATTGACTAAATATGAATTGTGTGTATGAGCAACATTAAGCTATATTTTTTATCTTTAAAAGGCTGTGGAATTTTTTTAATTCGCTCTTCATTTGCTCAAGTTATGCCATTTTCCGAAAAAACGGCTAAAAATGCTTTGAAAACTTCGACTTCGATATACCTGTTAAAGAAACAGAACATCAACATTAAAGTTAACAATTACATTAAGTTAGTAGACTAGACGCATGCGAATCCCAAAATGTCTTTTTATGACTGAAGTTAGACTCTATACATCTTTGCTTTATATCAGTGGTGGGCAAGAGTTTTAGCTTCGTGTCAGGTAGACTAAGAAAGAAATTATTGTTTGGGCTGCTTTATATTAATCATTCATAATACAATTCAGAAGATTATAGATATTGAAATTTTCTGTAAAGTATAATAAGTTTTTCCAAAATGGTTTACTCAGGATCTTCGTGCAGACAATAGAACATAGCAAATATGGTTGTTCTAGTTTTTATAGTTTTAGAGTTCTATCTGTTCGTACAGACAGACTAACGAAAAAGACGGACATTGTGGCTAATGGTGAATTTATGAATATACTTTATGGGGTCAAAAATTATTTTGTTAAAAATCCTTCCTGTTACATAAATTTGCATTTGCAGTTTTAATTAGCGGCCATAGCCAAGCTTCTCTTAATATCTTGACTTGTGAGCATTTCAGTTTTAGTACAAGAGGATGGGACCTACAGTTTTATTTCGAATCGTAATTGCAAAGCTAGATACATTTTTTTTAAATTGTTACTTGACAGCTGACGCCAATAGTCGCTGCCTTACAACATGCTTAAAATTATGTTATAATACTCGGGTAACTTCCGTGTTTTTTAACCGATCTTATTGGGTATTTCAGAATATATAGATATTTTGGCAATTCCTTTAAGTTGCTTTGAGTAGAAGTGAGAGTGAGCAGTTTTTATACCCGTTACTCGCAGGTAACAGGTAGATGGAAGCATTTCCGAACCCATAAAGAGTATATATTCTTGATCAGCATCAATAGCCAAGTCGATATAGCAGGGTGTCAAACCGGAATTTCGTATTTCGAAAAGAAACGATTAAAACTCCAAACTAGAACCATAACCGGAACCATACTTATTTATTTTTTGAGAACCAGTATTTCGGAACCTTTATTTTTGAAACCGAAATGATCGAAAAGAACCGAAACATTGTACCGGTACATTTTCGGTTGTGATATTTTTTCTTATTTCAGTTTTATTGATTCAATCAGAGAATTTCTTAGGGTAATAGAGAAGGTATAGGTATAGATTGTTCCTAAAAAACAATCCGAGATATTCCAACCGATGTCGGAGGTACATCGTTTAAACCAACGAACGGATTGACTTAAGTACGAATTTTCGAATCCCTGAATGCTTTGGTTGATGAAGCTCGAAATAGGCTTATTTTAAAAAAACACGGGTTAGGTTTTAGCTCTTTTTTTTGCGACCTCTGGTTTTGAATGTGATATTTATCCCAAAAGTCTACTCAAAAGTGAACCGAGGTTCGACCTACAACCAGTGCTTCAGGGCTATCGGAAACCGGACCGCGAACCGAACCTCTTTCGAAATGTTGGAGGTTGGCAGTCTTGAATAACCTTGAGGTAGAGTTTGTCGAATTGAAAATTTTATACACTCAAAAAAAAATCAAGAATTTTGCACTTCAAGTAACATCGATCTCAAAAGTCAAATTAATCTTAGTGTTCCTGTTAGACAGACACGTAACTTTATCCCCTTATCTCTAAAACGTTGTACTACTAACTATGCTTTGCATGAGCCGTTTCGTGTCCTTTGTGTTGACTACAATAAACTCTTTCGAGTAATTAGTTTAGAAGATTCTATTTTTGCTATAAAAACCTCTATATTAACGTATTTAGCCCGTAGTTTGCTTTAATTTCGTGTTTTTCTACGCGTTTTCGTGTCACTCGTTTGTGGCAGCGCCCCCCGGTCGATTGGGCGGGAGGTGGGCTGCTATTTTGCCTGAGGTTCGCGCGTAACAAGCTTCGGCTTGGTGTCGCTTGGGCCACTTGAACGTACTGCGCATTGTACATCAACTTTCAAACTGAAAAAAGCTGAAAAAGAGCTGAATTTTCCACTCTGAAAACAGAATTTTCATTTCAAATTCGTTTCGGGATTATAAATTCACTAAAACCTGAAATAAAATATTTTTTCAGATACATCAATATGATTGTTATTTAAAGTCCAAAATAATCCAAAATTTGTAAGAACAAACCGATCTTAATTTAATCACGGTCATATCTAAATTTAGGATGGAAATTTTTCTGACTGTAGATATACGGCGCACCGCGGCGGCTACAGGAACAGAATTCCTCAGTTCTCTGAGAAAAGTTCAGACATAACTGCGCACTGAGATGTCTCAATCTGGTCTGATTAGGAAATTGAATAATTTTTAACAAAATTTACTGTGTATATAAGTAGATACTTTATATCTTCAGGGTCTTTCTATCTTAATAAATTTAGTTAGGTTACGGTTGACCTGAGCTGCCTTAACAACCTTCTCCATATGCAATATTTTCGATAGTTGGCCACAATTCAATGAACAAGTCTGTAATTAGCCCAACGCAAAATACAAATTGTCAAAACTTTTCCCTTCAACCAGTTTATTGCTCTTGCACATGCCCTCGCAGCAAGTGCAGCCGATGGGGGGGTGGGGTTGGGTGTGGGTGAGCGAGCGGATATGACATATTATCCGGTGGCAAACTCCCAGTATGCTACATTTTATGACAGTCATTTTGATGGCTACAACAAGGCTCGAACTTCGACTCGGACTGGGATTGGTATTGGGACAACTTCAATTTTCTGTTTTTGGTGGTCACATGCGTGTCCCTTAGTTTGAGTGTGTGTGTGTGTGTGCGCGGTTAATTTGAAATGTTTCTTTAATAAAATTAAAATTGTGACGTGTAAGCCTTCTGGGAACGGGCCACGTGACGGTCGTTTGCCAGGTAAGCACATCATGATTCGTGTCGTTAATTGTATTGTACTTCAATTTCGAGGCGGTACGCAGGAACGGGTGCGGGTTCAACATTGAATTCGCGTGGGGGCACAAGTGGCATTATGTGTCGCTCGCCCGCGCGCTGCTACTTCTGGTGGTTGGAACTCTATTAGAAGTTGATTGTAATCAAATTACACAAGCAACCTGTTTCTACCGGCGTTCGCGGTGTCCCCGGTAGCCTCCAGGCTAGTTGTAGTTGTTGTAATGCCACTTGTTTTCGGCACAATCGAGCATGACGAACACACACACACACACACACATACACACACTGTCCACGCGCCATTGCCGCCGGTGGTTGATGTGTGCGGTTCCCATTCCCAAACTTCAATTCCGCTTCCCCCCACCGCGTGTGCAGACTTTAATTTTCAGCAAACACTCGAGAGTTTCGATTTCGGTCTCAGGTGCAACAACCTTTTCCTCCACTCTGCTGAAGCAAAGGAGTCCCCCATCTAACTGGAAGTTAATCAGTAGAGCCAGCTAGATTTATGTATGTAGTTTGGAAAATTTATGCCTTCCAGAGAACTAAATAGGTCAGTCTGGTCAGTAAAGGGAGGAATTGATCAAAATTGATTAGTACCATTTAATCTTCGTATACTGACCAGTCGAAACTTACAAATGTTTTGTCCTTACTTGAATTCGCTGATTATTATGTAAAGATAACATTTCTCAATATCTGGTTAGCCAAACTAACCTGAGCTTAACTGAAGTTAAGAATCAAACTTAATCGGAGCTGTATGTTTATATGGCAGCTCCGATTCCTACGTCCATCTATTTCGATTTCCAAAAACTCGTTGCAAAAATCAAGTTTCGATTGATACACTTCAATTAGGATTTGATCAAACTACAATATTTAATATCGAAAAGGTTATAATTTTTAACAATTTTTTTTTAATCTTACAGCTTGGAAATGTTGGACCATTTTCAATTTTTTAAAAATTACAAAAAACGTGTCTATAAATCAAAAGTAAATTGCATGTATCTCCCACAGCACTTAAGCTAGAGACTTAATTTTTTCCCGGTTTTAAGGGATGAATTTGAAATTCGAAATCAGAAAACAAAAGAGAAAAATATGACTTAATTGTTTAAAAAAAAGTTGTTCTTAATACTCTTATTTTTTCCCAGTTTTCAATAATAATCTTGACTTTAAAATTAATATATTACTTTATTGATTTACAACCAGGGAGTCAAACCGGAACCCGAACCGGAACCGTATACCGAAAAGAACCGATTGAAACTCAGAACCAGAGCCGTAACCAGAACAGTTATTATTTATTTTTTGAGAACCGGTATTTCGGAACCTTTATTTTTGGAACCGAAATGACCGAAAAGAACCGAAACATTGTACCGGTACAGTTTCGGTTCTGAATTTTTTATTTGCTATTTCAGTTTTATTGCTTCAATCAGGGTTTTCCTCAGAGTAAAACGCAGGGCAAAAACTTACAAATGTTAGGTTAAGAGACCATCTGGTAAACACTAAAATTTTCAATAAAACTAACATTCAATATATTCCAAAAATTTTTAATTTATCCCTTATATTTGCATTTTCAACGGAAACGAATTAATAATTGGACCAAATGGGCTTAACCTAACAGCAGGGTTAATTTGTGATCGGTAACGTTATCAGAAAAATATTTTTGTAACATTCCATTATATATCAAACCTTCTTCTTGCTCTTCCAGTTATACAAGTATTATTAGGACATTTGTTTTCTGGGATAAAGATTATTATGTTTAATTTTCCTTCTTTCTAACTAAGTTGTGAAGGTTGCTACCCGTTCTATTATATCTTCGGTTTAAAGGATTTTTGAAAATATACCGGTACATACCGGTACGTACCGGTATACCAAAATAAAAACCAAGGTACCGATACGGAACCGAATACCGAAATAAACTAGAACCTAAACAGTACCCTTTACCGAAACTTTAGTTTTGGTACGTACCAAAACCGGAACCGGAACCGAAATTCGATTCGGTTTGATTCCCTGTTTACAACAGATGTCCTTGAAAAGATGACAGGTAGTACTAAAAAAGCTTCTTTGAAAGTATTGCATTTGGTGGATTCAGTTTCGTTTACGCATGTGTCAAAAAAGAACCCATGCAAAAAGAAAATACGCTACATTTCACATTTTTGTTCGATAAAGCCGAAAATGTGAACCGTGTTTACTGTAACAGCCAACCGTGTACAATTTTGGTTTCGTCAATTCCGTTTCGGTAATTTTGAGGTTAAAGATGAACCACGCTCCGGAAGGACAATTGACAAAATTAATAATAAAATTATGAGAATCGTTAAAAAGCCATTTGGAACCATTGAGGTTTGAGCTCCACACTAGTTAATACAAAAAATCTCATGGACCGAATTCCAATCTGTAAAATCGCTACTGAATCGCCAGCTTCGGGAGGTTCTTATGCATCCACCATAGAGTCCGGACTTAGCACCTGTTCCTGTCTATGGCGACCGATTTTGTTGATGAAAAATTCGCTTTAAGAGAGGTTTTGCGAAAATCGGTTGCACAGGGTTTCTATGAAAAAAGTTGTTCGAAATTACCCTCAAAATGTCAGAAAGTCATCGCACAAAAGGGCGCATATTTCATTTAGGGCGAGTCATTATATATATATACTCAATAAACCCTTTAATTTCATAAAAAAATAATGGATTTCTTTTTACTACACCTTATATATATATGCACGTTCCAATGCCATACTTCCCAAACTTTTTATCATCTATATTTCCCATGCTACTAAGAACCCTCTCTTTATAATTTCACAGTACATTCCAGTAATACGCGCTGCTGTTTCCATGTTGAAAATTCCAAATCCCTACAACCCTAATTCTTTACGAAAATCTTCTTTTGTCACTGTTTCCTTACTTTGATTTTCAGGAAAGACGTAATCTAGTTTTGAATTGCATATATCGTATTCTGGCATGTTCAGAATATTTACCATATTCATAATTTAAATTAAATGTACAGACTATGAAGGTATAGCTTTAAATTCCGAAGAAGGCAAACATTTTTATTTTTCATCCAAAATTTTTATTTTTTTTTAAATCTTTTAAAATTAAAATCTTTTAAAATAAGTATTTAAAAATATATTGAAATAAAAATATCATGCGTTTGATAGTACCAAGCTGTTACGCCCCCTTTGGTAGGCGTGACATATCGACTCTTTACGTCCAAAAAATCTTTGAAGTTTCTAGATAATTAGGAAAAATAAATTAAGTTGCAGCACTTTATAACTGTTTGCATGAGGTACAAGGTTTAATACGAACAGAACCCAATTTTAAAATAAACTCGTACTTTCTAGGTCACACCTAGTCTTATGAATATATGTTCTCATTATTTCTGACAACAATTAAAAAATGTATTTTCTTATTGTATTTTGTATACATTAAGTTTGTACAAAGTCTTACAATTCAGTGTAAAAAGTTAGTTTCAGAATGATTAATGATTATAATAAGTATATATTTAAGTCGATTAGATCATAGGGCCGTCACACGGCATAGGAACGATGGGTAGAAAAGTTTTGTTGTTGTCAATCGGTAGCTCTGTATCTATAAAGGATTTGTTTGGCTCTTGCTTTAATCGATAATGTGACCAACCGTTTGCATCTGGTGCTTAATGCTTACACAATGGGAGTTTTCGCATGCGACTGCGCCCATCCGTCGAATCTCACATAAATTATTTGGTTTTGCAGCGGGAATGACCTCGTTAACAGCACCTGCTGTCGCACAATCAAGCCAAAACCCCCGCATTAAGGTCACCCAATTCAGTTTAATTTAAAGGCAAGTCGACGAAATCGTCTCCATCTGTGTATCATTGCTCGTCCTCCATGTCACTACTCAGGAAGCAGATCTTGCGCGCACACTCATCTTTCAGTTGATTCAATTCGACGGCATCCAAGAGACGTGTCTGCTCCATGTCAACACATTGTTGGTACAGTTGCAGCATGTCATGTGCTATCGCGCCCGCGTGCTGTAGCTTGCGCTTCTCAAAGTTGACCCGATGACGAAGCCATTGCCGCTCGAAACGCGCAATCGATATCGGCTCATTCAGACCATTGGAGGAATTCTCCATTGCCGCCAGCTCAATCTTCTTAATCCTCCTTATCGAGTCAAAGATATACGCCTCCGTTGTCGATTGGGGCCAATCAAATGTTGTGGGTTTGGGTGTTGGATTTGGTGCCATTGTTTTCTAAATAAAATTGTATAATTTGGAGTCCATTAGGTTTTAAAAAATAAACTGAATGGAAGTCTCAAAACATGTTTTGCTTTGTTGAAGTTTACTATATATATTAGCACTCACAATTGTATTGAGTGACAGTCAATGAAGTTTAAGGCCTGGAGGGAGTAAGAAAGACTTTCCCATTGCCGCCCTTGCGGGTTAAGGCCTTCAGCATCCCCATGCGCGCAAATCTCCAGCCAGTAATTTACTATTTGTTTACTACTAGATTAGTGTGACCAGAAACCCTTAAAAAAGGCTTTAGGGTACAAGGTCACACTGGTTAATCAGCTGTGTTATATAACCAGTGTTAATAGTGTGAAATAAATTAAAATCAAATAGAGGAAAATTATTTGGGTCTACTGAAGTTAAAAATACCCTTGTAGATTTTTTAACATTATGGCATTATGAAACATTTTTATACCCTTGCAGAGGGTATATTAAAATTGTCACGATGTTTGTAACGCAGTGAAGGAATCATCTCCGACCACATAAAGTATATATGTATATTCTTGATCAGCATGACGAGCTGAGTTCATTTCTGTTTGTCCGTCTGTCCGTCTGTTTCTATGCTATCTCCTCCCTCAGTTTTGAAGCTATCTTGACCAAACTTTGCAAAAAGTCTTTAAATACAAATACGCTGCAAATTTGTCGGAATTGGCCGGATCGGATGACTATATCATATAGCTGCCATTCGAACGATCGGTCCAAGAACTAGTTCTAATGAGAAAAACTTTTTTGTTTTCCATCGTAGCGTCACCAATCGTGGTATATATAAGTTTTATATGCTTCCACACAATTCTGGAAAAATTTATCAAAATCGGATGACTATATCATATAGCTGCCATAGGAACGATCGGTCTAAGAACTAGTTCTAGTGAGAAAAACTTTTTTGTTTTTCATCGTAGCGTCACTAATCTTGCTATATGTTAGTTTTTTATGCTTCCACACAATTCTGGAAAAATTTATCAAAATCGGATGACTATATCATATAGCTGCCATAGGAACGATCGGTCGGAAAATAAGACTTAGTGAGAGAAACTTTTTTGTTTTCCATCGTAGCGTCACTAATCTTGGTATATGTTAGTTTTATATGCTTTCACATAATATAGGAAAAATTTATCAAAATCGGATGACTATAGCATATAGCTGCCATAGGACCAATCGGTCGGAAAATGTGTTTTACCAAGAAAAGTTTTTTTTTATGGTATCATATGTTTATTATCAATGATTTAAAAATTTCAAATATCTGATATCTATATCCTATATATATTTTACCGGTTAAATCAGTTGGAGTAAAGTTTTTCATGTATTAAAACTTCGGCACAGTCGAAGTTAGCTTTGCTCTCGTTTTTATACACTTGAAAAGTGTATATTAATTTTGCCCAGAAGTTTGTAACGCATAGAAATATTCATTTCCGACCCCATAAACTATATATTTCTTGATCAGGACGACGAGCCGAGTTCATTTCCGCTTGTCCGTCCGTCCGTCTCGTCCGTCTGTTTCTACGCGAACTAGTCTCTCAGTTTTAAAGCTATCGAGCTGGAATTTTGCACAGAGTCTTCTTTTTACTGCACGCAACTAATATGTCGGAACCGGCCGGATCGGATAACTATATCATATAGCTGCCATAGGAACGATCGGTCCAAGAACAAGTTCTAGTTAGAAAAACTTTTTTGTTTTCCATCGTAGCGTCACTAATCTTGGTATATGTTAGTTTTATATGCTTTAACATAATTCTGGAAAAATGTATGAAAATCGGATCACTATAGCATATAGCGGCCATAGGAACGATCGGTCGAAAAATAAGTCTTTGTGAGAAAAACTTTTTTGATTTCCATCGTAGCGTCTCCAATCGTAGTATATATTTGTTTTATATGTTTTCACATAATTCTGAAAAAATTTATCAAAATCGGATGACTATAGCATATAGCTGCCATATAAACGGGCGGTCAAAAAACTACTTCTAGTGAGAAAAACTTTTTTGTTTTTTATCATAGCGTCCCCAATCTTGTTATATATTAGTTTTATATGCTTTCACATAATTTCGAAAAAAATTATCAAAATCGGATGACTATAGCATATAGCTGAAATAGGAACGATCGGTCGGAAAATGTGTTTTACTAAGAAAAGTTTTTTTTTTTGGTATCAAATTTTTATTATCAATGATTTAAAAATTTTAAATATCTGATGTCTATATCCTAAATATATTTTTCCAGTTAAATCAGTTGGAGTAAAGTTTTTCAAGTGTATTAAAACTTCGGCACAGTCGAAGTTAGCTTTGCCTTCTCGTTATTATTATTATTTTGCACTGTGCTAAGCCTAGAAAAAAAGAGGATCATCCTCAATCCCCACCAGCTCTCTAAATAAAGCTTTTCCCCTCTCAGCTCGTCCCTAGAGATAAGTAGGAGAAACCCTTACCTTACCCCAACTGACCTTAGCTCGCAGTCCCCAAGCAGCCTGCCTTATGTTTGCCGGTCTTAACCCTTTTTGAAAATTTTCCACTCCATTTGATGGGCTGTCATATCCGTGTAACATGTGTCATAATCGTTATGCGTAAGGCTCCCCCTCACACGCACACAAAACCGGCAAATAACAAACAGCCAGGCAGGTCCAACATTATGAAACTCATTAAATTAAACTAATTTACGAGATGGGCTGGCAGCAGCAGCAGCCGCCCCATCCTGCCCAGTGCCAGTGCCTGGCCTGGCCTGGCCAATGTTTTGCGAGCATATGAAAAGCCAATTATGAGCGGAGCAGCAATTGCAATAAAAACAAAAACAGGCAACGCAAAAGGGTAAACAGCAGCGAAAATCTAATGCTAATTAAAATAATCATATCCATCATAAAACTCTCATTTCGGTGGTGAGTTCCGAGTGGATGTTGTTTGTTAAAAGTTGTTAATGTTGTTGTTCTACTTGTTTGTACATTTGTAACAATTACAAAATATGTATTATCAATTTCCTCCCAACTGTTCCAAAGTGTAAGAGCAGAACAGAAGGGCCACTTTGCAGGGCATTTATCGCAGATTCCGGCCGTGAAGGACTAGGCAAAGTTTTGCCCCCGATCACACTCTCTTTCGCTCTCTCTCCGGGTAGGTTTCACTCCCCCTTTTTTGTGGCAAGCGGAGGAAAAAACGTGCACTTAATTCAATTTAAATTACACTTTCATATTTCCGGTTTGTGCGCTACCGAGACCAGCCGTATCCATTAGTATTTGCAACATATGGCTCAATTTCCCTCAAATCGCTCACGCACACCGCCCCGAGGCCGCCGACAGACAGACAGCAGGGCAACCACAAGTGGTTTATCATATTGAAATTCATTTAGTGCACCTGTTTGATTTTTCCTGTCGTGACGTGGTCGGCATATTGTTTTGTAAATATCGTTAACTTTCCATTGCCACTCCACACGCAATCAAATTCCACTTAGTACCGTCATCAACGGGAGCTCCCAGCTAGAGTTAGTTTTGGTCGTTGGTTTTTTTTTCCATTTGTTATTATGGGCAGCCAAATAACAAATATTTGCCAGTTCTGGTGCACATTAGAGAAGAAAAGTTCAAATAAACTTGACCTGCTTTTTAATTAAAAGGGGGGTTAGTATTGGTTAGTGATAAGAATTAAAAGTACATATATATTTATATACAGTGACAAGGTAAATGTTAAAAAGAATATATCTAGGTATCCAGAAGTTTTGGTACCTAGGTAAAAGCTAAAGGTTTTCTACCTTAAATATACTTTTTAATAAGAATTAAGAAGCACCAATTTTTGGGCAACAAATAAAACTTAACAATGTTGCTTCATAACGAATATGATTTAAGGGACCCTAGAACTTTATCCCAAATTCAAAAAGAAGGTTGAAAATCTAACATTTTTATTTTATACATAACTTATAGAAACATTACAAATATTCGCTTCCAGGCCCGCCGGTTTAGTTCAAGCCTTTAGTATCTACTCCCTGGCGGAAAAAATCCGGGTGGGTAAACTACCAATCCGAAATTTTAAGGATTTCCCGAATTTTTTAATTTTTGGTACTTCATGTTTCGAGGGGTTTGGAATTCTGAAAAGGATTTTTTCGATATATATACAATTTTCAGTAAAAAAAAAAATTTTCAACCTTACCAATTTTTATGCCCAAGATAGTAGGCGATTTGAATATGGAAGCTATATACGTTCAACCGATTTTGATCAAACACTGTAATTTATTTGTACCGAACCGAACCACATGGGAATAAATAGCAGAACCAAAAACTGTTCCGAACCCACATTTTAGATTCAGTTAGATAAATCTATTTATTTACATTCAAAAATCTGACCTACAGCCTAGCGACCTTCTTCGTTATCTGATCGATATATCATCTATTTTTAAAAAGACATGGCTATATAGACTCAGCTCGTCATGCTGATCAAGAATATATATAGTTTATGGGGTCGGTGATGCTCTGTTCTTACCAGAACTAGTTTATGAACCGATCGTTCCTAAGTCAATTTCCAAAAAAAAAAAACCTTCATATAGCGCAAAATTTTGTTTTGATTGTTTGGCCCTCAGATTCATATACATATAGTTATCATCATTATTTATCGATCCACTATACATCGTATTCCGATCTGATTAACTTTAGTGGCGTTATAAGCAGGGATTAATCCCGAAACAAATATCGGTTCCGGTACTGGTCCAAAATTAGAATTTTGATTAAAGGTTCTATTTCGGTCTTCGGTACCGATTTTTAGATTTTTATATCGGTATTCCGGTACGAACCGGTACTAGTTTTTTTTATATTCAAAAATCTAATATGTTTCAAGAAATCCAAAAAAAATATAGAGATACAATATACAAATTTGTAGCCATTTTATTTTTAGACAAACAATTTCGCTTAACTCTTATGTCTGCACTTTTAGTGAAGAAAAACAGTCATGGAATTCAGAAATTCTCTACTCTTTGTTGCGCA
The DNA here is from genome assembly GCA_018904225.1 of Lordiphosa mommai. Classification (NCBI taxonomy): domain Eukaryota; kingdom Metazoa; phylum Arthropoda; class Insecta; order Diptera; family Drosophilidae; genus Lordiphosa; species Lordiphosa mommai. The sequence continues at coordinate 504,876 of JAEIFT010000131.1, read as the reverse complement.
GACAAGCTCTCATCTTCCACATATAACTAACTGTCACGTAAACTTATAAATAACAGAGAAAACTGTAAGTTTATCTTTATTAATATCTATAAAATCTTTCTAAAAGCAAATCAATATTTTATAGATATTTTTTTTCTAAATTATCGGTCCTAAAAACTTCAGTAATCCATTTGAATAGATTTGAGCCCATGGTAAAATACTCAAAAAAAAATCAATTCTAAAAAAGCTCTAGAACAATGAGAAACATTAATATCTGCCTAAGCTTTTTTTTGCATTACATTTTTCTTAATATAATATTAAATCAAATAAATAAAATAGGAAAAAAATAGTTCCGATTTAAAGGCAAAATTTGATTAAAATGAAGAAACTTTATTTCTTAAATTACTATTAATATTCTTTTAACATTTCTTTATTTAAGGGAGAATTTTTCTTAGACTTAGAAATCCTTTACATAATAAGAGAGTTTATACTTACAATATATTATTTACACTATACAATATTATTTTTTATCTTATCTTTTTATTTATCTTAAAAAAAATATTTTAAGAGCGAATATCCAAAATGTAAGACTTTTTGTCTGAGTGTATATATTGCTATTTTATATATACGGGTTGCCCATAATCGACGGACCCATCTGGCAACGCCATAACTTTTGACAGAGATGTCAGATCGCTTAATGACATACCGCGTTTGAAGCGTCAGTCCAAGCAGGAACAATACACGCCACGCGAGCGCTCTGAAATAGTTGAAATTTACATTCAACAGAACAAGTCCAATTGTGAAAACTCAAAAACCAAAATTATCATGTCGGATGAAGCCCATTTCACATTGAATGGGACCGTAAATAAGCAAAATTGCCGTATTTACGCCACTGAAAATCCTCAGGAGATTCAAGAAGTGCCTCTTCATGACGAAAAAGTCACAGTTTGGTGCGGCGTTAGTGCGAAAACGTTCATTGGGCCGTTTTTCTTCCAAAATGAAAATGGCCATGCTGTTACCATCAACCAGGAGCGTTATCGCGACATGATGACCAATTTTGTGATGCCAATTATTCGTCGAAAGCGTATGAGGCAGTTCTGGTTTCAACAAGACGGCGCTCCACCGCACACAAGTCGCATAACAATCGATTTTCTGAAGAAATTGTTTCCGGGCCGTTTGATGTCGAAAAGTGGTGATTTGGACTGGCCACAGCGTTCGCCCGATTTGACGCCGCCTGACTTCTTCTTGTGGGGATATTTGAAGTCAAAGGTTTACGTTAACAAGCCAAGGACCGTAGAAGAGCTCAAGGACAACATTCGTGAAGAAATAGCCGCTATTCCGGCCGAAATGTTGGCGAAAACGATGGAAAATGCTGCAAAAAGGGCACAATACGCCATCAACGCCAGAGGCGGCCATTTGAGAGATATCATATTCAAAAATTTATGTAAACAAATCTACTTGGAACAAATTAAATGATTAAGATTGCCAACCGCCAAATTTTTATTTTTTTCTTTGATTTTTTAAAAAAAACCTGTATATGAAATAATCCTAAATCGGTAGAATAAATAATAAAAAACCGCAACAGTAGCGTTTCGGTATGGTTCCGGTTATTTTGGTTCCTATTACATGGGTTAATGGTTTTCTGTTCTCAAAAAAGTTTTAATATCGGTTCCGGTTTCGATACCGGTACGTGGTTAGAAACGGTTCCGGTATAATTCCCTGGTTATAGGTGGAACAAAATTTGAAGCGCGGCACTTCACACAGTTCGTGTGGCGGCACATTTGAAAGTTGCCAGTTATATAACAACTTTGACAGTTACAAAGTATATTAAAGTCGGTCAGACTTTCTTAGTTGTTTTATATCAATTTCACTCCGAAAGGACAAATATCAAATTGAAATGTTCGAAAATATATAGCAGAATTATATTTTTTATAATACATATAATAATACCCCGAAATTAAACAAAGTGGATCTGGAATGACAGGATTTCTCCATTTGTTTAGCTAAGTAATGTTAATGGTTATGGTGAACCATAGTGTTTCTGAAAAACAACAAATGATTGAAATTTTTATTTTAAAATTTTTCCATATTTTGGTGATTGAATTTGATATCTTGGACTTAACATGAATGGAGTGACGTGTTTATTTACTTCTTGTATATTTCTGTACGTTGCTTGAAGTTGCAATTCTACCTTAACAATATTTAATCGTTCGTTTTTGATTCCAAGAATGATGCATACTGAATTATAGTACACACAAGAAGAAAGTATGTTTTTTACACTCAGAAAAAAATGTCATACTATATTTAGGTATGACCGTGATTAAATTAAGATCGTTTTGTTCTTAAAATTTTAACATTTTATTGCATTATGTATAAATAAATAACAGTAGAGTAAGAGTACATAACAATCAAATTAAAGTATCCGGAAAGATGTTATTTCAAGTTTCAATGAATTTATAATTCCGAAACGAACTTGAAATGAGAATTTCGTTCTCAGATTTGGAAGTTCCGAACTTGGTCAGCTTTTGAGATCGTTTGTACTTGAATTTCTCCTGTTCAAGTACGGAATTCTTGATTTTTTTCTGAGTGTAGACAAAACGGTGTGAATTCCATTCAAATCGTACAGAAGTATTACAATCCATCTATTCTTAATTTCAGAGTCCAACTTGGGTATTGATCACACACATTATTTGTCGACTTTTATTCAAATAATATCCCAAAATTTGTTTCACATCCCAACGAGTCTACGAGATTATACCAATTACTGCCAATTTCGTTTACAAACTTTAATCAACTGGCCCAGTTATCGATTGTTGTTGGTTATTTATCGCACAATGATGGGACATGATTAAGTGTGTAACCATATTTGATGTTGCTTAACCGCAATAACACACATCAAATAATACAACAAATTATGATTACTAATGCATTAACTTTATTTAGTGGCCACGCCAGAGCCTCCTCCTGTTCTGGGCCAGGTGAAAGTTCAACGCTTTTTTCTCCTGTTTTTCTTTCGACTTCGGGTGGTGTTGTGCAGAAAGCTTTGTGTCATCTAGTGACAATTTAATGCCCGTTCTTGGTCTCGTTCATTTATTCATTTATTTAGTTTCCTTTTCTTCATCAATTATTTAGGTTTTGTCTGTGTGCCGTGCGTTTTCTGTGTTTTTATTGCGGGACGAAGACAAAGTGAAGACCATGACACGTCAATACTTACTTGGCCCGGGAGGTGGTCATTGCTCATATGGTGTGGTGCATGTGTGTGTGTATGCACACAATATATGTATAAGTATGTGAATGCGTCGTCGTAGCTTAATCGTTTTTACAATTACACGAGAGCAGGAACTGGAAATTGCACTTTCGCTACGTGGCGTTTCATGCATTTTTAAAATGCATTTCATGCAAAGTGCATTTAGACGTAATTCGATCAAGTTTTGGGCTAAAGACGACCTAAGCTCCTTCCGCTCGGTGGGTGAGTATGTACAACTTTAAGTGACCATTTAAACTTTGATTGGGCCAAATTGGGGATTAGATGAGGGCATTTGAGTTCGGAGTTTAAACTTGGTCGAAGGTTTAAAAGAAGAAAATGTGAACTGCATTAAGTAATATTTTAAAAGAAGACGGCTGGCGGTTTAAGTTTGTAAAGAATACATAACAAAACAGGGCTGCAAACCCAAATAATTCAAAAAATTAAAAATTAGGCTGCATAGCTATTTAAAGGACCTAAAGGTACCATCATCAGTAGACTTTTCAATAGACCTTTAAATTATTGAAGAAGTTTGAGAAACTCTTCCCAGCCGTATTTATTTATAACTTATTTATTTCCAATAAAATAAACATCAGCTGGCTAACACATTGCATATTGTTTTTAGTAAGTTACAAATATCGCGAAATCGATGTTTCCGCAGCGAATTTAAGTAAGTACTACTTCTTATAAGCGAGCCTTCAATCGAGCCTTAAGTTTCCTCGAAATCGGCTATGATATAAGGATTATTATTGTGTGATTTTTAATATAGTTGTGGAGTATGAAGCCATGTAAAAGCTTCTCAAAAACTTAGCCCTTCGGATTCGGTGTTAAACTGTAGGTCCCATTCTCTTGAGCGAAAATTAAAAGACACACGAGCCAAGAGATTGAGAAAAGCTCGGCTTGTCCCAAAATTTAAGTGGAATTGAATGAATCCTGAATAACTAACGCTTACATGATGTATTTTCCACGTTAAATACAATTAGGTACTCGCAAATCAAGTATAAGACCTAATATTTATTAACGACACGCAGAAAATCATCTTCGGATTTTCATACCTGAATAAGCTACAAAATTGTTTAAGGGGGTATTCTACCTTTAAACAGCGTTTTATGAGTACTTTTTAAAAAATTTCTGGAAAGAAAACTATAAGAGCTTTTTCAATTTGGTTTTTTGTTTTGTGTTATTTTCTAATTAAATTAAAAAATACAAAAAGAAAGTTTGGAATTCGAGGGCTGTTCAAAAAGTTATCGGCCTGCCAATTAAGGTCTCAAAAAAAAAGGTGTAGTGGTGGTAGCCATGATTCCGGGACTCCAGGTTATCGAAATTGAAAACGGTAAATGAGGTTATGATCAGAATTGATGTAATTCTGGCCCGTACCTCAATCATAATTTTTAATATTTTTTTAAAAAACTGGCGGCCATTTAAACAAAAAATTTAGATTTTTCAAGTTTTTCTTTTGGAGTTTAGTGTAAAAAAAATAGTAAAAAAATTTGTTTCCTCATGATTGAGGTACGGGCCAGAATTACATCAATTCTGCGTCGATTGCAACATGGCTGATCAAAATCGGTTCAGTAGAAGTGGCCCAATCATGGCACCCAGGTCAAAAAACGTGGTTTCGAGAAAAACGTGGTTAAAGTTTAGAGCAACATTGAAAATACTCACGATAGTGAGAACATTGCTCCGCTAAAATGGATATATCTGCTTAACTATTTCGAATATTTTAAAATGGTTTAAAGGGGATGAAAGGGGAATGTCGAAGTTATAATAATAAGGCAAAATAAAAAAATTGAAAAAAAAAGTTTTCAAAGGTAGAAGACCCCCTTAAACCATGGTGTTTATGGGTTTCCTCTAAAATAATTCCATTTGAACAACTGTTTAGTTTGTAAACTCCAATTTTTTGTAGCTTAAGTATATTAAGAACTTTATAAAGGGATCTCAAAGAATGAATAATACGTAGCACTGGTCATTGGCCTCATGGCCTATAAGATTCGAGTCTTCTGCAGAAGGTGCATAGACGAAAAGGAATTTGCGGTTTTAATTAAAGTACCAAATTTTGCTCAACAAAAACTGGCTATATTTATAGACATAGCTATAAAAAAAACGAACTTGCCACAGTTTATTGCAAGTCTCACGGTATGCCCGACTAATTAGTTGGATCAAGTAAATAAGCTTTATACTTAAGATCAGCACTACGCATGTATTGGTTTTGGGAGCCCTTGCAGACCGGCCCAGAGAGCGTAAGTTAAAGTCAGCCCAGCTTGACTTTGGTATATCATTTACTCAAAATGTTAATATTAACATCAAATGTTAGTGTTAACATAAAACATAAAAATGTTATGTTAATAATCGTTTTGTGCATAACTTCCGGGTTTCTTATCCGATCTTATTGAGACTTGCAGAGCCTATAGATATTAGTCGTATGTAAATATATATTTTATTTAAAGGACCTGAAAGTTTTTAGGTTTTTGTGGAAGTGATTTACAAATGTGAAACAAACTTGCAAAGATTTGCTGACCTGCCTACAGATCTTTGCCTCAAAAGTGCTCAGTTTCAACTAGCTTGAAGCTTGTGCTTTTTTGTCAACCTTAATCCAACCCCATTCCAAATCTATTTAAATTCGCTCAACTCTACTCACCTGACTTATTATCTAAACATCTTCCAAAAAAATCTGTAAGGGTGTCTATTTATGTGCCAGGTTAACCTGCTTAAAATGCACATCAACGCATCACTTGACCCCCCGAATGAAAACCGATGACAACCTCCCCGACCCATCTAACCCATCTGGCCAAAAAAAAAATACAAAAAAAAAAACCAACATATGTAAAAATTTGAAACGGACGGCCAACAACTTTTGCAATTATCATGGCAGCAACAACAAACACCATTAGACATGCCCAAATATGTTTTTCCGACATTTTTCAATAAGGTTGTTATTTACTTTACACCAAAGTGAGCATCAAATTGATCGTATTAATGGCCATAACTAGTTTATCCCGCCCATCTTATCAATTCCCGGGGATTATACGCAGATTTCCATTACAGGAAACTCAACCGGGGGATGACTCCCTTTCGAGAACACAAAGCAACGGCGGCACATTAATGCAATTTCAATGAGCCGCCTCCTCGTTTTTGGTCAAACACTGAAACACTCTTTTTCGATTTGTTGTGTCGTCCCCTGCCCATTGTTGTTTGATCCGCTTGTTTTTTATGCCCAAACCCAGACCCATTCCCGGCGCTTACAATTTGTTTTACCTTCGGTGGCGGAGGGTTGGGCCAACTCCCACAGGAATTCCCAGGCAATATAACTGAAAGCAAAAATGAAGATAACATTCAGCGCGGCAAGTGCAAATCCACCCGTCCATTTAACAACTTGTACGCCCCCACCCCCCCCTCCCCGGCTGCCACCTGCCACCAGCCAATGCTCAAACCAACTAACTGCCTTGACGGTGGTTGGGCCTGGCTCCGGGCCTCACTGTTTGATGCTTGTAAAGACCACTTTACCCGCTATAATAAAAATAAATCATAATATTTTGCTCTCCCTTCCGCACAATTGTCGCGTGCAGTATGGCCCGGGCACAGTGGTTCAAGGTTTTAGCGTAAGGGTACTTACGAAATATATTCTATAAGTATTTCAGTTTTACAGTTTTACATTGACAATTTCAAGACTTAGGCTGAGTTCACACTGTTTGACGCATGAGACATGACAATCTAGTAGGAACTTATGTTGTCTTGATTTCATTGTAAATAGCTTGTCATTTGACATTCATAACTATACAACATGAAGGCTTACTAGATTATCATGTCTCATGCGTCAAACAATGTGAACCCAGCCTAACTTTGAGGTTGAAATAGTCTTGAATTTTAATTTGTTCTCGTAAACCGAACCGGTCTCCTTTCCAAAATGCCGAACCGTCATTTCCATCATTTCGTGTTTGAGTTCAAGATATTTGGAAATTGTATTATTAAAATAATAATAAACAAATTAGTTCGTACCGCCTTGGCCGTTTCAACTGTAAAATAACTTTTATCCAACTTTGGGGCTCTAGTTCAAAATTTAGAGCTTGGTACGGACTCGTTTCATTCCGAAGATCTTCAAGAAAATGGGCCGAATCATCTGATTTGATATAATAACTACCTTTATTTTAAGATTTTAAGGAAATTTATAATAATGATTTTTAGAATTTTTTTTATTTTTTTGAAATTGTATTTATTAAAAACCACTAAATAGAGCCTAAAGAACGGTTCGGTTAGCTCCTAAAACCATATTGATAACTTAACCGCTGCGGCTTAAGATCTTCGTAGACTTTTAAACCGAACAAGTTCTTTATTTTGAGCGGCTTGCATCATCAACTCTTGATTTCTTCCTAAATTAATAAATTGCACACATTAAAAAATGTTTTTGAGTCTCTTGAACCGAAACTAAAAAATAGTTAACCTTCTGAACCTGAAACTGAATCCGAACCCGAACCTCCGTTATTTAAAACGAAAACATAAATATTTTTAAAACGAACAAAATGTTCTTTATTAATGTAATAAGATGCTTAAGTAAGAGCTTATATGTTATTGAACTTGTTGACTTCCTTAACACCTTATTTATGATTAGGATTGATTTATACTTAATTTAAGTACATCCAAGTACTAGGGATGCCGGAAATAGTATTGATATATAAATATTTTTATCGAAAAAACGATATACTTATCAATATGGGATATTTTACTAACGCGATATATCGTATACCGAATATTTCTTTGCGATATTTTAAAGTTCTGGATAAAAGAATAAAAGACCTGTTTATTCTTATCGTTAGTATCGATTAAAAAATCAAAATCGAAATGATGCTTTTTCAATATCGAAAAAATATCGATATAGATATTTTTTAAATATTCAATAATTCGGTTCATACCGGAACCTCTTAAATGTATTATTTTCCGAGTATACCATTGAGAGGGTTGGAAATATGTAGCAAAGTCAGTGCTCAGTGTAAGAAGCCTGTTGGTACATCAGCTTAAGAAACGGAAAGCGAAAATCAGAAACTGTACAAATTCCGACAAGTCCTAATATTTACCAACTCTGTACCCTGGGTACACAGAGCATAATGAATTTGTGCAAGTGTATGCAACAGCTAGAAGGAAGCAATTACAACCCTATTAAGTATATATATTCTTGATAAGCGTCAACAGCAGAGTCGATATACACATGGCCGTCCATATTTTTGTTTGTTTTGACAGCAGTTTTGTCAAACTGAATACTAAGCATAAGTACAGAATTTTTTTTGTATGTTAATATACTCTGGTGCATAACTATAGCCGCAGCCAACTTTTTCAGTTTGGGATTGGCGATTATAAATAAAAAGGGAATCAAAAATAAGATAAACAAGGAACAAAAAAACCACACTAGCAATGCCAAATTTACCATTACAATTTAGTTTTCGTTGTAGGCTTGGTGCATAACTATAGCCGCACTTCAAGAAGAAGAAGTTTTAAATTATTTTAGTAATGAGTATGACCTTCTTTAACTTTAATAAGTTATTTTATAAATTATTTAGAACGTTAATTAGTTTATTATTGAGTTTATTATTGATACTCTTCCCGCACTAAAACTACACGTAAGCTAAAAAGTTGGGTGCGGCTATAGTTATGCACCAGAGTTTATTATGTAGTTGTACTTGATACTCTTCCCACACTAGCTACATGTAAATTGAACAAGTTGGGTGGGAAGAAGAAGTTTTAAATTATTTTAGTAATGAGTATGACCTCCTTTAACCTTAATAAGTTATTTTATAAATTATTTAGAACGTTAGTTAGTTTATTATTGAGTTTATTATTGATATTCTTCCCACAATAACTACATGTAAACTGAAAAAGTTGGGTGCGGTTATAGTTATGCACCAGAGTTTATTATGTAGTTGTTCGATTTTGATCGAACTTTTCTATTTTTCATCTAATCGTTATCAAACTTGGTATATCGACAAAAAAAAGTTGAAAAAACTTGATATCTTTAAAATTCCAGCATACAACGAACAAATTTGTGGGAGATGGGGATTTTTCTTAATTGGTGGCGAGGCAAAAATTCAAAATTAACATAAGGATTCAAACTACCAAACTTGGTGTCTCTCGCTCTTACCATCTCTAAGATCTGTGCGTGCGAGCGAAATATTTTTTTTTTATAAAGTGCATTTTTAGTAGTTTGGCTGCTCTTTGGTATTTTTTCAAAATTCTATGTAAACGGACTGTGACTGACCTACCACAGTACAGAATTCTTGCCACAATTTGGGCACACTGGGAAAAGTGATCTACATATTTGCCAAGGGATTGTAATTCTTCAAGGTGTTCTCTTTTCTAGGTTGGTTGGTTGTCGTCATTCATGTTTACAGTGATGGCTCCCAAATGCATTTACTGTATCGCATCTCGTCTTTAGAAGCACCGCGTTTCAGCGACTAAGCTGCAAAAAAAAAAAATAAGATTAACGTGCCCATCGCTTAATTCGAACGAAAATAAGGATGATGGCTCCCAAATGCATTTACTGTATCGCATCTCGTCTTTAGACGCACCGCGTCTCAGCGACTAAGCTGCAAAATAAAAAAAAATTAGATTAACGTGCCCATCGCTTAATTCGAACGAAAATAAGAAATTTTCCCCAAACTACAAATATCAAGTTGCTTTGAGATTTGTATCAATTAGTCGACATTGCTTTTCCATTCAACAGCAGTTTTCAACTAAATAAACCCACATCATTAAAAAGTTGAACTCAAGTAATCATCAAGTGAATTTAACTGAATATTTATTTGAAAGCAGCGGAGCAAGCTCAATTTTAAGTTTTTATCACTCATCACTGACCATGGAAGGAAACGCGTCCTTGGCACTATCGCCCGACGAGGTAAATACAATTTTTGTCACAAATCTTAGAGAACACGGGCCACTGTGCCCGAAGATTACCTGATGCTGGCTTTTTTTCTGTTGTCGTCGTCGTCGTCGTCGGTGTAGCGAGGTTGTAACCCCGGATAATGTACTTAATGCATCTACATATTAATGTCGCCCGAACAAAAAAAAAAAAAACACAAAAAAACCAGTGCCAACCCTCGCTACTGTCGACGTAGTTGTTGCACGTACCAGGAGAATAGTGTGCGTACGCTACGCTACTTTGTATGTATTTTCTATTACTGAGCCGTGCCGTAATCCCCCGTGTCCTTGCCGTCCTTGCAGCACGTTGTGCTTTTTGTTGTTTTTATTGCACAGACTTACCGGCGAGGGTCGAGAGACCGAGAGCCGTGTGATTGCCAGCCGCACCCGCTTGCACTTGTTTCCTTCCTACCTTCGGTGGGGAGGCCGTGTGAGTGTGTGTGTGTCTGTGTGCCCGGTTATATTGATATGTCTCCCAGAAGAGCTGGAAAAACAGCCGGTAGCACAGTTAAGCTGGGACCGCAATGTGTAAAAAATTACGAGCTACATTCTGGAAAGAAAAAAAAATTACGTGGGGCAGAAGCAAGAGCAATGGCAGGACAGGAGCAGGGGAAGGGGAGTGCGGGCATTGGCAGGTGGTTGCTGCTGGCAGTGAGTAAACTTTCCACGTTGGGCAAGTTTCCTACTACCACGCATGATGAGCTAACAACAATATGTTCATGTTAACCCTGAAACTTATTAGAGTGTATGTGTATGTGTATGTGTGTGTGTGTGGGTGGTTGCGACTCTGTCAGCCCTAAAAAAAAAGGACACTTTTTGATATACACTTGAAACAAAATAATCGCATCAGGCTTAATGGAGAATGAACCACTTAAAGTGAGAATTCATTGAATTCATTAACAATATGAGTATTGTGAACCTAACCCCATTCAAAATGCTCGTAATCTGTTTAACTTTTGCTGTTTGTTTAGTTAAAACTTTAACAATAGCATTTATTTTTGAGGAGAAATATTTTTAACGATTTTCTCAGCTTAAAACTAGAATTATACCTGCCTAATGGTTGTTGTTGTTTGACAAATAATTTCATTCATATGGCTAAGCGTCTGCACGGCCTTAAGGACGTGCCACTTGACGTTTTATCACATGTAGTTCTGTAACAAATAAAGTTTTACATCAGGCATTTCGCTTAAAAACTTACTTTTAAAATTATCTAAAATGTTTAGAACTTAATTACAAAATTCTGCGGTCAAAGGGCATTGTCTTCGTAAATTTTATTAAACAAAAAATAGAAAAGAAGTTACATTTTTTAAGTTTACAAAATTTGCAATTTTTGACTGGCATTTGATTTTGAATAACCCACTTAGACTATCAATACTTTTCGTATTGATTTGTTCTCTGTAATTGCTCAGCTAAAATTTGGCTAACTTTATTATTTTCGATTTTCAACTCTGCATGGATATGGCACAAAAATTTCAAAAGTTCATTTTCACTGACCTTATTTTTGGCTTGTACTTAATAAGACAATAAATTGTGTTGGCCCTTGCGTAAATATTGTTTTCGATTTTTTTCAAAGAAAAGGGAACAACAGTTACGGTTGGTCTTAAAGGAACTCTGTGATTAATTTGAATAATTAACTCTGGGTCGATTTTACCATTCAATCAACAAACAGAGTGACTACGCTAAGTTTCGCTGCTGCATAAAGTCGTTGTTGTCAATTATTGAATAGTTGGTCTGAGCTTCTGTTTGCTTGCTGGTCCTACACCCAGAAAAATCTAGCACGATTAGGCAAGACTGAAATCGGCTTCAATTTAGTTTTTTTTCGTCTTGAATTTTCAAAAAGAAATCTGCTTAAAATCGAGAAGACTTGTGTGCTCGATTTTGAGTTTGGTAGCAAGGGAGGTGAAGCGTTCGCATTGCGGAGTGCGAACGAAAAAACGAGAGCATTTCGTTCTCTCGCTCTCTGGCAACTTTGTTCTAAAATACTTACTTTCAAGAAGATCTATTCTTTTTTTTATTTGAGAATAAATCATGCATGATATGAAGCCGACTAAATTTAAAACCCAGCAGATCGAGCTTAAAAATTCAGGCTTGATTTCAGTATTTTCTTTTTGGATCCAAAAAGATTCTGTCTTGCCGAAGTTCTGACACGAAATCTGCTTGATATCAAGCACGATCTGCTCGCTTTTTTCTCTGAGTGTTGAAATCACAACTCTCGTGAGAACAGTGGAGACCTGAACATCGGAAACCGACTTAGAAAGAATCTCACCGACAACCTTATAAGAAAGAGAGGGTTTTCGATCGTAACCAAAAACTTTTACCTTTCTGTGGTTGTTGGCACTACTCCCAGCTTGGTTTATCATTTTCTTTACATCCTGAACTTGGAAAAAATCATCGACAAGATGTCTATAATAAAGAGAGGTGACTTCAATGTCAATTTGATTGAAAGTAAATTCTATTGAATACAAGCTGTATTATTTGAAACTAGCTTAAAAACTACAATCTTCAATCTACGGTGGACATATTTAAGTTGGGTCACATACTGAAGACATATCCATACTCTAATTATGCAATTACTAAAATTTTTGTTATACCCTTGTAGAGGGTATTATAATTTTGTATAGATGTTTGTACTGCATAGAAGAAAGGTATTATGACTGTAATATACTCTGTAACTGATACAGTTTGAATATAACTGAAAAGAAAGAGAAAGAAATAGGGAAAAATTCAAAGGAGATGTTGAGACTAAACCATTTCCAATTCAAGGTAGGAAGCAACCTCGATTGGGTGAATCCAGATATCTAAGGGTGTGAGCACATTGGGGTCAAGGGGACAGTTGAAAATGTGGCTCGTAAAATGAGGACTGGTACTGCATTTCGGGCACTCATCTGTCACCTCAGGATTGATACGAGCCTGATAATTATTTAAGAAATGGCTTTATCCAGAGCGGAGTTGGGCCAGTGTGGCTCTGGTGGTCCATTGCTAAGTGAGGACCTGGTTATGGTTCAAGCAAGTCAATCGTGATTCCCAAAATTTTTTCCTTTTTTGACAGTGGGTATGGGTTGGCCGTGTATGCTAATGTCTATTGTTATGATTACGTTTTTTTCCCTCATCCTAAATATGGTTACCAGGCATTCAGCCTTTCGTCCAACACTCGGACATTTCTACCTGAGGTTATCACCAAGTTCAGTGTGGGCAAAAAATTGCCGTTTGAATTCATTAAAATTTTTGTAATACAGAGTTTAAAAAGAGTGTCGGAATGCTTACGATAAATTACGATTATTTTATTACTATAAAAGTTTTATGAAAATAACTATTATATTCCGTACTTGAAATATACACTTTAGAAGTGTTCAAAAAGTGTCCTTAATTTAAGTATGTCCTTTATTGAACATTTTGTTAAAATTAGAATATTGTTTTGTTCTTTTTTTCTTGAATATCGCCTGAATCAATCTTTAATTTTGAAACATAGGAGTACAAATAATAATAATGTACCAGATTACATTTTATTACAAGTTAAATGGGCTTTAAAATCAAGAAGCGAACTTGAAATGAGATTTTTGTTCTCAGATTTGGCAAATTCCGAACTTAGAGCCGTTTTCTTATCTTCATGGATTTCAAATCTAGGTGCTTTTTTAACCCTTTTCGATTGCCTACCCTAAGGCTGTGTCTACAACGACCCGAAAATAATTTAAAAGCGGCCCAAAAGTAGGCAATATATATATTCTTAAATAGCATAGATTTGAGAAACAGGAACATGAGCAAACGGCCCTTAGTCACCTTTCTGGTTGAACTACTTGGCTCACCTTTTTCATTCCGAAGAAGCGGGGTTTGAATGTCGGTCGACTTGGTATAGAGAATTAATTTCAGTAAGAAGTAAGAGTAAGAAGCTGAAAAAAAGAGCATTTTACGAACATTCATTAAATTTTCTCAGGTGGATTCAAAATTCTTCGCAAAATTACTTAAATCCAAACCTCAGAAACGAGCATTTAATCCACTTATCATAAAGGAAATAATGATATCTGATATAAATTAGCGAGTACTGAATCGTTACCGTTTGTTTGATAGATTCGTCCGTTTAATCTGCGATAAACTTCAGTAAAAATACCTACTCATATAAACAATAGTTCAGAACAGAAATCATGTTCTTCCTTTGCTTGATTTATGTCCAAGACATTGACCCAGACAAACTGCTGCTGCTTTCTGTTCGCTTTAAAAAAATATATTCTATAAAATGTTTACCTAAAAATAGCTGAAATTTAGTATATGCATAAATCTGCCGTCTACAGCAGACGCAGACTCAGACGGACAGACACACTCATGTGCGCACACACACACACACACACACAAAATTTTTGCACAGTGTATCATGGCGCTGGGAATTCCCGGGCAACTTTTCGTCGTTCACAGCCTCAAAAAGGTAAAAAGTAAAAGTAAGTAAAGCCACGCACGGTTCAGCATCCTCCTGCTGCTGCTCTAGCTTACGGTTGCATATAAAAATAAAATAAAATCTATTACGTGGCAAACCACCCCACATTTATGTGGCAATTTGTTGTTTCTCGATTGTGTGAGTGCGGAGGACAGGCAAAGTAAAGTGTATCATTTTCCCATTTGCCGGCGACGACGCGCGACCCCTTTTCACCGTTCGCACTTTGTCTCAATTCCCAACTGTCGCCCCCCGCCCCCCCCCCTCTCGAGCGAGGGGTGCGGGTGCAATTTATGAAGATTTGTGTGGTCCGCCCTGCCAGTTAGCAGCCCCTGCACTTGTTTTGATTTGTTTGGAATAATAACAGATGCTTACCGTTCATATTATTCATTGTTCAAATTATTAACGCTTGACAATAAAAATTGTATTTGCCCAGCTCTCGAAACCGAGATCGGCCACGGCCGTGTGTCCCGTGCACAAATTGCAATTTGTGCAAATATTTATGTACATTGAAAATTACTCATTTGTGTAACACCAATTAATTTCAACAAACAACAGCAGCAGGCAGCAGGCAGCGGCCACAATGGCCCCGGCCATTTGTAAAACTTGGCTGGCTCGGCTGGGCGGGCTCCTTTTCATTGTTGTCCTTAGCTGTTGCTGTTGCTTTTGCTTTTGCTCTGGTTAAACAAATGCCTCAAATGAGCTCTTTTGTTTCCCCCGCCTCTAAAAAATATATAAACGATGTTTGTTCACCGCACAAAAGTTTGCCCAAGTCACTTGTGCAGGTGGCGGCTGCTCCTTGAGAGACGACGCGTCGGTTCAGTGATTATTAGCCCAATGCATTTTGATTTTCAGTTTTTGTTCTGGCGGCGGCTGTAAATTGCCACATCCACAACAATTCTGTTGACATTGCAATTTTTCTTCACCCTCCTGCCAACTTCAAACAAATTGCAACTAATTAAACAAAAGTAAACAGCAGCAGCCGTTGATGAGCTACTTAATGTACGGAGTAGTTCAGAGAAGCTGCGGAGAACCACATGTGTGTGCACAAACTTTTTCAACAAAGTTCAACATTTTTGGTTACTTAATTGGAATGCCGTAATACATTTAGGGTTGCAAGCCAGTTCGAAACTGGACGCAAGTTGGGACATAATATTTTTTACTCGACCAAAAAAACAAAAATAAAAAAATTTCGTTCAAAAAATTTTAAATTATTCAAAATAATTTATTGTCAGCATGCTTATTAATACTTCCGAGAAAAGTTTAATATTTTTGTTAATTTCAAGGTCATAGCCCATGAGTTAATTTTTCCATTACCTTTTAAATTTGTTAGAGATGCTTCCTTCAGCACATTATATACCCTCTGCAAGTCTATATAAATAGACTTACAATAGACCAATGCAAAAAAGTATGCTATGGAAAATGCGAACTATTTCGAAAAGGAAGTTCCCAACTATTTCTAACACTTTGTTAACCCTGTAGTTCGGCTGCACTGATGCAAACCTAACGAATCCGCTAACTTTTCGTAGTGAGGACCGAATACCGACCTAACCACCTGCCTTGTAATTGGCTTACGAATTTAATATATAAGGTTAACCACCAGTCGTTAGCAATGTGACCGGTGCAAAGGAGCTACTGCAGTGGTGTCTGAAAACTGAAAGAAAACAAATTTAAGTTTACTTGCCTGGGATTCGAACTGGTCCAAAAACTAAAATAATTGCAACCTTTTTTACAATAAAATTTTGTACAACTAATTATTTAAAATTTTCAAATATTAAGTAAAATCGCAATAAAATTATTTTTTAATGTCTTCCCTTTTGTTCTCCAACAATAACTTGATTTCTAATTAAATATTTTCTAATTTAAAGTAATTTTGGTAATAAAAATTATGTAAAAAAATTTTTTGTTTTTTTTTTTAGATTTTATTCTATAACTTTTGAACGCACAATGATATCGAAAATCTGTAAATGAAGTAAATTAGAGGACATTTAAAACTATTTATTTAGATTTTTCAAGAATAATATATATCATATCATTGGAATTTACAAAAAAATGGTAACTTCGTGAAAAACTTACAAAACAATTTTCGTTTGAAACCATCATTACAACTCAAAAAAGTTATGATGCAGTTCGATTCCTAGGACCCGAAATAGGGGGAAACCGTCGAGTTCGGTCAGGTCTTTTTTATATTTTGAAAAAAACTATCATAGTGTATTTAATCTTCAAATTTACCAGGGTTCGTAAAATAACACACATTTTTCTTTACTCGCAAGATAATAATACAGAGTAAAATATATAAGATGTAAAAAATAATTATTTTCAGACATGAAAATAAAAAATTTTACACAAGGAAAAAATTATATTTTTCATGTTACTAAGTCCGCGTGTACACGATGAAGTTTGCTTCATGAAGCTCTCTTCGATTTTGTTTTGAAGCATCTTCAAAACTTCAGGCGCATTTACATGATGCAGGTTGCTTTGTGAAGTTCTTTTCAACTCGCCTGACAACCCGAGTTATTGATAAGCAAATAACCCACAAATCAACCCTGCATCAGTTCTATCGGAACAAAGCAAAGGAGAATGATCGAAAAGCTTCACGCTTCGCTAGGTCATGAAGCTTTGCCTGCTTCGGCTGCCCCTCTTCACCTCTTCCCCACAAACAAAAACTTCATGAAGAACTTCATGAAGGAAACTTCATCGTGTAAATGCGGACTTACAAGAGCATTTTTTACGCGACTGTTCTTTACAGGTGTAAAGAATGGAGACCAAATTATTGACATGCCTCTAAATAACAATCGCGTCAAAAATGCTCGTGTTAGTTACATGAAAAAAAAGTTATTTTTCCATATGTAAAATTTTTTATTATATATACGAAGTTTCTGAAACAAGATTCGAGTTTAGCTGGGATACTCAAAATTCAAAAACTGTTCAATTAAAATGGATTTTGTTACTTTCTATAGTACATATTTTTTTAGAAGAATAGAGAATCAGAATTAAATATTAAAAATTTTTTTTTGGCAAAATAAATGGGAAAATTTTAATTTTTACCGAAGTTCCTTCACTTTTTTGAATCACTGTATTTATTTAGTATTTTAGTTCTGTTAAGTCGAATCTATTAGTGTCGAATTGTATCGTGTTCTGTTGTGTTCGTAGTGTTTTGTCGTGTTGGACCGTGTTCGTGTTTCAGTGGATTATAAATTGACACGCACGTGTACGCACGAAATCTGACGTGTTGAGTCGTGCGTGTTAGTGTACCCCAGCAGAACTACAGAGTAACAACAGAGATGTTAGATTTCGCACCTACAGTTATACCCTCTTGGTCTTTGATTAATTTACGGTCTTTAGATCTTTGCAGCCTTACATTGGAAATGGCATACGAATTTTATGGCCCGATTTATCCTCTTCCAGATAACGCTATCTGTAACATAAACACACAAATAAGAAAGTTACATGTAAATTAATGTGATACCAGCTATCTAATATTTAATCATAAACTTGCAACCGTAAATGATTTCCATTTAAACGTCGAAAGCTACACGGCTTCGATCCTCGTAGTAAACCCTTTAACATTTTTAAGCGGCAGATCTGTTAAGATCCAGGGTTCGTAAAATGCACAAAAATTATTTACACGCTATGAAAAATAACATCAATGTACAAAAAATTATTTTCAGACATCAAAATAAAAAATTGTACATGTGGAAAAAATTATTTTTTTCATGTAACTAACACAAGCATTTTTGACATGATTGTTTTTTACAGGCATGTCAATAATTTAAGCTGCCTTCTTGTCTCCTGTAAAGAACAGTCAAAAATGCTCGTGTTAGTTACATGAAAAAAATAATTTTTTACATATGTAAATTTTTTTATTTTCACGTCTGAAAATAATGTTTTTTACAGCTTGTATTTTTTACTTTGTATTAATATCTTGCGTGTAAAGAAAAATGTGTGTTATTTTACGAACCCTGGTTAGATCGAAAAACTATGGCAAGAGTTCGAGCCTTGAGTTCGGAACAGGCTAATTTACATAAGAGTAAAAATAATAACCAATAATATTTATGAATCCAAAAATGTCGTATATAAAGTTTTAAGGCCGATTTCTCATCTTCTACATAGCTGCTATGTGTCAGATAAACAAACATTTTACTCTGTTATTTGAAAATTTATGTGGAAGATGAGAAATTGGACCTAAGAATTTTAATTTTGTTCGGAAAATGACATGAAATAAGATTTAGAGCTTGGTCAGCTTTTGGGATTCCTAATTTGAAAATTTTTGTGAAATATAAGTGGAATTCCTGGAAGTGATTCTGCTCGCATTTATGATTTCCTCGAACAAAATGTTCAGTGTGCCCAGAAAAAGTAAACAAATTAAGGTCATACTAAAAGATTTAACGAAATCAGCTCAGTGGCTCAAGTGTGACCGTACTCCTCAAAGAAAATTATGCGGCCAAAATTGGCGTTTCCTTACATTGTAACATTTTAATGTAAATTTCGACCGTTTTAAAAAAACTTGTCGAGCTGTTGTACCACTACATTTCTCCACATCAACATATCAGTTCCGTCTCCGTTCCCCCCGTGTGTCAACTAATATTTAAATATGTAGAAAATCAACGTTAGCCTGGCATTTAAATTCATTCGGTTTGATCAAAAATAGGTATCCACCTCGATCCGGTACGATTTTGTTTCCAAATCGAAACGCCATCCGTAGTCCCGGGTTATTCTCTGTGTATTTATAATGACAATGAGTACCCAGCCACACTGAGTAGAGAGAGAGAGACGACGACGACGGCGACATCGGCGAAAGCATTAAAAATATATTGAATTTGAATTTGATATACTCCTTTTCTTCCCTCTTCCTTTTTGGTACCCCATTTAGTGGGTCGGTTACCAGAAAGCCGCCCCAACGGCGTCCCAAGCGTTAAACAGACAAAACCAGGACCTCGCCGTCGCGGCCCAGAAGCCTGGTGCAATGGCGGAGGTGCTCAATCTGGACAGCATTATATCTAGGCTCTTGGAGGTGCGCGGGGCCCGGCCCGGTAAGAACGTACAGCTGACGGAGGGCGAGATACGCGGACTCTGTCTGAAGTCACGCGAGATATTCCTGGCTCAGCCCATACTGCTGGAGCTGGAGGCGCCGCTGAAAATCTGCGGCGACATACACGGACAGTACTATGACCTGTTGCGTCTGTTCGAGTACGGCGGCTATCCGCCGGAATCGAACTATCTATTCCTGGGCGACTACGTGGATCGCGGCAAACAATCGCTGGAGACCATTTGCCTTTTGCTGGCCTACAAGATCAAGTACTCGGAGAACTTCTTCTTGCTGCGCGGAAATCATGAGTGCGCCAGCATCAATCGCATCTACGGATTCTACGATGAGTGCAAGCGCCGTTACACAATCAAGCTGTGGAAGACCTTTACGGACTGCTTCAACTGCCTGCCCGTGGTGGCGATTGTCGACGAGAAGATCTTCTGCTGCCACGGAGGCCTCAGTCCGGATCTTACCTCAATGGAGCAAATTCGTCGCATAATGCGTCCCACTGATGTGCCCGACCAGGGACTGCTGTGCGATCTGCTCTGGTCCGATCCGGACAAAGACACCATTGGCTGGGGCGAGAATGATCGCGGAGTCAGCTTCACATTCGGCGCCGAGGTGGTGGGCAAATTTCTGCAGAAGCACGACCTGGATCTGATCTGTCGTGCGCATCAGGTGGTGGAGGACGGTTACGAGTTCTTTGCCAAACGCCAGTTGGTCACCCTGTTTTCGGCGCCCAACTATTGCGGCGAATTTGATAATGCGGGCGCCATGATGTCTGTCGATGATACGCTAATGTGTTCATTTCAGATCCTAAAGCCAGTTGAGAAGCGTAAGAAGTAAATGAGAGAGGCCTTTGGACATAGGCAACGGCCTTGCAACGGCCACAAAATTGTCGAAGTGTGCGCGCCATTAACAAGTTTTTAACCAGTTCTCGATATTTCAAAATTATTTTATTTAAGATTATAAATTTCCAGTCAGTGTGTCTCGTTAAATGGATCGATTGATCAATGATTACCTTAAGTTCTGTGCTTTAATCTGGGTGGGTTGGGCATAGTTGAACTCAAAACGCTAAATGGATTGCTGTGTGCAATCTCATCGCAGTCCATTTTAATTTGTTGCCAGCAAAAATTTAGGATGGTTTCCCAAAACAAGATGACATAACATTGTGGATGTATTGTGGGCCTTACATTTTCTCTCATTACCAGTGTAGCATGATTTCAGCAAGCACTCGGCTCATGTCTGTGTCCGCAGCTGAAGCAGCCCTGAAGCAGAGAAAAGTGAATGTACGTAGGTCTCTATATTTATTTCTGGCCTAATAATGAAAACGCGAATATTTATGATGAAAAATGGTTTTATTGTTTTTCAAAGTATTCTCCAGCAAGATTTATACACTTTTGCAGGCGCTCAAACCAATTGTCGTAGCACTTTTTCCACTTCGATTCAGACACCTCCAAAACCTGGTTTTTGAACTCTTCAACAGCATCTTCTGGCGAAGAAAATCGTTGACCACGCATTTTTCCCTTGATGTGTGGGAATAAAAAGAAGTCATTGGGTGCCAAGTCAGGGCTGTACGGCTGATGACCCATCGATTCGACGTTTTGGGCGGTCAAAAAGGTGCTGGTGTGAGCTGATGTGTGAAAGCTCGCATTGTCATGGTGCACAATGATCTGTCTTCTCTTGTTCGTTTTTCGAATTTCTACGAAGACTTCAGGCAAACAAGTTGTGGTGTACTCAGAATTAACCGTCGTACGTTGCTCAAGCGGAACAGTCGGCACATGAACAGTTTTACCGAAGAAACAGGCGACCATTTGCTTCGAAGTGCTTCTTCCACGAACGACTTTCGTTGGATTTGGCTCGTCTTCGATGGCCCACACGGTCAATTGCTTGGATCCATGATTCGTCACCTGTGACGATCTTATAAACGTCTTTTGATACACCGCGATTATATTTTATCAAAATTTCTTTGCACCAATCCACACGAGCCTTTTTAAGAGCGACGAGAACAAACCTTTTTTACGCCCAGGCGTTCATGCAATATCGAATGTATGTTGGTGGAGAAATGCGCAAGGATGCCTCTATCCCACGGTATGTCACATGACGATCTTGCATTATCGGTTCACGCACGGCATCTATGTTTTCTGGCATAACAACTGTTTTTGGACGACCTTCGTCTTCGAGCGAGCATCGCCCGCGATTGAATTCATTAAACCAATTTTTCACAGTGCTATAGGATGGTGCTTCATCGCCATACAAAGATTTAAGTTCATCGTTGCACTCTTGTCGTGATAATCCACGTCGAAAGTTGTGAAAAATGATTGCACGAAAATTTTCACGAGTTAATTCCATTTTTCTGCCGAGGTAAGTTTTTGATTAATCGTTAATCGATATCAAACGTGGTCACACATGAAAGAGTTGTATGGAGCTTTTATCGATAAAAGTCCAAACTTTTTTTTGGGAAAAGACCAATTGGTCCTAAAATGGCTAGAAGTGACCTAGGCCAGAAACTCAAATAGCAACCCACGAATTAGATTTATTTCATGTTCAGTACAAAAGTCCTGGGTTATTTTCCTATTATTATTTTGAACCAATGCTGATTTGGTGGGTCTCGAACTGTTTATTGTGAGATGATGTCCCATGGAATAAGGGAGAATGCAAACAGAATATCCAGCGTTTGTGTAGAGATGTCCGCCACAATCTGGACTATGGCCTACTACCCAGCCTTTAATTTAAGTTCCTAAATGTATAAGTTACTATAGTGGACAGATGGGTTTTTCTTTCTATCTCGAATATGCTAAAAGCGATCCTGCTTTGTTATTACATTAAGTTCCAATATTGGGCTTGAAGCAGTCTTTATGAGATTACCAGGGCTCAAATGTAATATTTTTTTAGGATTAATGAAAGTGATATCCAATCTATCTTTTCCTGCATATGAAACTTTATTTCCATGACCCTTCCCTGTTTAAGAACGACCAGTCTGTCTGAACGAGCACTAGTATCTAATAAAATCTCTTTAAAGAAATTCTCAACATAATAAAACATTCAGCATGACATTACACCTTCAGACTTGTAGATCGTCTTAGAGTATGTATAGAAAATTTTGCATAACGTTTACCAAAAACTCAGGTTCAAAAGACTTCCGCCCCTCTCTTAGTGGATAGGGGAAAATGTTCTGTTACTTGTACTCATCTTAAAAGTATGCTACATATTGGCACACAGACTAAAATCATTTTCACTATATTCCTATCAACGGGTTGTCATTCAAGCCAAAAGACTTGCCGCCATAACATATTAACTATACTAAAAAATTAATGAACAATAACACACACACACACATGCAGACAGTCCAAGCAAAGGGAAAACAACAACAAATTGCGCCAAAAACGCTTTATTATGTCAAAAACGAAAAACAACCAAGAATAAAAAATAAGAAAGCAAACGAAAAAAAAGCAACAGCAGCAGTGACAACAACAAATTACATTATACATAATGAGGTCATTTGCCCGTAAACAATCAGTGGTTCGTGGTAGATAGCTGGAGAAAGGTGGGGGGGGGGGAGGCAATGTTGGCAGTTGTGTGGGCCAAAGTAGTCACATGTTTATCAACAAACAGGCAAACATAAATAAATTATGTTTGGGCCAAAACTGTTCAATAAATAATGAAACAGGCGAGAGCAGCTAAACAAAATAAGAAACCATGCAAATTTGTTTCTAGGAAAAACGAAATTCGAACTTTCTTGCACAGAGAAAGTAACGGCAAGTGAACCTTAACTTAAGGAAGTGTCTATACATTGCCAACACCCAAAAATATTCATTCAATTCAAGGTATCCAAAATAAACCAAAATTGCTATTTTAGCCGTTATTACTGATTCAAAACCGTAACCGAAATAAAATGTTTTTCATAAACCATTACCGTAATAATTAAGACGTTATAATTTCCTTTTTTTTTAATAATATATAGAAAAAAATATTTGATTTTATAATATATGATTTGAAGAAGTGCCGAAATGCAATAGTTATCGGTTTAAGAATGAGGCTTTATTATGTGGCATAGTCCAGTATTCTCATGTTCATGTTAATTTTAACGTTGACGTTATAAAGTATATTTACTTCAGTTTTTAGCCGTTTTATCGAGATCTGCCACTTTTTCATATGGCATTTTCTCAATAACACAGATTTCTGGCCATGTTGCAATCGACGCAGAATTGATGTAATTCTGGCCCGTACGTCAATCATGAAGATAAAAAATTTTTTACTATTTTTTTTTACACTAAACAGAGAAAAAACTTGGAAAATCAAATTTTTTTTAAAAAGTTTGTAAATTTAAAAAAAAAATTTTTTTTATGATTGAGGTACGGGCCAGAATTACATCAATTCTGATCATAACCTTATTTACCGTTTTCATTTCCGATAACCTGGAGTCCCGGAATCATGGCCATTACCTCTACACACAAAAAAAAAACGTTGGTAAATTCGACATTTTTCATTGGTAAATCCGCCAATTTCCCATTTTGTTTTTCACCCAACAATTTTTCATTTCAAAAATAAATGGTTTCCACTTTTGATTTTCAAAATTGTTTCCATTTTGATTTTAAAGTGTTTTACTTTTGAAATAAAAAAAAAATAAAAAATTTTGTGAAACAGTTTTCTCTAGTGGCTTGTGTGTGTTTTGCACACACACACACACCAACCAAACACACCTTTACAAACAAAGTCGGTCTTTCCCCGGATGCTGAACTTGAAGTTCGTTTGTTTCTGAAATTTTTTTATTTTTTATAATTAAATCTTTACCTTGTCTGGGACTCGAACACACGACCTCTGGGACACACACACTGAAAAGACAAACGCCTGCACCTCAACGCATTCGGCTACTGCACGCTCGCGAAAGAATTGAGCGCAGAGCACATGTTAAGCTGGTGGTGGTAGCCGACCAGGGTGTTTTTGTTTCTGTTCTATTTTTAGCATATCGACTCGACAAAAATCGCACATAATTGATCAAAATTGCGAACATTTTGATTCTATATGGAAATCAAAAGTGAACTTGTAATTTGAAGGCAAAAGTGTCTGCTCTTTAAAATCAAACAATTACGCAGTTGATTGAAATGTCGTTTTTACGTGTAGATTGGTAAAATCAAAATGAAAAATGATTAATTACAATACTTTTTAGCCAAAGTTGAAAAATGTGATTTTTACAATTTTTTTTTTTTTTTGTGTGTACACCTTTTTTTTGAGGCCTTCATTGGGAGGCCAATAACTTTTTGAACAGCCCTCGAATTCCAACATTTTTTTTTTTATTTTTCTATTTAATTAATAAATAACACAAAACAAAAAACCTAATTGAAAAACTCTCTTGGTTTTCCCTCCAGAATTTTTTTAAAAAACACTCATAAAACACTCGTCAAAGGTAGAAGACCCCCTTAAGTCTATTTATATAACCAACATACACATCATATTTCAAGATCATAGCTAGAATACTTTGTGAGAACAACTTTTGAAAGAATTTTAAACCAGTTCGGATCTTGAACCAGTTCGATTCAAAACCGGTTTGCTTGGCTCATGCTGTTAACGAATCAGTTACGGTTCGGTTCCCGTGTGTGGTTAACAGTTCGCTTAATTCTTTGGTTTCATGTGTGCTTAGGTATTATTTCAAGTTTCGGTTCATTGTTCAGTTCAAGGCTTGACTACTGATTCGGGTTATGGTTCAGTTTATAGAAAGTTAAGCCACAGCAATTCAGTTTGAAGTGGGGTTCATTCCTTTACTTGTTTTTGTTCTCCAGGTGCCTATTTTCCCACACTTTTCCCTTTAAGGGTGGCGCAACTGCTTAACTGGTTGGGAATTTTAAGTCCAGAGCTTTTGTTTGTTTGAAATTTTGTTTGCCCATGTTTTCCTGGCCTTAAAGTACTTTTAATTATGCTACACCATAAATGTTTCTCCCACTCACTCCCCTCGCTCACTCGCTCTCTGCTTAAATATTCAAAATGGCGTCTTATATGGCTTAGTACATGCACACATCTATAGATCCACCTGTATGTGTGTGTAGCATGTGAAAAAATAAAATACAAACAAGAAAATCAATGCAGACAAAAATTTTGGCAATTGATGCAAGGCTCCATTTTTTTCCATTATTTCAAACCAAAATGCATTTTGCCCAGACAGAGCCAGGGCAACAGGGGGGGGGGGAGGCAGTGTTGGTGGAGCGCGGAGGAGAGAAAGAGAATGCGAGAGAGGCACATTCATGCCACACCCACACTTTGCTGGACACACTGGCGCCCTCTAGTGTCAGTGGGGCGTGCGGAACTTGAGGAATATCTGAAATGTGTTTTTCTTTTCGTGCTTGTGACTTGAATAATTTTATTAATTACAAATTATGCGCCTAATGAAATGAACAGCGGGGGCGGGGGGCTGGCATGAATTTTGCATAAGCCTCAGCCAACCACAATGCAGCAGCAGTCGCTGTAGCAGCAGCAGTAGGAGTCTCTCTCGCACTCGCCCTCTCTCTCTCTCTCTCTCTTTGTCCTGGCCATACGGCGCAGGGCGGTTGAGCTTGGCCATGCGCAGAGCGAGAAGGCGCCACCAGGGTGCAAACCAATAACAGTCAGACTAATTTTGGGATTGGTTTATAATTGAAGAGTTTGCCATTGTTGTCGTTGTCGTTGTCGTCGGCGTCGCCGACGGAGGCAGAGACAGAGGCTTCTCTATGTAGTTTTTATGTACCCCGGGATGGTGGCCTGTCTTATTGTTTTTCGTAGGCCTCCCCATGCGCCTGCTTATCATTTTAGAGTTTTACATAATTGTCCATGGCTCCTAGTCCATGGCCTGTCCATTTCTAAGCTGGGGGCGTGGTTCTCGTACATAGTTGACTCGGCTAGTTTTCGGCCCAAAAAGATAAGTAAATATGAGTGACCCACCCAAAACGCCTACGCCGCCCCCTCTTCCTCCTCCACCGCCTACTTCCACTGGCCGTAGCATACTTTTCAGCTGTAATCAGTTTAAATGCTTAACAAAGGGCCAGAGAGAGGGGGGTCAACGGCAGCCCGGGTACTCCAGCTTTTTAGTTGCTATTCATATTTGTTTTAATAATTGAACATTTCTATTAATATTTGATGCCTAGACAAAAGAGTTGTGTGTTCCGTATCCGTGTCTGTGTTACCTCTCTCCCTCGTTTCAATTTAAAGCAGCACGAATGCCCCCAACTGGAAGTTTTCTCGAAGTAAAAGGGTTGTCCTTTAATTAGCGCCAAGTCGCTTTCTGTCAATTCTTGGTCCAAAAAACTTTAAATGCACTTGGCATGTTCCGAAAAAGGGAAAAAGTTTCCAATTATGTACGTGATTACTCTACGGCTGGATGGATGGTCTGGTGTGGCGCTAAAGAACTTTGGGATATTGAGTGACCATCTTAATTATGTTTCTCAACTTGTATCTTATGTGTATACAAATCTATTTGCTCCTCAACTGGGGCAGACCTTAGGTGATGGCGTCGAATTTTGAGAAGGGCAAACTTTTGGGATCATTCTAAGGGATGATACAAATTTCTTTGGGGAAAAAAAAGATTTATTGACTGCTTAATTTTCACATATGAAAATTTACATATTCAAATTTCAAGTAACTTTTTAAGGCGGTTTGAAAAACGGAATATAAAGATCCTATCGCAAAAGTTTTAAAATAAAAACTTTTTTTATGTCATAGGTTCATAAATTCATCAATCTACAATGTTACTCTCAAGGAATGTTAATTTAACAGAACCCTGTTATCATAGCAGCTGTTAAAGTCAGTCAGCAAATGACAGTTTAATGTAAAATGCGTTTATAACTAGAAGGAAAAGCAAACTTAGACTGTGCCAAAGTTTTAATACACTAGCAAAACCTCGATCCAACTGATATATATATAGGATAAATATCTGACTTTACAGCCCCAAGCTTGGATATAGACTCCCGACTTCAACTAAATTTTTGCAAATCTGTTTTAAAGCATTTAATTTTAGTTATTCCTGAGTTTAAGAGCGCTATCATAGAAAATAAAAAAGGTTTTCTCAGAAACACCAATTTTTTACCAGATCGGTTCTATGACAGCTATGGGATATAGTCATCCGATTTTAACCAAATTTTCCAGAACTGTTTAAAATCATATAATATTCATTATAGCAGAGATTAAGAACGCTATCATTAAAAATAAATAATTATAAATTAATGATTTTATTTGATATTAAATAACAAATATATTCAAATTTGCTTTGAATTTGATTTGTGATATTGAAGACTTTGATGGATGGAAAATAACACACGATATTGTACTAGAAGGAATTGATGAGGCAACTTCTCGTCAAACCTTACTGACCAACAACAACTTTGGAAAAATTGCTATAAAAACTGTTTTGATATGCTACACACCAAGCACATGCAATGTCGACTGTTCAATTTTTTATAATGAAACTTTGCTACAAATATTTTAAATTCTTTTCCGCTTTTAAAACAGTGTATAATTTAGTAAAATTTGTAGATTTCAAGCCCTTGATAAAACGAGCATTTACGAAAACTTCGACACAAACGAAGTTAGACTTACCTACTCGGCTTAAATTTAATTTCAGCTGTTTGTTTGCTGATGAAGAAGGGTGAAGTAACATTGATTGAAACGATGTTGCTTCAGCTGCTTGAAGTAAAATGTGGTTAACATAGGTTCCATTCATGTGCTGTTAAGAGCAACAGTACTTGTGAGCTCCGTATGGGCACAATGTTAAGGGTGAAGGTATCATTACTACTGCTTCTTCTTTCCACCAATTTTGTATGAAACATCGCGTTACTTCGCAGGTCCAAATGGGGCTTATAGTTTGTCACGTCACGTATTTATTATTTTAATATTCGCGATTTGATGATTAGAACCACCCGGATCAGATGACTATATCGTATAGCTGCCATAGAAATGCTGAGTCAAAAAAAAGTCTAATTAAGAAAATACCTCGGTTACTTCTATACTTATTATAGCAATATTTAAGATTTATTTTAAATAAGCGGATAGAACAAGAGATTTTAAGGGAATACCCATAACCTCCCATTTTTTCAAAAGATAACCTCAAAATTATATAAAAAACATAATTAAAAAAACACATAATTAAAAAAATTTTGCCACGTCACGTATCATAATGATATACAAATTATTATTTTTCAACGTAACATCATTTAATATGTAATATATTAACATTGTTTCTAATCATATTAAAAAAAAAAGAAAAACACAGATGCACATCACGTTTTCAGTTTGTTTGTCAGTATCTTGGGATCTTATTTTCGACAACTTTCAGCACTTTTCGAGAGAAAAATTCAGACACCTCTCAATTTGTGGCGCTGTTAAGAGATATTTCGCATGTAGATACTTTTGAAAAGTTGCCAGTGAGTTCAAAATGTTGCTAAGATCTTATCACACATATAGGAAAACGCGGTGGTTAGAGCGAGACGGACATTGTCTTGTACTCAGAGAGCGACAATAACAAAGAACAGCTGATTATTTCTCTGTTAAGTTTGAGGCGACCGAGCAATCTTTCTCTCTAATAATAATGCTGTGTGCTTTTAGCGTTTTATTTATTTAAAATTTGATAAATTAATAATTCATTTAATTAAATGAATAAATTAAAATTTGTGCATTGTTTTCATTTTTATAATAATGTTTGGATTTAGATATTATCATTTCTGCGCGATTTATATATAATTATTTAAATTTGCATTATTAAAAATTTTTTTTTAAAGTTTTTCACGATATTGTGGTTTTAAAAAAACTCTGGAATATTCGAAAAAAAAAATCAAATATTTCCGGTCAGTTTATTGTCATAAGCCGATCAATTGGGCAGCAAACAAGCTATCGTTCGTTAAAATCTATCAAAAACTTTTAAGAATTTTTTCCTTATTTGGGACTTCCAATGGAAAAGGATTATTTAAAAATATTCAAAGAATTTAGGCACGCTTTTTCTTAATTCAGTAACATTGGGGAACGTTATTTCAAAAACATTACGTTCGCACTTATATACAGTTTGTGCCTGTTTTAAGAAAAATAAATAATAATTTGTTGAATTTGGAAACTACCATCATTGGGGTTATTATTAGTGGTTATTACAGGCAACGGTTGTGTGGTTCTCGTTGGATTTGTTGGATGCTACTATCCACCACCTTGTTCCGTAGGAATCGTGCACTGCTTTAGTCTTTAAAGTACCACCACCTGATATGGTTCATTTATTTCTTAAGATCAAAAAATTCGTAGTCGTAGGATCACTCAACTGCAGCGCTCTTACCTGTTTTTATTGTAAATTAAAATTAAAACCTTGCTGAAACATTTTCCAAAATAAGTGCGTGGCCTTATCCTTAAACTCTCTCTCTTCTTATGCTTTTTCTGCTAGATGCACCATTCAATGGATCAACTGGATATGCTGGATCCGACGGGTTCAATGACCACATTAGCACCCATCTCGGAATCACCCCTAACGCCAACACATCAACACCTGCACGGTTCCTATCACAGTATGAATCACATGATGAGTCATCACCATCCGGGCACGTTAAGTGGCCATACGGGGGGTAAGTGACAATCTTTGTGTTTGTCTCCATTTAAATTCAACCAATTTACTCGTCTAATACAGGACACCATGGACATTCAGCGGTACATCATCCTGTCATAACGGCGGCTGTGGCAGCCGCTGGGCTGCATCCTGACACCGATACCGATCCACGCGAGCTGGAAGCGTTTGCGGAACGTTTTAAACAGCGACGCATTAAGCTCGGTAAGATACAATAATTAAACGCAAAACGTTATTCTTAGTGGATAACGAACACTTACGAAAGTCAATACTCCAAAATTTATAATGAGGTTCGAGGTCTTTGGGTTCGGTTTGCTGAACCTGAACCACAGGTTTTGGTTCGAACCTCGGTTTGAACAATAAAGAGTTTTTGTTTTAATGTATTTTAAATCGATTAAGAAATTTTGCAATTTGTTTGCCAGGAAATGACATTATGCTCATTCAGATTACGACGCTTCTTTCTTTTGATTAGTTTTTTTTGGAATAATCATCACATTAAGACCAGAGGTCGCAAAACAAAAAATTAAAATCAATCCCGTGTTTTTTTTTAAATAACCCCATTACGAGGTCTACGAAGTCATAAATACCGGGATTAGAGAATCCGTTCGTATTTGGCTAGAGATATTCAGGAATCGACCTATTTTTGACATCGGGTGGAATATCTCGGATTTGGATTATGAAAGTAAACTTTATTTTAAATACGTTTTCTTTGTTTAAAAAATTACTTAATACTATAAACCGAACCTTTTTCAATAAAAGTTCCGGTACGAGTTCAGGTTCAGGTCCGTTTCTGGCATAAGGAAAAACCCGATCCGAACCTGTATTCAGGGGTTCGGTTCTGGATGGGTTTGCAGCCTTGATCGAAAATCACTTTCTTATCAAAGATTCTTCTTCTTTTTTTCTTAAAGAATTATTGTATATTTTGGTGTTTAGCAGAATGGTTTAATACAGGGTTTTGAACCGAACCAGTTCGTTTACTGTGAACCGAACCCTGAACCGAGCCTCTTGTGAAAAAAATAGTTGAACCTGTTCCGAACCAAAACTTTCGGTTCGGTTCAGAAAAAAAAAATGTCTTAGTTATGCGGGCTTTTACAACCCTAAAATTTATTTTGTTTGATGAAAGAAGAAGAATTGACCCGCAATTACTCAAAGTAAACAAAACACAGAGAAAAACTAGTTAGAAAGTCGGTCAAGCCCGACTGTAACTCATTTGTATGTAACTGATAACTTTAAAGTGCGAGGTTTTTTTTCAAAATTTGAGGGTGGCAACTCTTTCGGCTTTTGTTTTCATCTGATTGAAAAACGATGTATGGGGCCTCGAAAAGTAATAATGAGTAGAATTACCCTAGTACATATCTCGAAAAATTATAAAATTTGTATATTATATATTAGTCACGCGGGAATCACGCGTGATTTCTGACCGCAGTCCATCTCAATTGCATCGATCCTCTCATACGTGGTCTTTGCCTCCTTACACAAATATCTATGGGAAAGAAGGTAGGGGGGAAACTGAGAGTGGCGCAGTCCGTCAAGAAAAGTCCAGTTGGGAAATTACCAGTTAGCTTTTGCCCTCTCGCTCTCTCTTTCCCGTAGGTTCTACAAATCGCTGCGGTGTTGTTGTTGCTTTGAATTTTCTTTTACGTATAGCTCTTATATCGTTCATCTGATCGAAAAACGTTGTATGGCGGATCGATAAATAATTAGTAGTAGAATATATGTCTAGAATGTTCGAAGTATCTATCTTCAAAATTGTGGGAGTTATTACTTTTTTTTGAATTTGCGGGGGAGGCAGGGGGCGTGGCAAAAATTAAAAATAAACTTGATCTGCCTGCAGGTATAAGAATTATATGCTCCATACATTTCAAACCTCTAGCTCTTACCATCTCTGAGATCTCTTCGTTCATACGGACAGACAGACAGACGGACAGACGGACATGGCTATATCGACTCGGCTGCTGATGCTGATCAATAATATATATAGTTTATAGGGTCGGAGATGATTCCTTCATGCTGTTACATACATTTGACCAAAACCCAATATACTCTTTGTACCTTCGATACAGAGTATAAAAAGCTCAAGATAAATTTCATCTTTGCTGGTTAAAATGATCTTTTAAAAATATCAATTTTTTCCCACGAAATACAAATAGTCTCTTAGACGTTTGCCCATAAGTGTGTGTGTGTTGGCTGACTGCGTTGAGACGTCGCGATATTCGTGTTAAATGCAACGTCTAGAGTTCGAACCCCATAGAAGGCAATTTTTTTTTTTTTAGAAAAGATCGTTTTGATATTTTTATCATATAAAGTTAATCTTCGTCATATCGGAGTGAAATTGATATGAAACAATGCGGAAATGACTGCCATTTCATATCAATTTTTTTCTCTGTGAAATACTGAAAATCTGAATTTATTTGGAAAAAACTTTGGACGAACCAAGGTTCGAAACCTTAACACAAAAACATTGAACCTCAAATTTTTGAACCTTAACCATTTGTAAATTTTGGTTCGTTCCCGGAACTCCGGAAAAATTATTTGGGATTTGCAGCCCTGGTTTAATATGGCACAGATTTTGTATTAGATTCTTTCGATTTTGTACATAAAATTGAGATTATCTTACGTTTTACGTGAGTTTAAGGAAAGATCTTGGGGCAAGATTAATATTACTTGGAATTATTATTTCAAGCTCGAGACAGAGACATGAAAAGTGGGCAACTGAAATCGCGTTGTCCTCTTGGTCTTTGATTAAGATTAATGAATTCTGGATTTTAAGAATTTATTTTATATTTGTTAAGTTTAGATCCAAGTGGTTTAATCTGGAAAAAACGTCCTTAAACTGCAAATATATATATTTGTATTAGAAATTGTTGTTCCTTGTTCACTTTTGTCAGGGTAGAATTTCGAATAAAATTTCCTCTTCAACAATCTGTTTCAAGAATTCGGAATCTTGATTTGAGCAATATAAAACATTTAACTTATGATTTTCGCTCTTTTGGGGTACCCATGCTGAACTCTATGTTTCCTTCTCTCTTTCTCTCTCTCTCTCGTTCTTTCTAAATCCTTGTTGCAGGTGTCACGCAAGCCGATGTAGGCAAGGCCCTGGCCAATCTCAAGTTACCTGGCGTCGGTGCGCTGTCGCAAAGTACCATCTGTCGGTTCGAGAGTCTGACGTTGTCACACAACAACATGATCGCCCTCAAGCCCATCCTGCAGGCGTGGCTGGAGGAAGCGGAGGCGCAGGCGAAAAACAAGCGACGTGATCCAGATGCGCCCAGTGTTCTGCCGGCGGGCGAAAAGAAAAGGTAGAAAGTGTTCTGATTATAGCCAAACCCCCCCACCAAAACCCCGCTCTGCGCGCGATCCAAACCGATTGGCAAGCACCAACCAAGCAAATTTCGTAGATCCCCTCAAAAACTCGAGCGTAATCCCCATGCAATGTTAGGGCCCATTTCTAAAGTAATCTATATCGAGTCTTTTTTCAAGAAAAAGGACTTCCATTGCGGCACCTGAAAAGCGCTCCCTGGAAGCCTACTTTGCCGTCCAGCCGAGACCGTCTGGGGAGAAAATCGCCGCCATTGCCGAAAAGCTGGATTTGAAGAAAAACGTGGTACGCGTCTGGTTCTGCAATCAACGCCAAAAACAAAAACGTATGAAATTTGCCGCACAACAACACTGACAATCAAATAATACAGCCACACAATTAGGTATAGTTAGTAGTGTAACACCATCAATGACTGGCCACGGCTCGACGGGATTCGGATACTGATAGTCATTTATGACGGCAGCAGCAGCAGCAGCGGCAGCAGCGGCGGCAGCAGCAGCAGCGGCAGCAACGGGATCAGCAACCACAACGATGACGACACCGCCCACATCCATGATGGGCGACTATTATCTTTAGTGATTCAACAGACTCCACAGTTATCGGATTCAATGCAATTGGAGATGACCGGCAGCAAGCAGCGGCAGCAAGCAGCGGCAACAAGCAGCGGCAGCAAGCAGCTGCAGCAGCAACAACTCCTCGCCACTTCAATCTCAAAGAATAGCAGCGAATACTACTAACCAAAGAAAAACAAAAAAAAACAAACTCCTCCTCACCCAAACCTCATAAACCCTCAACTATTCCTTATCCACTTCTCCCCCACCCACACACACACACACTCACACGTATCTAAAGCAAACTTAAGCGAAATACTAAAAATAAAAACAAGAAAAACAAGAATTTTTTTAGGAACGAATTATGAAACAATGGACCAACATATCAAATGCAATAATTTATTGAATTGTATAAGAGCAAAAAGGTGAGTACCTCAAAAATATTGTTTAAAAAATTTGGTTACCAAATAAACGATTGTATTTTATTATCAGAGATTAAAACTGAACACGTAAAATTTGTTAACACAAACCGCAACCAAAAAATTTTAGATTTTTCATAATCGATTCAAATTGAATAATTGATTTCGGTTTGCACTCTACACCCAGAAAAAACCGCCTGTCAGAGCTCATGAGCAAACGTATTAAATTAATACCGTTTTGTGAATAAAGTATTATTCATGCTGAAATTTAAAAAAAAATACCGTAAAATGGGAATTCTTAAATCAAGATTTTTTCGTACTTTCGAAAACATTCTCGCTTACTTATAATTTTCTTTTTAGAGGAAATCAGACCTTTTAAACGAATAGTAAAGAAATACATTTAATTCTCTCTTGTGGAAACTTCATGGTTTGCTTCCTTTAAATGCCGTCTAAGAATGTGCTTTGAGAATATTCTCATAACATTCTAAAAGGCCCTACTCAGATGCCAAAAATGCGCTCTGACAATGAGCATGGGCCTGCCAACTCGATTTTCAAAAAACAACTGATCAGAGAATTATGAAACATGTTCGATAATTGTAAGTGGTGCCTGCAAGAATTGAGCTCACAAATTATAAACAAGTAAGAAAGTCGGTCAAGTCCTTCTTTTATATACTCTGTACCTGGCAAGGAGAGAGCTTTTCAAACCGACAATTTTTGTCGTTTTGGGGCTGCAAGTTCCAGTTTCGAATAAATATTGTAAAAGTGGAATTAAGTACATGCCCTTATATAAGATCTTAAAAAGTAACTTAAGTTATTTGCTATTTTTGGGTAGAAAATAATAAAAAAAAAAACATACTAATTTGTTTAAAATAATATTTTGTTTTTTTCTTAAAAAAGGAGATGGTTTCATCTAAAGTCGAGAACGAACCACCTTTATTAAAGATTGTCCAATCTATACTAAAAATAAGATTTATAATCTTGTTTTACTGTCGAATTTTGACACCGTTTGGTCACGGTTTTAAGATTATAATCTTGATTTTTTTCTGTGTAGTTACCAAAAATATTAATCGATCTACCAAGTTTGGTAGCGATTAATGAAAGATATAATGCTGATGCTGAAAAAGTCAAAAAAAGCGTGGCAACTGCTTAAATCATTTAAATGTATGTATATCATAAAGTTCTCATAGGAACAAAAATGCTTAAGGCTTTATCTTTGTAAACCTTAAGAAACTGCAAGGGTGTATAATCTTTTGAGAATCTAAATGGAGGATCACCTAAGAATTCCGTTTCTTCTTCGAACTTGTTGATCCGAGTAAATATTTCACTATCACTATGTATCTCCAATTAACCAATTCATACACCAAATTTCAAGTTTATTACTTGAATAATTCTAGAGAAATGGCTAGAGAAGCAGCTTTAACTGATTTGAGCTTTGTAAAGTTCTTACTATTAATACTACCCTGGTACAAAACCAGTTTTGAACCGGAAAAATAACTAACATTATATTACCACATACAAAGCACAATCATATCGGGTATAAACCCATAATATATCCAACTTCATGCTTCCAAACAACGCATCTAATTTCAAGTGCATAGCATAAATCATTTTTAAGAATGAACCTCGTTTTAAACGATTTAGATCGGCTTAGAGACTATGGACTTAGCCTATGTTTCATTTGTGATCGAAGTTAAATAGGGTCAAGCCCGACGTAATATGTATGTTTGAAATAAATTTAAAGTGTGGTTTTTGAGGGGGGAATATACTTCACGGTTGAAAAAAAAGGTGAAAGAAGGAAAAAGTATTAATAAATTATAAAATTGATATAAAAAAAAATATATGGGAAAGAATTCTATTAAAAAGAAAGGGGCAGATAAGTCCCTCCGTAAGGGCTGGGTAGTGTTGTGTTCATAAATTTTACAAACTTTACGACGGAAAAGAATAAAGAGAGTAGAACAAAAGTAAAAAGGATATTTTTAAGGGGAGGCTCTTCTCAATCAATTTGCTCGTGTAGAATCTTGTAATGTTCTATCAACTTAAACAATGGTAAACTTCCCACCAGAATAAAACTAAAATATACGACATAATTATACTGTGAAAATTTCATAACAATCTGTTAAGTAGTTTAGACGCCTTTAATGGACATATAATACATATGTGTATATTTTATCGCTGAAAATAATAATACATTTCTTCCAGTTGGTATTTATATTAATTATTATATTGGGTATATTGCATATTAACATTCTGCATTCTCGTCTTCCTGCAGGAAAAGTGTGCAACTCTGCAAACACTTTTGGGAAGTAAAAAACCCTCTGGGGATTATAAATGGTTTTTTCTGATGGATAAGAATGTGCAAAAAAGTTTATTCTAAGCAATAAAAAACGATCTTGGTGATAAGGAAATTTTCCTCTCGAATTCTGATACTAGAAAGTCTTTAACAAAAAAGTCGGCCCTGCCCGACTTCGATTTACCCGATACTCAGGGGGATTATTAAAAAATCTTTTATTAAATCACATAATGTAAATATTCACATTCAGCAGAAGTACATTTTTTTAGTTTCGCCAACTCAATCGACAAAATATAGATAAAATAGGCTACATATTTTCCTTCAAGAATATGTAACGAAAATTTCTCTACGACCATCCTAAGACCCAATATAAGCACAAATGTTCACGTACTTTGAACAAATATTTTGTTGCTCAAAAAACTTTGGCCAAATGGCCAAAAAATGGTTTTATACTAAGGTGCTTTCAACCTATACCAACTTTAAGTTTAACCAATTTTGTACCCTCTTATGTTAAAACACATTTGAAAACTCTTTTGGCTTGTCATGTTTAAGTCGGTTAGCTTACGTAACGCAAAATATAGTTTTTTGAATTTAGCGTGAAAAATACTTAATTTTAATTACATCCAAAACTTGTTCTGCCCTTGAAGCTGGAATAAAAATTGGTTCAATTTTGCACTTTGAAATAAGTAACGTAAGAACGAAATCCAGGGGGCCCAAGATCTGATATTGAAATATATTGGTAAACTTCAACCAAGTACGAACAACACATCAAGTAGCGTCTCGCAGTCTTGCTTAGGTTCTGAAAAATTTAATTATGAAAATTAAAAATATTTACTAAATATTTTCATTTCGATGGGCGCCGCTGTTTGCATACCTGTTATTCATGAATTCTGCACAGTTAATTTAAAGAAATAAAGGAAATGCCCATATAATGTTAGTGTTAACATAAAATATTGAAGTTAACATTAAATGTAAACATTAACATTTAGATGGCTGACCGAGAGCATGATGACCCCAAATATATGACAAAAATTAATATAGAACAGATCGGTTAGAAAATGGCTCTTTCTGAGAAAAGTATTTTTATTTTCTATGATAGCGTTCCAAAACCTCGGCAATAACAGATTTGCAGAATTTGTTCGGAGTCGGAGGACTATATCCAATAACAGTCATACATAGAACCGATCGTCCGGAAAATGTGTCTTAATGAGAAAATATTTTTGCAAAGTCAAAAATCCTAATCTTAATCATTTAAAATTTTAAAATATTACACATCTATGTCCTATTTATATATACTATCGGTTAAATCAGTATCAACGAGCTTATGCAAGTGTATTAAAACTTGGCACAGTCAAAGGTAGCTTTGTGTTGATAAAACAAAATCAAATTGAAAGTTAAAAATCGGACTTATTAGAGAATTCATTCACTCATAATTTTTTTTTCGATCCTCCATACATAATTTCTCGATCAGATGAACGATAGTAGAGTTGCCACCCCTACAATTTGAAAAAAATCGTATATCTTCCACAATTTTGAAGATAGATTGTTCGAACCTTTTAGACAAATATTTTAATGATTATTACTTATCGATCCTCCGTACATCATTTTCCGATCAAATGAACTATAGTAGAGTTGCCCCCGCAACTTGGAAAAAACTTCATATTTCCCACAATTTTTAAGATGAACGGTTCGAACCTTCTAGACATATATTTAAACCATCATTACTTATCGATACTCTATAAATTGTTTCACGATGAAATGAACTATAATCGAGTTCTAAGCAAATCAAATAATAACAGATTTTCTGAGTAACGAGTATATCGAAGTAGAGCAGAGCCGACTTTTACTTAAGCTCTGTTTTTATACCCTTGCAGAGTTTATATTAAAATTGTCACGATGTTTGTAACGCATAGAAGGAAGCATTTCCGACCACATAAAGTATATATATTCTTGATCAGCATGACGAGCTGAGTTTATTTCCGTCTGTCCGTCCGTCCGTCTGTCCGTCCGTCCGTCCGTCTGTCCGTCCGTACGTCTGTCCGTCTGTTTCTATGCTATCTCCTCCCTCAGTTTTTAGATATCTTGACCAAACTTTGCAAAAAGTCTTTAATACAAATACGCAGCACTTTGTCGGAACCGGCCGGATCGGATGACTATATCTACCTGTGGACCAGGTCCAAAAACTAGTCTGTAAGAAAAACTTTTATTTTCATCTTAGCTGCACAACGTGGTATATATTAGTTTTATATGCTTACACACAATTCGGAAATAATTTATAAATCGGGACTATAGCAAAAATAGTTTAGTGAGAAAAACTTTTGTTTCCATCGTAGCGTCACCAATCGTGGTATATTTTAGTTTATATGCTCCACACAATTCTGAATTTATCGAAATCGGATGACTATGCTATACTGCTTAGGAACGATCGGCTAAAAACTGTTAATGGACATTGTTTTGTTATCATGGTAGCGCCTTTTCACAACTGCAGTTATTTAAAGCATCGCGTAGCCGATTTTTTTTTTAAATATAAAGTACTAATATTCGGGTTCCGTTTCGAAACCGAAGGCCAAAATTTATTTAGGACCCAAATGGAACCCTTAACCAAAACACTCATTTCGGGACCTACCGAAACTGGAACAGAAATACATGTCAGTTAATTAAATATGAGTAATTTTAGATAATCACTTGGGGCTTTTAGGCTTAAGAATAATATTGCATTACCATTTTACTAATTTAATTCTTTGAAACTATTTCTATTTTTTCAGAAAATTTAAATTGAAATGATATATCAATTTACATGGGCCTTTCCCCCCTCTGCTACTGCCCCGAAACATCCACACATACACACTCAAATACACTACCAGAAAATGCTTCAAGTGATCCGATAATAAGAATTGCGCTTTTCATATAACCTAAGCTAATCTGGATAACAGGATTCTGGATACTGGACACAACTCAACTACAACAGCAGCAGGAGCAGCCGCACCAAGCGATATGCATTTGCCCAATGTATATACGTGCATATTATATAACCCATTTAGTGTTTCGATTTTCGACTTGTAAATACCGCCAGCAATAGAACTTGGTCCACAGACAAACAATTAACCCTCCCCCAAGCATACAGCTAACAAATATAGCCACAGTTTTTGGTAGAATTACAAAATGCAAACATAGATGCCACAGTTAGTCCCCCCCCCCAGCAGCCTTTAATGATGCTTCCTTTGCGTTTGCTCTTTCTGTTTTGCCTTGAATCCCGACCGACCGACCGACCACACAGAGCAAGAAGAGGGGTTGATCAACCGCGAAACCAATTTTTTTTTGTCTAATTATAAGTAAACTAATGCAAAAACCAAACAAAAACCAAAAAATATGTTAGCAGCAACTGGAGATATTGCAACGAATTTAAACTGTTGCCAAACTAAACTAACAATTGATTATACATAAAAAAATAAAACACAAGAAGAAAACTCTTAAACTAATTACATATAAATATATATATATATATAAAGAATTTTTAAAAAGTATATTATACATACCATTTTTTTTTTGTTTTTTTTTTATTAAGTATTATTTAGCACATTTGTTAGTTTTAACTAGAATTGTATATACAAAACGGGAAATGAAATGATAGATATATATATATATATATATATACATAAGTATATATATAGTAAGTACATACAGAAACATATGGCGTGTGAATGATTTTTTTGAATGAATCGAAACAAGCGCAAAATTCAATAATAATTTTAAACAATAATTAAAACAAAGTACATAGTTTTGTATGAAAAAAGACAACAACACAAAAAAACAAAAACAATTGCCGAACAAATTAGTGCATAAAAACACAAACACTAAGACAATTTTTTTCAAAGCGCATAATAATAATTATAAAAAATTATAATAAATCAACAAGCTCATAACTACATTTTAATTTTAATTTTAGTAGTTTCTAGACACAAAATATTGTAGCATGAAAATCAATTGATAAGCGCGCGCAAGTGAAGGCGATAAGTAAATAAAAAAGTGCAGCGAAATAAGCAACAAAAAAACCAAAAAAAAAAAC
Source organism: Lordiphosa mommai (assembly GCA_018904225.1). Lineage (NCBI taxonomy): Eukaryota > Metazoa > Arthropoda > Insecta > Diptera > Drosophilidae > Lordiphosa > Lordiphosa mommai. Next base: position 464,095 of record JAEIFT010000131.1, on the reverse strand, counting down.
CAACAGCAAAAACAAACAACAAAAAAAAAAAAAAAAAAATAAACAAAAATGATATATAAAACGAGATTGTTGTCATTTTCTTACGGAAATTAGGGGGAAATTGATAAAAATTCTTTAATGTCTCATTATATTTATTGACTTTTGCATTCTTAAATCTTTCCAAGGTTACAGAGAGTCAAAAAAAATGCATAGGAGACTATGCGATTTGAAAAACAACATTTCTTATCTGTGCGTCGAAAGAACATGCAAAAGGCTTATCCAATATTTCGTACTAATAGCGATTTTTAATACAATTCAATTAAAAACGAGAAGGCACAGCTAACTTCGTCTGTGCCGAAGTTTTAATACACTTGAAAAACTTTACTCCATCTGATTTAACCGGTAAAATATATATGGGATATAGATATCAGATATTTAAAATTTTTAAATCATTGATAATAAAAATTTAATACCATTAAAAAAAACTTTTCTTAGTGAAAAACACTTTTCCGACCGATTGGTCTAATGGCAGCTATATACTATAGTCATCCGATTTTCATAAATTTTTTCAAAATTATGTGAAAGTATATAAAACTAATATTTACCAAGATTGGGGACGCTACTACGGAAAACAAAAAAGTTTTTCCCACTAGAAGTAGTTTTTTGACCGACCGTTTCTATGGGAGCTATATAATATAGTCATCCGATTTTGATAAATGTTTCCTGTATTATGTGAAAGCATATAAAATTAACATATACCAAGTTTAGTGCCGCTACGATGGAAAACAAAAAAGTTTTTCTTACTAGAACTAGTTCTTAGACCGATCGTTCCTATGGGAGCTATATAATATAGTCATCCGATTTGGATAAATTTTTTCAAAATTATGTGAAAGCATATAAAACTAATATATACCAAGATTGGGGACGCTACAATAAAAACAAAAAAGTTTTTCTCACTAGAACTAGTTTTTGGACCTACCGTTTATATGGCAGCTATATGCTTTAGTCATCCGATTTTGATCAATTTTTTCAGAATTGTGTGGAAACATATAAAACAAATATATACTACGATTGGAGACGCTACGATGGAAATCAAAATAGTTTTTCTCACAAAGACTTATTTTTCAACCGATCGTTCCTATGGCAGCTATATGCTATAGTGATCCGATTTTGATACATTTTTCCAGAATTATGTGGAAGGATATAAAACTAACATATACCAAGATTAGTGACGCTACGATGGAAAACAAAAAAGTTTTTCTAACTAGAACTAGTTCTTAGACCGATCGTTCCTATGACAGCTATATGATATAGTCATCCGATCCGGCCGGTTCCGACATATTAGTTGCGTGCAGTAAAAAGAAGACTCTGTGCAAAATTTCAGCTCGATAGCTTTAAAACTGAGAGACTAGTTTGCGTAGAAACAGACAGACGGACGGACGGACAAGCGGAAATGAACTCGGCTCGTCGTCCTGATCAAGAATATATATAGTTTATGGGGTCGGAAATGAATATTTCTATGCGTTACAAACTTCTGGGCAAAATTAATATACACTTTTCAAGTGTATAAAAATCATGCTGAAAAATGAGAATATTTGTGATCTTGGTACTTTTAGAAAGTTGGTCCCGTGCGACATCGTAAATTTTTTGTGCGAACAAATTAAGAGAGCTGTATACGGTGGAGAGAAAAGTTAAAGTACGATACAATATTACAATTTTTTTTTTTCTTTTTGTTATTATGTGAAAAGAAATACATTAAAATCTTCAGTTGACTTAAAAACATTTTTACTATTTATATATAATGTCCTCAAAAGGGTAACTAACATAATTATTTTGATGGGAAAAAATGACCCATGCAACATTTCCCGTGCAAAAAGAGCTTAAAATTTAATTTAAAAAAAGTATACGTTTTTTTTGGGGTAAAATCAAAACCATTTTTAAGTGACATCAATGTACAACATTCTAAAGTTTAACAGATTGCAATATTGCCTCAGGATTCGCTGAAATCGGCTTGTCAATTGTTGGTCGCGAAATTCACTTCTGTTTTTGTCCCGTGCGAATGTCTTGTTTTTTGTAATTATCTTGAAAATAAAAATTGGCCAAAATGCACCTTAGCACCAATTATAGGGCCAATTAAGAGCTATTAGTTAAGCCTTTTGTCAAAACAAAAAAAAGTTTGATTTTAAATTTTTACACTTGAAAAGTGTTTGAAGGTCCCGTTCGACATAATGGGATATGAACTAAGTACATTGTAATTTTTAATATTTAACAAAACAAATTTTCAAGATATGATACTGACTTTCTACGCCCACTACATAGAGAATTTATTTATTTTTAATCAATAGCAGAGTTGCCACCCCACAATTTGAAAATTGTTCGAGCCTTCTAGGGATATATTTGAATCGTCATTATCTATCGATCCCCTATACATTATTTCTAGATCAGATGACCGAAAATCGAGTTATAAGCAAAACAAATAGTTACGCTAGGCAGCACTGTCCACAATCATGATGGGCAGCACTTACACAGTTTAAAGCTAACAGTTGTATATCAACAGGTATATACCAACAACCGACTTTCTTTCTTGCTTTTAATTGCGGTGGAGGGCAGGGGCGTGGCAAAAATAGATATCTATGAATACTGCTGATTGCTGCAATCTACTACAAATCTGCGGAGCATAGAGTCAAAAAACAAAACAGAATAATTGAAGAAGAACATATTCAGTTGTTCGGTTTAGTGGACAAATTATTCTTGTTCACTGAATCATGAACAACCCAACATTAACCAACAGCAGGCTTTTGTTATAAATAAAAATATTTAAAGTACAAACAAAAGTAGGCAATGACAACATTTTCAAACTCAAATTTGATGTGGAAGGCAGCCGGATTGGCAATTCTAATCATTGTTACTCGAGCATTCCAACTGAGAGGACGAATATTTTACTTTTATTATTTATTTCTTTTTTTTTTTTTTTAATAAATATTTTATTTGCATTTTTGTATTTTTGTCAATTGCAATTTTTTTTCGTTTGTATTCATTGATGACAAACTTAAATTTTCAGTGGGCAAACATTCATAGTTGGCAAACATTTTCTTCTTAGTTTTTTTTTTTTTTTTTTTTGTATGACTTAATTAGGATTCTTCTCGTTATCGATATCGATCAAATCACTCAAATTTTCTTATTATGCATCTGTATACATATATTGGGATCAAATATCGAATGGTCTATTCAAAGAAAAGAATAAAGCCCGATTTTATTTTCAAAAAATCAGCTTCTAATAACTTATAAGGCGTCTGCTTTATCTATGGCAAATTGCCACATCGTTTGACAACATTTTCACATATTTTTTTTTTAAATGAGAGAAATTTGACTCTGAATCGTTTTAAGGGGGTATTCTCGTGTAGAATTTCAAAAAAAAATTTTTTTTTTTTATTTTTTTTTTTATTTTCAAAGTTTAACTATTTAAGAATATGTCTACGGAGAGGGGTTTTTTAAAATTTAAATTATTTTCGGAGCTATAGACATTTTACTGACCCGGCCTCCAAACTGGCTCGGTTGGGTCTAGTCGAACAAAAGACATTACGCGAAACTTTAAATGCGTTTTTCTCAGAAACAGACTTTTTCAATATATTTGTCACGATTTCTCGAGTTCTACTGGACCGATTCACTTGAAAGTCCAATATTTCGTACTAATAGCGATTTTTAATACAATTCAATTAAAAACGAGAAGGCAAAGCTACCTTCGTCTGTGCCGAAGTTTTAATACACTTGAAAAACTTTACTCCAACTGATTTAACCGGTAAAATATATATGGGATATAGATATCAGATATTTAAAATTTTTAAATCATTGATAATAAAAATTTAATACCATTAAAAAAAAACTTTTCTTAGTGAAAAACACTTTTCCGACCGATTGGTCCTATGGCAGCTATATACTATAGTCATCCGATTTTCATAAATTTTTTCAAAATTATGTGAAAGTATATAAAACTAATATTTACCAAGATTGGGGACGCTACTACGGAAAACAAAAAAGTTTTTCCCACTAGAAGTAGTTTTTTGACCGACCGTTTCTATGGGAGCTATATAATATAGTCATCCGATTTTGATAAATGTTTCCTGTATTATGTGAAAGCATATAAAATTAACATATACCAAGTTTAGTGCCGCTACGATGGAAAACCAAAAAAGTTTTCTTACTAGACAGTAGACCGACGTTCCTAGGAGCTATATAATATAGTCATCCGATTTGGATAAATTTTTTCAAAATTATGTGAAAGCATATAAAACAAATAAATACCACGATTGGTGACGCTACAATAAAAAACAAAAAAGTTTTTCTCACTAGAACTAGTTCTTAGACCGATCGTTCCTATGGGAGCTATATAATATAGTCATCCGATTTGGATAAATTTTTTCAAAATTATGTGAAAGCATATAAAACTAATATATACCAAGATTGGGGACGCTACAATAAAAAACAAAAAAGTTTTTCCCACTAGAAGTATTTTTTTGACCGACCGTTTATGCTATAGTGATCCGATTTTGATACATTTTTCCAGAATTATGTGGAAGCATATAAAACTAACATATACCAAGATTAGTGACGCTACGATGGAAAACAAAAAAGTTTTTCTAACTAGAACTAGTTCTTAGACCGATCGTTCCTATGACAGCTATATGATATAGTCATCCGATCCGGCCGGTTCCGACATATTAGTTTCGTGCAGTTAAAAGAAGACTCTGTGCTCGATAGCTTTAAAACTGAGAGACTAGTTCGCGTAGAAACAGACAGACGGACGGACGGACAAGCGGAAATGAACTCAGCTCGTCGTCCTGATCAAGAATATATATAGTTTATGGGGTCGGAAATGAATATTTCTATGCGTTACAAACTTCTGGGCAAAATTAATATACACTTTTCAAGTGTATAAAAATCATGCTGAAAAATGAGAATATTTGTGATCTTGGTACTTTTAGAAAGTTGGTCCCGTGCGACATCGTAAGTGCGAAATTTTTGTGCGAACAAATTAAGAGAGCTGTATACGGTGGAGAGAAAAGTTAAAGTACGATACAATATTACAATTTTGTTTTTCTTTTGTTATTATGTGAAAAGAAATACATTAAAATCTTCAGTTGACTTAAAAACATTTTTACTATTTATATATAATGTCCTCAAAAGGGTAACTAACATAATTATTTTGATGGGAAAAAATGTCCCATGCAACATTTCCCGTGCAAAAGAGCTTAAAATTTAATTTAAAAAAAGTATACTTTTTTTGGGGTAAAATCAAAACCATTTTTAAGTGACATCAATGTACAACATTCTAAAGTTTAACAGATTGCAATATTGCCTCAGGATTCGCTGAAATCGGCTTGTCAATTGTTGGTCGCGAAATTCACTTCTGTTTTTGTCCCGTGCGAATGTCTTGTTTTTGTAATTATCTTGAAAATAAAAATTGGCCAAAATGCACCTTAGCACCAATTATAGGGCCAATTAAGAGCTATTAGTTAAGCCTTTTGTCAAAACAAAAAAAAGTTTGATTTTAAATTTTTACACTTGAAAAGTGTTTGAAGGTCCCGTTCGACATAATGGGATATGAACTAAGTACATTGTAATTTTTAATATTTAACAAAACAAATTTTCAAGATATGATACTGACTTTCTACGCCCACTACATAGAGAATTTATTTATTTTTAATCAATAGCAGAGTTGCCACCCTCACAATTTGAAAATTGTTCGAACCTTCTAGGGATATATTTGAATCGTCATTATCTATCGATCCCCTATACATTATTTCTAGATCAGATGACCGAAAATCGAGTTATAAGCAAAACAAATAGTTACGCTAGGCAGCACTGTCCACAATCATGATGGGCAGCACTTACACAGTTTAAAGCTAACAGTTATATATCAACAGGTATATACCAACAACCGACTTTCTTTCTTGCTTTTAATTGCGGGGGAGGGCAGGGGCGTGGCAAAAATAGATATCTATGAATACTGCTGATTGCTGCAATCTACTACAAATCTGCGGAGCATAGAGTCAAAAAACAAAACAGAATAATTGAAGAAGAACATATTCAGTTGTTCGGTTTAGTGGACAAATTATTCTTGTTCACTGAATCATGAACAACCCAACATTAACCAACAGCAGGCTTTTGTTATAAATAAAAATATTTAAAGTACAAACAAAAGTAGGCAATGACAACATTTTCAAACTCAAATTTGATGTGGAAGGCAGCCGGATTGGCAATTCTAATCATTGTTACTCGAGCATTCCAACTGAGAGGACGAATATTTTACTTTTATTTATTTCTTTTTTTTTTTTAATAAATATTTTATTTGCATTTTTGTATTTTGTCAATTGCAATTTTTTTCGTTTGTATTCATTGATGACAAACTTAAATTTTCAGTGGGCAAACATTCATAGTTGGCAAACATTTTCTTCTTAGTTTTTTTTTTTTTTTTTGTATGACTTAATTAGGATTCTTCTCGTTATCGATATCGATCAAATCACTCAAATTTTCTTATTATGCATCTGTATACATATATTGGGATCAAATATCGAATGGTCTATTCAAAGAAAAAGAATAAAGCCCGATTTTATTTTCAAAAAATCAGCTTCTGATAACTTATAAGGCGGCTGCTTTATCTATGGCAAATTGCCACATCGTTTGAGTCCGCCTATAGAATTGTCACATATTTTTTTTTTTTTTAAATGAGAGAAATTTGACTCTGAATCGTTTTAATCCGATGTACCGTTCAAAAGTTATGACACAGAGCAGTATTATTAGAGGGAAAGATTGCTCTGTCGCCACAAACTTAACAGCGAAATAATCAGCTGCCCAGTGGCGCAAATAGTCATTACATAATAGATTACTCCTGCGTTACTTTGCCATTAGTATGAAGGAAATAATCCCATACAGTTTGCTTTACTTTGCCATATGCATGGCCGCTTTGTAAACGGGGTGCGCACAACCTGCATTACTCGTAATAAAAGAAGTAGACAAGAGTCGAACGTTCGACTTGGTTTCAATTACTATCCCTCTAACGAAAAGCAGCGATTGTAGTACATTACTTTTTCGTCAGGCGTAATGCATACTTTCGGCAGAACACATTTAGCTCTGCGCTGGGTGATCTTTGTTATTATCGCTCTCTGAGTACAGTCAAGACAATGTCCGTCTCGCTCTAACCACCGTGTTTTCCTATCTGTGTTATAAGACCTTACCAACATGTTGAAATCGCTGGCAACATTTCAAAAGTATCTCAACTCGGGCTACCACTTAACAGCGCCACAAATTGAGAGGCGTCACAATCTTTCCCTCTAATAATACTGCTCTGTGGTTATGATTTTTGTGAAAATTCCAAGTCTCATTCGCATTGTCCTGAGAACTATAGACATTGGGGGAATATCCCATATGGGATATTCCATATCAACTCAGACACCCCAATTTTTTTTTTGTCTCCAAAAATCGCTATCATTTAGATGGACTATATATACATGAGAATACCTTAAAATGGTTTTCACCCATCATCGATAGTTCTCATTGATAATTTTCAAAAAATCATAACATTTAAACGGTAAATCGGATTAAAACAAACCAAAGAACAATTTTTAGAATTTTTGCGTAAACTTTTCGAAAAAAAAATATTGGACAACTCTAAAAGTTATCTAAAAACGGGTTTTTGAAGAAAAAATCCGAATAAATTATTCCTGTGGACTCGCGCTGTCTTCCATCTTAAAACCATCTGATCAAAAATGTCAGCGTCGCCTGCGATTGAATTCATTAAACAAACCTTCCAGGTGTTCATGCAATATCGAATGTATGCTGGTGGAAGAAATGCCCAAGAATGCCTCTATCTCACGGTATGTCACATGACGATCTTGCATTATCAGTTCACGCACGGCATCAATGTTTTTCTGGCACAACGACTGTTTTTGGACGACCTTCACGAACTTCGTCTTCGAGCAAGCGTCGCCCGCGATTAAATTCATTAAACCAATTTTTCATAGTGCTATAGGATGGTGCTTCATCGCCATACAATAATCCACGTCGAAAGTGTTGAAAATGATTGCACGAAAATGTTCACGAGTTAATTCCATTTTTCTGCCGAGGTAAGTTTTTGATTAATCGTTAATCGATATCAAACGTGGTCACACATGAAAGAGTTGTATGGAGCTTTTATCGATAAAAGTTCAAACTTTTTTGGGAAACTGCCAATTGGTCCTAAAATGGCTAGAAGTGACCTAGGCCAAAAACTTAAATAGCAACCCACGTAATTGGGCATGTATGCTGAACCACGCCTTGCAAAAGTCAAGCGTTGTGGAAACTGATATGAAATATGAAAAATATTTTAGAACTGTCAAAGAAAAAATTAATAAACTTTTTTAGAGCCCGAGCAACGCCGTGTATATAGCTAGTATATATATATAAAGATGTACAGACTTAGCCCAGCACTACAAATACTGGATCAACTAATAAAGATTGTCCTAGTCACAGCGGTGTAACAAAATTTCATTTTTAATAACGTTCAAGAAAATAAAAAGAGAGAAATTCAGAATATATATTTTTTTAATTTTTAAATTAAATAAATTGCTTTTCCATTTGAATTAAGAAAAACTTGGGCCAAACCATCCGCTCATGCGGAATTGCAAACAGTTTGTTTGTTTATAGGCAAATTCTGAGAAAGGTGGGAATTTGATCGATATCGAGAACGAGAGAGAGATTGCTTAACACTTAAAAAAAAAAATAAGAAGAAAATGTTCGCCCGAGAGCTTACTATAAAATAAAATATAAATTAAGAAACGAAAAGTTCACAATTAATATAAAATTTTCCATCGAAATTCTAAAAAATTATTCAAGTACAAATAAAATATTTGTTAAAAAATAAAATGAGAAATGTAAAGTCCAATAATTGCTCCTCTCAGTTGGGATGCTCGAGCAACTATGATAACAATTGCTAGTACGGCTGCCTTCCCACAAAATTTGAGTTTGAAAATGTTGCCATCGCCTACTTTTGAAAGTTTTTTTTTATTTGAACAAAAAAAAATAAAAGGCTAACATCGGCTACGCCGATGTTTTAAATACCTTTGCAGTTTTTAAAAGGCGCTACCATTGATAACAAAAAAGTTTTTCTCATTAGAACTAGTTTTTAGACCGATCGTTTCTATGGCAGCTATATGCTATAGTCATACGATTTTGATAAATTGTTCACAAATTGTGTGGAAGCATATAAAACTAATATATACCACGATTGGTGACGATGCGATGGAAAACAAAAAAGTTTTTCTCACTAGAAGTAGTTTTTTGACCGACCGTTCATATGGCAGCTATATGCTATAGTTATCCGATTGTGATAAATTTTTCCAGAATTGTGTGGAAGTATATAAAACTTATATATACCACGATTGGAGACGCTACGATGGAAATCAAAAAAGTTTTTCTCACAAAGACTTATTTTTCGACCGATCGTTCCTATGGCAGCTATATGCTATAGTGATCCGATTTTAATACATTTTTCCAGAATTATGTGGAAGCATATAAAACTAACATATATAAGATAAGTAACGCTACGATGGAAAACAAAAAAGTTTTTCTAACTAGAACTAGTTCTTAGACCGATCGTTTCTATGACAGCTATATGATATAGTCATCCGATCCGGCCGGTTCCGACATATTAGTTGCGTCCAGTAAAAAGAAGACTCTGTGCAAAATTTCAGCTCGATAGCTTTAAAACTGAGAGACTAGTTCGCGTAGAAACAGACAGACGGACAGACAGACGGACGGACGGACAAGCGGAAATGAACTCGGCTCGTCGTCCTGATCAAGAATATATATAGTTTATGGGGTCGGAAATTAATATTTCTATGCGTTACAAACTTCTGGGCAAAATTAATATACACTTTTCAAGTGTATAAAAATCATGCTGAAAAATGAGAATATTTGTGATCTTGGTACTTTTAGAAAGTTGGTCCCGTGCGACATCGTAAGTGCGAAATTTTTGTGCGAACAAATTAAGAGAGCTGTATACGGTGGAGAGAAAAGTTAAAGTACGATACAATATTACAATTTTTTTTTCTTTTTTGTTATTATGTGAAAAGAAATACATTAAAATCTTCAGTTGACTTAAAAACATTTTTACTATTTATATATAATGTCCTCAAAAGGGTAACTAACATAATTATTTTGATGGGAAAAAATGTCCCATGTAACATTTCCCGTGCAAAAGAGCTTAAAATTTAATTTAAAAAAGTATACTTTTTTTGGGGTAAAATCAAAACCATTTTTAAGTGACATCAATGTACAACATTCTAAAGTTTAACAGATTGCAATATTGCCTCAGGATTCGCTGAAATCGGCTTGTCAATTGTTGGTCGCGAAATTCACTTCTGTTTTTGTCCCGTGCGAATGTCTTGTTTTTTGTAATTATCTTGAAAATAAAAATTGGCCAAAATGCACCTTAGCACCAATTATAGGGCCAATTAAGAGCTATTAGTTAAGCCTTTTGTCAAAACAAAAAAAAGTTTGATTTTAAATTTTTACACTTGAAAAGTGTTTGAAGGTCCCGTTCGACATAATGGGATATGAACTAAGTACATTGTAATTTTTAATATTAAACAAAACAAATTTTCAAGATATGATACTGACTTTCTACGCCCTCTACATAGAGAATTTATTTATTTTTAATCAATAGCAGAGTTGCCACCCCCACAATTTGAAAATTGTTCGAACCTTCTAGGGATATATTTGAATCGTCATTATCTATCGATCCCCTATACATTATTTCTAGATTTTTTTTTTTTTTTTTTTTTTTTTTGGGGTTGAGGAGGGGAAAATGCCTTATGCATTTCCTATTCTGCCGTCGCAGTAGGGTATGTAGGACTCGCACCCACTAAAAACCCCCCCTCATAGCAGGCCTTGATCCACTTCGGAAAAGCTTTCGCATTTCTTCAAAGTGGGCCCATTTACGCGCTATGCGCTCCTTTCGTTGTCTGCGTCCAGACTCCCCTATTAAGTCCTTTCGACAAGGTCTTTCTTCTTCAGGCGAAGGATTTCGCCAACAAAATTGGCCACTTGTGTCCACGTATCTTCGCTACTTGTCATTTTTAGAATAACGTTATCTATTGATATGTGTCCAATTGCTTCCGAGAGTCGGTTTCGTTTTAAGGCGAATCGTTCACATCGGAAGATTGTGTGCTCTACGTTATCCATCTCGGCGTCTCCGTATACGCAGCTAGCCTCCGTAGTTTTCCCCATCTTGTGTAAATAGGCACTAAAGTAGCCATGTCCCGTAAGCATTTGTGTAACGTAGAAATCCACATCTCCGTGCTTTCTTTGGACCCATGAGTTAACGTCTGGTATAAGCCTGGCCGTCCACCGTCCAGTGCTCTCGCCTGCCCATCTGTCCTGCCATAGTGCCATTGTTTCCTCCTTGCAATTTTTGATAGCTTGTCTCGTTGCTTCACCCGATTGGCGCACCAAATATATTTTTCTCCGCTCTCTTGCTAAAAGGTCGATGGGTATCACCCCTGCAATGACTCGCGCTGCCGCACCGGATACCGTTCGGTATGCGCTGATTATCCTCAGAGCTGCTGTTCTTTGGATTGCCAGCAATGGACTCAGTCTGCGTTTTACACTCAATGTATCTGCCCAGATCTCGCTGCCATACAGCAGTATAGCGTTATTGACCTCCATCAGTAACTTCCGTCTGGATTGAATCGGCCCACCAATGTTTGACATGAGCCTGCTGAGTGATCTTGTCGTCTCTGCGGCCCTGGTTTTCGTATGCTGTATCTGCGCTACGAATGTCAGCTTAGAGTCAAGTCTAACTCCCAGGTATTTTATCACGCTCTGTGTCCTTACGATACTTTCGCTAACTCTCATGTCCACCTCTAGCGGGATTTGCCGTCTGGTGACCATAAGTAGCTCCGTTTTTTCTGTTGCCAGCTGTAAACCGTGTGAGCCCAGCCAATCTTTAACACGCACCATCACCTGTGTTAGTTTACGTTGTGCGTACTCAGTGTTACGCGCCGTAATTACTGCTACTATGTCATCTGCGTATCCAACCAGAAAAGAGTCCTCAGGCATTTCAAGGCGAAGGATTTCATCGTAGCTAATATTCCACAGTTCCGGTCCTAGGATGGACCCCTGTGCTGCTCCTGACGTTATTTTTAAGCATTTTTCCCCAGCTCTGGTTTGGTAAATCAGTTTTCGGTTTTCGAGATAGTTGCTTATTATTTGCATAAGGTATTCGGGGATTCGAAACCGCTCTTTAAGAGCTTCGATCATGTTTTCCCATTTTACACTGTTGAATGCGTTTTTCACATCTAACGTTGCCAGAAGTACAATAGGTCGCGAGTGGTGATTACCCAGCTGGCTCGAAAGCGCTGCCTGGATTACCTCTTGGATTGCTCCAATTGTAGACCTGCCTGGTCTGAAGCCGTACTGCCTCGGGGAGAGGCCACCGGCATTTTCGACTGCAGCAGACAGTCGGGGTTTGATCATCTTTTCTAGCAGTTTTCCCGTAGTATTTAACATACATAATGGTCGATAAGCAGATGGAGTAGTGACATCTCCTTTGCCCTTGCTTATTAGCACCAGTCGTTGAACTTTCCAGGGATCTGGGAATATTCCATTACGGATACACGAGTTATACATATCAAGAAGAACACGTGGTCGACTTTCGACGATTGCTTTAAGTACTTCAGCAGGGATGTTGTCGGGTCCCGGAGCTTTCCTGTTCTTTAAGCTATTTGCTGCCCTGGTAAGTTCTTCCTCGGTGAAGAGTTGTACATGCTCATCGACCGTCTGGCGCGTTGCTGGCCTAATCTGATGAGTTGGGAATAGTGTTTTGACTATGTTGTCCATCTGTTCTTCCGCTATATCTGGTAATGCGCTTTTAGTCCTGAGCTTCCACATGACAATTTTATACCCAAGGCCCCACGGGTCAGTATTTACATCATTGCAAAGGCCTTTCCATTTATCTCGTTTACTGTTGCGAATTGCGATATTCAGATTCTTCTTGGCTCTTTTATATTCTTCTTTCTCTGCTGCGAAATCTTCTCTGCGCCTTGCTCTAGTGAGGTGGCGTCTGTTTCTATTGCACGTTTCTCTCAGTGTTTTTATTTCTTCTGTCCACCAGTATACTTCTTTTCCATTTCTGTGTCTGTTGCCGGTTTTTGGCATTGCCGCATCACATGCTCTCTTTATCCTTAACATGGTGTTGTTGACAATATTTTCGGTGTTTTCAGTGTCCTGTACTTCGGTTGCTCTCCTATCAATTTCGTTAATCAGTAGGACTTTGTTTAGACGATTTACGTTCCACCTGTGATTACGTCGCGATTCATTTATAACAGCGCAATGTGTCCTTTCTTCTTTTAGTTCGAAGGAGATATACTCATGGTCGCTTCCGTTGTAAATTTCCAGAACTTTCCAGTTTGCTATCTTATGTGCCACGTTTTCTGACACCAGGGTTATGTCCGGAATCGTGCCTTCGTTTCCTATTCTCCTGAATGTCGCGGTTGAGCCAACATTCGATACGACCAAACCCAGTCTTGCGGCCATATCTAACACTCTACGGCCTCTTGAGTTGGTTGATGGCATGCCCCACTCCTCCGCTCGCGAGTTGAAGTCCCCCCGCTACAATTAGGTTTCCCTGAATTTGCATTGCAGTGTCTTCAATGTCATTGAGCTTGTCCTGAAATGTTTGTATGTCATCGCTTGGTGTTAGGTAGCAGCTAAATATGTTGCAGTCTTTGACTTGGGCTGATACATAGCCCCTGCCTCGGATCAGGTGACTGACTCTGCTTACGCCCGGGATCCATATTGCGGCAGTTTTTGATTCGTCTTCCAACCAAACGCCAGTTTCCTTTCTCTTGTACTGCTCACTGATAATTATCAAATCTGCTTGTTGCTCTAGGATTATTTGGGAGAGCAGAGCATCCGCTGTTCTGCTCCTGTGTAAATTTGCTTGGAGAACCTTCAGTTGGTTTTATTCCTGATACTGCCAGCGCAGTTACTCGTACCTGGAAAGTGATTTAGCTCCTTATACTTCTCGTGAGCACATATACAACACCTAGGTGGTTTTGTGCAACCTTTCATTTTGTGGCCGCTTTCTCCGCACCTAATACATAGGTCTTTGCGGTCCGGTCCACTGCAGTCCTTCTGTAAGTGACCGACGCCGAAACATTTAAAACATCGCGTGATATCGATGCACCGTTTTACTCGGCAGCGCGTCCAGCCAATCTTGATAATTGGTTCCTTCAGAATTTTACCTGCGTCTTCTGTGGACAGTATTACAAAGGCTCGTCTTTGTTCCGACCTGTTTACAGCTGTCAGGCGAACTTTGATCTCTTGGCTAGCATCGCCTATCGCTGCTCTTACTGAGGATAAGACTTCCTCCTCCTCTGTGAGACTGTCTAAGTCACGGATTTCTAATTTTGTTGTTGGCTTAAGAACCTTGACCGACGCTCTCTCTTTGAGTGTGTCTTTGATGGTCTCATAGAGCTTTTGGATTTTGCTCCTTTGACCAACTCCAGTAGCATATCCCCTGATTTTGACAATGCGGATGGCGCTATCAGCTTCGTCTGGCTTTACGTTTTTTCGTAGGTCTCTAAGTACCTCTGCGTAGCTTTTACCTTCTGCTGGCTTTATTAACACGGCATCTGGGCGAGTTCGTTTTCTCGAACTCCCGGGTTTCTTTGATTTTGCTCAGCTTCGAGTTTCTTTTTGGGTCCAGCATCTATTGCCTTAACGTTTTTTTGTTTGGGCTTTTTGGCGTTCACCGTCTGGAATCCATCATTAGGAGCCTTGCTTCTCACCTTCTTGTTTGAGTCCTGCAATGCCGGGCTCGAGGCGGTTCTCTTTTGAATTGACGATACTGGTGTATCGCCTTTTTCTCTGTCTTGTTTTGTGGTCGGCAGCTTGTGCCCTTCTGTTTTTTTCTTTCTCTGCAGTTTTCCAACTCTTTCTATAGCTTCCGATTACATCAAATAGCTCGCTGAGTTCAGACGAGCCATCTTTGACATCCATGCTTATATTTCGCTGCTTTAGCATGGCATGCTTCATTTTTCGAAGCACAGATCTGCACTTTGCCAGCGATTGTTCCTCTAAAGCTTGCATTTTGTAGATTAGCTCCTGTCGTGGGGAGCTATGCGTACTCTCTGCCACTTGGTATGAAGCAGGAGTTTGCATTTCTGCTTGTGGAATCACTGCAGATACTGGGTTTGCACTGAGTGGCGGTCCATTTTTGGACGCTTGTGCTGCTTTCGGTGTTTCCTGAGCTGTGCGTTTCGGAGTTACCTCTGCCACTTCTTCCGTTATTTGTAACGGCGATCTCGTCATTAGACTGCTTTTTTTAAAAGCTTCTCTCTCTGTTTTTTTGGGTTGTTCAATGGTGTGCATTCTATATGGGTCCAAACTTTAAGCCGCTATCTCCTCGCATATGTATACAGTTGTCCAAAAAGTCCCCATGGGTCCCTATGCAAGCAGTGAGGTTCATGCGAGGGTTGACACAAGTCTTTATGAGAGCATGTGTTCAGAGCCAGGACGGACACTAAGCAGGAGTCATCTCAACTGCACCTGTATCACCGATTTAACGATGATGTGATTTGAACGTACTTGAAGACGCGCCACGTTTTAATAGGACGGAGGTGACTGCAACATTAGCCTAACAGCCATTTCATCAGGGGTTCAATCTGGGTACTGAGGTGTTAGATTGTCTTAGTCATCAGCGGGTTCGCCTTCTCACCTTAGCAGGTACTCTGTCGGTTGACAGAGATACCAGTGCCCAGGGTCGCTACGTGGAGGCGGTGAGATGCTTGGAGCCATTCTGCATGGATCATGCTGGGCTTCGCCATGTTAAAGCCGATCAGCATTTTGCCATACAGAATGGTTCCCGACCCCTACATTATTTCTACATCAGATGACCGAAAGTCGAGTTATAAGCAAAACAAATAGTTACGCTAGGCAGCTCTGTCCGCAATCATGATGGGCAGCACTTACACAGTTTAAAGCTAACAGTTATATATCAACAGGTATATACCAACAACCGACTTTCTTTCTTGCTTTTAATTGCGGGGGAGGGCAGGGGCGTGGCAAAAATAGATATCTATGAATACTGCTGATTGCTGCAATCTACTACAAATCTGCGGAGCATATAGTCAAAAAACAAAACAGAATAATTGAAGAAGAACATATTCAGTTGTTCGGTTTAGTGGACAAATTATTCTTGTTCACTGAATCATGAACAACCCAACATTAACCAACAGCAGGCTTTTGTTATAAATAAAAATATTTAAAGTACAAACAAAAGTAGGCAATGACAACATTTTCAAACTCAAATTTGATGTGGAAGGCAGCCGGATTGGCAATTCTTATCATTGTTACTCGAGCATTCCAACTGAGAGGACGAATATTTTACTTTTATTTATTTCTTTTTTTTTTTTTTTTAATAAATATTTTATTTGCATTTTTGTATTTTGTCAATTGCAATTTTTTTTCGTTTGTATTCATTGATGACAAACTTAAATTTTCTTTGGGCAAACATTCATAGTTGGCAAACATTTTCTTCTTAGTTTTTTTTTTTTTTTTTTGTATGACTTAATTAGGATTCTTCTCGTTATCGATATCGATCAAATCACTCAAATTTTCTTATTATGCATCTGTATACATATATTGGGATCAAATATCGAATGGTCTATTCAAAGAAAAAGAATAAAGCCCGATTTTATTTTCAAAAAATCAGCTTCTGATAACTTATAAGGCGGCTGCTTTATCTATGGCAAATTGCCACATCGTTTGAGTCCGCCTATAGAATTGTCACATATTTTTTTTTTTTAAATGAGAGAAAGTTATGACACAGAGCAGTATTATTAGAGGGAAAGATTGCTCTGTCGCCACAAACTTAACAGCGAAATAATCAGCTGCCCAGTGGCGCAAATAGTCATTACATAATAGATTACTCCTGCGTTACTTTGCCATTAGTATGAAGGAAATAATCCCATACAGTTTGCTTTACTTTGCCATATGCATGGCCGCTTTGTAAACGGGGTGCGCACAACCTGCATTACTCGTAATAAAAGAAGTAGACAAGAGTCGAACGTTCGACTTGGTTTCAATTACTATCCCTCTAACGAAAAGCAGCGATTGTAGTACATTACTTTTTCGTCAGGCGTAATGCATACTTTCGGCAGAACACATTTAGCTCTGCGCTGGGTGATCTTTGTTATTATCGCTCTCTGAGTACAGTCAAGACAATGTCCGTCTCGCTCTAACCACCGTGTTTTCCTATCTGTGTTATAAGACCTTACCAACATGTTGAAATCGCTGGCAACATTTCAAAAGTATCTCAACTCGGGCTACCACTTAACAGCGCCACAAATTGAGAGGCGTCACAATCTTTCCCTCTAATAATACTGCTCTGTGGTTATGATTTTTGTGAAAATTCCAAGTCTCATTCGCATTGTCCTGAGAACTATAGACATTGGGGGAATATCCCATATGGGATATTCCATATCAACTCAGACACCCCAATTTTTTTTTTGTCTCCAAAAATCGCTATCATTTAGATGGACTATATATACATGAGAATACCTTAAAATGGTTTTCACCCATCATCGATAGTTCTCAAAATAATGCGAAAAAGACTTGAAATTTTCAAAAAATCATAACATTTAAACGGTAAATCGGATTAAAACAAACCAAAGAACAATTTTTAGAATTTTCGCGTAAACTTTTCGAAAAAAAATATTGGACAACTCTAAAAGTTATCTAAAAACGGGTTTTTGAAGAAAAAATCCGAATAAATTATTCCTGTGGACTCGCGCTGTCTTCCATCTTAAAACCATCTGATCAAAAATGTCAGCGTCGCCTGCGATTGAATTCATTAAACAAACCTTCCAGGTGTTCATGCAATATCGAATGTATGCTGGTGGAAGAAATGCCCAAGAATGCCTCTATCTCACGGTATGTCACATGACGATCTTGCATTATCAGTTCACGCACGGCATCAATGTTTTTCTGGCACAACGACTGTTTTTGGACGACCTTCACGAACTTCGTCTTCGAGCAAGCGTCGCCCGCGATTAAATTCATTAAACCAATTTTTCATAGTGCTATAGGATGGTGCTTCATCGCCATACAATTAATCCACGTCGAAAGTGTTGAAAATGATTGCACGAAAATGTTCACGAGTTAATTCCATTTTTCTGCCGAGGTAAGTTTTTGATTAATCGTTAATCGATATCAAACGTGGTCACACATGAAAGAGTTGTATGGAGCTTTTATCGATAAAAGTTCAAACTTTTTTTGGGAAACTGCCAATTGGTCCTAAAATGGCTAGAAGTGACCTAGGCCAAAAACTTAAATAGCAACCCACGTAATTGGGCATGTATGCTGAACCACGCCTTGCAAAAAGTCAAGCGTTGTGGAAACTGATATGAAATATGAAAAATATTTTAGAACTGTCAAAGAAAAAATTAATAAACTTTTTTAGAGCCCGAGCAACGCCGTGTATATAGCTAGTATATATATATAAAGATGTACAGACTTAGCCCAGCACTACAAATACTGGATCAACTAATAAAGATTGTCCTAGTCACAGCGGTGTAACAAAATTTCATTTTTAATAACGTTCAAGAAAATAAAAAGAGAGAAATTCAGAATATATATTTTTTAATTTTTAAATTAAATAAATTGCTTTTCCATTTGAATTAAGAAAAACTTGGGCCAAACCATCCGCTCATGCGGAATTGCAAACAGTTTGTTTGTTTATAGGCAAATTCTGAGAAAGGTGGGAATTTGATCGATATCGAGAACGAGAGAGAGATTGCTTAACACTTAAAAAAAAATAAGAAGAAAATGTTCGCCCGAGAGCTTACTATAAAATAAAATATAAATTAAGAAACGAAAAGTTCACAATTAATATAAAATTTTCCATCGAAATTCTAAAAAATTATTCAAGTACAAATAAAATATTTGTTAAAAAAATAAAATGAGAAATGTAAAGTCCAATAATTGCTCCTCTCAGTTGGGATGCTCGAGCAACTATGATAACAATTGCTAGTACGGCTGCCTTCCCACAAAATTTGAGTTTGAAAATGTTGCCATCGCCTACTTTTGAAAGTTTTTTTTTATTTGAAAAATGAAAAGAAGGCTAACATCTGCTACGCCGATGATTTAAATACCCTTGCAGTTTTTGAAAGGCGCTACCATTGATAACAAAAAAGTTTTTCTCATTAGAACTAGTTTTTAGACCGATCGTTTCTATGGCAGCTATATGCTATAGTCATACGATTTTGATAAATTGTTCACAAATTGTGTGGAAGCATATAAAACTAATATATACCACGATTGGTGACGATGCGATGGAAAACAAAAAAGTTTTTCTCACTAGGACTAGTTTTTGGTCCGACCGTTTATATAGCAGCTATATGCTATAGTTATCCGATTGTGATAAATTTTTCCAGAATTGTGTGGAAGTATATAAAACTTATATATACCACGATTGGTGACGCTACGATGGAAAACAAAAAAGTTTTCTCATTAGAACTAGATTTTGGACTGATCGTTCCTATGGCAGCTTTATGATATAGTCATCTGATTTGGCCGATTCCGACAAATGTGCAGCCTATGTGTATTTAAAGACTTTTTGCAAAGTTTGGTCAAGATAGCTTTAAAACTGAGGGAGAAGATAGCATAGAAACAGACGGAGGGACAGACGGACATGGCTATATAGACTCAGCTTGTCATGCTGATCAAGAATATATATACTTTATGGGTTCGGAGCTGATTCCTTCTATGCGTTACAAACATCGTGACAATTTTAATATACCCTCTGCAAGGGTGTAAAAATAAGGGCAAGCTAACATGATAATCTTATCTTAGAGATAGACACTGGGCGGAATTTTTAACTGGATTACCGCTGGTCCCGATAAAATATTCGTCATCGGGACTGGGCGGGATTGATTTTTCGGGTCCTGATTTAGTTTTTAATAGCCTTAGCATAAGCACAGATATGACGTTTCAAAACGACTTAACTCCGATCGGAGATATGACGCTTTATAAACGACTGATTCCGACAAATGTGCTTTGCTTGATGGCAGTAGCTAATTGGACTGCGTCGCTCTCAGTTTCCACCCGTGCCTATACACCTAGAGACTTTAGGAGCTAGAGCAATACAATCTGGTATGAGAACTTATATTGTTTTCACTCAAAATGAGTTTGTTTCCGATTTTTTACATCCCTTAATTAAAAATGTTGAATAACTTCTACAATTTTATAGATATCAAGCTTTAACGGAACACTTATATACGCACAGAAAAAAAAATAAGGAGTGTGTATTGTGGAGCACACGGAGCGAGCGAAGCTCTTTACGAAGAAAAATCAGAATCAAAATAAGAACTCTTGCATAGGAATATCAATATCAAATAATTTTATTATTATTATTTTTTTATAAAACAGTGTTGGAAAATAGTGTTCCTGCACCTGTCCCAGATACCTGATCCCAGATCCATGATGGCAGATCCCTGATCCCACTTCCTTAATCCCAGATGCCTGATCTCACATCCCTGATCCCAGATTTCTGATCCCAGATTTATGATTCCCGATTCCTGATCCCAATTATTTTAAATAAAACCCTTATTATTGTTTCAGAAATAACTATTACAAAATCCAATTCAATATTTGACGTGCAAAAGTTAACTGGTAATTTCCCAACTGGACTTTGCTTTACGGAAGTAGTTCAGTTTCGTTTTCCAACCAGATGAGCGATAGCACTAGTTTAGAGCGAAGAAGACCCATTGAAGCCATTATTTTTATACACTTGAAAAGTGTATATTAATTTTGCCCAGAAGTTTGTAACGCATAGAAATATTAATTTCCGACCCCATAAACTATATATATTCTTGATCAGGACGACAAGCCGAGTTCATTTCCGTCTGTCCGTCCGTCCGTCTGTCCGTCTGTCTGTTTCTACGCGAACTAGTCTCTCAGTTTTAAAGCTATCGAGCTGAAATTTTGCACATAGTCTTCTTTTTACTGCACGCAACTAATATGTCGGAACCAGCCGGATCGGATGACTATATCATATAGCTGCCATAGGAACGATCGGTCGGAAAATATGTTTTAGTGAGAAAAACTTTTTTGTTTTCCATCGTAGCGTCACTTATCTTGGTATATGTTAGTTTTATATGCTTCCACATAATTCTGGAAAAATTTATCAAAATCGGATGACTATATCATATAGCTGTCATATAAAGGGTCGGTCGAAAAACTAGTTCTAGTGAGAAAAACTTTTTAGTTTTCCATCATAGCTTCAAATCATGGTTTGTATTAGTTTTATTGCTTCCGTAATTCTGGAAAAATTTATCAAAATCGGAAGACTATAGCATATAGCTGTCATATAAAGGTCGGTCGAAAAACTAGTTCTAGTGAGGAAAACTTTTTTGTTTTCTATCGTAACGTCCTTAATCTTGGTATATATTAGTTTTATATGCTTTTACGCAATTTGGAAAAAATTTATGAAAATCGGATGACTATAGTATATAGCTGCCATAGGACCAATCGGTCGGAAAAGTGTTTTTCACAAAGAAAAGTTTTTTTTAATGGTATTAAATTTTTATTATCAATGATTTAAAAATTTTAAATATCTGATATCTATATCCCATATATATTTTACCGGTTAAATCAGTTGGAGTAAAGTTTTTCAAGTGTATTAAAACTTCGGCACAGAAGAAGGTAGCTTTGCCTTCTCGTTTTTAATTGAATTGTATTAAAAATCGCTATTAGTACGAAATATTGGACTTTCAAGTGAATCGGTCCAGTAGAACTCGAGAAATCGTGACAAATATATTGAAAAAGTCTGTTCTGAGAAAAACGCATTTAAAGTTTCGCGTAATGTCTTTTGTTCGACTAGACCCAACCGAACCAGTTTGGAGGCCGGGTCAGTAAAATGTCTATAGCTCCGAAAATAATTTAAATTTTCAAAAATCCTCTCGTAGACATATTCTTAAATAGTTAAACTTTGAAAATAAAAAAAATAAAAAAATCGATTTTTTTGAAATTCTACACTAGAATACCCCCTTAAAACGATTCAGAGTCAAATTTCTGTCATTTAAAAAAAAAAATATGTGAAAATTCAAACGATGTGGCAATTTGCCATAGATAAAGCAGACGCCTTATAAGTTATTAGAAGCTGATTTTTTGAAAATAAAATCGGGCTTTATTCTTTTTCTTTGAATAGACCATTCGATATTTGATCCCAATACAGATGCATAATAAGAAAATTTGAGTGATTTGATCGATATCGATAACGAGAAGAATCCTAATTAAGTCATACAAAAAAAAAAAAAAAAATAAGAAGAAAATGTTTGCCAACTATGAATGTTTGCCCACTGAAAATTTAAGTTTGTCATCAATGAATACAAACGAAAAAAATTGCAATTGACAAAATACAAAAATGCAAATAAAATATTTATTAAAAAAAAAAGAAATAAATAAAAGTAAAATATTCGTCCTCTCAGTTGGAATGCTCGAGTAACAATGATTAGAATTGCCAATCCGGCTGCCTTCCACATCAAATTTGAGTTTGAAAATGTTGTCATTGCCTACTTTTGTTTGTACTTTAAATATTTTTATTTATAACAAAAGCCTGCTGTTGGTTAATGTTGGGTTGTTCATGATTCAGTGAACAAGAATAATTTGTCCACTAAACCGAACAACTGAATATGTTCTTCTTCAATTATTCTGTTTTGTTTTTTGACTCTATGCTCTGCAGATTTGTAGTAGATTGCAGCAATCAGCAGTATTCATAGATATCTATTTTTGCCACGCCCATGCCCTCCCCCGCAATTAAAAGCAAGAAAGAAAGTCGGTTGTTGGTATATACCTGTTGATATATAACTGTTAGCTTTAAACTGTGTAAGTGCTGCCCATCATGATTGTGGACAGTGCTGCCTAGCGTAACTATTTGTTTTGCTTATAACTCGATTTTCGGTCATCTGATCTAGAAATAATGTATAGGGGATCGATAGATAATGACGATTCAAATATATCCCTAGAAGGCTCGAACAATTTTCAAATTGTGGGGGTGGCAACTCTGCTATTGATTAAAAATAAATAAATTCTCTATGTAGTGGGCGTAGAAAGTCAGTATCATATCTTGAAAATTTGTTTTGTTAAATATTAAAAATTACAATGTACTTAGTTCATATCCCATTATGTCGAACGGGACCTTCAAACACTTTTCAAGTGTAAAAATTTAAAATCAAACTTTTTTTTGTTTTGACAAAAGGCTTAACTAATAGCTCTTAATTGGCCCTATAATTGGTGCTAAGGTGCATTTTGGCCAATTTTTATTTTCAAGATAATTACAAAAACAAGACATTCGCACGGGACAAAAACAGAAGTGAATTTCGCGACCAACAATTGACAAGCCGATTTCAGCGAATCCTGAGGCAATATTGCAATCTGTTAAACTTTAGAATGTTGTACATTGATGTCACTTAAAAATGGTTTTGATTTTACCCTAAAAAAACGTATACTTTTTTTAAATTAAATTTTAAGCTCTTTTGCACGGGAAATGTTGCATGGGTCATTTTTTCCCATCAAAATAATTATGTTAGTTACCCTTTTGAGGACATTATATATAAATAGTAAAAATGTTTTTAAGTCAACTGAAGATTTTAATGTATTTCTTTTCACATAATAACAAAAAAAGAAAAAAAAAATTGTAATATTGTATCGTACTTTAACTTTTCTCTCCACCGTATACAGCTCTCTTAATTTGTTCGCACAAAAATTTCGCACTTACGATGTCGCACGGGACCAACTTTCTAAAAGTACCAAGATCACAAATATTCTCATTTTTCAGCATGATTTTTATACACTTGAAAAGTGTATATTAATTTTGCCCAGAAGTTTGTAACGCATAGAAATATTCATTTCCGACCCCATAAACTATATATATTCTTGATCAGGACGACGAGCCGAGTTCATTTCCGCTTGTCCGTCCGTCCGTCTGTCCGTCTGTCCGTCTGTCTGTCCGTCTGTCCGTCTGTCTGTTTCTACGCAAACTAGTCTCTCAGTTTTAAAGCTATCGAGCTGAAATTTTGCACAGAGTCTTCTTTTTACTGCACGCAACTAATATGTCGGAACCGGCCGGATCGGATGACTATATCATATAGCTGCCATAGGAACGATCGGTCTAAGAACTAGTTCTAGTGAGAAAAACTTTTTTGTTTTCTATCGTAGCGTCACTAATCTTGGTATATGTTAGTTTTATATGCTTCCACATAATTCTGGAAAAATGTATCAAAATCGGATCACTATAGCATATAGCTGCCATAGGAACGATCGGTCGAAAAATAAGTCTTTGTGAGAAAAACTTTTTTGATTTCCATCGTAGCGTCTTCAATCGTAGTATATGTCTGTTTTATATGTTTCCACAAAATTCTGGAGAAATTTATCAAAATCGGATGACTATATATAGCTGCCATATAAACGGACGGTCAAAAAACTACTTCTAGGAGAAAAACTTTTTGTTTTCCATCGTAGCGTCACTTATCTTGGTATATGTTAGTTTAATATGCTTTCACATAATTCTGGAAAAATTTATCAAAATCGGATAACTATAGCATATAGCTGCCATATAAACGGTCGGTCAAAAAACAAGTTCTAGTGAGAAAACTTTTTTCTTTTCCATCGTAGCGTCACTAATCTGGTATATGTTAGTTTTATATGCTTTCACATAATTCTGGAAAAATTTATCAAAATCGGATGACTATAGCATATAGCTGCCATAGGACCGATCGGTCGGAAAATGTGATTTACTAAGAAAAGTTTTTTTTTTATGGTATCAAATTTTTATTATCAATGATTTTAAAATTTTAAATATCTGATATCTATATCCTATATATATTTTACCGGTTAAATCAGTTGGAGTAAAGTTTTTCAAGTGTATTAAAACTTCGGCACAGTCGAAGTTAGCTTTGCCTTCTCGTTTTTTTATAAAACAGTGTTGGAAAATAGTGTTCCTGTACCTGTCCCAGATACCTGATCCCAGATCCATGATGGCAGATCCCTGATCCCACTTCCTTAATCCCAGATGCCTGATCTCACATCCCTGATCCCAGATTTATGATCCCAGATTTATGATTCCCGATTCCTGATCCCAATTATTATACCCTTGCAGAGGGTATATTAAAATTGTCACGATGTTTGTAACGCATAGAAGGAAGCATTTCCGACCACATAAAGTATATATATTCTTGATCAGCATGACGAGCTGAGTTCATTTCCGTTTGTCCGTCTGTCCGTCTGTCCGTCCGTCCGTCTGTCCGTCTGTTTCTATGCTATCTCCTCCCTCAGTTTTAAAGCTATCTTGACCAAACTTTGCAAAAAGTTTTTAAATACACATACGCTGCACATTTGTCGGAATCGGCCGGATCGGATGACTATATCATATAGCTGCCATAGGAACGATCGGACCAAAAACTAGTTCTAGTGAGAAAAACTTTTTTGTTTTCCATCGTAGCGTCACCAATCGTGGTATACATTAGTTTTATATGCGTCCACACAATTCTGGAAAAATTTATAAAAATCGGATGACTATAGCATATAGCTGCCATATAAACGGTCGGTCCAAAAACCAATTCTTGTGAGAAAAATTTTTTTGTTTTCCATCGTAGCGTCACCAATCGTAGTATATATTAGTTTTATATATTTTCACACAATTCTGAAAAAATTTATCAAAATCGGATGACTATAGCATATAGCTGCCATATAAACGGTCGTCCCAAAAACTAGTTCTAGTGAGAAAAACTTTTTTGTTTTCCATCGTAGCGTCACCAATCGTGGTATACATTAGTTTTATATGCGTCCACACAATTCTGGAAAAATTTATAAAAATCGGATGACTATAGCATATAGCTGCCATATAAACGGTCGGTCCAAAAACCAATTCTTGTGAGAAAAACTTTTTTGTTTTCCATCGTAGCGTCACCAATCGAGGTATATATAAGTTTTATATGCGTCCACACAATTCTGGAAAAATTTATCAAAATCGGATGACTATAGCATATAGCTGCCAAAGGATCGATCGGTCTAAAAACTAATTCTTATGAGAAAAACTTTTTTGTTATCTATGGTAGCGCCTTTCAAAAACTGCAAGGGTATTTATAACATCGGCGTAGCCGATGTTAGCCTTCTATTTTTTTAAATAAAACCCTTATTATTGTTTCAGAAATAACTATTACAAAATCCAATTCAATATTTGACGGACAAAAGTAAACTGGTAATTTCCCAACTGGACTTTGCTTTACGGCAGTAGCTAATTGGACTGCGTCGCTTCAGTTTCGTTTTCCAACCAGATGAGCGATAGCACTAGTTTACAGCGAAAAAGACCCATTGAAGCCATTATTTTTTAATGATATATTTTAGAATGCTGAACTCAAAAATGAATTTCAAAATTTTTTCTATGGATGCGTTTTTGAGTTAGAATTTTTTTCAGTTTTTCGGTAGGTACCCATACCTTTTAAGCCATATCTCGAGTTAAAAATAGTGGATCGAGTCAAGCAAGGAATTAATCAAAAGGGTATGCAATTCCTAATAATCTAGTTCAATAACATTTTCCAATCGGTTTAGTAGTTTGAAAGTTAGAAGCAAAAATATTTCGAAAAAAATGATATTTTTCTCAAAAACGTGAAAAATTTGATTTTCAAAAATCTGTAAATGATTGAAAATTAAAATCAAAAAATAGTTTTTACTTTAACACTCACGAATTGTACTTTTACGAAGACAATAAAGTATTGATGTCGAAAATCTGTGGATAAATAGCGAAGTTGTGAGCAATTTTGTAAAAGTACTAAGAGTGAAATTTGACTATTTTACGTGTTTATTAAAAAAACTAAAAAAAATTCTAACTCAAAAACGTATCCATAGAAAAATTGTTGAATTTCATTTTTAAGTTCAGCATTCCAAACTACATAAGAAAAAAATAACAGCTTCAATGGGTATTTTTATTTTTTTATTTTTGTAAACTAGTGTAATCAGTTTGGGGCTCAAATGAAAATCAGATTTAAGATTTTATAAAATTTTTAAGTCCCATATTCCATATATTTCTAAGATTATTCCTTGAAATTTTCAAGTTAAAAATGATTTTAAAGCTTATTGGTCGAAAATTTAAAATTGAAAAAAAAAGTTAAGATCAATTTTAAGGACTACCATAGGGAGCTAAAAAAAATGATTTTGAGTCCGATCGAATTTTAAACATTTTTTTTTTTTTGGCGCAATTTGTACACCTATTTTCCCTTTAATAGGAAGAACTTTACAGTTTCGGCGGCATATATAATGAATATTTGGTGATCGAACCTTCTGTAACATGCCGGGTTGGTTGCTGCAGCTGGCCTTGTTATGATATTTTCATTCCACCTAAAAATCTAAAACAAACAACAGAAAACTCAATGGGAATATGTTTTTTGGAATCTCAATCTTTATAAATAGATGACAATCATCCGTGCACATAATAAAAGATTTTATTGGATTCATGATAAGATTTCGATGAACGGTGCTTCAACTTAGACCACCTTGTAGCGACCCTTATTAACATGATGCGCTGAACTGAGCTTAAGCAGCTCCTCCTTAATGAGACGTGTAATCTCGCGTTTGGCCTTTTGCACGGCCAGTTCGCTGCAGCTTTCGATGGCCAGATAGAGTTTACGCTCGCCATCGGGCGGATTTTTGCCCTGCGGCACAAAGGTGCCACGTACAGTGAGACCCGCCTCCGAGTATTCGGAGATCTGGGCCAATGCCTCCTTGGAGGTGACCTTCCAGCGAGCCTGCTGGGGGAAATCATTGATTTCCAGCTCCTCCTCGTATTTGGTGAAGGAATTCGTATTGGTGCCCACCAGATTAAGGCCCAGGGCACCATCCTCATCTTCCTTGGGCTGATAGTTGAGCTTGTTGTTTAGCTTGGCGGCCATTTGCTCGGCCACCGTGCGGGCCGTCAGCATGGGTTGGGCTGAGGCGGCGCCATGCGGACCCTTAGTAATGGCCTCGGCAGCCACCTGGCTGACCTTGGTATCCAAATTCTTGCTGCTGTTGATTTTTGAGGCCAGACGCTTGGCCAGTTCCAGTTTGTCCGAACCCAAGCCGGCCGCTGCCGGAGGCTGAGTGGTAGTCAGGGCCGTAGCCGAGTTTATTGTCAGAGCAGCAGCAGCAGCAGCTGCTGCCTGGGCAGCGGCCGAGGCTAAGCCCACAGAGCCACCACCGGCGGCGGCGGCGGCTACAGCAGCAGCAGCGGTGGCAGCCACCGAGGCGGCAGAGGTATCCTTGACCGTGCGCTTGGCCGCAAATATTTGCTCAATCTGCTGATCGATATCCTGTTCAATGTCCTCATCATCATCAGAATCAGCTAGACCCAAGGCGGCCTTTTGCAGTTTCTTGCTCTCCTTGACCGCATTGAACTCTTGCTCATCGAACTTAAAGCCTTTGCCGCTGAAACCGCCGCCAGTGTGCACCGTTTTGCCCTCCGCCTCCTGGGCAGACTTGTAATCCGTCCAGAGCGTCTGCAGCTCACTGGGCACCTGCGTGCCGGATAGATCCAGGGCACGTACTATGTCACCCGCATAGCGACTCTGCTCGTGCGTGATAAAGGTGTAGGCACTACCCTTCTTGCCCGCTCGACCCGTTCGACCGCATCTGTAGGGAAAAAAAAAAAACTCTTAAAATTTCAACTAAATGAAATGAATGACGTACTACCTGTGCACATAGTCCTCATAGTGATTGGGCACATCATAGTTAACCACCAGGATGAGATCCTTGACATCCAGTCCACGTGCCGCCACCGAGGTGGCAATCAACAGTCTCACCTTGCCCGACTTGAAGTCAATGATGGTGGAATCCCGATCGAACTGATCGATGCCGCCATGGAGACTCATGCAGGGATACGAGGCCTTCATGAGGTCACGCAACAGAATGTCGGCATTTTCCTGTTTATCCACAAACACAATAATGCTGCCCGCCTCCTGGTAAATGCCCAGCAGTTCCAGCAGCTTAAAGAATTTCGCATCATCATTGAGTATGACCACATTCTGTTCCACATCCTTGCACACCACCGAACGTCCACCCACAATGACTTCAATCGGTTTCTTAAGGATGCGTCTGGCCAAGGCCTCCATTTGCCGCGGAAAGGTGGCACTGAACATTACGGTCTGACGATCGGGTCGCACATTGTCAATGATGCGCATCACTTGGGGCTCAAAGCCCATGTCAAACATGCGATCTGCCTCATCCAGAACAATATAGGTGACACGTCGCAGATTCGTAACGCGGCCAGAGTTGGCAGCCAGCATATCAATCATACGTCCAGGCGTGCACACAATGATCTCCGCTCCGCGCTTCAATTCGGCTATCTGCTCCGAAATGCCGGTGCCGCCATACACACACACCGGCCTCAGTCCCAGGGATTTGCTAAATTTGCGTATATCCTTGCCAATCTGCATGCACAGCTCTCGCGTTGGTGCCATAATGATGGCTATGGCCCCATCACCATCCTCCAGCCCGGGCTGATCCAGAATATGCCTAAACATTGGTAAAATGAATGCCAACGTCTTGCCACTGCCAGTTTTAGCAATACCTATCAGATCCCGGCCAGACATAATGGCCGGTATGGCCTGACATTGAATGGGTGTGGGCTTCTCGAAACCAAGCTTGCGCAGGACATCCATCTCCTTCTTGCTGACGCCGCACTGGGCCCAGGTCTGTGGAAATTTGGGACTGGAATTAGCATTTGACAATGGATTAGCGGGGCAATTACTCACCTTAATGGGTTTGGGACATCCCTTGCCCTTCACCTGTACCCCCTCCAAATCGGTGCGATATTTCTCCACCTCGGTTGGGGTCATGCGTGCCAATTCGGGCACCTCCACATAGAAGTTCTTGCGGAATGGCGCATAACTCACCGAGGAATGATCAATTTTGGCCAACTCCTTGCGATGTTTCATGGCCAGATTAACGGCTGTGTCGCGTATATCCTCCAGTTCATCCTCACTGGAATATTCCAGACTGTCCATATTCTGTTCAATAAGTTCGCCCTTCTTTACCTGGTTGGTCTTCTTTTTGGCCACGCCTGTCAGAATGACCACGCCCTGAGCCTTGGAGGGCGGATTAACGAAATTATTGACACGACGCATCTCTTTGTTGACCTCCTGCATATAGGCATCCAAGGGATCAATATCATCATCCGGCTCGGGCTCTGGAGCTGGAGCTGGTGGAGGCTCTGCCATGACAGCGGGTGCCACCACCTCCTCCCTCTCCCTGTGCACCACTTCTATTTTGGGCATTTCCTTTTTAACCTTCGCCTCTGGTTTAATGGGCACAGGTAAGGGTTCCTTTGGCTCCGGTTTTGTGGCCGCCGGCGCCACCAAGTCCATACTCAGCTTGACCTTGCCAAAGGTGGGACGCTTCATGGGCGAAAACTTGGACTCGACCATATCATCGTCGAAACGTTTTCTAATGCTATGGAACTTGGAGGGCGGTGAATCTGGTTCCGTTTCCTTCTTAATGCCCTCCAATGGTGGCGCCGGATTGCTGTCATCCTCTTCGGATTCGTCTTCAAGACTCCATTTCTTGGCTGTTTTGGCCACCTGAGCGGGTAGAGCGGTTGGTGCTTTAGTGTCTCTTTTGCGTTCGGCTCGCCAGCGTTCTATGCGTTCGCGACGCTTGATCATCTCCTGCTCCAGCCGGCGCTGTTGCTCCTCTTTGTCAATTTCTTCTTCCTCCTCGTCGTTCGAAGAGCTGGACGAGGGCACGGGAATGACTAGAGGTAGGGAGGCGGCCGCATTGGCAGCACTAATTTCTCGATCTCGCTGACGTTCTCGCTCCCGTTCGCGGTCCTTCTCGCGATGCTCGCGCTCCTTATCCCGCTCACGCTGGCGATCGCGATCCCTTTCCCGCTCCTTGTCTTGGCGCCTGCTATTTAATGGAAGGGGATGAGTTCAAATCATTACCTACGTCTGACGGGGCACTTACTTGTCCTTGTCATAGTCCTTGGACCGGGAACGTTTTCGTCTTTTCTCATCACGCGATCGATTTGACTCCTTGCCACGTTTGCGTTCCTCGCGCCGACTGCCGCCTCCTCCACCATTGCGTGAGGATTTGCCCAACTCATAGTCTCGACTCCGACTGCTGCGCTCCCGTTCCCGCTCCCGATCTCTGTCCCGCTCCCTGTCGCGTTCCCGCTCTCGGTCACGCCTTTAAATAAATCACAGCTAAGCAGGCGAGTGCTTGGACATGTTAAGCATTTTTAAACTTACCCAGAACTTTTCGACATTTGCCTCCCTTGGGTGGGTGATGTGTGAACGCCGAAGCCGGCTGCACCTGCTCGTTAATAACGCCTACAACTCCAACAGAGGCTGCTTCTTAGCTCTACTTATCAGATGATCACGCTTAAGTCATGCAAGCGAAGGCTTCTGAATTTTCCTTTAATTTTCTTCAAGGAAAGCAGGAACAACTTTTCCCAATCGTTTCAGATTATTCAGGACTTATCGATTACATTGCCATCGATAAGAGTAATCGATATGTTGAGGCTGTCGTTGCCAGACTAGCACATTTTGGTCGCGGATCTAGTAAGTTTTAACCGTTCAACTCGTTCGCTCGCCAGCACATATAATGCCGCTTGCGAACATTTTTTTTATAACAATTCTACAATTTCTATACCCTTGCAGAGGGTATATTATAATTGTCACGATGTTTGTAACGCAGTGAAGGAAGCATTTCCGACCATATTCTTGATCAGCATGACGAGCTGGCATAAAGTTTTTCAAGTGTATTAAAACTTCGGCACAGTCGAATTTAGCTTTGCCTTCTCGTTAATTCTTTCTTTGGCTACCATCTTCGGCTGTTCTTCTACTGGACCGATTTTAATGAATGCAAATTAAAAATTGGAAACATTTATAACACAAAATTTTAATTTAAAACTTTCCCTCCCTGCTCAATCGGAACCAGCACGAACCACACTCATCGGTCAATAAACCTATCGATAGACTTATTCACCCATCGCTAACCGCGGCATCTAGGTTTTACTTGATGTTAAGTATTTATTTATTGATGGCCAATGACGATTCCAAGCTAGATTAAATTTATTGACAAATTTAATTCGCTTTTGGTCACATCTTTAGAACAATTCCTTATCATTTGCGGAAAAAGATTTGAATTTTAAACTGCACCACCTAGGTGGCAACTCCAGACGCTCGCACGTGTTAAGGCGCCTCTCCAACTGGTATAAACAAAACCATGCTGCCCCACATCGAGATCATAGTGGGCACCTACGAGGAATTCCTGCTAGGCTACCAGCTGACTCAGCCGGATGACGCTGGCGCGGTAAAACTTAAGCAAACATTTGCCGACAAATCGCATGCCGGTTCCATTAAATGCCTGGCCGTTCAGGGTCAGTGGATAGCCAGCGGTGGCAGTGATGATCGCATCTTTGTCTATGACATGCGTTCG
Organism: Lordiphosa mommai; assembly: GCA_018904225.1. NCBI lineage: Eukaryota > Metazoa > Arthropoda > Insecta > Diptera > Drosophilidae > Lordiphosa > Lordiphosa mommai. The sequence goes on along the minus strand of JAEIFT010000131.1, from coordinate 431,605 downwards.
CGTAAGCAATCCCAGATCCTGCTCAGTCATGCGGGTACCATCAACACGTTGACATTCTCGCCCGATGTGACGCATCTGTTGTCGGGCAGCGCCGATGGACACATGATAGCCACACGCGTTGGCAGCTGGACCACTGAGGGGGATTGGCGCAAGGCCCATGCTGGAACACCAGTCACTCATATCAGTTGTCATCCCAGCAGTAAACTGGCCCTTTCCCTGGGCGGTGATCAGATATTACACACCTGGAATCTGGTTAAGGGTCGGGTGGCCTACAAGACCAACTTGAAGAGTAAGCGTACACTGGGCAGTTGTCCCGAATGCTTATCCTGGTCGGCAGATGGTGAGCATTTTACGCTGAGCGGTCCCTTGGTCTTGGAAGTGTGGGACATCAAGACGGCTCAGGTGATTAGGAGAGCTAAAATGCCGGCTAAGCCAATTTGCGTGACCTGGCTAAACGAAACGGAGTGCCTAACAGGTTTGGAAAATGGCCAAGTAGCCTGGATATCGCTCAAGCAACAGGATGAAGAGGCAGTGGTAAGTCAAGTTGAGATTTTCTTTAAATTTGTATAAATTATTAATTAATTGGTAATTTCAGCCCAAATTATTGCCAGCTCATGCGGCCAGGGTCAAGGCTTTGGCTTATATGAGGGACACACTAGCCACTGTCTCCAGGTGAGTAGTGAATTGGTTGTAAAGGCAACCACTTGGTTTAAACTCAAACTCTCTCTCTCTTTTAGTGCGGGAGAAATCAAGTTGTGGCATTGCAAACTGGAGGAACAGCAGCTGGAACTCTTGGCTGGCATCAACATAGACTGTAGACCCACTTGTTTGGGTCTGTTAGATCTCTCGCAGTTTGGAGATGTGCGTACACAGGCGGCTTCACTAACCGAAACCCAGGCAAAGCCCAAGGAAAGTCCAGCTATAAAAAAACAAGCCACTAAGCCGGCACCCAAGGGTTTTGTGACCATAGAATATGAGCAGGAAGCCAAGCCCGAGAGCAGCTCCAAGCAGCAGCAGAAGCAACAAAAAAAGCCTAAAAAGGCGAATATGTTAGCGAAAGATGATGCAGAGGAGGAGGAGGAGCAGGACGATAGCGACAGTGAAGATTCTTTCAACAGCGACTCAGATTCAGATTCCTCCAGTCAGCCACAGCCGCAACGTAGACCCACCAAACGCAAATCCGCTGCCGCGCCAGCACCTGCAGCCAAATCCAAAAGCAAATTGAAAAAAAAATAATTTAACATTTTTATGTTCTTTGTAATAAAGTGTAAAATGATTACACTAGTTTACAGCGAAGTTGAAGACATTATTTTTTTAATGATGTATTTTGAAATGCTGAACTCAAAAATGAATTTCAAAAATTTAAAAAAAAATAACAGCTTCAATTGGTCTTTAATTTTTATTTTTATTATTTTTGTAAACTAGTCTTCCACATTATACAGCATACGCATGGCCTGCTCATTGGGTATCGAGTGATTTGTGTAGCTGGCCAAAAATGTGGAGAAACGAGGATTATTCAATGCACTCAACGGAATTTGGGCATCACTCAAGGCGTTACACAAATCCATATTGAACTTATCATCTGTCCCACTGACTGCATCGCCATTCTCAATATCAATACCCACACTAATGGAATTCACCGCGGCTTCAGTTTCATCTGGAACAATCATTTCGGGCAAAACCTTATTCGCCTGAAGAGCCTCCTGATGCCGATTGCTGGCCACATGTTGTACCAACTGGATTCGTCGATTGGCTGCGATCTAAAAATAATGGCAGAATTATGAATCTGAAAAAAAAAACGAAAGTGGTCTTCATTTACCAATCGCACACACACATTGCAGAACATGAAACCATCGTACGGAGTGAAACAATTCTGACCCAGTTGCTTTTTCCATTTGTATAACAAATGGGTTTTAGTATTACGCTTGGGCATGATGTGCGATACGACTTGACTGTATTCTCTCGTCTCAGGAAGCAGAAAAGAAATTCCTCTAAAACTGACAAATTAAAGGAAATTTTTCATTTTTGACATTGACATTGGACGACAGGGTTGACTTGGATTTTGGTTTGGAGTGACAACATAATCAGTCAACTTGGCATAAAATCAAAGATCAAAACAATACCTAGATGCGACAACATGGTGGAAAGTCTATTAAGCTCGATTCTTGTGTCCTAAATGACTTAAATAAAGAACAATATGAATTTTAGTTCCTATAAAAGTAGGATTTATTTCGTTGACTATTTGAATATGTATATATCTTATAAGGATAACAATTCCAGCAGTTGCCTCGCTCTATCTCTCTCTCTTTCTCACTAGACTGTAAAGTATGCATGTGTGGTAAAAAAATCTTTTATCTGATCCAGGAAATAATACCGGAACCGTTAACTGAAATAAACCGATTCAAGTCAACTACCGGTATCGAAACCGGAACCGATATTAAAATTCGTTTAAGAACCGAAAACCGTTAACCGGTATAATAGGAACCGAAAAAACCGGAACCATACCGAATCGTTAAAACCGGTACTGTTTCGGTTTCATATGTTTTATTTTATTCATTTATGATTATTACAAATATATACTCAGGAAACAGTTTTCATTTGAGAAATTCGCCCTTCAAGAATAACCAGAATCAATTTTTTTTCAGTTATATAAGATATAGAAAACAAATTCTAAAAAGCGGAAAAACTTTTCTGTGGTAAATATAAGCCCTCTAATTAAATGTAAAGGATTTCTAAGCAAGGAATAATACCGTAAACGGAACCGAAACAGTTAACCAAAATAAACCGTTTCAAGCCACGTACCGGTATCGAAACCGGAACCGATATTACATTTTTTTTAAGAACCGAAAACCGTTAACCGTTATAATAGGAACCGAAAAAAACGTAACCATACCGAAACGCTAATACAGGTACTTTTTCCGTTTCCAGTTAAAATATTCAATTGGTAAAATAGCAATACATACACTGAGAAGAAAGTCTTACATTTCAGAAATTCGCCTTACAGAATAATCAGAATCAAATCCTCTTTTAAAGATATATAAGATACAGGAAAAAATGTTTATAAAAAAGTGTTAAAACTTTTCTTTGCTAAATATAAGCCCTCTAATTAAATGTAAAGGATTTCCAAGTCTTCGAAAAATAGAAATGCTATAAAAATGTGTCACAACAGCAAAAATCTACCTCGATCAAACACGGTACAATATCTTTAAAAGCGCACGGTAGATTTCTATAAGAATCGAAATTTATATTGCTCTAATTCTAAAGAGATGGTACATGTCAGCCGAAAATTCGCGAAATTTAGTACTATTTTCAACTGATAAAAGAGCAATATATATACTGAGAAGAAAGTCATACATTTCAGAAATTCGCCCTTACAATTCGCCCACTAATTAAATGTAAAGGATTTCTAAGTCTTAGAAAAAAAAATGTAGATCAAATCAATATCAATATTAGAAATAATGTTTCAGAATTTTATTAAAATTTCGCTATACAAAAAAAATCTTGTTTAATATTTCGCTAAATTTATTATCAGGTAAAGCTAAGGCATATTTTATGTTACCAACTGATTTTGCGATTTTTAGAGCTAATATAACTGATATTTGAGTATTTTACCAGCCTTTTATGAGCTATTTTGGGCCGTAGTCTTATAGTATAGGTTCAAATCTATACAAATCACTGTGAATCTCTATTTTTGGCGAAAATACGGTAGAATCAAGAGCGACACAAGAATAGAGAATTCCTTAATTTTTGGTTTCAGGGATACCACTGAAAGCCTGGACAGAAGTATTTAACGAAATTGTTCGTCCAAAAATAAAAATGCTAGAAATCGGTAAAAAAAAATGTTTTATGTGGGATATTCGTAGACCCTTTTGTAGTTCTATTACATCCACTATTTTTTTTTTGGATATCTTGAAATAATTTAAATTTGTGAATATTAAAAAATATTATTATTATACTGGTACCGGCATACCGAAATAAAAATGTGAATACCGTATCGGAACCAAAAACCGAAATAAACTGAAAACCGAAATAGAACCTTTAACCGAAATTCTCATTTGGAACCGATATTCGTTTTGGGATTAATCCCTGTTTAAAAATATATTATTTAATCACAAAATGTCCAGCTTAGATTCTTTGTTTTGCTTAGAACTCGACTTTAGTTCATCTGATAAGTATTGATGATTTAAATATATGTTTAGAAGGTTCGAATAATCTGTCTTCAAAATTGTGGGAGATATGAGGATTTTTCCGAATTGCGGAGATGGCAACTCTCGTTCATCTGATCGGAAAACGGTGTAATGATGAGAGAAATAATTCTCTGGAAGGTCCGAACAAGCTAACTCCATTGCAGGAGGCGAAAGGACCGTGGCAAATATTTGAAACAAACTTAATCTGCGTGCAGACGATACAAGTCTTCACTGCTTTTTAAGTCTCTAGGTATTCATACAGACGGGCGGACAGACGTACATTTGCACGAACTTAGTATACCCTTTTTACTCTACGGGTAACGAGTATTAAAACCTTTTTATTTTTAATGGCAGCGCCTTTATACTTATTAATCATAAATATTATCTGCTTTAACACTATTTCTTTCCAAAAAGTCTTTAAATACACATAGGCTGCATATTTGTCGGAATTGGCCGGATCGGATGACTATATCATAAAGCTGCCATAGGAACGATCGGTCGAAAAACTAGTTCTGGAGAGAAAAACTTTTTTGTTATCTAATGGTAACGTCTTTAAAAAACTGCAGAGCCGATGTTAGTCTTTTTTTTATTTTTCAAATAAAAAAAAACTAACAAAAGTAGGCGATGGCAACATTTTCAAACTCAAATTTTGTGGAAAGGCAGCCGTATTAGCAATTGTTATCATAGTTGCTCGAGCATCCCAACTGAGAGGAGCAAATATTGGACTTTACATTTCTTATTTTTTTTTTAATAAATATTTTATAAGTACTTGAATAATTTTTTAGAATTTCGATGGAAACCTTTTTATTAATTGTGAACTTAACGTTTCTTAATTTATATTTTATTTTATAGTAAGCTCTCGGGCGAATATTTTCTTCTTATTTTTTTTTTAAGTGTTACGCAATCTCTCTCTCGTTCTCGATATCGATCAAATTCCCACCTATCTCAGAATTTTGCCTATAAACAAAAGCAAAAACAATCAAAGTAAAACCGAACTGTTTGCAATTCCGCATGAGCGGATGGTTTGGCCCAAGTTTTACTCAATTAAAATAGAGAAGCAATTTATTTAATTATTTTTATTTTCTTGAACGTTATTAAAAATGAAATTTTGTTACACCGCTGTGACTAGGACAATCTTTATTAGTTGATCCAGTACTTGTAGTGTTGGGCTAAGTCCGTACATCTTTATTTATATATACTAGCTATATACACGGCGTTGCTCGGGCTCTAAAAAAAGTTGATTAATTTTTTCTTTGACACAGTTCTAAAATATTTTTCATATCAGTTTCCACAACGCTCGACTTTTTGCAAGGCGTGGTTCAGAATACATACCCAATTACGTGGGTTGCTATTTAAGTTTCTGGCCATTTTAGGACCAATTGGCCTTTTCCGAAAAAAAGTTTGGACTTTTATCGATAAAAGCTCCATACAAGTCTTTCATGTGTGACCACGTTTGATATCGATTAACGATTAATCAAAAAATTACCTCGGCAGATTAATGGAATTAGCTCGTGAACATTTTCGTGCAATTATTTTTCACAACTTTCGACGTGGATTATCACGACAAGAGTGCAACGATGAACTTAAATCTTTGAATGGCGATGAAGCACCATCCTATAGCACTGTGAAAAATTGACGACGCTCGCTCGAAGACGAAGGTCGTCCAAAAACAGTCGTTGTGCCAGAAAACATTGATGCCGTGCGTGAACTGATAATGCAAGATCGTCATGTGACATACCGTGAGATAGAAGCATCATTGGGCATTTCTTCCACCAGCATACATTCGATATTGCATGAACACCTGGGCGTTAAAAAGGTTTGTTCTCGTTGGATCCCGCACAATTTGACAATCGCTCAAAAAAAAGGCTCGTGTGGATTGGTGCAAAGAAATTTTGAAAAAATATAATCACGGTGTTTCAAAAAACGTTTATAAGATCGTCACAGGTGACGAATCATGGATCTATGCTTATGAGCCCGAAACAAAACTGCAATCGACCGTGTGGGTCTTCGAAGACAAGCCAAATCCAACGAAAGTTGTTCGTGGAAGAAGCACTTCGAAGCAAATGGTCGCCTGTTTCTTCGGTAAAACTGGTCATGTGGCGACTGTTCCGCTTGAGCAACGCAGGACGGTCAATTCTGAGTGGTACACCACAATTTGTTTGCCTGAAGTCTTCGGAGAAATTCGAAAAACGAACAAGAGAAGACAGATCATTGTGCACCATGACAATGCGAGCTTTCACACATCAGCTCACACCAGCGCCTTTTTGACCGCCCAAAACGTCGAATTGATGGGTCATCCGCCGTACAGCCCTTACTTGGCACCCAATGACTTCTTTTTATTTCCGCACATCAAGGGAAAAATGCGTGATCAACGATTTTCGTCGCCAGAAGATGCTGTTGAAGAGTTCAAAAACCAGGTTTTGGAGGTGTCTCAATCGAAGTGGAAAAAGTGCTTCGACAAATGGTTTGAGCGCCTGCAAAAGTGTATAAATTTTGCTGGAGAATACTTTGAAAAACAATAAAACCATTTTTCATCATAAATAATCGCGTTTTCATTACACTAGTTTACAGCGAAAAAGACCCATTGAAGCCATTATTTTTTAATGATGTATTATGGAATGCTGAACTCAAAAATGAATTTCAAAAAATTTTGTATGGATACGTTTTTGAGTTAGAATTTTTTTTTAGTTTTTCGGTAGGTACCCATACCTTTTAAGCCATATCTCGAGTAACAAACTTTAGATGAAGTCAAGCAAGGGATTAATCAAAAGGTTATTCAATTTCCAATAATCTAGTCACAGAACATTTTCCAATCGGTTTAGTAGTTTAAAAGTTAGAAGCAAAAATATTTCGAAAAAATGATTTTTTTCCAAAACGTGAAAAATTAAAGATTTCTAAAACTGTAAATGGTTGAAAATAAAAATCAAAAAATTTTTTAAGTTTCTATCTTGAGATATGTCATAAAATGTAAGGGTACCTACCGAAAAAACTGAAAAAAATTCTAACTCAAAAACGTATCCATACAAAAATTTTTGAATTTAATTTTTGAGCTCAGCATTCCAAAGTACATCATTAAAAAATAACAGCTTTAATGGGTCTTTATTTTTTTTTATTTTTGTAAACTAGTGTTATTAGGCCAGAAATATATATAGCATCCTACGTAGTTGGCAATACAATGAATGATGTTGAAAAATTCGCTGAGTGCTGTAAAAAACCAAAAATCAAATATAATCTTTATATCAAATTCATTTTATAAATTTTTTATCCAACTGTATATTTTTCATTCTTTTTTTCCTCCCTTCATTAGTCTTGAAAATGCCTAACCCATTGTCTGCCGGCTCGCCTTCTCGCACACTCCAATTCCTGCAATCTCTGATCCATTTGGTATCCCGTGCCCCTGCGCTTGGGATTTTTTTTCAAGAAGCGTATGGCATTATCTATGCGCAGAGCAGCATACGTCTGGATATACTCGTAATGATTTTTAAAGAAATGGAAATGATCGGTAGCCTGTCCGACCATTCCCAAAATCAGCAAAGACAATGGCAATGTGAGAGCTCCAATCCAACACGCTTCATATCTGGCATAAGTGCTCACCGAAACTATGCCCGTGACCAGAAATATAGTTTTAGCCAGCACGATAGCAAGATATTCCATTGTTGGCCATATTATATGCATGCCCACCTCCAGTAAGAAAATGGCAATCGCCGTTTCAACGACATATTTGATAGCCGGTGTCATAAAACGGAAACGTCGTGGTATCAGACGATTGTCATAGATGAGATCTAAAATGGCCGCACATACAATGACCGTGGGTAGTGTAGGTCCCGGTGAAGGTGTCTCTGAATACGGTTTTAAATAGATGGATATACCAAATATTAAATGAAGGAGGCCGGCAATGCTCACGGCAATAGCAGAGGCCATTATTAACTGTGGGAAAGAATGGTAAGTTGAGAAAATTCAATGAGAGCAGCACATAAAACTTACCTAATCAGAATTTCGATTATAATGGCTGATTTTTAGACCAAAATTGATTGCAAGTGGACTAAAAAAAATACATAAAAGTAAAGAACAAAAATTTCAAATACTTATACTGGACAGTTACTAAAATTTTAAGTTTGTTTGATTTAAATTTACAAACTCAAAAGTGAAATGTAAATGCTGGAATACGATGATTTGAAAATATTTTAAGTGCACAGAAAACATATTGGTGATTCCATAAAAAATTTTTCACTTGGATTTTTTTTAGGTTATAATTTTAGATAAGATAATTTTTTTTTTAAATTTTCAGGGTTTTACCAAAATATGACTAATTCACGGTGAAATTTTTTTAAAAAATTGAAGATTAAAAAAAATTCAATTATTTATAATTGCTTGCTACGGCAAACTGTTGGTAAAAAAAATATGTAAAAAAATCTGTAAAATTGCATCCGATCCCAAACTTCTTAGTTAGTCGCACTTTAAAATTATGCCAATTTTTTATTGCCTACCAAATCGCGAAAATTTGAAAACAAAAATTATTTGCCGCGATAAGGTATCTTTTTATACCCTTGCAGAGGGTATATTAAAATTGTCATGATGGTTGTAACGCATAGAAGGAAGCATCTTCGACCCCTTAAAGTATATATTCTTGATCAGCATGACGAGCTGAGTCGATATAGCCAAGTCCGTCTGTCCGTCCGTCCGTCTGTTTCCATGTTATCTCCTCCCTTAGTTTTAAAGCTATCTTGACCAAACTTTGCGAAAAGTCTTTAAATACATATAGGCTGCACATTTGTCGAAATGGGCCGGATCAGAAGACTATATCATATAGCTGCCATAGGAACAATAGTTTCAAAAACTAGTTCTAGTGAGAAAAACTTTTTTGTTTTCTATCGTAGCGTCCCCAATCTTTGTATATATTAGTTTTATATGCTTTCACATATTTTTGAAAAAATTTATCAAAATCGGATGTCTTTAGCATATAGCTGCCATAGAAACGATCGGTCTAAAAACTAGTTCTAGTATGAAAAACTTTTTTGTTCTCCATCGTAGCATTACCAATCGTGGTATTATATGCTTTCACATAATACCGGAAAAATTTTATTAAAATCGGATGACTATAGCATATAGCTGCCATAGGACGGATCGGTGGGAAAATGTGTTTTATTAAGAAAAGTTTTTTTTTATGGTATCAAATTTTTATTATCAATGATTTAAAAATTTTAAATATCTGATAGCTATATCCTATATATATTTTACCGGCTTAATCAGTTGGAGTAAAGTTTTTCAAGTGTATTAAAACTTCGGCACAGTCGAAGTTAGCTTTGCCTTCTCGTTAAAATTCGCTTAAATGGACCGTGGTCGGATCGGTCTATAATTGATTCTGTCTTTACACTCCCCGAAATTTCATTAAAGCCATTATATTTTAATCAGAAAAATTTGTTTTTGTTAAAGAAAGAGCCTAATTTTGCAATTCTTTATGAAAAACTTCAGGTTTTTTTTTTTTTGCAAAATTTAATTAAAGCCATGAAAAAATTAAAATATTAATAAAATTTGTTAAATAAAAAATCTATTCGTTTTACTGTATAAACATTATTCTTAAACTAATATATTTCAAACAATAGGTTTACATACAAAACATTTAAAATCCTGATCTGATCACATAACTGGAACTTAGACATTCATTGAAAAAAAAAAAAAATAATAATAATTTATCGTGCCAATCAATTACCGCACTTAACACATATAAGTCACCTTGTAGATTTTTTTTGGAAAACTAGTATTTAAATTCTATTGAATAAGATGGCGCACAGCGCAGCAATTCAAGTCCTGAAGTTCCTGTCCTTAAAGATAAATACGAAACGTTTGACGTTCTGTTACCCTTTTGTTACACATCGGACACTTGTGAGTGGTCCTTATGGCCGTTTGAATGCAGCTCTGGCAAAACACATGACCGCATTTCGTTGATATTGGATTTCTTCGTGCTACGCTCTCCAAGCATACAGGACATTTATAGGAATTGTCCTGCTGGGATATGTTTGACTCAAGGGACGAATTAGCACCGCCTGTACGTGTTGGCGTTGTTATATAAGTTTCGTCCAGGCTAATGGTGGCTGGTGTTGATCCAGACGATCGGTCTGGGGTACACAAATCGATGATTGCAACTGGAGTGCGATTTGAGGGAAATCCATTGTACACTGGACTACGCAAAACTAATCGACGACTGCTACGCACTATTGCGGGTGTCGAGGTAAATAAATCGAAATCATGTTGAATGCGTTCAATTTCGGCCAGCAAGCTGTTGTTGTCGGGCGACTCTCTCAACCTGGCCAGAAAATTCTCCTGGATTGTGTTCAAATGCGATGTGGAAGCTTCGTCCACACTCGACGTGTCGTTTGTGCTGCTTTCGTCGCTGCTCAAATTGTAGCGCAAACTGGAGTTGGCGTTGACCCATTCGCTGGGGCTTGAGGGTGGCGTTCCATAACTGTCAGCTTGATGCTCAACGCCAGATTCTTCGTCAGTTGTTGTACTTAAGTTGTCAAGCATGGACTGAGATCCAGAGCTGAACGTTGAATCGGACATGATTTATTGGACAAATGTGACGTTGATAGCTAGTTAATCCAAAATCCTAAGTGCAAATTTTTTAGACTTTTCACTTCAACCAAAATACCGCAATTTCGTGGCTTAGGTATGAGACTTTTGACGATAGAAGAGAGAAGCTCAAGCTCGACTTTTATATACCCTGTAACCATAACCAATACAGTGAGTTAAGATAACGCATTGCACAGTTCCGTTATTCGGAAAGAGCGTAAAGAGAACCAAAATCAAGCCAAAACTTATCACGAATTTTTTATAACTATATAAGATCTATTGATCAGTATGTACATTGTACAATAACATAGAACTTTGTACTTGAATCCAGTTCAAACGATGACAATAGTACGGCAAGTATGAAAATACTTGATTCAAGTACAAAGTTCTTATTTCAAGTTCGATTTTTCCAATCTTAATTTTAGACCGTTTCGAGATCGAATATACTAAGTACATTTCGAACAATATTAACATCTTTTTAATCATTCTTTTAGTTCGCAAAAGTCTTAAGTCAAACCCGTTAACTCCTAAAACTAGAATTTGTGGTATCCCTAAACTTAAAAAAAAAAATAGCATCTCCTCCAAAAATGGAGATCTTTCGCGATTTGAATAAACCCATACTATAAGACTACGGTCCAATATAGCCCATAATAAGCTGGTAAAATACTCAAAGCGGTATTACAGCTCTGAAAAATTGGAAACGTAAAATCTGCATAAGCTTTTACTTCCACTACATTTTTCTAAATATTAAAACCAAATTTTCTTATAATAGGAAATAATATTTATTAATTTAAGAGCAAAATTTGATTTAGGTCAAAAAACTTCATTTCTAAAATATTTATTAAAATTTTTCTTCAGAAATTTTTTACAAATAATTATAGGGTCTATATTTATCAAAGAATGTTTAACCGCTTTTTAGAAATTATGTTTCTATATCCTTAAATAAAGAATTTGATTTTGCTTTTTCTAAAATGTAAGACTTTTGACCAGTTGAAATACATTTCTGAAATAATCACAAGTCAATAAGATAAACAATATGAATTCGTAACAGTACCGGTGTTAGCGTTTCGGTATAGTTCCGTTTTTTTTCGGTTCCGGACAACGGGTTTCGGTTTTAAAAAAATTGTAATATCGGTTTCGGTATCGTACCACGGTTCCGGAAATATTCCCTGGTTTTAGCCTAGTAAAAGATTACTCGACAATCAACAGACTTTTTAACTTGAAATTCGGTTTACATTGTAATAGCTACAATCCCTGATCCAAAATATTTAAAAGCGTCCTGGGTCACTTTTCCCAGACTTAGGCCCTCCGCACACGGCTCGTATCGTCATCGCAGCGTCATCGTCTCGTCAAAAATTTACCGATACGATACGAAAACGATACGGCTATAGCTCCGCATACGAAGCAATTTTCAATCGTCAAAACACAAAGCGTAAACATGAAAAGCGATGAAGACTAATTAAAATATCTTCGTCATCGAAATCTTGGGTGCAAAAATGCAACCCGAAGATTATTTTTGAAACTGAAAAAATTAGCAGAAGTCGATATAAAATTTCACACATTTTACTAAATGTCATAAAATACATTTAAGGAGTGGATAATGGTAGTAAAGCCTTAAAATGCACAAATTTGATAATTTGGGCTGACATTTTTTCATTAAAACATATGAAACTCATTGAAAAATGTAAGCAAACAGCAAGCGTACGCTCGTACACGACGAGAAGCGACTGCCACTGCTTGACGATAGTCGTCATGCTGCATGCATGTTGCGGACGAGTCGTGTGCGGACGGCCTTTTTCGGCTATGCCCTTTATGTAAAAAATAATTTTAAATCGTAATCCCTTACAGAGTTTTGGTATATATAGTTAAGCAGTCGGTAAGTTGACTATAATGATAATAAAGACCACTTAAACTTAAAAAAAAAAAGAAGAATGTTGACCAAGAATATAGGCGTGAAAGATCACTTAAGCCTTGACACAATCAGGCCACGAAAATTTCTTCTTTAGATTGTTCGACAGGTAACACAACAAATTTATATATATTTTTTTTGTTTTGCCCCTGCTTAGGCACTTTTTATACCCTTGCAGAGGGTATATTAAAATTGTCACGATGTTTGTAACGCAGTGAAGGAAACATTTCCGACCACATAAAGTATATATATTCTTGATCAGCATGACGAGCTGAGTTCATTTCCGTCTGTCCGTCTGTCCGTCCGTCCGTCCGTCTGTCCGTCTGTTTCTATGCTATCTCCTCCCTCAGTTTTGAAGCTATCTTGACCAAACTTTGCAAAAACTCTTTAAATACAAATACGCTGCACATTTGTCGGAATCGGCCGGATCGGATGACTATATCATATAGCTGCCATAGGAACGATCGGTCCAAAAACTAGTTCTAATGAGAAAAACTTTTTTGTTTTCTATCGTAGCATCACCAATCGTGGTATATATTAGTTTTATATGCTTACACACAATTCTGAAAAAATTGATCAAAATCGGATGACTATAGCATATAGCTGCCAAATAAACGGTTGGTCCAAAAAATAGTTCTAGTGGGAAAAACTTTTTTGTTTTCCATCGTAGCATCACCAATCGTGGTATATATTAGTTTTATATGCTTTCACATAATAAAGGAAAAATTTATCAAAATCGGATGACTATATTATATAGCTCCCATAGAAACGGTCGGTTGGAAAACGAGTTCTAGTGAGAAAAACTTTTTTGTTTTCTATCGTAGCGTCCCCAATCTTGGTATATATTAGTTTTATATGCTTTCACATAATTTTGAAAAAATTGATCAAAATCGGATGACTATAGCATATAGCTGCCATAGGACCGATCAGTGGGAAAATGTGTTTTAATAGGAAAAGTTTTTTTTTATGGTATCAAATTTTTATTATCAATGATTTAAAAATTTTAAATAACTGATATCGATATCCTATATATATTTTACCGGTTAAATCAGTTGGATTAAAGTTTTTCAATTGTATTAAAACTTTGGCGCAGTCGAAGTGCCCCTGCTTAGGAACTTCTTATTACCCTAAAACTGCTGTTAAAATAAATAAAAATAAATTTCACCAAAACGGATTTGGTAATGCGGGTCATACAGTACAAGAGATGCAAATAATAAAGAAAAAAAAATGAAGAAAAATAGAAAAAAAATCAAAATATTTATTTAGGTAGTCGTTTGTGTTGTGTTTTCTCACCGACTGGTGGTTCTCGACTGATTTCCTAAATAATAATATTTAGGCGGTCAAATTTGTTCGTCTCCATAGGCCTACTTAGGTTTAAAGTATGGCGGCAACAGGCCGCGTTATACTATACTAGCTATATACCCGGCTCTGCTCGGGTCTTACAACTTTATTAAAATTTTTTTTTTACAAAATTAAGACAATTTGTATACCGTTTTTGAGAAAGAATAGTTATTTGAGTAGAATAGCTTATGGGGTCGATAATGAATATTTCTTCTTCTGGACTATATTAAATTCAACCTATATACAAAAATAAAGCTTTTGCATATAGTCCATATTCACTGTATCATGACTTTAGCGCTCAGAAGCAAACACAACACAAAGCTTAGCTGAGTCGCGCCTTCATTAATGACATCCCGGTTCTCTTTTACGCTCTTCCCGAATAACGGAATTGAGCAATGCTCTATCTTAACTCACTGTGTTGGTTATGGTTATAGGGTGGTATATTTATCTATCGACAAAGTCTCATACCTAAGTTAAACATAGTCCCCAAATTTTTCCAAAAAATTATGTCCGATTCATCGTTCAGCCCTGCAGCTCAGTCCTTAGTTTCTCTAAGCCACGACAGCGAAGAATTTAGCGTTGAGCATCAATCTGAGAGTCATGGAACACCACCTTTAAGCCCCAGCGTATGGGCCAACTCCAGTGTGTGCTACAATTTGAGCAGCGACGAAAGCAGCACAAACGACCCAGCCAATGTGGATGAAGCTTCCACATCGCATTTGAACACAACCCAGGAGGATTGGCTGGTCAGGTTGCAAGAGTCGCCCAACAATGGCAATATGGTGGCCGAAATTGAACGCATTCATCATATTTATGAAAATATTGAACGTGATTTAGGTTTGTTTATCACAGACTGGAAAAGACGCAGCAGCAACAGCTCGGTGCCTGCTGCCTCGACAACCGACTCGATAGTGCCTCGATCTCCCGCAAATCCGGCTCCAGTTCCAATCATCGATTTGTGTACGCCAGACCAATCGTCTGGACCAACAACAGCCACCATTGGTGGCTCCAATCCGTCCCTTGAGTCGAACATATCCCAGCAGGACAATTCCTATAAATGTCCTGTATGCTTGGAGAGCGTAACTCAAGGTAATCCAATATCAACAAAATGCGGTCATGTCTTTTGCCAGAGCTGCATCCAAACGGCCATAAGGACCACTCACAAGTGTCCGTTGTGTAACAAAAGGCTTACAGCACGTCAAACGTTTCGTATTTATCTTTAAGGCCTGGCGCTGTGCGCCACCTTATCCATTAAGGCCTCTTTACCATCTGGAATATACATAAAAACTTCAATCGGCACAATCATTCATATGAATAGAAACACTTTTGAAAAGCTCTGACAGCTGAATGCTTTTGCAGGCATAGTGCCGAAATAAATTTGTATGCCATCTGGAATAACGCCAATAGATTTCATATTTATTAAATAATTTATTCCTTTACTTTACTTTATCATAAATGAAAATCCAAGTTCTAGTTATGAGGTCAAATCAGTATTTATAATGTTCAGAAAGTGAATCTGTTGTTGGATACAACTTAATTTAAGAACGATATTTATACAGTCGTCGGCACAATTATTATAACAAATTAATTTTCATAAATATATCATTATATCTTTTTTAAGAAAAATTCGAAAATTTCGACATTTTTTGGGATACAGTTACACTGCTCGACAAAATTACAATCGATTTTTCCCCAATGGACTAAACCAACTTTTCTAAAGTATTTTCGGCCGCTAAACAGGAAAATCACCATATAGCAAGTTTAAAAACAAAATGACCGAGATAAAACTTGATCAAGTATTTCGTATTCACACAAAAATGTGCTAGGGTAAGAGGTTTAATTCTATTCGTTTTTGATAAACAACAGGGAATAATACCGTAACCGGAACCGTTAACCGAAATAAACCGTTTCAAGCCACGTACCGGTATCGAAACCGGAACCGATATTACAATTTTTTTGAGAACCGAAAACCGTTTACCGTTATAATCGGAACCGAAAAAACCGGAACTATACCGAAACGCTTGTATCGGTACTGTTTCGGTTTCTTATTATTTATTTAATTGATTTATGATTATTTCAAATAAATATTTCAACTGGTAAAATAGCAATATACACCCAAGAAAAAGTCTTAAGAATAACCAGAAACAAATTCTCTTTTTAAGATATATAAGATATAGAAAAAAAAGTTTCTAAATAGCGGAAAAACTTTTCTTTGGTAAATATAAGCCCTCTAAATGTAAAGGATTTCTTAGTCTAACTCTCGCTTAAATATAGAAATGTTAAAAAGACGATAATATAAATTTTAGAAATTAAGTTTCTGCATTTAAATCCAATGTCGCCCTAAAAAAATTCTGTTTAAATATTTCGAAAAATGTAATTTAAGGAAAAGCTGAGGCAGATTTTTCAGATGTTTCCAACTGTTTTTTGTGTATTTGATGTGATATACCTGATATTTGAGTATTTTACTATTTTTAGCGGAGATACGGCAGATCTTAAATCGGAATACTTCGAACCATTATTAAGAAATATTTTTCAGCTTTATGAAAAATGGCCCTAAGACGAGTTTTACTGGGCGACATA
The DNA here is from genome assembly GCA_018904225.1 of Lordiphosa mommai. NCBI lineage: Eukaryota > Metazoa > Arthropoda > Insecta > Diptera > Drosophilidae > Lordiphosa > Lordiphosa mommai. Next base: position 415,018 of record JAEIFT010000131.1, on the reverse strand, counting down.
AGAATAAAGAATTCCTGAATTCAAGGAATATTTTTCTGAGTTTAGGAATACCACTGGAAGCGCTGACATACGTGTAAGCGTTTAGTGAAATTGGTAGTTCAAAAATAAACAAGACTAGTAATCTGTATATGGGGCGTTCTTTCTCAAACGTCCCAGTCAAAAAATGAAAATTTTTGGATTGGCTTCATACTTTGGTGAATTGTTATCCTATATGAAGGTAATAAATTCCCAAAATATTAACTCATTAAAAAAAATAAAGGGGTGGGGTGGCGGGTGGGTGGTGGAAATGAGGGTGGAAGTTTTGATATTTTAAGTGACATTGGTATTTTTAAAATCGTATAACTATGACAAAACTTTATCGATTTGAAATTATGAATATGTCATTTTAAAGCATTTTTCATGTACTTTTTGAAAAAAATAACAAAAATAAAAAAAAATTAAAATTCACCCCGTATTTTTCAAAATTAACCGTTATTTTTCAATTTTGTCCCAAATGGGTATTTTTAAAAAAAAAATTTTAATTTTTTTTTGAAAAGATTAGGTCTTTTCCTATAAAATGTGTAAATATTATAGTGGGACAACAATAAGTTTTTATTATCTTCCCAATCGAAAATCTAGCTTTTTCGCTATTTCTCGAAAACTGCCCCATTAAAAAATTTTGGGTCTTGACTTTCCGACTCAGCAGACGGTTTTTGGGATCGAAAATGCTGTGAGCTGCGGCGGCTGAATCGTTTTTCCGGCACTTATAGAACTAGGAATTCTTAAAAAAAAAATTCTTTTCAATCAGTGTTTGAAAAACTGCGGGCATTGGTACTCTAAACTCTATTATATAGCTTCGAATTGGAACCAAACTATCATCTTCTTGTACAAAAGTTACAGAAATGCCATTTGAATTTATGATGACTGAAACTGGGAAAACAATGCTGACACTTTTTATAAAGTTTTGAGGTGAAGTATTTTCATACAAAGATTCTGGTGACAGAAAAAGGTTTTGGGTTTTGGTCATTCTTCAACGCTGAAGTTGAGTGTCTTCAGTCGGGTCAACATTATAAAGACAAAGGTCAGAAACAAAATGGACATGGACATTAAGGTTGAGTAAAATAAAATTTGTTTTTATTTGGTTTTTTCCTGGGTTATGATGCATCGAAAAATCATACAGGAGATTAAAAAAAACAAGTAAGAAAGTCGGTCAAGCCCGACTGTAATATACTCTGTACCTGTTTGTACCTGTATTGCGGTTCGATAAGTAATGATGAGTAGAATATATGCCTAGAAGGTTCGAAACACCAACCAAAATTCGATTGAGTTTTAAATTGGGGTGGCAACTTATATCGTTATCGACGGAAAACAGTAGGGTTCGATAAGAAAAGTAGAATATATGTCAAGGTCGAACAACCTAACTCCAAAAAATGCGGGATATTTGAGGTGTTTTTCAAATTGCGGGGGTGGCAACTCTACTATCGCTCATCTGATCGGAAAACGATGTATGGGAGCTCGATGAGTAATGATGAGTAGAATATATGCCTAGAAGCCTCGAACAACCTATCTCCAAAGTTGCGGGATATTTGAGATGTTTTTGAAATTGCGGGGGTGGCAACTCTACTATCGTTCATCTGATCGGAAAACGATGTATGGGGGCTCGATAAGAAATTATAAGTAGAATATATGTCTAGAAGGTTCGAACAACTTAACTCCAAAATTGTAAAAGATATACGGTTTTTTTCGATTTGCGGGGGAGGCAGGGGGCGTGGCAAAAAAAAAACTAAACTTGATCTGCCTGCAAGTAAAAGAAATATATGTTCCATACACCTCAAACCTCTATCTCTTACCATCTCTGAGATCTCAGCGTTCATACGGACAGACGGACATGTCTATATCGACTCGGCTGTTGATGCTGATCAAGAATATATATACTTTATAGGGTCGGAGATGCTTCCTTCTGGCTGTTACACACATTTGCACAAACCCAATATACTCTTTGTACCTTCGGTACAGAGTATAACAAACAAAACTTTTGTGTGGTAAACAAAAATCTAAATGAATATTTGTATTGCTTTTAAATGAAATATTTCCTTAGTCCAATTAGTTGATTTGTTTTTCTGGGCACTTACTTTGGCCTTCCCAAGACTTTATACTGACCTTTGCTGAAATATGTCGAAATGGTCTCTAGCCCTTTAAAAAATGCATTTTGTTTACTTTAAGTACCACTAATATTTATAATATTCTTAACTCGCTGATCTTTATTACATAATCATTTTGTTAACATTATCAACAATTACTAATCTGTATACATTTAAAGGGAACCGCCTCTGAATAACCGAATTGCGGCTCCCTTTGTTAACAATAATTTCGGGTTCAACACGCGCGAGCGCAAATGCTTCTTATGGAGATGGGGGGGGAGCTGTGGGGTACGCTTTTCAGTTGGCCAAAAAGTAATGCAACAGCTTAAGGTAAATGCGTTCCAACAGCGGCCATAGGTGCTCGATCAGGAATTGCAGCAGGTGTCTAAGCGGCGGGCACAGCGTGCACATGTAGTCCGTAAGGGCGTCCAGCACGCGCAGCAGTAAGGGTCAGTTGTTGCGCTCCAATTCAATATAGAAGTTGTTGCTGCTGCCGCAATCGCTGTCCTCCCAATTTGTAATTGGATAACACCCATCGGTACGTTTCTTACAGCTATATATCCAGGCCATGGGCTCTTTGAATTTGTTGATATGCGCCAGATTCAGAAAGACATACAGACTGGGATGTTCGATATAGGCGGAGCATTTGTAACACCACACGGACAAATCACGAAAACTCAATGACAATGGATGCGCATAGCGTTGGGAATGCTGTTCCATATGCTCGTTAATGTAGCGACCACATCCGATGCGCAGACAACTCAAACACATCCAATTCTCCACCAGAGAAAAGCACACTTCGCAGGGTTTATTTGTGTTTATTGCTGCGAAGGGAAAAGAAGATAAATGGATGCGTTAATATATATATAAATATAAAAGAACACTTGCACTGTACACAACAATAACAAACAGAAAAAAACATTAAAAATGCTACAAAGCTTCTCAATGTAAGCAGCAGAATTTTACAAATAACCAAAACACCAACGAAAAATACCCTTCCACATGTTAAACTAAACCAAAAAAAAGAAACCGCCTATAAAGAAGTATGAGAAAATCGATGCTACCTCGACAACAACATGACTTTGAGCAAAAAAAAAAATTTGAGAAATATTGTATGTATTGTATTATTTTGTATTTTGCCCAGAAATTTGTATAAATAAATTCTTGATTGATTGATGCTAATATGTCGAAACCGACCGCATCAGATGACTATATCTTATAGCTACCATAGTTTCGATTGGTAGGAAAATGGGTTCAATTTAGAAGTAACCAAACCGATTCTTAATTATTCTGGATTTACTATATCTGACATCTATATTCCATATATGTATATCATATCGCTAATTGTGTGTGTAAATTTAAAAAAATAGGGGGGGTTTGGGTTTTGTGTATTTTCATAAACAAAAAACCCAAAACCTATCTATTTGTTCCATTGCAGTCTGTGTGTGAAAGTTAATTCTCGGTGAAAACTATTGTTGCAGTGAACATAAATAAAACCTTTTACCAAAAAAAAAAAAAATTTAAAAACTATTAAAATTAAAATTAAAAAAAAAAAATTGTTTTTCAAAAAAAATCAATATCTTTTTTTTAAAATTTAATTTTAAGCACTTTCGCACGGGACATATCGTACGGAAATTTTTCCATCTTTTTGACGAAATCATATATAAACAAGCTTAGTAAAAATGTTTTTTAATCAACAGAAAATTTAATGTTGTTATTTTCACATAACAAAAAACAACAACAATTTTTCAAAAATATTGAATTGTCCTTCAACTTTTATTTCCACCGATTGCAACTCTCACAATTTTTTCGCCGGCCGTATTCAATCATTTAGATTACGATTTAACAAGAAATAAATCATTTATGTAAGAAAATTATTTTAATTTTACAGTTACAATGTCGCACGGGACCATCTTTATATAAGTCCCAAAAATCACAAATCATCTTATTTTGAAGCAAGGTTTTTTTTCATTTGAATTGTATAAAAAAAACTCCATTTGTACTCAATATTGGATAAGCTTTCTGCATGTACTTTTGACGCACTGATAAAAACATTTTTTTTTCAATGTCGCACGGGACATCGTTTTTTGCAATCGCATAGTCTTTTATGCATTTTTTTCACTCTTTAAACCCTTGAAAAGATTTAAAAAATCAAAAGTCAATGCAAAATGCATATATGCATTTCCGCGGTCACAAACGCGACATTCGGTCGCCAAGGAATTGCAAGAAAATTTTTTTTTATTTTAAATTTTTTTTAACGCATTTTAGTTGCTGAATATTTAGTGTAAAAGGTAGGTTCTGTCGATTTGATGCGAGTAACATATTACCAAAAAACCATGGGATTTAGCACGCGACAAAAATGGAAGTAGCTTTCGACTGCATTTGGAAAAATGCATAAATCTGCGAAATGTGAAAAAATAATTGAAAGCTATTTTTTTTTTACCTAAATGGGAGAATATTGTAGCTTTCAATTGATAGATTCCATGATCAAATATTTGCACTAGTTTTTTTTTATAAGCCTAAGAATTATTTAGCACGCGACATATTTTCCGTCACCTTTGTTTTATAAATTAGTTTAATTAAACGCATAGAAGAAAGCATTTCCGACCCTATAAACTCTATATATATTCCTGATCAGCATGACAAGTTGACTATTAATATCCATGTCCATCCGTCATTTTCTATGCAGGGAGGATACTGCATTGAGTTTTTCAGCTATCTTGATAAAAGTTTGCACGTAGTTTTGATTTAACATGTAGCATACAAATTCGTCGGAATCGGTCGAATCGGATGACTATAGCATACAGTCCAAAAATATGTTCTAGTGATACAAAAATGTTTTATTAATTTTATAATTAATTCTGCTAAGTTTAATCAATATCTTACGACTATATCCATAGCTGGCATTGAACCGATCGGTCTGAAAAATGGTTAAGCGAGAATCGTTTTTTTTTTTTTATAATGATTCAAACTTGTCATTTATATATTTTTTATGCTTTCACATAATTCGACAAAGATAGATTGATCGCCCAGTTGCCATAGGTGAGGTCGGTCAAAAAATTTGTCTTAGTAAGAAAAATTTGTTTGTTTTCAATGTCTTAAAACTTGCCAGTTATAAGAATTATCAGCTCTTAAGACAATTTTGTCGAGCTTGACCAAGTTCAGATACATTTTTGGTATAGCTTCATATTGCTTACGTTTTTTTGGGATCTATTTTAATCTTATTTAAGTACCGTATTGATACTCAGTTTTCAGGCCAATTTTTCATAGAAATTTCAAAAAGGGATAAAAACATTATATTATCAAATTTGAGACATTTTATTAAAATAATGTTAACAAATCAATTGTTTATTAACATTAAATTTTTTTTGTCTCGGTGGACCTTTTGGCGGAAATGCCCATATCAAAACAAAAAGTTAAAGAAATATATCAAAATGAGAAACGTTGCACTTGCGCGACTTTGCTTTTAAATATCTCGAAGTGGGTTTTGAATTAATGTAAAATTGGTTTATATTAATTAAATTATTGTCTTTTTAAAACAAACTGTTCGGGTGGAAATATATTCATTTTACTTATAATTTATAGCGCAAGTCACAACCTAATCATAAGCGATGATTTATGTTTTAAATTCCATTATACCGAATCGGAATCAAAATAAATTAGGAACCGAAAAAAAAACTTTTACCGAAACATCCAATTCGGAACGTACTGAAACCAGTTCCGGGGAACTGAAGTTCGTTTCGGCAAAAGAGAAAACACGGAAAACATTTTCCACATTTTGATTATTGAAATAGTTTGATTAGAAAAATTCATGCAAAATTCGTCAAAGCAAAACATAAATATAGCAACTACACACACACACGCACATATTTACAAGCGGGATAGGGAAAGAGAGAGAGAGAGAAATATATACAGTTTTGCAAAAGAGAAAGCAACATTTTTCCGGGGTTTCTTTATATGTTTTGCTTACATGGCGGCGCCTCCTTGCACAACTGGTCCAAGTGTGGACATGTCTTGCGCGGATAAACGGCATACATTTGCCCAGACTCAAGCTCCTGGCTCCGCCGCAAGCACAGTGAGCGAGAGAGGGAGAGTGGGAGTGAGTGGGTTGGGGAGGGATAAAAGAGTTGACACATTAGTCTTTTAAATCTATCAGCATCTGCTATGCGCTTGGGCCTACCTCCGAATGATCCGCCATATATTCGGTGAGCGTTTTTACCTTGACTTTGGGCTTGCTGCCGCTGGGCCGCTCCTGACCACAGTCGGGCAGATGATCGCCTTGGGGTCCGCCCGCCGCTCCTTGGGCATCGTCATTTGAGATATTCAACTGCTGCAAGGAAGCGGCAAGAAAATCCTCGTTGTTATTCTCACCGCGGCCATGAGGCAGGCGACAGCCCACGAAAGCCAACGATTTCCAATGCTGGCGCTGAATCTCGAGGCAGGATTGCAGTGTTTCAAGGCAACTCTGGAAGGCCACTGTCGGTGGCCTATGAGCGGTACCGCAAGTGCTTAACTGAGGCGTGGGCATGGGATCACCGAGCAGCGTTTTAGTGCACATGGTCATGGCATAGGAAATGGAGTTAACATTGTAGCCACCCTCTAGGCACACAATAATCCGACCGCCAGCCAATGCGGACAACCAATGTGTGAAGAGGCCATAGCCCTCGGGTGTAACCTTGCAGCCACCCAAAGGATCACCAATGGCCGCATCAAAACCGGCGGATACCAACACCAGCTGAGGATCAAACTCATAGGCAATGGGCATAATCAGTTGCTGGAAGGCCAGAGCATACTCCAGATCACCCATGCCCTTCTGCAAGATTAGAGGTGGGTAATCAAACATTTTACGATTCCATCAATAAGCAACACACACTCACCTTATTCCAGGGTATGTTCACATTAAATCCCCTGCCCGCCTGCTTGCCCACCATATCGAAGTTGCCATCTGGTCCCTTGGGGAAGAAGGCTCCATGCTCATAGCGATGCACTGAGATGTATAGAACTTTCGGATTCGATTCAAAAATATGCTGAGTCCCATTGCCATGATGGACATCCCAATCCACAATGAGTACACGCTGTAGACCAAAATCACGAATGGCATACTGCGCCGCAATGGCCACATTATTGAAGATACAAAATCCATGCGGCTGCTCCGGCTCGGCATGATGACCCGGCGGACGGACATTGCATATGCCGCTGCGTGTCTCACCGCGCAGCACACTGTCGACGGCCTGGAGGACCGAACCGGCGGCCAAAGTGGCGCAATCGAAGGTTCGCGGATGCAGATACACCGAATTGTAACCCGCTCCCAGTTGCTGTAGATCTTCGGGATCCCGATTCAGCAGCCTGCGCACCGAATTCACATGCGTGCGTGTGTGGGCCAGACACACCTCATCCGTGGTGGCCATTCTAGCTGTGAGATGCTTCATGCGGCCCAGCAGTTGATAATCTTCGTGCATCTGATGAATGTGCCTGATGCGCATGGGTTGTTCCGGGTGGCCAGCATCATGGAGATTACAATGCTGCAGCATCTGGACATCGTATGCATAACAAACGCGTATTGTGGGCGACGAAAGTTTAGTTTCCGCATGCAATACCCGCAGACGAGCCAAATTTCGAGCATCCACTTCGGCGGGCAGGGCCAGGGCGGTGCCCCGTGTGGGATAGCGATCCATGGGCGGCGGTCCACCTATCCAAACACGCTGCACATGATGCAAATCCGTATTGAGCTCGCCCATTACCTGCAATTCGGAGGCATCGTATGTTTTCTGAAGCTGCAGGCAGCGCCAGTAGGGACGATGTACGAAAATGCAGTTGAGCAAAGCCTCGCTGAGTTGAGGAAGTGGCGTTTGCAGGCGTTCCACCAGTGGCGGGCAGGGATCTCCCAAGAGAGCACGTAACGTTAGAGCTGCTCCCTCGGCCAGGGAGTCCAGGCAATAGCCACCCTCCAGAACCACAGCCACCCGACAGTCAGCCAAACGCAGCAACGGATTGAGCAAGTGTGGATAACATGCGGGAGTCACCTCCATCTCACCCTCCGGACAACCCAAGGCCGCATCATACCCAGCCGAGACAATAATCAACTCCGGCTGATACTCTAGGGCCACGGGGAGAAGCAACTGCTGGAATATGGCCAAATAATCGCCATTGCCCATGCCCGTGGCATTGAGGGGCACATTGAAATTGTAACCAGTGCCCGGACCCTCACCTATGGCATGGTAGTCCGATTCGTGCAAATGTGGCCAGAAGCTGCCGTACTCAAAGCGATGGATGGAGAAGTAAAGCACCCTATATAGCCGATGAAAGAACAGAATGAGTAAATTTTTCCTTAATTCACATATTAAATTTTGAAACCCACCTGGGATCATTGTAGAAGAAACGCTGTGTCCCTTGGCCATGGTGCACATCATAGTCAATAATCAGAATCCTCTGTAGATTGTGCTGGTCCAAGGCATGCTGGGCAGCCAAAGCCACATTATTGAAGAAGCAATAGCCATTGAATTCAGATTTCATTGCATGATGCCCGGGTGGCCGGATAATGGCCATACCATTCTGTGCCTTGCCTGTGATGAGTTGATCCACCAGCTCTATGGTCGAACCACTGGCCAGTAGGGATAACTCAAAAGTGGACTGCAAAATAAAAGGGATGATTGGGATTAGTATTTACGTATTTTTAAGAGCAACTAAATTTTATATGTAGACTCCCATAATTTCGAATATCGGATCTGGTACCGGTTCCGATACGTACTGAAATGAGAATATCGGTTAAAGGTTCTATTTCGGTTTACAGTTTATTTCGGTTTTCGGTTCCGATACCGGTACTCAGATTTTTATTTCGGTATACCGGTACGTACCGGTATGTACCGGTATAATTTAAAAATTCTTTAATTCGAAGATAAAATAGAACGAATAGCAACCTACACAACAGATTTTAGTTATAAAGAAGAAAAAATTAAACATAATAAACTTCACCCCAGAAAACAAATGTCCTAATAATACTTTTTATTTCGGTATACCGGTACGTACCGATATAAGTATAATTTTTTTTATATATTTAGAAATTCTAATAGTTTCAAGATATAAAAAAAAAATGTATAAATGTAATAGAACTACAAAATTTACTTCTAAGAATATGCCAGATAAAAACGATATCTTAAAATATACCGATTTTTAGCTTTTTTTATTAAAAAAAAAAATAGAATTAAGGAATTCTCTATTCTCATAATATAATCCGTTCTATAATTTGTCGCATCTCCTTTAAAAATAGAGATATTTAGCGAATTGGATAGATTTGACCCATACTATAAGACAACGGTCCAATATAGCTCATATTACGCTGGTGAAACACTCAAAGGGTTAAGTATAATTAGCTCTAAAAACATAAAAACAGATTGAAACATTGCATTACATTTTTCGAAATATTAAATGCTCGATTGCTACCAAAATTATTTGGTCAGCTGCAAATTAAGCTTTCAAGTTGACCCTAAAAATTTGTATACCTTTGTTAATTCGAAACGTAAGTCTTCTCGTTTCCCACCTTCACTTTCTCTAAATAATCAAATGGCTGATAATGATGTGGACATTGCCAACTTGTTCGCAACATTTTTTTAGCGTTGTTATTCCTCCTCTTCTCCTAAATTGGGGGTTTCGTACCCTTATCCGATTGCACACTCCTCCTGCATTTATTCACCTGTCTTGGATTCGGAGAGTCTGCTGTCTGGGCTTAGATCGGTTGAGTCATCCTTCAGTCCGGGCCCTGACAATATTCCAAGTTGTGTACTTAAATATTGCGCTGACTCTTTGTGTTTGCCCCTGCTAAAACTCTTTAACCTGTCTCTGGAACTTGGCGACTTTCTTAGCTATTGGAAGGAGTCTTAAATTATTCCTATCCACAAAAAGGGACCCAAGTCAGTAGTATCAAATTACAGGGGCATCTCCAAGCTTTCTGCAATTCCAAAACTGTTTGAGTCGATCATAACTACTCAATTGCAGCATTTCTGTCGCTCAGTAATTTCCCCGGCTCAACACGGATTTATGAAAAAGCGTTCTGTTAATACAGAGCTTACAACTCTTGTCAATACGAGTTTTGTAAATAAGCAGCAAACGGATGTTATATATACAGACTTTAGCAAGGCCTTTGATTCCGTTAATCATGAGCTCCTTACACACAAACTTTATCTGCTTGGCTTCCCTCCTAAGCTACTCAATTGGATCAAGGCTTATTTGTGTGATCGGTCCCAGAGAGTAAGCTTTAATTCGATGTTTTCAAAACCCATTCACGTATTCTCTGGTGTACCCCAAGGCAGTCATCTGGGTCCCTTGCTTTTAAATTTATTTTTAAATGATATTCGTTAATGTATGCTGACGATCTTAAACTTTGCCTATCTTATAATGATCCAGTGTCACCTCTTCTCTTGCAACGGGACTTAAACTCTCTGAATGTGTGGTGCATGATCAACAGACTCCCACTTTCACAAAATTGCTCACAACTTCGCTATTTATCCACAGATTTTCGTTATCAATACCTTATTTTCATCGTAAAAGTACAAATCGTGAGTGTTAAAGAAAAAATAATTTTTTGATTTTAATTTTCAACCATTTACAGATTTTAGAAAATCAAATATTTCACGTTTTTTAGAAAAAAAAGCATTCTTTTCGAAATATTTTTGCTTCTAACTTTCAAACTACTAAACCGATTGGAATATGTTCTTTAACTAGATTATTAGGAATTGTATACGCTTTTGATTTATCCCTTGGTTGACTCCAGCTAAAGTTTGTAACTCGAGATATGGCTTAAAAGGTATGGGTACCTGCCGAAAAACTAAAAAAAAAATTCTAACACAGAAACGTATCCATACAAAAATTTTTCAATTTCATTATTGAGTTCAGCTTTCCAAAATACATCATTAAAAAATAAAGGCTTCAATGGGTATTTTGCTGTAAACAGGTGTTATCGAACAGTGTGAACTCAGCTTTAGATACAATGAGAGCGAACGTTAAAATATAATTTTTATATATGTAAAAGTGATAGACAAAAAAATATATGTATATGCCGACAACTGAACAATAGTAGACAAAAGCTTAACTCGTCTGAGTATGACTTTCTTACTAACCGATTTAATCTATACCAGCTTTACATATAAAATTGGTTGAAGTGTTTACAAGAAAAAACAACAATCAACCCTCGTTGTTTCGAACATACATACACACAGTTGCATTTCCATTGTAATCTAATCTAAGGCAAAAACAAACAGAAATTATCTCCCAGGCTAAATTAGCTAGAAGGTTACTCCCATTGTTTTTTTGAATATGCAATTCAAGGTTGGAATAATTTTTTTACCACTTACCGGATGTATATAGATGGAGTCAAAACGTGAGCTCAATTCCTCCATACGCTCATCATCGCGTACTCCTGAGGTCTGCTCCAGTTTCTCAAAGTGTTCGGCAGTGTGCAGTTGTAGGATCTCAGATTTGGAGGCTCTTCTGGCGGGTAGCTGGAGGCAGCGATCCACTAACTTCAGCTCGCGACAGCTGTCAAATAAAGTAAATTGAATTGATTCTATATTTATTGTCCACATCAAAACTTACCGCTCCATGACGCGGGTGAAGCGTTCGGGTCGCTCCCAATGCAATTCATCCCAGAGACAACAGTGCTGGCTCATGGACTCATCATAGATAAGGGCGGTGGGACCACGCAGCATGCCCTTGGCATTGACAGCCTGGAAGAAAGAATGTTTTGGGTTTAGATTAGCAGCAGCAGCAGCAGCAGTTGCTCCGTACTTACGTTCTGAAAGATATCCGTCACACTCTCCTGCATTGCTGCCACATTGCTTTGCGTCTTCAACATATTCCGTGCCCGACGTTTTGCCTCTAAGAGCGCTGCGCTCGGTTTGCGAGCTTCCCCTCCATTCGCTGTCGTTGTCGTCGTTGCTGTCGCTGATGATGATGTGGTTGATTTCACCATGGCGCGAGTCTGGATCTTGGACTGCTGAGCGCTGCGTCGCGTTACTATAGGTGAGCTCTGATCGCGGGGGAGAGATTTAATAAGAGAGTTGATTTGGGGTGAGACTTGTTTTTGCTCTTCGTGCATAATGGGTGTCTAGTTGTAGGTTGAGGCGCCGCTGTTGTATCTTCAAGACCAATCAAAAAATAGTTTCGCGATATATCTAACCTCTATATTTCGGGTGAGGGAAGTGTGAATATCAAAACTTGTAATTTTTCCGAAAATGATTGAGTTAGTTGTAGATACAAATAATAGAAGGTAAAAACTAATAAATATAAATCAAGGCATGGGTTGATCCAAACGAATACGTGTGGAAATTTCAAATAGTTTAAAGGTTGAGTCATTCGACACTTAATTACAATTGTCGCCTAAAAACAGGTTTTCTCGCAGTTCCTACAAATACATTATATAATATGTATTAAAGTGGTTTAATTGATATTATTAAAAAAAAAATTATTTTCACATTAAAGAATGATTGCGTATGAACACTTAGATCTCAGAGACTATAAGAGCAAGAGCTATCAATTTTTCAGTATAGATCCGTATTGTCTGCACGCCGATCAAGTTTGTTTCAAACTTTTGCCACTGGCTCTTTCTGAAATATGGCTTTGAACCACTTAAGAACTTGATCAGCGGGTTCGGAACCGGTCTTGAACCAGTGGAATATTGGACTTCAAATAACTAGTCAACACACCAAATTTCAAGTTCATAGCTTTAATAATTTCTGAAATATATCACTGAACCACTTTTGAACTGGTTCACTAGTTTGGGAACCGGTCTTGACCCAGTGAAATATCTGAATTCCTATAAGTTCATAGATTAAATAATTTCTAAAATGTGGTTTTGAACCACTTTTGAACCGATTCAACGGGTTTCGAATAGAGGTGGAGAACTATCGATGGCACTATCGGTACTATCGATGGTTGGGAGCTATCGAGTCTCCATCGATAGTATCCATGTACTATCGATAGTTTAAGATAGTATTTTTGCAATCTTTAAGGTAGGTACTCAGACACGAATAACATTCTCGCTGCTAGAATTGTTTCATAATTCGAAGAGCGGGCTTTTAGAATGTAGGGTGACCAGGCAACAGCAAAAAGTCACTGAATCCGATATCTTCCGATATTGGTCTTCTTTGAATTCATTTTTTTAAATTGTGTGCTCAATTCTAAGAGGTACCTCTTCGAATTATCAAACATGTTTCATAATTCGAAGACCCCCCTACGAGAATGTATCAGCTGTTTTTGAAAAACGATCTGGCAGCCACATGCACATTATGAGAGCGCATTCTAGGCGTCTGAGTACGGCCTCTTAGAATGCTTTGAGAAAATTCGAAGAGCGCATTCTAAGAGCTATGTAATCATATAGGCAGCGAGAATGTTATTCGTGTCTTAGTACCAAGCTTAACATATCACTACTCTTAAAATAAAATAAAAATAATTTGCGCTTAAAAACGTTATTTACCAAATCTAAACTCATGAAGGTTGATAAGTCAAATTAATCTTAGTGTTGCTTTTAAGCCGACTTGTAGCTTTATCCGCTAATCTCTAAAAAGGTTGTACTACTTACTAATTATGCTTTGCATGTATGAGCCGTTTGTGTAATCGAGTAATTAGCTTAGAATTATCTCTTTCTTTCTATCAAAACCTCTTTTTATGACGTATTTAGCCCTTAGTTTGCCTTAATTTGGTATTTTTCTAAGCGTTTTCGTGTCACACGTTTTTGGGCGAAGCTTGGACCACTTGACCGTACTGCGTATAGTAAGTCCAAACAATAAAAAAAGACCTCTATTTTGGACCGTAGGTTAAAAAATACGGATTTCAGAATAATTTAAATGAATAATTTAAAGCATCAGATTTTCTTTAAAATGATATGGTATATATATCTAATTCGGAACCCACAACCCAATAGTAATGATAAAGTTGAAACCAAAAGTGACGGAAACAATTTTTTAAGTTCATTTTTTAATAAATTATTTACAATTTTTGCGTTTTTAATCATGAGCGTTTAAATAAACATACTATCGAAAACTATCGTGGACTATCGATGGTTTTCAAAAAACTATCGTGGGCTATCGATGGTGCCGACTATCGATTGTTCTCTACCTCTAGTTTAGAACCGGCCATAAACCCGTAAAATATCTGATTCCAAAAATCTAACCTACACACCAAATTTAAAATTCATAACTTCAATAACTTCTGAGATATGGGACTGAGCCACTTTTAAGGCGGTTCAGCGGGTTCGGAACCAGACTTGAACCAGTAAACTATTAGTCTCCATTTAGCTAACCCACATACCAAATTTCAAGTTTACAGCTTTAATAACTTTTAAGCAGGGATTAATCCCAAAACAAATATCAGTTCGGGTACCGGTATGTACTGTAATGAGAATTTCGGTTAAAGGTTATATTTCGGTATTCGGTTGTGATACGATACCCATATTTTTATTTCGGTATTACTGATACAAGTATAATTTTTTTTAATATTAAAAAATTTATTTTGTTTCATGATACCCAAGTTTATGTGACAGATACATTCTGGGAGATGAGAAATCGGACCTTAACTTATATAAAATCTTTTTAAAACGTACGAAAATAAAGGGTGATTTTTTTAAGAGTTAAGTTTTTCAGGTTGGCAGCACTGGTTGGTAATGGCGTCCAAACGTCATCTGTCAAAGTGAAAAGTTTTCAGTTCTACTTCGGTTTTCGGTTCTAATACGATACCCATATTTTTATGTGAAAGATACATTCGGAGTTGAGAAATCGAACCTTAACTAATAAAATCTTTTAAAACGTTGGAAAATAAAGGTGATTTTTAAGAGTTAAGTTTTTCAGGTTGGCAGCACTGGTTGGTAATGGCGTCCAAACGTCATCTGTCAAAGTGAAAAGTTTTCAGTATACTCTGCCATTTTATCATGGAAAGACTTTTTAACGAGCAACGATTGCAAATTGTTCAAATTTATGATCAAAATTCGTGCTCTGTGAAAAGTAAAAAGTCAATTCGTCGTCGTTCTCAGCAATTGGGTAAGTCTTACGCAACCACATGGAAAATTTTACGTGTCGATTTGGGTTTGAAAGCCTAAATTCCACTTCTGCAAGAATTGAAGCCGAATCACCTACCACAACGTCTAATTTTCGGTGAATGGGTCTTAGAACGCTGTTTTATCGAAAAATTGTGTTCAGCAAAATTGGACCTTACGAATGGATCATTTGAAACGGAGTCGCGGACATTATTTACATGAAGTTATCTTTAAAAAGTAAATGGCAAAGTCCAATTTATCGATTCCAATAAAAATTTTTTTGAATATATGAGGCAAATTGAGTGTTTTATTCGGTTTAAAAAAAACGACGCTTAAAAAATCACACTTTGCTGTCAAAAAAACTAGTTTCAGTGAGAAAAACACAACATCACCTCGATTAGTCTTATTTGAGTCTGATGTTTAAACATTTGGAATAAATTTTATGTGGCTTATTCCACTAATTTCATCAGATCGTTTAAGACTGAAATTTCAGATTTAATAAAATACCTGGAACATTACCAAATACTTATGCGTGAAAACAGAATGCACCACATTGACCCTATATATTAACCGTCGAGTTTACAGATTTACAAAAACTTTCGTTCGCCGTTATTGCTGAATAAGTTCAACTTGATCAAGACAAACTGAGGCTATTTGTATATATTACAGATTGACATATTTAATTCGGTTATTTTTTAATTTACTTTCAATTAATTAAAACTTAACTTACTAATATATTTTTGGTCGATTAGAAATACGTCTGAAATATGGCTCGAAAAAGACTCACAAATGATAAGAAATACGAAACTGATTAGAAAATCGGGTTATAAGCGACCATTCAAGACTGTTCATTTTATTTATTATATTTTACATTTGGCCTTAAACTCGCGCGCCCCCATTTTCGACCTTGGAGTTGGATTTTCCGAAATTAGAAATTTATTTTTTTTCATTTTTACATATTTATTCACTCACTCCACTCTTTTAGTTTTGTCGTTCATAGAGGTGGGAGATTGCCGTTCGCATTCATTCATTCATTTTACACGGACAAATGGGTAAATATATGTGTGAGTTTTGCTATTTTTATTTCACTGTTTCCAAGTGATAAATGGCTGCTATATTTTCCATATTTTGAAAATCGGTAAACGTCTGAGCAAATCGGATCAATGGTTCATGGAGGTTTTAAACCACCGGTTCGGTTCATAACATGTTTTTTGGGGCAAGCTGAACAACGGTTTCGGTTCAGTGGTTCGCTCTCAGTTTTTAAACATTATAATTTCTAATAAGAAAATATAGACTTTTCTCTATTATTTTTCAAATTAAAGTCGTAAAACTATTTGAAGAACTTTAAAATATTATACTGTAAAATCCAACACTGTATAAAGTTGGATAAACAGACGCCATGCATAAGTTTCAGTATAATCTTTAAGATCTAATTTTGACAAATATATTTAGAAAAGAATCGAAGCAGGAAAACTCGTGATAGTCAGAACGCAGGTATGCCTATGGCAACGTATAGGCTCGTTTTACGAAACATCTTCGAGCTCAAGGCAAACCAGAAATGGCAAAACAAAGATAATTCGATGCGCAAAGCGCTCAACAAACCTATGGAATCTAAGGGCCATAACAGGGTACAGAGTCCGTTTCAAACTTCGTCTGTTTCTGCCACAATCCAACGAAGACAAAAACATCTCAAATCGTCTAAAAGACGTCACTAATATAACAAAATCTATCTGAAACAGCTAAAACTACGCCTAGACCTGTATATCTGGTTTTATCCAAATATAGTTAATATTACATTTTAGACAGGGTCAATCCTGAATGCAACCGCTTCAATCTAACCTAATCATAGTTTAAGGTTGGGGATTATAGGCATTTTATCTTCCTGATAGTATTGAAAATGCTCGTTGAACTGGTACCTAGGTTGCTGAAATAGGTAGTATAGTAATCGCATCTTCGTTTTTAAGACCTTCTCAAAAGTTTGAAAATATTTGGACAATTTTCGAAGAAATTTATAAAATGATTAGCCTAATTTATATTTGTAAGAAGAGTTTTTTTAAAGTTTTATTAAGAAATTTATTCGGTGGAAAATTACTAAAATAAATGAACCGGTTCGGGTTCAGGTTCGAGAGGTCAAAAATGTAAGAGGTTCGGGCAATCCATAAAACCCGAACTGAACCGGTTCTCTGGGGTTCGGTTCCGGACCGGTTGGCGGCCTTGGTTATAAGACCCTTATAAACTCTTGTTTCGGAAGAAACCGGGTCATCCCACTAAAACAAATCTAAATGTTCTGAGTTTACATTCAAATTTCCAAGTATTGTTTCTGCATTCTTTATTATAGAACAAGGCGGTCTAATAAGTTAATGATTATAATTATTGTTGGTTGTAGTGTAGGAGAATTATATCTATAATTGAATTTTGGGATCTTGAGTTCCCGGATAGAATATTTTTTATTAATACACAAAATCCTTTTGTGCCATTAGATAAGCTTTTTCGCCCGTTCAATTTTGGCCAGACCCCCGCACTCATCAATCAAAATAGCCACTGTGTCTCCAAGGGAATCCGAAATATCAAACATATAGTTGAAGCAATCCAAAATATTTTTGATCACTTCTCTGTCCTGGCATGAAAGTAGATCACAGATTGGTCGTATGACACCCTCCTTGACCAAAGACACCATCTGTGCCTCATTCCCGCACTTGGTCAGATTATGAATGGCCCAAGCGGCTTGCTTTTGTGTCTGGAACTCGCCCATGCTCAGATTCTCAATTAGTTTGGGCAAAAGCCCCTCATTGATGACAGCCTGAATCTGGGATTGAGTGCCAATGAGGATGTTGGACACGACCCAAACGGCCTCGTCGCGTATCTTCTCATTGGGATGCGACAGAAGAGCTGGGAAATAGGATAGCGCATCATAGTTTAGCACCTCCTGCAATTGTTCATTGGATCCGGCGACAATATTGCCCACAGCACGCAAGGCAGCCAATTGTACCTTCACTTCGCTATTGCCCAGCAATGGTATCAACTGGGGCACCACTCCACTTTCAATGACCATTTGTTTCTCGTCGTTATAGTCATCGGCTAAATAACAAATGGCCCAAACTGTATTCACCAAAATGTTGATGTCCGTGTGAAGGATGAGCAAATTGAGTGCGGGCAGGATTTCATGGAATGTGGTGGCTGGCGGTGGTGGATCCTCGCTGCGGCATAAATTAAGAATCACCCAGGCGAGATTGCGCAACAACGAAATTGGGATGTCCGGCTCGATGAAGGATAAAAGAGGCTGGACCACACCTTGCTTCAGTACAAAGTCACGAAACGTGGGATCACCGCCCATGATGTTACCCAGAGCCCACACGGCCTGTTCGCAAACATTTGGAGCGGGTGAGCTGAGGGGTTGAAGGGACAGTGGCACGGCACCAGCGTCCTCACTGGCTTCAAATTTCAGCATTGTTGGATTATGTTTCATTAGACACTCCACCAGTATGGGCAATATATCGCTATTGATCAAATCGGCAATGGGAAGATTTTTGTCCGATAACATCAATTCGCGTGCCGTTTGAACGGCGGCCAACTGGTGCTCCGGTTTGGTGGCATCCGCGTCAGCCAATTCCAGTTTGTTAAAAATAATCGCACGAATGCGACGCTTGAGCAAGATTTCATTGGTGATTTTCATTTTGTGTGTTTAAAATTTATTGCAAATTTCTTATAATTGTCAATCTGAGTGGATCTCTTGAACTTGTCCGCTGACAATTCTTTAATGGCGTGTGGAAAATTCGGGAACTTTCTTGTCGTTTTGATTTTCGATTGACATCGACGAGACAAAGCGACAAGACAAATCAAGTGACATTTAATTTTGTCATCGATAACATGGTTTATCGAGTACATACTTGCATTCTTGCAAGAACAGCTGTTAATGGTTTTCTTTACATTGTGATAAGATAACTAGCTTATTACAAGTTTAACAAAATGGGAATAAAATGAATTAGGATGATGTTTCATTATTATGATGAGCATTAAATCAGGCAAAAAGTGTTTTTAACTATATCAAGTATTGTGGCACTACTTGACATTCTGGAAAGTACAATTTATTTTTATAAAAAAAAAAGCTAAAAAAAGCTGCATTTATTTTTACAATTTTTTGCCACCACTAGCTCATATAACTTTTGTATGGCAAAAATGCTGAATCTAACACAAGAATGCTCTGCAGTAAGGACCCGGCATTATTCAATGAAAATTAAAAAACTCCGTTTTTCTTTTTTGTAAATTTTAGCTGTAAGACAGATTTAGGTGCAATGGGATCATAACATTTCCCGTAATAAAGAGAAATATCTAAAAAGTTATCAAAACATGAGAAAGACCCAAATTTCTTTTTATAGTGGAGTTTTCTACTCATTGCAACCGAGCTAGGCTGTAAATTTTTTAAAAACATAAAATTTGAATATTTTTCTTTATTTCTTTTATTTTTCGGTCACGCTGTAGATTTCTGCGGAAATTAAGCCCCGTATTCTTAAGATGAAGATGATCAAAAAAATATCTATCCATTGCATAACCCGTTTTTACGTGATGTTTGTTAAAATAAACGGGAAATTTCATCGTGGACACACAAAAAAAATAAAAATTGGTAAAAACGACATTTTGCATCTTTGCACTGTGGGAAATAAGTCGAACATTTTGGCATAAATGTTATATTTTGGTTTGAATTTTTTGATTCCTTAATAACAAGATAAGATAAAAATAATTTTAAAACATTTTTACGGAGTATCCTTAATTTTTTGCCCGCTTTCAAAGTCAGCTGATTCAGTGGTGCTTGGAATTCTGTTAAAAAAATATCCACTTAAGGGGAGCAATGTTTTTGCTAACGTGAGTATTTTCAACGTTGCTCAAAACTTTAAACGCGTTTTTCTCGAAACCACGTTTTTTGACCTGGTAGCCATGATTGGCCCAATCAATCTACTGAACCGATTTTGATCAGCCATGTTGCAATCGACGCAGAATTGATGTAATTCTGGCCCGTACCTCAATCATGAAGATAAACAAATTTGTACTATTTTTTTTACACTAAACAACAAAAAAAAACGTCGAAAATCTAATTTTTTTTTTAAATTACATATTGCACATTTTTCAACGGTCCAGAATTACATCAATTCTGATCATAACCTCATTTACCATTTTCAATTCCGATAACCTGGAGTCCCGGAATCATGGCCACCACCTCTACACCTTTTTTTTTGAGGCCTTAATTTGCAGGCCGATAACTTTTTGAACAGCCCTCGAATTCCAACATTTTTTTTTATTTTTCTATTTTATTAATTAATAACACAAAACAAAAAACCAAATTGAAAAAAACTCTTATGGTTTTCCCTCCAGAATTTTTTTAAAAAACTCTCATAAAACACTCGTCAAAGGTAGAAGATCCCCTTAAAAGAAACAAATGAGTATTTCCAACTTATAACAACGACCGATTTCTTCAAGTGTTTCTAAATGCTCAGCTGACGAAATCATGCGGTCACAACAACAAAGTCTAAGTCGTCTCTCACTCTCTATCAAACTTGTTGTTGTATTCATGCAGCCGCTGCCAATGGAGTAAGGGAGAAGAAAACAAAACTTGGTTGTTGTTAGTGTTTAATGGCTCTCGCCTATACTGTGAGCAGCAAGATGTATCTTTTACAGGTATGGCGAAAAAATAAATTTGAAACCTCGAAGCATTTTGCTAACTGCGCAAGAGTGAGACAGACAACGATTTGCATAAATAGCAAACTAACAATATATAAGCTATGAAACGAAAGATTTTAAATGACCGCCGCACCAGTTATAGATACACCTTGATGAGCAGTGCCTGTGCTTAGCTATACTCGCGACTAGCGAGGCACTCGGAGAGTGCTAAAACAACAAATGAGTCTGAACTACCCAATGAGTCACTGAACAATGCGTCACTGAACAATGCGTCACTGAAAATCAACTGAACTGAAGAGAGTTGCTCAGTTAAATTTGACGGCCTTGTTCTAAGTTTCATCTAGATCAGCGATCAACAACAGAAAATAAAAACATTCTTAATAAGCGAGCCTCGAGTCGATGCTTCTGTGATCTGGCGCCACCATTGCGTGCATTTTCTTTATCTTTTCAAAGCGTCGCAACTGCCAGTGCGACTGAGTGGCGTCAGAATAACCGCTGGCTTAGCGAAATAACGGAGCCTTAAGAGGGCTACTCTCGCTGATTTAGATTTAAATCTGATAGAGAGACGGGCAAGGCAAATAATAACTCAACTCGTCATGCTGATCAGGAATATATATGTATATAAGATCCATTTTATAAAAACAAACAAAAATCGAATTTCTGGAAAACTTGACTCAATTTCTGCCACAAACAGCAACACCCTGTATATAGCTAAATAATAAACAACAAAAAAAAAACCCATCGCTTCATACCAAAACATCAATTGATAACGTGCTAACGACTGATGGTGGGCGGAATGAGGCAATGCGGGGGACTCACCCACTGTGGTGAGTAATTTGGAACACGTTACGCTTTTTTCACCCGGATGGACTCGAGAGTACGGTATACATACGCAAGCGTAATTGAATTTAGCTCGATTTTCCGCACTTGGAACAAAACCGTGTGGTTGGCCAGCAAAATCTGCTTGTTAACTGAAACTAACTGCTGTTTGTGGTTTTCAATTTGGTGTGGCTGCTGGTTGAGGTGCATACTGCGTGGGTGTTGTTGTTGTTGTTGTGGTTGGTTGGTTGGTGTTTATCGCATTTGGTCAAGGCAAGGAGGTCTGGTCTAAAAAAGGCAATCCCAGCTTACCATTTTATTTTTGTCTGCTTTAAGCTGGGAGTTCTCTGACTGGCGGGGCTCTGGGCTGTGGGCGTCTTTTTGGGATGTTTTGTTGTAATACTGCTCGTTGTTGTTAGTGCGTGATGAGCCTTGGAGTTGTAATCGATTTGAACTTTTCTCTTATAATTACACTAGCAAATAAATTATTTATTTATGCCTCGCTCGCTCTCGCTCTCTCTCTCTTGTGTGCTTTTCCTTTGCCTCTCCTGCTGCTGCTTAATGGTCGCGCTTCAGTTGTTGTCTTGTTGTTGTAATAATAATTATAACAGTTATGCTGTGGGCATACACATACACACACACACACACAGGAAAAAAAAGCAATTGATTTCGTAGGCTGTATAAACCTTGACGTCTCGCGTGATGCAGTTGCAGCTGCAGCAAACAAAGATTGGTACCAGAAACCAGAACACACCAGGTAAATCAATGCGAACTATTTGCTAGCGAAGCGAGAGCGCGCGGACAGGGAGGCGGGCTAGTAAATGTAATGTTGTTTGTGTTCCGTCTTCTGCTACTACTTCTTCTTCTATCTGAGAGAAAGAGAGCGGGAGCATGCCTTTACATGCTAAACATATGTTTGGGTCCGATAGACACAACTTGTTGAATAATCGATATATCGATGGTTCGAGGACACCGAATAGAGATGGGTACGTGCTCAATATCATGTCATCCATCATTTTGCTATAAATGTTGAGTTAACTTTTTCGTTTATTAGAAAAGCCAACATTTACCACAACTAACCTGGCAGACCACAAAAAGCAAATCTTCTTGCATATAATAATAGTGGGGTTCCTAAAACTGATTTGCTTTCGATTTTGATTTTGTTTTTGTGCAACAGTTGTTTTATGTGACCATAAAAGAAAAATCTAGTTCATTAATATTAGAAAAATAAGCTTTAATATTTCTGACTGCGTTTGAACTTTCTTTTTAAAGGCCTCCCTCCAGATGACATACAAATTTATTTCGGCACAATACTTCATATGAATAGAACACTTTTGAAAAGCTCTAAAAGCTGAATGCTTTTAAAAATCTGTCTTATTTATATGTGACGCATAGTGCTTAAATAAATTTTTATGCCATTTGGAATGGAATAATATCAATTTGTATTTCAATGTGCAATGTATTTTTGGAAGATAACCAAAATATTAAACAGCAGTAAGAAAAAAGTGCAAAAGGAGAAAGTAAAAATCAAAAATTTTTCAAATTCGAAATCAAGAATAATTAATATATATTTTTTCCTTATTAGATTTGTCCTAATTTTGGTTTTTTTATTTTTCTTACAGAAAATCCCTGACTGATTTCGCACTAATTTTTTATCATCACGATCGCACTGAATACGCTGTAGGGGATAGACTAAATATTAACAGTAGCTTACATTTGGGGCAAAAGTAAGCGCTAAGTTGGTCTTATTTAAATTTCATCTTCAAGGTCAGAACAAGTCAATTTTATTTAACACGATGTTTTTTTTATGTATCCTTCTAGACCTTAAAAACGTATTCCACAACTTCATCAGAAGACTCTAAAGGTGATAACCAAATTAAGGCATACAGAGAAAAATTTGACGTTCTAAAATAATGAGCAAATGTTAATGATTTTGTTATTTGCTTCAGTTTTTATAACATGAACTCAACTCAACCACAGTACAAAAAATATAAGCAGGATTGTAGCGTGTTGCCCTGAGATGCATTTCCAGCGAGGATCCGCGCAAGGTTACAAATTTGATTCCCAGACAAAGTATAGCTGAATATAAATTCGATTCGGTTTAATTCCCTGAATATGGGACAAGATAATGTAGATTTTTTAAGCAATATGTGGTCAAATAATCTTAAATAAGCATTTGAGAAATGTGCTAGAAGAATGCGAAAATTAGAATATTTGTAAGACAGATCTCCAATTCTCCAAAATATACGAGCTAGATACTTTGTTATATTAGAAAGAGTAAATAATTGCGATATTAAATAAATAAATATTTTTTAGGGGCAAAAAAAAAATTATAAAATTAATTTCACAAAGACCGACAAATAGTTTCAGCACGCAAATTCATAAAAAATTATAGTTGTTTTGTTTGTGCGATTTTTTTAAATAAAAAGCTTGCGTTTTTTTTTTGTAGACCATCAAGCGACTATCGATATTTCATTGTTGCGCACGCTCCCATCTCTAGGCTTAGCAACAATGTGTGTTTCGGCCCTTGCATTGCAGCCCTGTGTTTTAGTGCGCCAATTTTCGATTTCCTCTTTGTGTTGGTGTTTCTCATTTGTTTACATTCGCCGCATTTTCTGCTATGCTCGAGGAAGACCTGCCCGAGTTCCTACTGCAGCGCTCCAATATAGCCTACTGCAATAATTTGCATCTCCAAGTGGGTGGCAAGCGGATTAAGTCGACGCTGGTGTTGAGTCGACAACTCAAATTCTACGAATTCCGTAAGAAGGAGCTGCTGCATTACATCGATCTGAGGGAGACGGCCCTAAAAGAATTGGGCCAGAAACTGCAAGCATACCATGGACCCCTCAGTAGCTTTCTCTTGAACAAGGAGGTCAGCCAATCGCATACGGTGGACTATAGCATGCTCCAGGCAGTGGAGGAACTGCCTCTAAGCATGGGTAAATTTATCTGGCTGGGCGAGCATGTCTATGTGCTGCTTCGTTGCTGGCATACGCTAGTGGTGCTACGGCGGCCCTCCGAGCATGGCTGCAACTTTGAAGTGCAAGCATTGCATGAACAAGTGGCGGATTACAAGCTAGTCCATGGCCCCGTGCGGTATCAGGCCTATGTGGAATTGCAATTCACTCAAGGCAAGCGGCTGCTCACCAATTTTCAGCCAACGCAAAGTCAGAAGACAGCCTGCCGCAACCCAATTTCAAGCAGCTGCCACCAGTTCAAGAGTCTGCTCCAGCAGATAAACCAAACGCGATCCGAACTCTCGGCGCAGCGTGCCCAAACACAAGTGGACTTTGTGCATGCTCGTGAGCTGCAGGCCTTTGGCATGCCTGCCCAGCGTTCGCCTCTGCTGGAGGAGAAGCAACTGCTGCGACGTTATGGCGATGTGTGGACCAGGATATGTGGGGATTATCTGGTAATAGGCTGCCTGCTGGCTAATATAGCAGGCGGCAATCGGCTGACCATAGTCCAAGCTCTGCGCCCACTGATAAACCTGGACAAAGAAGATGCAGGCCTGAGCCTGGAGCATCGTTTGTATGAGTTGCCTTTACTGCCCGATGGCCAGCCACCCGATAATTATGATGATTTGGCCCAGTTCTGGTCGTGTCAGGAACAACATAGTCAGCGCCTGGACTGGCGGCTACTTTCCACCTCGTCCAGCCAGCTTTTGCCTGAACGCACAGCAGTACTTCTGGTGCGTCTGCAGTTGGCTCAATTGCTTCAAGTGAACAAACTCCAACTGATGGTCTTATATGAGCTGGGTTCCAACTGTACGAGGCAATTGCATTTGGCCAGTCTCGATGTGGCTTCGCTGCTAGAGCAACCTGAAGCTCATACACCCAACTTTGCTCCCGCCACACTGCATCAAGATTTTCTGGCCGTCATCATGACCCAGCCGGCACACTGTGTGCTCCGCTTGGAGTTTGTGGAACAAGAGGTGGACAAGTTTGAGGAGTTGTTGGTCACACGTTTGGGGTTTGAGCTGACTGACACTGCAAGCAGGCAAATCGGTGAGCTCTCCAACAAACCTCAAAATTCAACTAGACCCCCGCTCTAATCCTCCTTTCTGCCTTAGGTTCAACTGTGCAGCTGTTAGATGCCTCCTGTCCTGCCACCGCTTTTGACTCTCTCTCCCATACGACAGCTGAACATCAACGCATTTTCTACCAACGCCAGGCTTTCTCACAATGGTGCGGTCTGCTGCTGTTACGCCATGATAATGGCCATCTTTGGCATATGTATGCCCAGAGTCCCAGCAAATTAAGCCTGTTCCTACATCGCCTGCTTAGGGATCTGCTACAGCTGCACTGTAATGTCTCCGTCATGGAGCTAGATGATGAGCTTAGTGGCTTAAGCTCGAAGCAGGCAGCTGTCCATTTGGAGGCAGCCTTAAGGGAGGAGCTAAAGTCCTGGCGGGACATACTAGAGCAGCAGTCACAACCAAGGCAACAGGATGTATTGAAACTGCATCGATTGCAAATGGCCAGCGATGTGCGGGCTGCGACTGTGATAAAAAGCAGGCAACAACAGGAACCTCACTAAAAGTACCTGCTTTATTTAAATATTTTTTTGTACTTGTTTTTAGTCCGTATTATTAAAAACACTTCTCCATATTGGATGAAGCTTGAATGCCCAAAATCTTTCAAACACTATGCCCAAAAGACAATCTAAAATACAGTTAGGTACAGCAGAGATTTCTGGCCTAATAATGAAAACGCGAATATTTATGGACAAAAATGGTTTTATTGTTTTTCAAAGTATTCTCCAGCAAGATTTATAAACTTTTGCATAAGCTCAAACCAATTGTCGAAGCACTTTTTCCACTCCGATTGAGACACCTCCAAAACATGGTTTTTGAACTCTTCAACAGCATCTTCTGGCGACGAAAATCGTTGACCACGCATTTTTCCCTTGATGTGCGGGAATAAAAAGAAGTCATTGGGTGCCCAGTCAGGGCTGGACGGCGGATGACCCATCAATTCGACGTTTTGGGCGGTCAAAAAGGCGCTCGCATTGTCATGGTGCACATTAACCTTCTTCTCTTGTTCGTTTTTCGAATTTCTCCGTAGACTTCAAACAAATTGTGGTGTACCACTCAGAATTGACCGTCCTTTGTTGCTCAAGCGGAACAGTCGCCACACGACCAGTTTTACCAAAGAAACAGGCGACCATTTGCTTCGAAGTGCTTCTTCCACGAACGACTTTCGTTGGATTTGGCTCGTCTTCGAAGACTCACACGGTCGATTGTTGTTTTGTTTCGGGCTCATAAGCATAGATCCATGATTCGTCACCTGTGACGATCTTATAAACGTCTTTTGAAACACCGCGATTATATTTTTTCAAAATTTCTTTGCACCAATCCACACGAGCCTTTTTTTGAGCGATTGTCAAATTGTGCGGCATCCAACGAGAACAAACCTTTTTTACGCCCAGGTGTTCATGCAATATCGAATGTATGCTGGTGGAAGAAATGCCCAAGGATGCCTCTATCTCACGGTATGTTACATGACGATCTTGCATTATCAGTTCACGCACGGCATCAATGTTTTCTGGAACAACGACTGTTTTTGGACGACCTTCACGACCTTAGTCTTCGAGCCAATTTTTCACAGTGCTATAGGATGGTGCTTCATCGCCATACAAAGATTTAAGTTCATCGTTGCACTCTTGTCGTGATAATCCACGTCGAAAGTTGTGAAAAATGATTGCACGAAAATTTTCACGAGTTAATTCCATTTTTCTGCCGAGGTAAGTTTTTGATTAATCGTTAATCGATATCAAACGTGGTCACACATGAAAGAGTTGTATGGAGCTTTTATCGATAAAAGTCCAAACTTTTTTTGGGAAAAGGCCAATTGGTCCTAAAATGGCTAGAAGTGACCTAGGACAGAAACTTAAATAGCAACCCATGTACAGGGTTGCCCTATTGGTGAATGGCTAATGAGTACCGCGTTTGAAGCGTCAGTCAAGCAGATTTTAAGGAACAATAACCGGCGCTGAGAAATCAACAGAACAAGTGAAACTCAAAAATCCGATGACCATTTATGAAGGGACGTAAATAAAAAATTCTTTACAGAAATCAGAGTCATCAAAGACATTAGTCGAAGGTGGGCCGTTCTAAAGGCTTAAACAGAGCTCCGTGTTGTGTGCCATTATCGCGAACGTGAGGGTCTGGTTCCGACGGCGCTCCACCGCACAAGCAAATCTTGAAGCGTTCGGTTAGCTCCGTAGGGGTTGAGTCAAAGTTACTCGACTGAGGCGGAAACTTGAAGACGAGACAAAGTACAAAGAGTGAGGTATATTCAAAAATGATAAAAATCATAACAAATTAAAATTATTTTTTTTGATTTAAAAAATGTCACACAATATAATCATTATTTGAAATTTATTTTTATAAATTGCTTATGAATGAAACAATGAAATAATAAGCCTATGCTTATATTTAAACAAAACATAGTTCTTTATTTTCTCCCTTCATTAGTCTTGAAAGTGCCTAACCCATTGTCTGCCGGCTCGCCTTCTCGCACACTCCAATTCCTGCAATCTCTGATCCATTTGGTATCCAGTGCCCCTGCGCTTGGGATTTTTTTTCAAGAAGCGTATGGCATTATCTATGCGCAGAGCTGCATACGTCTGGATATACTCGTAATGACTTTTAAAGAAATGGAAATGATCGGTAGCCTGTCCGACCATTCCCAAGATCAGCAAAGACAATGGCAGGGTGAGTACTCCAATCCAACACGCTTCATATCTGGCATAAGTGCTCACCGAAACTATGCCCGTGACCAGAAATATAGTTTTAGCCAGCACGACGGCAAGATATTCCATAGTGGGCCATATTATATGCATGCCCACCTCCAGTAAGAAAATGGCAATCGCCGTTTCAACGACATATTTGATAGCCGGTGTCATAAAACGGAAACGTTGTGGTATCAGACGATTGTCATAGATGAGATCTAAAATGGCCGCACATACAATGACCGTGGGTAGTGTAGGTCCCGGTGAAGGTGTCTCTGAATACGGTTTTAAATAGATGGATAGACCAAATATTAAATGAAGGAGGCCGGCAATGCCCACAGCAATAGGAGAGGCCATTATTAACTGTGGGATCGAATGGTAAGTTGAGAAAATTCAATGAGAGCAGCACATAAAACTTACCTAATCAGAATTTCGATTATAATGGCTGATTTTTAGACCAAAATTGATTGCAAGTGGATTAAAAAAATACATAAAAGTAAAGAACAAAAATTTCAGATTACTTAACTGGACAGTTACTAAAATTTTAAGTTGGTTTGATTTAAATTTACAAACTCAAAAGTGAAATGTAAATGCTGGAATACGATGATATGAAAATATTTTAAGTGCCACAGAAAACCATACAAACTCAACCAAACAAATTATTGTTTGTTAAAAAAAAAACAGATAACTATCCGCGGTTCAAAGTTTTACACAACGAGAATATAATCCTTTTTTTTGGATATCCCCACCACTAACAGTTCCCGAGATATACGACAAAGAACATAAAACTTAAAAATATTATAGCATCGTAACGGTGCATCTGATTAAAGCGACCCAAATTGTGATTCTACTATTTTCATGTCTTCTATCCGAAAAAAACTAAAAGGTTAAAAAAAGTCTGTTGTTAAGTAGGATTTTAGCGAAATTTAATGGTTTTTTGTCTTTTTTTCAGGGAGGGCCAACCGATATTTTTATGAAATAATTAACTCATAATTTTACTATCGCTCATCTGATCGTTCGCAGACTTGGTGAAATTGATACTATATTTATATCGGGGCTGCAAACCCAAATCTTGTTTTCGGAGGTCCGGTTCGAACCAAAATGTATCAATGGTTAAAGTTCAGAAATTTAAGGTTCAAGGATTTTGTACTAAGGTCTTGGCTCGAACCTTGGTTCGTTACAAGTTTTTTTATATATATATATATATATTTTTATATATTCTATATATATTATATATTTTTGAATATATCTAAGTGCCGATTAATCTGAACGAAATTCAGGGAGATATATAAAATTAACATTAAGTGTTAACACTAATATTAAGTTGGCAGATAGAATATATGACGAAAGTTGAAATTTTTATATCTCCGCTATATGTTATCCGATCTTTCTGAAAATTTCACAGATAATAGACATTGGTCATATAAGCTTGATATCTGTAAAATTGTACGAGTTATTCGGCATTTTCTATTGCGGGGTCAGGAGGGGGCGTGGGTAAAATTTAAAACAAACTTGATCTACGTGCAGACTCTAGAATGACAAAAATGGTAGCTCTAACTCTTATAGTCTCTCTGAGATCTAGGAGTTCATACTGGCTGACGGACAGATAGAAAGAAGGGCGGATGGACAAGGCTAGATCGAATCAGATATCGATGCTGATCAAAACTATAGTTTTATATATATATATATATACTTAATGGGGTCGCAGAAGCTTTCTTCTGCCTATTACATACATTTCCTTTTATTTGGAAATCCTCAAATCTCCCACAATTTTGAAGGTAGAGTTTTCGAATCTTCTAGACATATACTTTAATCAGCATTACTTATCAATACGCTATACATTATTTAACGATCAGATGAACTATAGCCAAGTTTTAAACAAAACAAATAATTACGCTGGACAGCACTGGTCGCAATCGTGATGGGCAGCACTTACACAGCTTGTGTGAAAGCCCACACTTAAAGGTTATCAGTTAAATACAAACTAAGACGGGTACAGAGCAGGGACCAAAAATAATCGTTATTAATTATTGTTGAATTTTATAAATAAAATCAGTCAAAATTATTATAAACGATGAAAAATAATAAAAATCTTTTTTAACTATTACTTGGAGAGGAAAAAAATTTGAAATCAAAAATAATTTTTATTTTCTGATATTTATATAAAAAGGAGGTCCCGGGTACAGAGTATATTACAGTCGGGATTGAACGACTTTCTTACATGTTTTAAGTATAAAGTGTCCGACTTATTTTAAGGCCTATTTATTGACAAATTTAGTTCGATAGATTCAGTTCAGATAACGGAAACTATGGCGAAATATGTAAAACCACTGACTAAAAATGGCCCAAATAAGTAAAAGAAAAATTTTTAAATTCTTTAAAAATTATTTTCACCACAGAAAAATCTAAAAAATTGCTAACTCTATTCCAGTATTAGCGTTTCGGTATAGTTCCAGTTTTTAATGGTTTGGGTTCTCAAAAATGTTGTAGGTTCCAATACTGCAAAAGCACGTGGCTCTTCTATAGTTTTTGAGATCGACACGATCATACGTGGACGTGGTTTTATCAAGAATATATATACTTTATGTTTCCTTCCGTCTGTTACATACATTTGCACAACTTTAAGAAACCCGATTTACCTGGGGTCAGACTTCGTAAGAATACCTCTCCGACCCTATAATGTCTATATATATATTTCTGAGTCGATTTAGTCATGTCGGTCTGTTTGCTAGGGACACCAACTTGGATTGAAGACTCTTTATAATTTGGAAAACAAAAACGCTCACATTTTCCATAATTTTGGTATTTTTGAAATTCGATTCAAAAAGAGAAAGAGAGCGCTTGGCACCTGAAATTTGGTTTCTAAAGGTAATTGAGGATTATAATTATTTTCTTCAGAGAGTTTTATTTTAAAGGAACTTTTTGGCAAACAGTTCCAATTCTGTATTTAATCTCACATTGCATGGGCCAAAATGTAGAACAGGTAGAACTTATCATATACATATTTTAAATCATATTGGATGGAAACGAGTTACAGTACAGAACAACAATACTTCAATTGATCCAAATTGGATCATGTCAGGTGGGGGTCTTACATAATAAAGATCTTAAGATCTGTCAAGAAATTAAAGCATTTGCATGTTATTTGGGGCTTCGTCAAATTTGGCACACTTTGCATTCTGTTTTTCTCTCTCTTCAGGTACTGCAACGTCTTTGCTGCTCCTCACTCTGAATGATATTGTCCAGCACATTCTCCAGATTTTGTGTGGCCGCCGAAAGTTCAGCATTGTCGCTATACGAATCCTCCACTATCTCCTTGACCTTATTCAGCAATAGTTTAAAATTAACCATTTCCGTGTCACGTCCATCACCGCCATGCACCACGGGATGTTCAAGCAGGGCACTAAGTGGCAAGGGCAGTGAGAGAGGAGCAGCAGAAACTCCACCATTTTGAAGGCTAGAGCGACGCTGATCAAACCACAAACTGAGATCATTGAGAGAGTAATCAGATTTGTTTGCCTCCAGATAAGTGCGATTGAGGTCAGCTCCATTGACTGAAAAAAGGGATGAGTTGGTAAAGGAACATATTTGATGAAGGCCCTTTAACTACTCACTGGAGTGGGTGAGATTGGCCCCCACAGGGGCATACATGTCATACAGCTGACCTTGACGTTGCGGAGTGCTGGAGTTGAGAAAGGTGGAGCTGGCACCCACAGGCGGGGGCTGCGTTGAGGTGGCCTAAATGAAAAATAATGACTAAGTGTTTATGGTATTTCCGGCTGACTTACGGATAGCTGGCGCATATCCTCAATGATTTGTAACAGAAATTTCTGATGCGAGCTAAGAAACTGCGAGATTTGAGCACTGGAAGTGGTGGCCAGCTGTTGCAGTTGGGTTTCCAGTTTGCTTAAATTAAAGAGATGAAAAATTAACCAAAAGTGGAGAAGATGCGGTTGAGTATACTCACGCATTCTGCATAAACAGGCGATCAATAATGGATTGCAGACGTTCGGAGGCAGTGGAGGCCAGTCCAGTGAGGGAACCTTTGGAAAAAATAATGAGTTATTTAATACAAAAATTTTTTTTGGCACACCCACAAAGTTCTTGCTGCTGTTGCTGCTCCGGATCCTTAGCCAAAGTTGGCTTCTCCTCGTTGCTGGCACTGCGTATGCTACGCGTCTCTGCGGGTATGGGCGCCAACTCCTGGGAGGGACTGCTTTGTGCATGACAGAAACCCTTTCGTTCCTCCTCCTCGGCATCGGCACGCCTTGGCCGCCCCCTTAGTGTCCAGCCGCCGCACAGACAGGACAAATATTCACGCCAACCCGGCGCTGGAGCCGGATCCTCTACAAACACCTCACACATGCGATGCGAGGCCTCATGCTTGCCACTTACAGAGCCAGTGGCAAAACAGGGCAGGCAAAGCGACAAATCCCGGCACACCTGACACTTGAAACGTATCCCAATAATGTGCTCCAGCCGGCATCCGCCACAAGGATTGCTGTGTATCAGATGCTCAGTATCCTCAATACGTTTGATCAGAGCCAACAGATTGCCATAGATGAGAAAGCGTGTCTGCGCTTGAGTCCAAAGTTGATGGAACTGTTGCTCATTGAGTCCATTATGCCGCTGCTGGGCAAAACATTGCTCCATCATCAGTGGCAAATTGTGGGCACCATAGGCCTTGGCCTCGCCCAAATAGCTGAGCAGTTTGCTCAGTGTGGTCAGTAGCAGTTCAAACGCATAGCGTGAGACGGTGCTCTGGGTTTTGGGATCAGCCAGGAGTACATAAAAATCGGACACCAAATGCTCGCTGCTATATAGCTTGCACAGTAGCAGAAAGGTGACCTTGATCTCCAGCAGGGAAATGGAGTGTCGACGGTGTCTGTGTAGGAAGCGAGAGAATTAGCTAACATACTTCTTCTTCATAATGGGAAACACTCACGGATCGTAGATGTTCCAAAAGAAATTGGCCAGCAGCGTGGTGGCACGCTCCAGCTGATAGCTCGAGACTTTGGTAAAGTGTCCCAACTTCTCGCAGGCAAAGTAGATATCATGCAGCAGCGAGGTCAACTGAAATGGGGGCACCATCAAATTTAGATTCATGCTGGCCGCCATGCCATGACGCTCCAAAATGGCCAGCACCAGTTTATAGGGTATTTTCGTGGCTAGTTGAGAAGGGGCATCCAGTGTTAAGAGATTGCTGGAAAGGATTTGGGCTCTACTCACTGTGAAAGATCTTCTGTAGGGCCACAAATTTGGAGGCACAGCGATAGACTGTGTACTTGTATGTGCCATAATTCTCTTGCAATTCCTCCATGATGGTGGACAAATTTTTACCGTTGCTGCTGCCGCTGCTGCTGTTGTTGTTGTTTTTGCTGCCTGAACCAGACACTTGTTGCCTGGCATGTGCCTTGTTGTTGTTACTGCCGGCCAAGGACGCTACAGCCGCTGCACTTGAACGCATTGTGGTTAATTGAGTGCCCACCAGGGTACCAGGCATACTGCTCATAGGTGTCCAATAGCTAACCACTGTGAATTAATTACTAATTTCGCTCTCTTATTGCTGTTAAGCGGCGACGGCGTCGTTTTGTAATGTTCAGTTACCGCAAAAGTCAAATTTAAAATTACCAGGGTGGCAACTCTGCACTGCGCTTGCGCTGCCAACTCTGTGCAGTGTGTGGTGTGGTAGCCCTGACAGGTGATGTGCGTGGGTGACCGTTAATATTTGAATACGTTGTGTTATGAATCGATAAATTGTTATACTCTGTACCAAAGGAACACAGAGTATATTGGGTTTGTGCAAATGTATGTAACAGCCAGAAGGAAGCATCTCCGACCCTATAAACTATATATATTCTTGATCAGCATTAACAGCCGCGTCGATATAGCCATGTCCGTCTGTCCGTATGAACGAAGAGATCTCAGAGATGGTAAGAGATAGAGGTTTGAGGTGTACGGAACATATATTTCTTATACTTGCAGGCAGATCAAGTTTAGTTTAGATTTTTGCCACGCCCCCTGCCTCCCCCGCAAATTGAAAAAAACCTTATATCTTCTACAATTTTGTAGTTAGGTTGTTCGAATCTTCTAGACATATATTCTACTCATCATTACTTATCGATCCCCCATACATTGTTTTCCGATCAGATGAACGAAAGTAGAGTTGCCACCCCCGCAATTTGAAAAACACCTCAAATATTCCGCAATTTTGGAGTTAGGTTGTTCGAATCTTCTAGACATATGTTCTACTTATCATTACTTATTGAGCCCCCATACATCGTTTTCCGATCTGATGAACAATAGTAGAGTTGCCACCCCCGCTATTTGAAAAACACCTCAAATATCCCGTAATTTTGAAGTTAGGTTGTTTGAACCTTCTGGACATATATTTTACTTATCGAACATACATTGTTTTCCGATCAGATGAGCGATGGTAGAGTTTCCCCCCCACAATTTGAAAAAAATCGAATATCTTCTACAATTTTAAAGACAGATTGTTTGAACCTTTTAGGCATATATTTTAAGCCTTACTTATCGATCCACCATACACCGTTTCCAGATCAGATGAACGATATTCGAGATATAAGGAAATCAAATAATTACGCTGGGCAGCACTGCACAGTTTGTGCGACCCCACACTTTTAAGTTATGAGTTATATACAAACAGGTACAGAGTATATTACAGTCGGGCTTGACCGACTTTCATACTTGTTGATTTTGGAAATTTAAAAAATAAGACCTGATTTAGAGCAGAAATTGTTTACACCTTTAATTGATTCATAATAGTGGAATTTCACCTCTAAACGCTCCCGACAATGGAGTTTTTCTGCGATTAGGGCACATGGCCCATTAATCCGAAAATTTGGCCAAATGTCGGAAATTTGCTTTCAACTGTTAAAACATTTTGTTATTTTAATACAGAATTTCGAACACATTTACTTAATAGCTATTTTACGGCAGCAAATTCGATTTAGGGTTGTCAATATCGTATCGATATGGCGATATGGGCATTTCCGCAGAAAAGTCTACCATGACTGAAAAATTAAAAGTTCATTTGAAGTTGTTTCTTACTTGATTGATAAAAAGTAAATATGCAAAATAATTTGAATTAATTTGAATTAAGAAGTTTTGGCCAGTTTTTCAGTGCATTTTTCTCTTTCGATTTACAGTTCTTAGAGTCATTGAGCAATTCCACTCTTTTAGCAAAACTTAAGCTAAACTTAAAATTGATTTTTTTGTTGCTTTGAATATTTTAAGAAAAATTATTTTCACTAAAAAAATTTCCAAATGAAATTTAAGTAACGTAACGTCAGTAACGTCACGTCAGATATAAAAAAGTTTATTAAAAAAGAACGAGAAATGATTTGTATATTTGGTAAATCGGAAAATTAACTTATATTATTCTAAAAACTACTGAATAAAGTTTCACACAAAAAAGAGTTTCTCAATTCGCAGTGTTTTGCAATTTTGTAATCAAGAGTCAAAACCCACTTCCGTTTTGAGTAACGTCACGTCAGGGCATATTTTTACTTATATCTTTGAATGCTCTGGGGCGATTCATGTAACTTTTTTTTAAATAAAAGTGCTTTTGAATTACTACCTAAAAATAAAAAAAAATGTTAAAAACTTGTCTGTTTCATTTTTATTTTTGATATTTTATCGTACGAATGTCACGTCACGTCAGAAAAGAAATGCCCATATATCATTTTTTTGTTAGCCCGATATGATATTTCTTATGGCGATATAGTCAATATTTTGTACGATATATCAGGAAGAAAAATGTACAATGGCCAGATTATAGATATTAAAGCTTTAAACTAGAGAGTGGGGCGCTGAAAAGAAAATTGGATCCCGTCCCGACCGTTCGGAATTAGACATTTTTAGTCCCAAAAATTTAAAAAAAAGTCCCGCCCGTCCCCAATATATTTCATTCTCAATTTGGATGACGAATTTAAGAGCGTAATGTAGTCACTAGAAGGATTCCTGAAACTGATTTGCTTTCGATTTGATTGTGATTTCGTCGAACAGCTTTTCGCATATAAAGGGAGCAGAAACTTCGCCGATGTATCAAATACCCTTGCAGTTTTTAAAAGACGCTACCATTGACAACAAAAAAGTTTTTCTCACTAGAACTAGTTTTTTCGACCTATGGCAGCAATATGCTATAGTCATCCGATTTTGATAAATTTTTCCAGAACTATGTGGAAGCATATAAAACTAATATATACTACGTTTGGTAACGCAGCCTTTTTTAAGTTTCCATTTAATTTTTCGAAATATCAATGAACAACAACAATTTTTTTTTCTTAAAACAAATTATGTAAAAATACTAGAAAAATAAATAAAATTATAAAAAAATACTAATATATTTTGTTATATAGTTAATACTTAGTAGTGTTGGGTTGTTCACTTGAAAGTAGCGCGATACCATAACGTCCCCGTTCCAGAAATGGTCTTAATCGGGATTTACACGATGAAGCAAACTTCATGATGTTTTCTAAAAAGTTCTTGCTTGTAGAAAAGAGGTGTAGAGAGGAAAGCTACCCCACCACACCTCTTTCCAACAAACAAAAGCTTTTTAGGAAACTTCATGATGTTTTTGAAAAAGCTCTTGCTTGTAGGAAAGAGGCGAAGAGGGGCAAGCCACCCCACCACACCTCTTGCCCACAAACAAAAGCTTTTTGAGAAACTTCATGATGTTTGCTTCATCGTGTAAATGCGGTCTTAGACAGCGGAACCGTCGAAATTTTTATGAAGATGAGAAATCAATCTGGGAGCCTCTCTGATTGGATCTCGGTTTAAACTCTCAATTGTTTTCGGTAGAGTTCTGTTTTTTATGACCAGCAAGTAGTGTCTCATTCCATCAATGCAATAATTGACGATAACAATAACCTCATGCAATCGAGACTTTTTGTTTGGCCAGCCGAATACGCTTTGCCTCTTTGTCTCTGTCTCTCTCAGCATTCGCTCTCAATTGTTCTCACGAAAGTTCGATTGAAATAAGCAAGCTAGGACTCAAGCCACGTTTGGCCAGGCGAATGCTTAAATATATGCTTTAAATGGGTATGGCGTTATGCGTTCATTTAAATTACATTTAATTATGTCGAAATTAAAGATGTTTCACATCAAAAACTTTTACTTTGTTTACATAACCTTATGAAGATTAATTTTCCTTAATACACAAATTTTTGGCACACCCCAAAGCTCATCATAAATTCCCTCGCCTATTGAAATCCGCCAACGGGTGCGAACTGGAATATAATTATAATCCCTGGCTAAACAAATATTACGGCTGCATAATGTAGTAAACCAAGGACTCTACCAGCTGCTGATTGACTAGCTGACAAATGGTTCGTTGCATGTTCGTGCCTGCACCCCGGTGAACCCCACACCCATCCCGTCGTCACCTGCAAAATGTTGTACAGAAATGGTGCCAACTGTCATAACAAGATGGGAGCACTAGCGCACACATGCCAAGCACACATACACACACACACACACACACACACACACACAGTGTAGAGTGGAAGCCACTGCCAGGCCATAATAATTCGCCAGTCATTGACAATGTCGGTGCCATAATGGCCCTCCACTGGCACTGCCACTGCCTCTGACCCAACTGCTGCACTGCGTCGACAGAGGGCGCGACACCTACAATTGTCAGCATCGTCGTCGTCTAAATGAATGAATTAAGTCAGCCATGTGACATAACTGCAATGACCGCCCGGACCAGTAGCCGGAGCCACAGACGGACGTGCCATGTGCCCAGGCATGTGCAGAAGAGTCAGTGGCGCTGGGAACAACAACAGCAACGCCTTGCGTTGCACATTTGCCACATTGTTTTGTTGCTGTCATTTTTGATGTCGCCTCAACGGCACAGTGGTAGGAGAGGCACCCAAAAATTGGACCCTAAATCACTTTAATGAAATTTAGGAAATTTGCAAAAAAAATCAGACAACATTTAGAGGCGGAGTGGGCACCAAAATCTAACGAAAGGGCGCAGCAACAACATCTTTAACCAAAAAATTTATATTGACATTATTTTTCAACTTGTTTTAGGCGAAAAACAAAAACGCAAAGCTAAATTCTTTTATACCAAAGTTTTATTTAAATATCATTCAGATCGGTTCACAATTAACAATGGGCCCCAAACCCAACCATGCTCCCCATTTTCCGACCTTGAACCGAAAAATCACAATGTCTAATTATTTTCATAATGTGCTCAGAAAGTTTAAAGTCTCGAGTTTAAAATCTATCGGATGAAAAATTGGTATATCCATATAGAATTTTCTGGCAATTTTTCTTGTGGACGGATTTTACAAAATCGGAAAATCACATGTCTTATTATTTTTCATACTAAGCTCACGAACCGAGTTTGAAGTCAATCAGATAATATATAGTTTATTCTATATAGAATTTTCCGGATTTTTCCCACCCTGGGGACGGATTTTTCATTATCGAAAAATCACTTCTCAAATTATTTTAAATCCTACGCTTACCGAAACCGAGTTTATAGTCAATCGGATAGTCAAAAATAGTTTTTCCATTTAGAATTTTCCGGGCATTTTTCGACCTTGCGGGCATATTTTGCCAACATCGAAATTGCTGAAATACAAGCTAAGTTCGGACCTTCTGGACATATGCATATAGTCATCAGCATTAGTCATGGATTCTAATATGAAAATTGTTAAAAAAATAGTCATATCTCCCGCAATTTCGAAGATAGATTGTTTGGAGCTTCCAGTTAATACAGCAAACATTATTATTTATCGGTCCACCTTACTACGTTTTCCCATCAGATGAACGATAGTCGAATTGTAAGCAAACCAAAAAATTCTGCTGGGCAGCACCGGTTACAACCGTGATGGGCAGCACTAACACAGTTTTTGTGGTTCCACACTTTAAATTGATCAGTTATATACAGTGATGCAAACCGCTCGGAAATAAGGAGTGGTTCGGTTCATAATATGGTTCTTGTAGCAATCCGAACCGCGGTTTTGGTTCGGTTTCGTTGGTTCACGGTTAATATAAAATTCGAAAATAAAACAACATGGGTTGCTATTTAAGTTTCTGGCCTAGGTCACTTATAGCCATTTTAGGACCAATTGGCCTTTTCCCAAAAAAAGTTTGGACTTTTATCGATAAAAGCTCCATACAACTCTTTCATGTGTGACCACGTTTGATATCGATTAACGATTAATCAAAAACTTACCTCGGCAGAAAAATGGAATTAACTCGTGAAAATTTTTGTGCAATCATTTTTCACAACTTTCGACGTGGACTATCACGACAAGAGTGCAACGATAAACCTAAATCTTTGTCTGGCGATGAAGCACCATCCCATAGCACTGTGAAAAATTGGTTAAATGAATTCAATCGCGGGCGACGCTCGCTCAAAGACGAAGGTCGTTCAAAAACAGTCGTTGTGCCAGAAAACATTGATGCCGTGCGTGAACTGATAATGCAAGATCGTCATGTGACATACCGTGAGATAAAGGCATCCTTGGGCATTTCTTCCACCAGCATACATTCGATATTGCATGAACACCTGGGCGTAAAAAAGGTTTGTTCTCGTTGGATCCCGCACAATTTGACAATCGCTCAAAAAAAGGCTCGTGTGGATTGGTGCAAATTATAAAAAAAATATAATCGCGGTGTTTCAAAAGACGTTCATAAGATCGTCACAGGTGACAAATCATGGATCTAAGCATATCAGACCTAAACAAAACAGCAATCGACCGTGTAGGTCTTCGAAGACGAGCCAAATCCAACGAAAGTCGTTCGTGGAAGAAGCTCTTCGAAGCAAATGGTCGCCTGTTTCTTCGGTAAAACTGGTCATGTGGCGACTGTTCCGCTTGAGCAACGTAGGACGGTCAATTCTGATTGGTACACCACAATTTGTTTGCCTTCGAAGTCTTCGGAGAAATTCGAAAAACGAACAAGAGAAGACTGATCATTGTGCACCATGACAATGCGTGCTCTCACACATCAGCTCACACCAGCGCCTTTTTGACCGCCCAAAACGTCGAATTGATGGGTCATCCGCCGTACAGGCCTGATTTGGCACCCAATGACTTCTATTTATTCCCGCAATCAAGGGAAAAATGCGTGTTCAACGATTTTTGTCGCCAGAAGATGCTGTTGAAGAGTTCAAAAACCATGTTTTGAAGGTGTCTCAATCGGAGTGGAAAAAGTGCTTCGACAATTGGTTTGAGCGCATGCAAAAGTGTATAAATTTTGCTGGAGAATACTTTGAAAAACAAGAAAACCATTTTTGATCATAAATATTCGCGTTTTCATCAGTAGGCCAGAAATATATAGAGCAACCTACGTATTACTTAAGCTGGGGATTTATTTTCTACTGCACTATTTAGAGTTTGTAAAAATGTTCTTCTCGGTTGAGAAACTAAATTTAACATGATAATTTTCAAGAAGAGAGACTTTTCGGATTGAAACAAAAATTCTAAAATTGCACCAAGTCTTTCGTACTTGTTTCAAGAAGAATCAAGTTCGACTTGTTCTTGAAATTCGATCAATTTAATTTAATGGAAACCACGTATAAATAAATCGAAAAATCAAGACATTTTTTTTTGTTCAAGTAAACCTAGGTTCCTACCAAAACCAGGGATTCGGGGGTTCCCAATACAGGTCAGCGAACCGAACATTAAGATTCCTAACGGGTTCGAACCCCAAACCGAACCTCGTTAAAAAAATGTTGGAGGATTGTAGTCTTGGTTATAAGAGCCTGTGTTAGGTTTTTTTCTTTGTATCTTATAACATTTTTTTACTTGGTGTTTAACTTGTGAATGGCTTGTCTTTGGATCACTGCAAATCGGTCGATGTTTTCTCTTAAAATTTGAAATTCGTATCAGCTGGAACCACTGTGAATACACTCTCCATCACCCACCTACGCAGCATTTTTCTGCTCCACACAGTTGTTGTGATTACGTATTATACTCTGGGCACAATGAGCGAGAGCCACAACGATGGCGATGGCGATGGCGCTGCCAAAGTTATGTGGCACACACGTACAACTCCAACACACGCCCACAACTTGGCTTGGCCCGGCCGGGGACAATGGCGGAATGCAAATGGCGTGTGGACGTGGATGGATGAACACGGCGCGAAATTTATATCATCATGAACTTATGTAAGCCAGAGGAGCAGGTGCCCTCGCCCGGCTCGAACTTTTCTGCCAGTGCAATCCCTTTTCGGCCTGGGCGCCAATTAAGCAACAAAAGGTCGGTCACTGGACGACGACGACGACGACGACTTGGCTGCCATTAAAATGAAGCGACGTAGCGAAATGTTTTGATGAAACGAGCGGCCCTTCACCCGGTCCCCGCCAACGTTTTGTTTTGTGACTTTTTTTTTAAAGCTCTGCAGATTTTTTTATTTGCTGCACATTTTGCAACAAACTTGTCCACAAGGAGCAGCGGCAGCGGCAGCAGCATCACAACGTTTGCCAAAGTCACAAACTTTATGGCATTGCCTCACTCTCCCACGACCCCAGCCAACTACTATTCCCTTCAACCAATCTCAAGGCTTTCAATTTTCTTTTTTGCATTTTTTATTGTTTGAAAAAAAAAAAAAAAATTATAAGAAGAACTTGAAACCCACTGCAACTGGGCACACAACAAGTGGATGGCTGGGTCTGGCCAAGTGTGGCTCGTTAGCGAAAATGGGCGCGGGGGGGAACGGGTCTAATTTATTAAATTGCCGTTCTGGCCATTTTCACTCAATTAAAAAAGTTTGTTGTAAGAAACAAATGAAAGTCAAAATCATTTGAAATAAATTGGGTAAATCTGCCCGAAACGGAACCAGCTTCGATACCGTTTCAGTACAAAATTTGAAGAAGAACAAACCGGAACAGAAAATCCGAAACTAATTAAAACAAAAGCTTATGTTTATATTTAAAGAAAACATAGTTCTTTATTTTCTCCCTTCATTAGTCTTGAAAGTGCCTAACCCATTGTCTGCCGGCTCGCCTTCTTGCACACTCCAATTCCTGTAATCTCTGATCCATTTGGTATACAGTGCCCCTGCGCTTGGGATTTTTTTTCAAGAAGCGTATGGCATTATCTAAGCGCAAAGCTGCATACGTCTGGATATACTCGTAATGATTTTTAAAGAAATGGAAATGATCGGTAGCCTGTCCAACCATTCCCAAGATCAGCAAAGACAATGGCAGGGTGAATACTCCAATCCAACATGCTTCATATCTGGCATAAGTGCTCACCGAAACTATGCCCGTGACCAGAAATATAGTTTTAGCCAGCACGACGGCAAGATATTCCATAGTCGGCCATATTATATGCATGCCCACCTCCAGTAAGAAAATGGCAATCGCCGTTTCAACGACATATTTGATAGCCGGTGTCATAAAACGGAAACGTTGTGGTATCAGACGATTGTCATAGATGAGATCTAAAATGGCCGCACATACAATGACCGTGGGT
Organism: Lordiphosa mommai; assembly: GCA_018904225.1. NCBI lineage: Eukaryota > Metazoa > Arthropoda > Insecta > Diptera > Drosophilidae > Lordiphosa > Lordiphosa mommai. The sequence continues at coordinate 372,188 of JAEIFT010000131.1, read as the reverse complement.
AGTGTAGGTCCCGGTGAAGGTGTCTCTGAATACGGTTTTAAATAGATGGATATACCAAATATTAAATGAAGGAGGCCGGCAATGCCCACGGCAATAGGAGAGGCCATTATTAACTGTGGGAAAGAATGGTAAGTTGAGAAAATTCAATGAGAGCAGCACATAAAACTTACCTTATCAGAATTTCGATTATAATGGCTGATTTTTAGACCAAAATTGATTGCAAGTGGATTAAAAATACATAAAAGTAAACAACAAAAATTTCAAATACTTTTACTGGACTAAAATTTCAAGTTGGTTTGATTTAAATTCACAAACTCAAAAGTGAAATGTAAATGCTGGAATACGATGATTTGAAAATATTTTAAGTGCCACAGAAAACCATACATGGGCCATTCCATGTGAACTCAACCACACAAATTATTTTTTGTTAAAAAAAAAAAATAACTATCAGCGGTTGAATATAATCCTTTTTTTTTGACTTCCCCACCATTAACAGTTCCCGAGATATACGACAAAGAACATAAAACTTAAAAATATTATAGCATCGTAACGGTGCATTCGATTCAAGCTACCCAAAGTGTGATTCTACTATTTTCTTGTCTTCTCTCCGTGAAAAAAATAAAAGGTTCAAAAAGGTTTGTTTTTAAGTAGGATTTTAGCGAAATTTAATGGTTTTTTGTCTTCTTTTTTCAGGGAGGGCCAAACGATATTTTTATGAAATAATTTTTTTCTGGTAAAGGATATCCGTATACATATTTTAGAAAAATTCTTACGATGGAACAATCAATTAATGCGCGAGGATAAATATTTGCATGGGGCATTCTTTCTCAAACGTCCCAGCCAAAAAATGAAAGTTATGCACCGAGAAAAAAATCCGTTCTAAAAGTACCAAAATCATGAACATCCGTTGACGAAAGTCTATCATGCACGTTTGTTCTCAAATCATGAACTATTGGGGTACGTATTTTTTGTATTTGCTTCTTCGCGTTTTGGGCCGGTTTCACGTGAACATTTTGTGCTTGTTTTATGAACTGTTTGGGCATGTTTCATGAACATTTTGTTCTTATTTAAAAAAAAAAAAAAAAAAAAAACAATTTTAGCTTAATTTAGTAACTCACAGCAATCATCGGGAAAGGTGTGATGGATGATATGATTGGTGTATAAAGCAGTTGCCACCCCCCACATCCACACCACAAGTCTTACAACGGTTTTTGGGCTCCCTTCTCCTCTAATAGGGCCTCTCTCTCCTCCTCCTCTCTCCTCTCTGCTGTTCACGCACCCCAAAACCTTACCAGAAAAGCTTATATTCCCTCTTTGATTTATTTATTTCTTTTTGAAGAACAAAGAAAAAACGATGAGTGTTAGTTAGCTATTTGCTCCGTCTGGGATTCGAACTAGGGACCATTACCTTGCACTTAAGTTTTGAGATTTTAAGTGACATTGGTATTTTTGAAATCGTATAAATATGACAAAACTTTATCGATTTGAAATTGTAAATATGTAATTTTAAAGCATTTTTCATGTACTTTTTAAAATAACAACAAAAATATAAAAAATTTAAATTCACCCCATATTTTCCAAAATAAACCGTTATTTTTCAATTTTGTCCCAAATGAGTATTTTTTGAAAAAAATTTATATATTTTTTTAAAGCGGAGGTTATTTCCTATAAAAAGTGTAAATATGATAGTGGGACAACAATAACTTTAGGAAATATTGAATTATTAATAACACTGTGATAGTTTTTTTCAAAAAATAAAAACGACTTGACCGAACTCGACGGCTTCCGCCTATTTCGGGTCCCAGGAATCGAACTGCATTTTCATACGAAAATTTTTTTTTAAGTTTTTTACGAAGTTATAATTTTTTTGTAAATGCCAATGATATAATAGATTATTCTTGAAAAATCTAAATAAATAGTTTTAAATGTCCTCTAATTTACTACATTTACAGTTTTTCGATATCATTGCGCTTTCAAAAGTTATAGATTAAAATCTAAAAAAAAAACTAAATAAAATTTTACATAATTTTTATTACCAAAATTACATTAAATTAGGAAATATTTTATTAGAAATCAAGTTATTGTTGGAGAACAAAAAGGAAAGACATTAAAAAATGATTTTATTGTGATTTTACTTAATATTTGAAAATTTTGAAATAATTAGTTGTACAAAATTTTATTGTAAAAAGGTTGCAATTATTTTAGTTCTGGGACCATATCTTTTGAAAGCGCAATGATATCGAAAATCTGTAAATGTAGTAAACTAGAGCACATTTAAATCTACTTATTTAGATTTCACAAGAATCAGATATAATTTTTTTACAATTTAGAAAAAAATGTAACTTGATGAAAAAACTTAAAAAAAAAAAATTGTATGAAGCCATTGTTATAACTCATAAAACTAAAGATGCAGTTCGATTCCCAGGGCCCAAAATAGTGGAAAACCGTTAAGCCCTATACGGACCTGCGAAGTAAGTAAATAATTTAGCTAGTGTGGCCAGATTTATAAAGAAATTATACCAAATTATGAATTTAGTTGTATTTTTTTAAGTACCATCTGATCACACTACTCGATTGCTGTTGTTTTAATAAAGGCAACTTCTCTTCAAGCCTTGCTGACCAACATCTTTAAAAAAATTGCTATGAAAACTGTATTGATATATTCAACCCTTGTTAAAGGGAGCATTTAGATCTGTATTAAATCTTCAACACAAACGCACTAAGATTTACCTTATTAAATTTAATTTCAGCTGTTTGCTGATGGTGTCAAGGCAGAAGAAGGGTGAAGTAACATTGTTTGCATCAATGTTTCTTCAGTTGCTTAAAGTAAAATAAAGCCCACATAGCTAACATGGGATCCAATCATGTGCTGTTAAGCGCAACAGTACTTCTCAGCTCCGTATGAGCTCAAAGAAAAGGGTGAAGGATTCATTTCTTCTGCTTCTTCTTTCCACAAATTTTGTATGAAACTTCGCGTTACTTCGCAGGTCCGTATAGGGCTTTAAAGTTGACCATGTCTTTTTTTTCGACTTGCACAGTGTAATAATTAATAAAATAAACGTTATCGATTTGAAATTGTAAATATGTAATTTTATAGCATTTTTCATGTCCTTTTGGAAAATAATAACAAAATAAAAAAAAAAAAATTCATAGGGGATTTTTCAAAATTAACCGTTATTTTTCAATTTTGACCCAAATGGGAATTTAAAAAAAAAAACTTTTATTTTTTTAAAGCTGAGATTATTTTCTATAAAATATGTAAATATGATAGGGGGCGTGAAAAAAATTTGAAACAATTTCGATCTGCGTGCAGACAATTCAAGTCTACACTGGAAAATGATCGCTCTAGCTCTTATAGTCTCTGAGATCTAGATGTTCATACGGACATGTCTATATTTACTCGACTATTTATGCTGATCAAGAATATATATTCCTTATGGGGTCGAAGAAGCTTCCTTTTGTCCGTTACATAAATTTGCACGAACATAGGTATACACTTTTTACTCCACGAGTAAGGGGTATAAAAAGATGTTGTATGAAGTAATGATGCAATTTGATTCCTAAGGCCCGAATTAGGGAAAACCCGTTCAATTTCGTCATTGTTTCTTTTTGTTATGCTGATCAGCGAGCAAGTTCTTCTGCCAAATGGGGAGGACAGAAAATGTGTTTGTGTTGGTGCGCAGCCACAGTCGACAGCCGACGCGACTAGCAAAATCACCTTTTTGTGACTTCGGCTCACGTCTGTATGATAACACGAACATGCGTTCGGGCCCCGGTGTACGGTGTTCAGTACTTTTCTCTTGATTTTTGATTTTTATTCCTGCCGTTCATCGATATCGCTTGTTTACTTATTGTTATCGCCTTGGACAACAACAAAATGCAGTTATTCCAATTCCAACTGCCAATCCAATTAGTGGGGACAGTCTGTATACAGCCCGGATTCCGGCTGCTGGGCAATGAAAAAAGGGGAAACAATAACATCCGAGGCTCTGGTCCTGGCACGTGGACAACGTCCGAGAGTTTGTGGAAGAGGAAGGAGGGTGGTGGGTGAATGCCTCCGCCTCTGGCCAAGGGGCCTTACTGAGTGTGGACTAGGTGGATAACAGTTTGTTGTTGTTGTTGTTGTTTTATTTTAAGTATTTATGAGTTCGTGTTGTTTGTGCTGTTTGATTATTTTGCTGGATGGCAAAGAATGGAGAGAAACCGACTGGGATGCGTTCCGCTGACTTTTGACATTTCACAACAAGCTGCCGCGCGAAAAATGTCAACTCATGGCTGACAATTGAGACAGAAGGAATGCAACGGAGACGGCGGCAGCTTAAAGGGAGTCTGATGGGTCTATTGGCTCTTTATAACCAGGAAAAAATGTGGTGAATGAGAGGGATAAATACAAATGAATCTGAAACGTTCAATATCACTAGTAAACTACCGATCTTAAAAGCTGACTTTCTTTCTTCGGAATTTCTAAATATGAATATAAAATTCTTATTAAGAAAAAGTGAATATTCAACCATTCTAAAACATTCAAAATGTCTGATTACATTTGCTCGTACGTTTCGTTATGTACGAAATCTTTTTACCACTACTATAAATCGAGCCAACAGAGCTAGGGTAGGGAACCTAGTCCACTTCATTGACTACACTGGGAATCTTAACAGCTCCTTCGTCCTCGCTGACAACACTAATTCCTCTGTTTTAACAATTCAAACTTCAAGCTCTTATAATCTTTGAGATATTTGCGTTCATACGGAAAGACAGATTGACGGACTCGGTCATTTATGCTTTATAAGGCTGTTACCTAAATTGGAACAAAGTTTAACAACCGATTTCCATACATAAGGCATTTTTCTTTTATTGGAGGACTAACAATTTATATCAACTAGTTTTTATATACAACATCAATCAAGTGGTCGACTTTATTGGCCAATACCCAATGTGTCCTGATTTTTTGTGGGGTTATTTAAAAAGCAAAGTGTACGCCAGCAATCCTCAGACCATTGACGAGCTCAAGGCAAACATTCGTGCCGAAATCATCTCTATACCACCCGAGATGCTAAAAAAAAAAAAAAAAATGGAAAACGGCATAAAAAGGCCAATAAAGGCGGTCACTTGATTGATGTTGCTTTTAACATTTAACTAGTTCAAATAAATTGTAAATGACCAAATTAAATCGGTTATTTTTGTATAAGTTATTCAATATTCACATACCGACATAAAAGACGACGCATCCTGTATATTTTGACAAACACATTTAACTAATGGGCATTTCCGAAATAACGTTTATCAGGAGTAAATTTTTAAAGTTGCGCCTACAACTTTGACAAAGTATTGAATAAATAGGCTACGTTTTTGTTGTTGCTCTGAGTTTTCTTTATTTTTATTTATAAAAAATGTACTATAATACATTATAATAAATTAAATCGAGAAGGCAAAGCTAACTTCGACTGTGCCGAAGTTTCAATACACTTGCAAAAGTTCACTTCAACTGATTTAACCGGTGAAATATATATAGGATATAGATATCAGATATTTATAAATTCAAAATCATTGAGAATCAAAATTTGATCTAAAAAAATCTTTTCTTTGGAAAAAACACATTTTCCGACCGATCGTTACTATGGCAGCTTTATGCTATAGTCATCCGATTTTGATCAATTTTTCCAGAATTAAGTGGAAGCATATACAACTAATATATACCACGATTAGTGACGTTACGATGGAAAACAAAAAAGTTTTTCTCACTAGAACTAGTTTTTTGGCCCACCGTTTCGATGGCAGCTATATGCTATAGTCATCCGATTTTTATGAACTTTTCCAGAATTATGTGGAAGCATATAAAACTAATAAATACCAAGATTGGTTATGCTATGATGGAAAACAAAAAAGTTTTTCTCACAAGAACTACTTTTTGGACCGACCGTTTATATGGCAGCTATATGATATTGTCATCTGATTTTGATAAATTTTTCCAGAATTGTGTGGAATCATATAAAACTAATATATACCACGATTGGTGACGCTACGATAGAAAACAAAAAAGTTTTTCTCACTAGAACTAGTTTTTTGGCCCACCGTTCTATACGGCAGCTATATGCTATAGTCATCCGATCCTGCCGATTCCGACAAATGTGCAGCCTATATGTATTTAAAGACTTTTTGCTAAGTTTGGTTAAGATAGCTTCAAAATTAAGGGCGGAGATAGCATAAAAACAGACGAACGGACAGACATATTACGTATACGACACGTTTTAACAAAATCTCTCTATCATTTCAAAAGCTCTCAAATTTAATATATTGTTAAAGTAACTAGTAAATATGGAGCAGTTAAACATGCAGCGAATGCTGGTTCCTAATCCTAAACTTAAAAATAGTACCCCTTATGAGTGATCAATTGACAATCCATCTGGATAAAAATTTTTTTTTTTTAAAATTAAAAAAATAAAAAAAAATAGTTTATGTTTCAAGCATTCTCTGAACTATTATAGCTATTCTTGTTTCCCTGACGTATACTTAACAAACAAAAAAACGTAGCCTATTTTTAAGAGCATTTTTTTAAAGCAATTTTTATTGCCTACGTTTCAGCGCGCGCCTTCAATAGGAAAGTATTCCTAATCCTAATCATTCTTCTACGAGTTTTAATCATTTTTCCTTTGGCCAAAGTAAACATTCGTTTGCCGTTAGTTTTCCTACCAACTTATTCTTTTCTTATTCTTAGCTCGAAGTCCTGTACACACTTTTTTTCTTACAATTGCGGAAAGTTGGGAACAGGACGCTTTTGAATTGGTTTTCTCTGTAATAATGCGTCTTTTGTCGCCTTCACTCAGGACTGCTTTTCTTCCAGAATTGCGTTTTTTGACATAATTTTAAGGATTCTTTCAAAAATTGGCGATAACAGTACGACTGCGTCCCCATTTTTTTGATATTTTGCTCACATTCAATCCGGACTTCGAAAAAGCTAGAATTGAGGTCTTTTTCTCGTCCCGAAGCAAAGTTGAGCTAGATATTTCATTGAATTTTTTCTTAAAAACGGTAATTTTTTACAGCCTTTGCTTTGTTGTTCTGTTCCTCATTTTTGTTTTTGTCAAATTCAAACCTAGAAAGATTTGGCGTGGGGAGGAAAACAAATTATTAGTGTGTCTTATAATTATGATAAGGACCTTAGTATTTAGGGAAGTAAACTCAAAATCAGCCTCTAAAATTTTTTCATGATTTATTTTGTAATATTTTCAAAACTTTATATCTGACTTGACTGCCAATGTATGAAAAGGATACACTCGCAAAAAAAATACCATAAAAAAATATGTTGGCTTCTTTGTGCTTTGCGCATACACCAAATGCTTTTTTGAGGTCCACATTTCCTTATGGATGTGACAATGCACAACAAAAATAATGCTTCGACTTTAATGGGCCATAAAGTTTAGTATAAACTGAATGATGGTGCTTTTATTACGAATTGACTTAAGTCATATTTAGTGCATTTTGATCGAAAAAGCAAATCAATAATATCGAACCAAAATAAATCAAAATTCCACTGCTCGTTATTAGCTGGTTTAACAAATGGTAAAAATTACTTGCAATCATTTTCAGATTGAATTGACTTGGCCTTTTGAAGTCTAAAGAAATTGAAGTACTGAAATAGTTGTTTTCGTCCATTTAAGTCGGCTATTAATTATGTTTGATTTAATTTGTTGAAGTAGTAAGTTGCAAAACATTGGAATACACAAACGCCTTCATATATCGTACGACGTGCATTAGATCGAAAACAAAATTATCTGTTTTCAAAAATACAAATAGATTTGATCCCTGTTGGTTGAAAATTATAATCTTATATTTTAATCTTATCCTAAAATTCTTGCTAATTTCTAAATCATTACATTTAATTTATTCCTTCGATTTTGTACACATACGACAAAATCTTTTCAATTTAAAGAATGTTTGTAACGCATAGATGGAAGCATCACCGACCCCATTAAGTTTATATATTCTTGATCAACATCAACAGCCGAGTCAATATAGTAAAATATGTCTTTGTAAGATAATTTTTTTTGTTTTCAATAATAGCGTACTTTAACTTAGCAATTATAAATATTATATGGTGTCACACAGTTCTGCAAAAGTTGGTCCAAGTCGAATGACTATATCCTAAAGCTGCCAAAGGAACGATGGGTCGGAAAACAATTCTTAGTGAGAAAAACATTTTTGTTTTCAATGGTAGCGCTATTTAACTCAGCAGTTATATATGTTATTATATAGCAGTTATTATATGCTGGCAAAAGTTGATCCAAATCAGATGACTATATCTTATAGCTGTCATAGAAACGATCGGTCTAAAAATTAGTTGAAGTGAGGAAAACGTAAGTGTTTCAAACTTGGTATTTATTTATAATATATGCTTTGAAACAGTTTTCGAAAGTTTAATCAAAATCGGACTACTATATAATCCAGCTGTCATACAACCGATCGTTTTGAAAATTGGTATAAGTACAAAAAAAATCCTCTTTTATTTTTAATGATAGCGTCTTTATACTTGCGAATTGTGAATATTATCTGCTTCAACACAATTTTGCCAAGTTTGATCAAAGTCGGATAAACATATCATACAGCTCCCATAATGCCTAAAAAGGCGACTTGAGCGAATGTGACAACTGACGCAAAATTTTTGTACGGCCACCGATTTCTAAGATCAGGGCAAAAATAATACTTGGAGCGTGTGAAAGACGCCATCCTGACAGCCTGACAGCAGTTCTGTTGAAGTAAATACAGACCAATAATAAATAAATCAGAAACTATAACAGATAGAGCCATTTGCCTTGGAGTGTAAGAATATGCATACCCAACTCAGATCAAGTTTGATTCAGATTTGAAAAACAGCGACGTCGCTGCTGCTGCAAAATTTCAAAAAAAAGAAGAGAAAAATATCATCTGATGGGGAAACGGTGTATGGTGTCTTGAAGGTTCGAACAATTCGAAATGATATTTCTGTATTAACGCATGGCAACGTGGATGTCTGCTATACTAACTTTATCAGCATTTTGAATAACATGTTAAATAAATATACTCATATGAGAGTGCAGGGATCTTATAGATTACATTTGTACACTAAAGGCTTAAAAAAATATAAGAATTTGCTGAACAAGTTCTATAAGCGCTTTTTGAAGTCAAACGATTCTTCTGATTGGGAAAGATATAGTCATATTTCTATATAATCAATCAATAACTGATGTTGAAAATGGCTTAAAATTAAATCCTAATTTATTCTGGCGTTTTGAAAATTAAAAAAAGTCAAAATCTGCAACACCAGCCTCTATGACACTGGATGATCTAGTTGAAGTATTAGATATTCGCATATCAAAATTATTTGCTAAATTTTTTAGTTCTAACTTTGAACCCCCTGCATCATGGAACAATCCGCGCTGTTTGAGTGTAATTCCTCACCTTCAGAACTTTGGCACTATATCCATTTCAGATGATGACATCCTCCAATCTGTTATGAATTGTGATGACTCTAATTATCCGGATTGTGATAATTATTTCTTCTCCTTCTTTATTTATCCCAAAATTATCGACTTCTCCATTGAAATGGGACTGCTCAAATCGAAGTTTCTATTTCCTTTTCGTGTAAATATTGATGGCATTTTGCTGTGTGGACCCTAGACAATTGAGTTTTGTTGTTTGATTGCAATTCGAAACATAATTGTTTTGGCCATTGCAAAATGTATTTAATTTGAATGCAGATGATTGCTTTTTTTTCTATTGCAATAAAAACGAATAGACAAATGTTTCAACGCAAAATTAAAGCTAGTTGGTTTCCATGAAATCTGATGCGAGAAATTAAATGGCCGCCAGAGCTCATAAATAAATTGCAATATTTTTTGTAAAAGAAAAAAAAAATGCAATGAAATATTGTTTATGCAAAATACCCGTATACTATACTAAACACAAGGCCAAAGCCATAATAATTGAGGCACTAACCGCAGCAGGATGAGCGAGCTGAAGGTAGTTGTGGTTGGCTGCAGCACAGATGCCTTATGACCCCAGCTGCACAGCAAGCGGCAGCAGCAGCAGCAGCTCTCCCATCGTCAGCTTTAATTAAAAAGTTACCTGCAAAAATGTTTAGCTATTTTACCCAGCAGCCATTGGAAAATGTTTGCCAGGGACCAACCCAAGCTGCCAGTCAATGGTTGCGGTGCAAAATGGAAAACTTTCTATTAGGATTCCCAATGTTGGTCCATGCAATTGATTTCATCGTATACCACCGGGTGAACTTCGATTGACGGCCTGCAGCCCGGCAGTTGGATGAAATGGAAATGGAAATGGATTGCCAAGCCTTTGCCACATATTTTCTATATGAATGTAATGCAACTGGCCCTGGGGTGCAATATTCCTTCCAGAAACCTGAAAGGAGAATGTTTATTAATAAAGTGTATTTCACTTGGAATTGCATGAATTCTTTATCTCTCCACTTGATTGTCAAAGTTCCTATGCCAACTACTCGACAGTAGAAAAGTTTCAACCCCTCCCCCCGGCAACACAACGTTGCACTGATACAAATGTTTTCGGCATCGCCGGAATGGGAATGTGTACACACTGGCGGCATGCCTCTGTCCCCGTGCGGAGCTGGTGGAGTTGGCAACTATGCCAAGTGTTTTGCGTGATGCCGCGCCATGCGGGTTAACATCAACACACATCAATCTCAATCACTTGATGACGATAATACGAGTACGTACAATTTGTATAGGAAGTTAAGTTGAACTAAATTGGTTTGGTTCACACAGAAAACAAAAATAAAAAATTATATGATCACTCAAAGTAAAGAAGACCTTTATTTTTTTGTTGAGAGAAATTCATGTTAAAAAAAATAATCAATAATGTTCTCAAAAATATCATCAGAGATTTATCATATCAGATAAGGAAAAACAGAAAATTCGTAAGCCAGTCAGCGAACCGATCCGAAACCGATCTCTTTAAAACCAGATCGACCCAGAAGTTTGTAAAGCATAGAAATATTTATTTCCGACCCCACAAACTATATATATTCTTGATCAGGACAACAAGCTGAGTTGATTGAGCTTTTCCGTCTGTCTGTCTGTTTCAACGCAAACTTGTCTCTCAGTTTAAAAGCTATCGAACTGAAGTTTCGCACTTAGTCTTCTTTTTACTGAACGCTAATACGTGGGTTGCTATTTAAGTTTCGCAGGTACTTCTAGCCATTTTAGGACCAATTGTTCTTTTCCCAAAAAAAAGTTTGGACTTTTATCGATAAAAGCTCCATACAACTCTTTCATGTGTGACCACGTTTGATATCGATTAACGATTAATCAAAAACTTACCTCGGCCGAAAAATGGAATTACCTCGTGAACATTTTCGTGCAATCATTTTTCACAACTTTCGACGTGGATTATCACGACAAGAGTGCAAAAATTAACTTAAATCTTTGTATGGCGATGAAGCACCATCCTATAGCACTGTGAAAAATTGGTTTAATGAATTCAATCGCGGGCGACGCTCTCTCGAAGACGAAGGTCGTCCAAAAACAGTCGTTGTTCCAGAAAACATTGATGCCGTGCGTGAACTAATAATGCAGGTTTGTCATGTGGCATACCGTGAGATAGAGGCATCCTTGGGCATTTCTTCCACCAGCATACATTCGATATTGCATAAACACCTGGGCGTAAAAAAGGTTTGTTCTCGTTGGATCCAGCACAATTTGACAATCGCTCAAAAAAAGGCTCGTGTGGATTGGTGCAAAGAAATTTTGAAAAAATTTAATCGCGGTGTTTCAAAAGACGTTTATAAGATCGTCACAGGTGACGAATCATGGATCTATGCTTATGAGCCCGAAACAAAACAGCAATCGACCGTGTGGGTCTTCAAAGACGAGCCAAATCCAACAAAAGTCGTTCGTGGAAGAAGCACTTCGAAGCAAATGGTCGCCTGTTTCTTCGTTAAAACTGGTCATGTGGCGACTGTTCCGCTTGAGCAACGTAGGACGGTCAATTCTGAGTGGTACACCACAATTTGTTTGCCTGAAGTCTTGGGAGAAATTCGAAAAACAAACAAGAGAAGACAGATCATTGTGCACCATGACAATGCGAGCTCTCACACATCAGCTCACGCCAGCGCCTTTTTGACCGCCGTACAGCCCTGACTTGGCACCCAATGACTTCATTTTATTCCCGCACATCAAGGGAAAAATGCGTGGTCAATGATTTTCGTCGCCAGAAGATGCTGTTGAAGAGTTCAAAAACTATGTTTTGAAGGTGTCTCAATCGGAGTGGAAAAAGTGCTTCGACAATTGGTTTGAGCGCATGCAAAAGTGTATAAATCTTGCTGGAGAATACTTTGAAAAACAATCAAACCATTTTTGATCATAAATATTCGCGTTTTCATTATAAGGCCAGAAATATTATTACATTTTTTTTTTACTGTACCTGAACTTCAATTGGGTCTCTCGGAGTTGGGGGCAACTGGTACACTAGCTAAGCAGTGAGTGCTCATCTCCATTGCTACTACATACATAGTAGATGATGGCATTGTCAGGCTCTGTGGCGGCGGCAAACCACTTTTGCATAATTAAGGCTAATTTATCCCCGTGTTCTGTCGCTTGATGTCATACAATATGCAGACAGTGAGAGAGAGAGAGAGGAGAGTGGGTGTCTCCCTGCTCCCTGATTGCATAGTTAGGCACCAAAATCAGTTGATTAAATTATCCTCATTTGCAGTTACTAAAGACTAGTTCATCCATAATTGAATTAGTCAGGATAAAACCACAGCTAATTGTAATTAATTTATAATTAACGCATTACGCAATTCTCGAGATGTCATAATCAACATTAACCGCAGAGTTGACAGGTCGTTCCATAGGTAAAAGAGTTTTGAAGTAGCTTTGAATCAAAGGAAAAGCATCAAATGTGTTGACAGTTTGACAGAAGAAATCAATTTGCAGGATAATTGCATTGCCAATTTGAGGCATCACATAACAAAGGGCTACACACACTTGATTGCAAGAAGGCATTGGGCGGAGTTACACACTGTTCCGAAATAGCCGTACATCTCATTAGACTTCTTTTGTGCAGGTGGATTCACAGAAAGCCGTTATCCTATTAATACCATCAATGGTTTTGGACTTATGAATTTCAATACTGGCTCGCGACCTTTTTATACCCTTGCAGAGGGTATATTCCAATTGTGCAGATGTTTGTAAAACTTAGAAGGAAGCATCTCCGATCCCATAAAGTATATATATTATTGATCAGTATCAATAGCCGAAAGTGCAATCTTCTCCCTCAGTTTTAAAGCAATCTCGACCAAACTTTGCAAAAAGTCCTTTAATACACATAGGCTGCACATTTGTCGGAATCGGCCGGATCGGATGACTATATCATATAGCTGCTATAGAAACGGTCGGTCAAAAAACTAGTTCTAGTATGAAAAACTTGTTTGTTTTCCATCGTAGCATCACCAATTGTGGTATATATTAGTTTTATATGCTTCCACACAATTTTAGAAAAATTGATCAAAATCGGATGACTATAGCATATAGCTACCATAGGAGCGATTAGTCTATAAACTGAATTGATGCCATAGGAACGATCGGTCTAAAAACTTGTTATAGTGAGAAAAACTTTTTTGTTATCAATGGTAGAGTTTTTAAAAAAACTGCAAGGGAATTCAAAACATCGTCGGAGCCGATGTTAGCCTTCTTTTTTTTTACCATATGCTTATTGATATTTAAACGACAAGTAACCTTTTTTTTGTCTTATGTGACTATCTGTCTGATAAACTAACAAATAACCGAGTTAAATGTAGTTTTATCTGACACATAGCAGCTATCTAGAAGATGAGAAAACGGTCTTAAGACCTTTTTTCAAATATCCCAACCCACACCTGTCCTGATCGTCATCATATTAATTTTAACTATATCGGTTGTGATTTTTTCTGACCACTCTATTATGTTATGCCTGGCCCATTGAGTAAACCATCAAGTTGCTTGTTCCACTCGGTCTTCCAACCGCACCTGTTGATCGGCATTGCTCACGCATAGCTCGAAGCGCTCGAAGAGCTTCGTGTTTTGTTGCGGAGCTGCACGTAGTTGTGACTAGAGATGGAGAACTATCGATAGTCAGGCAGGACAAGATGACTTTTTAATTAGTAAATTTAAAAATGCCCATGCGCTTTTCTACTGAAAATTCATTTTTTTAGGTTCGCGATTCGGAACATTCCCGCGCCCATCGATAGTCAACGATAATTTTTTGAAAACCTTCTATAGTAAACGCAGTTAGAAATAAAAAAAGAATTTTTTTAAATGCATGGGTGCTGCATTTCCTTCCGTCTTTGCCGCCGTTTGGCTTTTGTTTTGTTGTGTCGACAATACAGGACATCGAGCTAAGAATAAGAAAAGAATAAGTTGGTAGAAAAACTAACGGCAAACGGATGTTTACTTTGGCCAAAGGAAAAATGATCAAAACTCGCAAAAGAATAATTAGGTGAAAACGTACTGGAATACTTTCCTATTGAAGGCGCCCGCTGAAATGTAGGCAATAATAATTGTTTTTAAAAATGCTCTTAGAAATAGGCTACGTTTTTTTTGTTAAGTATACGTCAGGGAAACTAGAATAGCTATAATAGTTCAGAGAATGCTTGAAACATAAACTAATTGATTTGAACTTTAGAAATTGATCAAAAACGACTTGCAAAGTCTCGTAGATGGATTCTCAATTTATCACTCATACGCAGTGTTGCCCTTGCTTACATTTTTATACCCTTGCAGAGGGTTTATTAAAATTGTCACGATGTTTGTAACTCATAGAAGGAAGCATCTCCGACCCCATAAAGTATATATATTCTTGATCAGCGTGACGAGCTGAGTTCATTTCCGTTTGTCCGTCTGTCCGTCCGTCCGTCTGCCAGTCGCTCCGTCTGTTTCTTTGCTATGTCCTCCCTTAGTTTTAAAGCTATCTTGACCAAACTTCGCAAAAAGTCTTTAAATGCAAATACGCTGCACATTTGTCGGAACCGGCCGGATCGGATGACTATATCATATAGCTGCCATAGGAACGATCGGTCCAAAAACTAGTTCTTGTGAGAAAAACTTTTTTATTTTTCATCTTAGCATCACCAATCGTGGTATATATTAGTTTTATATGCTTTCACACAATTCGGAAAAAATCTATCAAAATCGGATGACTATAGCATATAGCTGTCATATAAACGGTCGGTGCAAAAACTAGTTCTAGTGAAAAAACCTTTTTGGTTTTCCATTGTAGCATCACCAATCGTGGTATATATTAGTTTCATGTACTTCCACACAATTCTGGAAAAATTTATCGAAATTGGATGACTATAGCATATAGCTGCCATAGGAACGATCGGTCTAAAAACTAATTCTAATGAGAAAAACTTTTTTGTTATCAATGGTAGCGCCTTTCAAAAACTGCAAGGGTATTTAAAACATCGGCGTAGCCGATGTTAGCCTTCTATTTTTAAATTAAGAAACTGCAAGGGTATTAAACATGGGCGTTCCATTTTTCTTTGTTATTTTTGTCCAAATATTTGGGTACGAGCAAATCTGAAGTGAAGTGACAAATAAATCAATTGTTATGGTATTTGATATCGTTCAATACTGCTTGATCAGACCTATTAATTTGGATTGTAGGGCTTGCTATGCACATGCACAGATACGTATGTAAAAATGTACCGCTTCTCACTTCAAGTTTCATTTTATTAATCAGTTCATTGTGTTTGTGTGTCAGGAGATTAATACTTTAACCTGTTTACATGTAAATTACGTTTTGCTGCTCATTTTGTTTGACATGAATATGCATGCGAGTGTGCAAATAAATGTGCACACATACATACTTACATTCGCATACATTTGCATGTGTACATGAATAATTGAGACAGGGACAATGCATTTTTTATATTTATAGTACATTGATATGGCGTATACGCAGCAGGTTAATTTAATATTAAGCATACGTATGCATCTGTGTGTGTGTGTGTGTGTGTGTGTGTAAGCAGATGCAAGCAATGCCAATTGCAACGGCATCCTGCTGTAATTGCCAAAATTACGGTAATTATGCAAACACACACACACACACACATTGTACACCTATTGGCAGTCAGACAGATAGTTAATTGAGCTGTAGCTGGCTTACAATTGTTGTTGTTGTTGTTGTTGTTGTTGTTTTTGTTGTCATTAATGCGAGTGTTGGCACTTTCGCACGCACCCTCCCCACCTGACCACCCCGCCGTCTGTAAAAGTTTACTGGTAAACACATTCATAAAGCAAATATGCAAACACACTCATCTACACGCACGTTCGCTCGGACATATGCTAAACCGAACACGAAGCCCGAAGTTGCCAGGTCCCGAGCCTCAATTGAAGCCACGAGCCAAAATGATTGTTATAAAAGCCGCTGCTCCATACAAAACGTCCAGCATTCTACGTACGGCTGGCGTAGAGCGCACATCTCGCTCACTCTCTCCTACACACCAAAACACACACACAGACACAGCCACACAAACCAGCTGGTACCAGGAAAAGCGTCGCGTCGTTGAAAAAGCGCGCGTAAAACTGAAAATTAATAAAAAACCAAAAAAAAACAAACGCCTAAAAGACAAAAGTCGCGCGCTCGAATCGTAAGCTCTGTTTACTTTGCCATTATAAATCCTGCCAAAGAGTTTTGTTTGTGTTTTTTTTGTTGTTGTTGTTTTTGTTGAAAGTGCTAAAGAAAAGAAAAGAAATTACAAACGGAAAAAGGAAACCGGAAAGTGTTGCATTTCCTGTAAAGCGGTTAATGTTGTTGTTGTTGTTGTTATTGCTGTTGTGGCTGCTGTTTAGCATCTGGAGCTCATAATACCAACAAAAATGGCCGCAGGTGCCAACAGGCGTTTTTGTTGTTTTTAATATTCATGCAAAAGTTGGCAAAAATGAGCCTCATAAAATCATTTAATTCATGATTTAGTGCCGTTCCGTGATATCAATGCTAAAAATTTGAATTTCTACAATACAAACGATTTATCTGTACCATTATTGTGGGGAGGGGGGAAAGAGCTTGAATGACTCTGAAAAGTATGCTATAAAAATGTTGTGACATCGTTGAACTCCGTTTTGGGGGGTTATTTTTATTATGTGAACTTGAAGTGAGGCCAAAAACCTTTGAAATTGTGCAGATCTGAAAGTATTTTACCGAGAAAAAAAGAACTTACTTAAATTTAGTTTCAGTCGTACCCGATTGAAGTCATCGCAATTTTACAAAAAATATCTTTTTGAAATAAGTACGATTTATACAAAAGCAGTAACGTACGTACAATATAAATTCAAATAAGATGGAAGTGCGTTTTACTTTAAATAAATACTGTGAGAGGAAAGACGAGTGAGGTTTAAGGTTATGTTTAAGTTATTATAAGATTTCTCTGGTATTTTAATACGTCTACTCTCCAAGTCGGCGCGCGATAGAATGATCTAGACTCGTCGCTTTTACAGATCTTCTTTTAGTCTCTTAACAGCTATGCTTATGTCTATGTGTATGTGTAAAAGAGATAACAATATACAGGTATGTTATTGTTATGTTAGTGTTAAAGGGAATAGCCGTTAGGGTGACCATCACTATCCTACTACAATACGTGCAATCTTAAAGGAAGTAAAAACTATCGTTTTTAAAAAATTACAATTAAACTTTATTTAAATACCGATCTCATTTTTCTACAAATGAGAAGGAAAATACCGAAAACTAGCTGGCCACTAATGCTACTTATTGGATATTTTTATACACTTGAAAAGTGTATATTAATTTTGACCAGAAGTTTGTAACGCTTAGAAATATTAATTTCCGATCCCATAAACTATATATATTCTTGATCAGAACGACGAAGTGAGTTCGTTTCCGCTTGTCCGTCCGTCCGTCTGTCTGTCTGTTTCTACGCGATCTAGTCCCTCAGTTTTAAAGCTATCGAGCTAAAATTTTGCACAGAGTCTTCTTTTTACTGCACGCAACTAATATGTCGGAACCGGCCGGATCGGATGACTATATCTTATAGCTGCCATAGGAACGATCGGTCTAAGAACTAGTTCTAGTTAGAAAAATTTTTTTGTTTTCCATCGTAGCGTCCCTAATCTTGGTATATATTAGTTTTATATGCTTCCACATAATTCGGAAAAAATGTATCAAAATCGGATCACTATAGCATATAGCTGCCATAGGAATGATCGGTTAAAAAATAAGTCTTTGTGAGAAAAACTTTTTTGTTTTCCATCGTAGCGTCACTAATCTTGGTATATGTTAGTTTTATATGCTTCCACATAATTCTGGAAAAATTTATCAAAATCGGATGACTAAATCTTATAGCTGCCATAGGAACGGTTGGTCTAAGAACTAGTTCTAGTTAGAAAAACTTTTTTGTTTTCCATCGTAGCGTCCCAAATCTTGGTATATATTAGTTTTATATGCTTTCACACAATTTTGAAAAAATTGATCAATATCGGATGACTATAGCATATAGCTGCCATAGAACCGATCGGTCGGAAAATGTGTTTTACCAAGAAAAGTTTTTTTTTATGGTATCAAATTTTTATTATCAACGATTTAAAATTTTCAAAAATCTGATATCTAAATCCTATATATATTTTACCGGTTAAATCAGTTGGAGTAAAGTTTTTCAAGTGTATTAAAACCTCGGCACAGTCGAAGTTAGCTTTGCCTTCTTGTTTTTTGATAAATCATAATTTTTGATAATAATCATTTATCATCCGATTTTGATAAAACCTTCCAGAGTTATGTGGAACCATATGAAACTAATATATACCAAGATGAAAAACAAAAAAGTTTTTCTCACTAAAACTAGTTCTTAGACCGATCGTTCCTATGGCAGCTATATGCTATAGTCATTCGATTTTGATACATTTTTCCTGAATTATGTGAAAGCATATGAAACTAGTTATGAGAATTTATTCGAAAAAATCGATCATCGATAAAATCTCGATAACTAACCGATAACCGATAACCCAATAAAACTTATTTCGGAGCTAGCCAGAATTGACATTCGTTGTTCATTTAATCCTTTATATGTTTTCATTTAATATGCAACCTGATGCAAAATGGCTTACAGTTTGATTTCATTTCGATCGTTTTTGCTTTTTTTAATACGCATTAAAAAAAATTTATTTTGAGTCAGATAACATATTAATATATCTCAGAAAAAAAACGTTTAAAAATGTATATCTTTTAAATTTTTTTCAATGTCCCCTTTAGAATATTTTTAGGCCGCGGTTAAAATCATACGTGGGTCGTCGTAGACACAAGCAAAGATATTTCAAAAGCGTCCTAAATGTAGGGAACCAATATTTTCTCAATAAGCACCTGGATTTACAAAAAGGAAACATTTGAAAATGGCCCTTAGGGCCGTTATCTGTAAATTATCAGTAACATTATCTAGTTTTAGAAAATTAAATTTAACTGTATACAGCTACTAAGCATACAATACTCACCTTTGTTAACCAAAAATTGAAATGAACTGTCAATGAGCACAACTTTCTTAATTGTGTACCAATAATTATTTCCTATCAGGAAAAAAACAGGGCAGGAAAAAGTCACCGAATATATAATAAAAACCTTCAACCAGCCGATACTTTCTTGATATGCAAGAGCATTCAAACAAATAATTGGGTCGTTTTGACGTTTTTTGCTTTTTGGTTTCACAACTGCTTGTAGTTTTTATTACTTTTAACAAATTTCGGTACAACTCATCCTTATTAATTCCCAAAATACTTTGGCACCGGCCACGCCATCAATTGCCTTGAATATATTAACTAGCAGGGCCATTTCATCCTCTGTTAAACGGTCCGCCACCAGTGGCCTTCAGCTTTCAGTTTTTCAACACCTGTAAGCGACAACACAAACACGCTTTATGATCCAAGAGGTACCCAATGGAGGTCCATTGGCATTTTGCTGCTGCGCCAATTTATTCCAGGCTGCATTGACAGCTACCCTGTCGGCCTTTGTGAAGTTGCCGTCGTAGAAACGCGTAGAAAATTTGGCTATGAACTTTTGTTCAATGCTTTCGCCTTAATAAATTATTTAAATTATAAACAATTCGGAAGAATATTCAAATTTACTTACATTTTAGCGGCTTCTTGCCTTTTTTGCGACATGTAGTCGTAGCTTTTTCCGACTTTGCCACTTTATTCAACTCAGCGAATAATTTACAAACTGCACAATAATTACGCAAAAGATTATCAAAACAATTAAGGCGAATAAAATTAATTTTGTTTATCTTTGTTTTAACACAAAAATCAATATTGTATTGTAAAAATTTAAATGGCAAAAAAGGTGGCACCACTGAAATGCTGGCGATCTTGTTTGCTGTAGTGAATGACAAATTTGACTAGCGATTTATAATAATGCTAATTAAATGAACTAAACATGCATAAAGTTGAAGGGGATAGCCGGATTTACTAAGCGTATCGTCCCCCCATCTCATCCACATTTCAAGTATTTTCAAGATTTTTTTATACTTCTTGTACCAAACCCTGAATTTAAAAAAACGATTTTTATCATTTCCAAAACAAGCGATTTTGGGACCAACTACCCATTCTTAAAATTTCCAAATTTTTATGGCAATAGCTGGCATGTCTACACACCGCCAGAATAATTTTTCTGATTTTTAAAATGCAATCCGCGACTTATAAAAATCAGCGAAATTTTTAACTTCAATTATTTTTGACTTTTAGTTGAGGTACCACTTTTATATTAAACATGGTTAATTGTCATTTCAAGATACAATTTGTATAATTTTTGCAGTATTTTTGAAGGTGAGCTTGAATTATATTATTCAGAAATTAAACACCATTTTTGCTTCAATAAGGTTTATTTGTATCAAATTTCTTTTTGAGCAATTCGCCGACTCCACAGTGCGCGATTTTTAAATCATTTGGAAACAGGGTAAGTGGCAGGACGAAATCAAATTCAAGTGAATTTCGAGCGATAGCGATTTCTGTGGCACGCTCGATATATTAAAAAAGGTTATTAAAGTCTTTTTAATGTAGCATCATTTATCAGCTAGCCTTTATAGCAGCACAATGTAATGATGATCCACTCAAATTGTAATGATTGGCACTAACGTCGTGTAATCGTCGTGTACAATACGATGGAGTGAAACAGGCCAAACAAGTTAGTTTTTTTTTTTAAATCTCCTGTATGAATAAGAATCCTTAGGTCAAAAAAATCAAAGTTTTACGATTTTATCTTGATGTGGCGCACGAACGTTTTTGTTTGTTACATTAACCAAAAATGACATTACTTTTAAACTAAAAAACGAGACGGGACTGTATGTGTGGGTTGGAAAGGAATCAAATATTAATGAAAGATGATAATATCAGATAGTAATATTAGTTGGATCATTATTAAACCCGGTGGATCGATAAATAAAGCGGACAAGTTTATATATACAAAACTTTAATAATCCAGCTTAGTGATGGGCACTCCAGTGGCAATAACTGCGAAGGATCGTAAGCATTTATAACAAGAAATAACGACATTTATAAATTCAAAATCATTGAGAATCAAAATTTGACCACGTTACCATAATGTCTTAGTGAAACACATTTTCCGACCGATCGGTTATAGAACCGATCCCATAGGGGAGCTATAAGCTATAGTCATCCGATTTTGATAAATTTTTCAGAATTATGTGGAAGCATATGAAACTAATTTATACCAAAATTGGTGACGATACGATGGAAAACAAAAAAGTTTTTTTTTAACTAGAATATAGTCATCCGATCCGTGGTCGACCACCTTACCACCACGCATAAAAGGAACTCGAAAGATTTATTTTTAATCCAACAAGAAAGTTGCAAATTTTAATATTTTAAATTTATTTAAAGCAATATTTTATTTTCTTGTATATTTACCTAGAATTCTAAAAAATTCTTTCAACTGGGGCTTACATTGCACATTCTTTTTCGTTTCTTTTGGGGATCCGCAGGGACTCATATCGATCCATTATTATTCCTTCTTTTCATTAATGATTTTCCTCAACTGCTTTCCAATTTTTATGACTTTAAGCTATCTCTGTGCCTCTTATGACGTTCCAGTTTGTCGGCTTCTGTTGCAAAATGACCTAAGATCTCTTATCACTTGGTCACATGGACTTAAATAATATAAATATCTGTAAAATGATGACCTTTCGCTGGTTCGACCAAATTTAAAATATTCGGGCCTGTTCCAGTATTCATTTTGATCAAATTATGTGAAATCCGAATTGGTAAATGTTCACATTTATTTTCATTCGACTCTTTTGATGGCAAAATATATAAACCAAATCGTCTAATCGTTTCTTGAAAATAAGACCCTTCACCAATTCCGATTGATTGAATTCGGACACGGGAATAGACCAGATTATTCCCGCCTCTGGTTTTCGCAGTATTATATATAGCAGGATCAGATTGATTTAGTTCAGAAACAGTTTCTGACCTTTACCATTTCTTCTTACGAACAGAGATAGATATCTTCTTTTTTTATCTCCTCTAAAGTCCCGTAGAATTTTCTATTCTGTAGAAAATGTAAAAATTTGGTTCATTAGATTTTGTTGGCGTTACTGAGAACAAAATTCTTTTTTGAATTAAAGTACCTATTCCCTTACCTTTTGAGAAGGTACATGAAAATTTGTACCTAGGTAAGGTAAAAGGTAATCGGATTTTTAAATACCTAGGTAAGGTAAAAGGTACACCAAATTTGTATCTAGGTAAGTACCTAGGTACAAATACCTAGGTACTCCCTAACACTGCTAACAGGCACAAAATCATTACATTGTGCTGACTTCGTAATCCTACCTTATTAGGGCATTATTGGATCTTCTTTTAATTGCACGATGCTAATATGGGTTAATCTATTTGAAACCGAACGGATTTTTTACCCACTATTTTTAAGTTTAGTAAAAAAAAAAAAATTGAAATTCGACCCCGATTATGCCATGAAAACGTAATTTGCAGTTTTGTTAATTTTAGAAACAATTTCAAAAATCATAAAACCGAAAAAGGGGACTTTAAATTATTTATATCTCAGGCTCTGTTTAACAGACAAATCTAGGGTTAATTGTTATGAATAGTCTTTAATGTGGCTATTAAAATTATAAATTAAACAATTTATTGTTTACTTAATAATATAACATAATTGTTTGTAAAGTTTATGTTGTGTTACAAACCTGTAAAGGGATCCGGTTTGATTGAACAATTAAACTTTTTGACTGTGAATCCACTTATGTATCGATGTTTGATTAATATTAATTTTGAAAGCAACTTAGCGTAGGTCATTTTACGTAGACTTATGAAAATACTTTTGGCGGTCAGCCTTTTGTCGTTGTTTTCACATTCTCTACTGTACTCTCATTCGCAGTGTTACCATTTTCTGTCTTTTACAAAAAAAAAACAAATAAGGCGTCTTATTAGAGGAATGCCAACTGAGATCACAAAATATTCAAATTATATCCATTTAATTCAGTACAGATTATGTTAAATTCACAAATTAGGAAAATTCACTCAACTTTTCACTAACATAACGACAGATCAATAAAATAAAGTTAGTTTACTTTCAGAGCATCATTCAAAATTAAAAAAAAAATTAAAATATTACAAAATAAATCAGAGGACTAGTTAATATTAATAAATAAAGTACCTAGCCCCCCACAAATACAATTTATTGGCTCAGGCATGCACTAAGTTATGGTGCTTTCAAAAAAATGAAGACTTTTATAGATCACAGTAATAAGCTTTACAACAATGTCATCTTCAGCCAGATCGGACTTCTTTTTCATATAGCTGCCATGCGATTGATATGTTGAATTGTATTTGGTTTTATTAATGTGCAGTGTGACCATAGTATAACATAAATCCTTTCGGTAAGATCAGTTGGAGCAAGGTGTATCTATTACAGGTGCGGCGGTTATTCAAAAGCTTATATTTCATAGCTCACATATTATCAGTTTGTCTGACTGTGTCACTTTTGCATATTTAGCAAAAAGCTTAGAGTTTACAAATTTCATTGTTTGCCTCACCTGTATTAGATACATCTTGAGTTGGAGAGTGTGATAAAACTTCGGTATAGACAAAGTTTCATTATCGACAGCTATATTCTGGCCCAAGCCATCTAAGAACTGTTAATGATGACACGAAGCATTCCTATTGGTCTAACCGTATAGCGATTTCCATTCCATTTCGGTTGCTTTCCTTTTATTACTAATGGGCCTTAATTTGCTCCAATTTGGCGCAACACCTGCCAGATTACCATTTTTATTTTTTTATTATTTTTAGTTTCAGTTGTTGACAATTTTCAGCTGTCATTTTTCATTTGGAAATGGACTAATCAAAATGGAAATTGCATTCCTTAGTGTTCGGGGCTGGGTGGGCATAGCTGGAGTAGAAAAAAAATGTTGCCAAGTTTTGATAAAAAATTTAAGTACTTTTCTAAAGTATTTCGTTTAGCGCTTTGCTCAGCTCTCTCTCTCTCTCTCTCTCTCTCTCTCCACTCTCAGATAAAGTTTGGCCGAAAGCGTTTGAAATTTCATTTTAATTTGCTTTCAATTTCGTCGACTGTCCGCAAAACATGCCAATGTTGGTGGGTGGAATAGGGGGGGAAGGGGTCGTGAAACACAACTCTTTTTATTTTTTGTATTTTTCCGGTTAAATCGATTTGCGAAGACCTTTTATTCAACTTATAGTTTAAGTAAGTTGGTTAGCAGATTTTGAGTGAGATAGAGTAGGGCGGTCGCTGCCATTTCTACTTTCCATTACTCAAATTCCTATAGAACTTGGATTTTCCGAAAGTCCATTTGCTTACATGTTAGGTGAGAAAATGTGAATAAATGCCTCAAGGTACTTTTTTTTTTTGCTTAAGTTAAATTACCTTAAAATATATATAAAGCACAAAGGGCCAAGTCAAGCTTCAAAATTTATTAACAGGGTATCCAACCGAACAGTTATTTCGGTATCGTTAGACAAAGATTTTAGGAAGAAGCGTTGAGTTATGTGCTCATCGGTTTCTGTTGTGTTTCTTAGATCCCAAATACAATGTAAAGTAATATGAAGTAATATGAATTAAAACACAAGTGTGTCAGATAAAATTGACAAAATTGATCCTAAAATGAATGGCTTACTTAACTCAAGTCGATCTTAAAAAAAAGGGTCAGAAAATATTTTTTGTTTTCTATGATAGCGCTCTTAAGCTAAGTAATCTATATATATAAAAGAGTTCAACCTGACTGATTGGTGACCGTCGCACAGCTCAAACCGTAAGAGATAGCAAGCTGAATTTCTTACTGTAGTTTTATCTTACTCCGAAAGTGAGTACTAAGGCAGGGTTTTGGAAAATTCCGCCGGGAAATGTGGAAAATTCGCAGAAAACTTTTGTAAGAAACTTTTTTGTTTATCATCCGATCAGCTCCAAACTAATTTTAAAAAAACCGCAATAAAAATTCATCAACAACTGCATACCAGTTTTCCGGAAAATTAACCCACGACACCCCCATGGGTGTCAATTAATTGGCCGAAAGTATACTTTCCAAACGATTAGCTCCAAATTTATTTTCAAAACTACACATTCACGAATATGACTTTTACATTTTGGAAAAACCTACCGGAAAATGACCGGAAAAGTGTTGTTGTTCAAAACTCACATGTTTATCATTCGATTAGCTCCAACCTTATTGGCAAGCTCCAAATTGCAAAAAATATTATCTACGCGTTTTTCTCAGTGTGGAAATCCGGAAAATAGCCGGAAAATGATATATGGAAAAAACTGTTTTTTTCCGATTGATTTCAAACTCGGAAAATACATACAATACAATAACACATTATGGAAAATAATTAGACATATGATTATTCGGTGGTGGAATTTCTGCCCCCGGTTCGGAAAATGGAAGGAGTGGTTAAGTTCATCGACAATGGTTATTTGTGAGCCGGTTGAAATGATATTCGTTTTGCTGGCTTTATTTACCGAATAATGGAATAATTTTTTATTTTGGGAAAATTTATTGCAAAGGTCGGAATATGAGTGCGGGTTCATGGCAAACCGTTATATTTCAGCTGTTCTGTATTTAATTTAGTTTGAAAGTTCTATGGGTCAATTAAATAGGATTTTTTTTTTAGCTTTGCGCAAATGCACCCTCAAAGTCGGGTAATGGGTGTCAGGGTAGTTTAAAAGCCAATTTTTATTTGTAAACCGAACTGAAAATGGAAAATTCACACCAAAATGAATAAAATTTATTTTCTTAGCTCTACGGGCCAAATAAATAAAAAATTTAATATCATAATATCCAGCCAAGTTCGGAAAACGGGAGGTTTAATGTCAAAGCTGATTTTTTCACCTCTAGGAGGGATTTTGGAGTAATTCGTTCTATTTGAGACGAATATTGATATAATAAGCAGCAAATAATTTTCCAGTTCGGCTATACAAAGCTATGGCGAAGCGAACCGCGCCGGGTCCTATGCTAGTTATATATATAATTTTAAGTAATTTTACTAAATTTGGTTGAATTCGGATGACTATATCCAATAGCTACCGTAGAACCGATAGGACGGAAAAACTTATTTGTTTTTGATGGTAGCGAGCTCCAAATTTTGAAATCAATAATGATTTTGAATTGAGAAAACATGTGACTTCTATATGCTATATCTACTCTATTGGTTAAGTCAGTTGGAGCGAGCTTTTGCCAATGTATTAAGACTTCGGCACAGTCGCAGTTAGCTTTGCCTTCTGGTTTTTAAAAAAAAAAACATCAGTAGCGGTATGTTGCTAAGGACGGGGTACTTTTTAAACTATTCTCGTATTTCACACCGCCAACTGATTAGCACAATTTATGCCTGACAAATGTACTGCAAAAAACTTTTCCGTTTTGGGTACTTGATTTTTTTTTTCTCGGTTTTTTGCACGCAAAGTGGAGTTTTGAGTGGAGTTTGCCACACGTACTGCTAGCATGACCACAATGCAGACACGTTGCAAACTTTTTTGAAAATTAAGTTGATATGGAAAATGTGATCCACCGTAACTAAGTCATTAAATGGCCTGACGCTGCACGTTTGCTTTGGCCATTAAACAAAAAAATGTTATTCAAATTTGTTTTGGGCTGTGATTTTTAAATTTGACTTTTGTTTTTCATTTGGTGTCGGGTGAGTGGTGTGTGCACACGTTACTGATTTCCTATTTTTACTCTTTATTTGTCACTCCACATCAATAATGCAGTAGCAACTGCAACAACAACAGCAGCAACTGCAGCAGCCTTTAACGATTAGCCTTGTTTGCAGTCAGTCAAAAAAATACCAAAGGAGTGAGGCCATGTCACTGCAATCGAGCAGTCAGTTGGGCCAGGATGCCGACGCCAAGAGACATCATCCACAGCTGCACCAACAGGCAAGACAAAGACATTCGCCGCAGCTGTTGCCAGTAATGTTGCTGCTACTGATGTTGACGCTGCTGACGCGACCATTGAGCGTATTTTCGAATCGTAAGTACCAAAATAAAACATAACAAATAAATAAAATCAAACGAAAGAAAAAAACAAGACAAAAAAAAACGGATAACAAATGACTTGACATATCCGAAGTTGATATTCCCTTGAAGAATTTTTATGCAGTTCCTTGCTCGAAAAATATAGGCTAAATTGTACTATAACATTTAGAGCTGCAGGTACTTTTACTTACTAATTTAAAGTAACTACTAAGGTTACTACTTGCAATTTCAATTTTTTCTATGAAAAGTTCGTTATTTTATTAGCTCAACATTACATTTTGTTGTGCTGTGAATCTGTCAATTATTTGTATATACTTTTATAAAAAGGTAAGAGTCTTCATTGGATAGCGAAATTCATTGCCAACTTTCAAGAATTGCTGAATCCTGCAAAGAATTTTCTATCTAATATGACAATTGTCGTCTCATCTGCTGATATAATTATTGAAGTTTGCTTTGTGTCTTCTTTTTTTTTTTGATTTGGACTTCCAATTCAGGAAAACATTTTTTAACAATTATTTGTGGTAAAAATTTATTTTAAAATTTTTTAAGTTTTATTTACGGTTTGGCCATGTATTGCAGATGGTTTCAACTATTTCGATATAGCTTCCTTACGGAAGGATTAGTCCTAAGCCGATTTTGAAATGATTTACTCAATCACTTAAATTAATCCGGAAAAACATTATTCACAATTTATTTTCTTTTGTTTCAAAAACTCAGAAAAAATCGAAAAGAAAATAAAACTTGTTAATTTTCTTCTTCGAGCACACAGGGCAACAAAATGACCACTTTTGTGAGGTCTGGCCTTCTCGATGTGCCTTCTCCAAAAGTGGTCTCGGTTTTTTTTCCATCAGCTCTTGTTTGCGAGAAATCGCGGAAAAACCATTTTGCTGTTTTTTTAGCTTATGGAAAATTATGGGGTCACACCAAGCACAAATTTGTAGGTTTATAAGTTTTATGCGGTACTACATACATCAGTGCAGCCATAAAAAATCAAGCGACCAGCATCAGCAAACCCGAAAGTGACTAAAATGGACCTTGAAGATCATTTTTTCTCAATTTATAGCAAATTTTTCAAAATAAACCGTCATCAACAACCTAGTGCATAATTCGTAAAATTAAAACAACTTTTTTAGCATATAGCCTAACATATCCGCTATTTTTACGAATTTTGTTGCACTTTTATCAGCTTGTTAGACTAAGCTACAGCCGTTTTTTCACGAAAAAGTGAATTAAATTTTATGGCAGGACTACTTGATTAATTCACAAAATGTGTATAGGAAATATGAAAAGGCTACTCGATTTAGCATAGTTCTTACATTAATAGTCAAACAAATGTACAATAACATTCCGGCAGTACTAGATTATAAAAAAGTGGTGTCCACAAAAAAACGATTATTGAATCAAATTAAACCAAAAAAATTTCAACAGCTTTATGAGAAATGGCCCTAAGTCAGATAAGAATAGAGAATTGCCTAATTCTAGGTTGCTTATTTCTGAGTGTAGGGACAGAAGCGAATTTGTTCGTCCAATAATAAAAAAGGCTAGAAATCGGTATACTTAAAAACTAACGTTTTTTTAATGACATATTTTTGTACCGGTATACCGAAATAAAAATTTTAGTACCGTATCGGAACCGAAAACCGAAATAGAACCTTCAACCGATATTCTTATTTCGGTACGCACCGGAACCGATATTTGTTTCGGGATTAATCCCAACCTTGTACCAATAAAACAAGATAAAACGGGTTGTGCAAAAGTATGTAACAGACAGAAAGAAACATTTGCGACTCTATAGAGTACACCTAATTCTGTTTTTACACGGTAGATACGTTTCAGAAAAAACCGTGTAAAAAAATGACATTGAGTTGTACATTAAAAAAAGGAAATTGGTTTCAAAACCTTCAACCTTCAAACAAAAATTAAAATATAAGATATATTATTGTATCAATGCATAGTTTATTACATGAAAACAAAAGAGAAGTAATTTATAATATATGATTTATAAGTAAAAGTATCACTTATATAAATTACTTGTGGACCGTGTTAAATCAAAACCGTGTAAAAAAAGACCGTGTTAAAACAGAACTAGGTGTATATAGAAATATATTATCGATCAGCATCAATAGCCTAGTCGATATAGCCATGTCCGTCTGAACTTTTGTCAATCTTTCTGTCTGTATGAGCGTGTCGATCTAAGAAACAAGAAGAGATAAAACCACATGCTTTGAAGTTTTTTTTCAGATTTGAAAAATTTCCAAGATAGTTTTGGAACAGAAATGCTTTTCAGCCGTTCAACAGGCACTGGGAGGGGGGCAGGTGTCGGCTGCGTGTGTTTATAAGTAAGTGTTATATGCGTATAAAACCAGACAAAATCAAGTAGTATTTCGTCTGCAGCGCCCTTATTTGGAACAAATAGCTTTATATTTGCTTATAGAATTTTCAAATCGTTAAAAAAAAAAAGAAAATTGGTTCTTCTGACTTTTATGCTAACAATTAGATTGATTATATATTTTGATAGATGCCCAGATTAAATAATATATCCTTGTGGTTCTTCAGTGCAGAAATGAACAAGAATATCAAATACGTGGTCTAGAAATAACATTCCATTTGCAAAGCCTTTGAAATGATTTCAGCGCAATTCCAATCTTAAGCTCTGATACAAAAAATAAGAACTATTAATAAAGCCATCAATGTCGTCCTGCCACGACGCTGCCATTTCGCAGACAGAACTGCATGGACATTTCGGATTTAGTCATTGGCGTATTTGTTTCGGTGTTGGCTTATTTCGCCTGTCTATCAACCGAATCGCATATGTATTTAAGCATGCGTATGCCATTATATTATCCACTGAGAAATGCCGTGGCGATGGCAATGGCCATGGCGGATTTGCGGGCAGTTTTCATTGCTCGTTGTGCCGTCTGTTGTCTGTTGTCGCTGACATGTTTGTTTGTTTCGGTTTCTTTTCCTACAAGCATTAAAATTCACACGCACACACAAAGACCGAGGCAATCTCATCTATAGCATCGTAAACGTGGAACAAGCTCTCCGAGACGACGGCTTCCTCTTAAAGTTCAAAGTACATCAGTTGGATAGGGGGATTGGAGGAGGCTGGGGTAGACATTGGTAGCGCAGGAGCCCGGACGACGCGTCGGTTGCCAACAAAACGTGTATTAAAAATCAATAGAAGTTACAAATGTATCCTTCATGGGGACGAAAGGGCACAAACATTTGTGGCGCCATTTAATTTGGATGTGGGTGTGTGAGCGGCAAGGTGTGTCCAGGTGACTTGGAATGTGATTGTTAAAGATGGGTTGATTAATATGTGTACTTTAAATGTCCTAATGCGAGCTGATTTGTAAAAAAAATTAATTTGTGTAATCTTTTTATGAAATGTTAAATTGGGTTACGGTACATCTTCGGGATTCTTTTTTAAGACTTTGTATTTTTTGTTAGAATTCGTTATTATATTCTGCCAGACTCACTCCTCCTTTTGCCTTTCTTCCCTCCTTACTATCTTCCCTTCTTCCATTCTTCCTTTCTTACTTTGTTCCTTTCTTTTTTTCCCGTTCTTCTTTTCTTCCTTTCTTCTTTTCTTTCTTTCTTCCTTTCCTCCTTTCTTTTTATCTGATTTTCTTCCCTTCTTCCATTCTTCCTTTCCTAATTTTTTCTTTTTTTTCCCTTCTTCCTTTCCCTTATTTCTCCATTTCTCTATCCTCCTTTCCTTCTTTCGCCCTTCCTCCTTTCCTCCTTTCCTCCTTTCCTATTTTCCTTCTTTCCTTCTTTCCTTCTTTCCTCCTTTCCTCATTTCCTCCTTTCCTCCTTTCCTCCTTTCCTCCTTTCCTCCTTTCCTCCTTTCCTCCTTTCCTCCTTTCCTCCTTTCCTCCTTTCCTCCTTTCCTCCTTTCCTCCTTTCCTCCTTTCCTCCTTTCCTCCTTTCCTCCTTTCCTCCTTTCCTCCTTTCCTCCTTTCCTCCTTTCCTCCTTTCCTCCTTTCCTCCTTTCCTTCCTTTCCTCCTTTCCTCCTTTTTCCTTTCTTCCTTTCTTCCTTTCTTTCTTCTCCCCTTTCTTCCTTTCTTCCCTTCTTCCTTTCTTCCATTCTCTCCCTCTTCCTCCTTTCTACCTTTCTTGCTTTTTTGCTTTCTTCCTTCATCCTTCCTTGCTTTTCTTGCTTTCTTCCTATCTTCCTTTCTTCCTTTCTTCCTTCTTCCTTCTTCCTTCTTACTTCTTATTCTTTACTTCTTACTTCTTACTTCTTACTTCTTATTCTTCTTCTTACTTCTTACTTCTTACTTCTTACTTCTTACTTCTTATTCCTTACTTCCTTACTTACTTCTTACTTCCTTTACTTCTTACTTCTTACTTCTTACTTTACTTCTTACTTCTTACTTCTTATTCCTTATTCCTTACTTACTTCTTGCTTCTTACTTCTTACTTCCTTACTTCTTATTCCTTACTTCCTTCTTACTTCTTCCTTCTTACTTCTTACCTTACTTCTTACTTCTTACTTCTTCCTTCTTCTTTCTTACTTCTTTTTTCTTACTTCTTTACTTCTTACTTCTTATTTCTTCCTTCTTCTTGCTTCTTATTCCTTACTTCTTCCTTACTTGCTTCTTACTTCTTCTTCTTACTTCCTTATTCTTTATTCCTTCTTACTTCTTTACTTCTTCTTCTTACTTCTTGCTTCTTCTTCTTACTTCTTACTTCTTACTTCTTACTTCTTACTTCTTACTTCTTTCTTCTTACTCTTTACTTCTTACTTCTTACTTTCTTCTTACTTCTTACTTCTTACTTCCTTCTTCTTCTTCTTCTTACTTCTTACTTTCTTCCTTCTTTCTTCTTCTTCTTACTTCTTTACTTCTTACTTCTTTTCTTCTTACTTCTTCCTTCTTCCTTCTTCTTCTTACTTCTTACTTCCTTCCTCTTCTTCTTCTTCTTTCTTCCTTCGATCCTTCCTTCCTTCTTCCTTCTTCCTTCCTTCCTTCCTCTCCTTCCTTCCTTTCATCCTTATATGTTTAGATTATTGATCGAAAGACTACAGTTTCTTTCAAGTCAATCCCAAATGATGACTTAACCGACTTGTCACAAGTGTAATTTTAGTGCTTTCTGATGGAACTTCAATCGTCCCAATGGCCATAAATACATTGATAGCTTCAATCGGACATAAAAGTTTGCATATAATGATGATGGTGTATTGCGATAAGCTCAGTTTGTTTAATAGTTTATTGAGCATTCGCCTTACACTCAATTTACGGCCAATATGTCCAGCCAAGAGCCTTGACATAAGTGTACTGATTATTGCAAGGGTTAGAATGTAAATGTCCACCAAAAACACAAACACACACTCACAATGCGACGGAAAGAAACCCCTGCTGCATCTATGGGGCGTCTTAACTTGGCTTTGCCCGGAGCTTGGTTCGGTGTAATGGACTTGGTCATGTTGTTGTTGTTGTTGGGTCGAACAATTCAATTTATTTAATCCAGTCACCGGCCATGTTAATATGCCTTGCACATCGTTGCCCATCCTTATTTCTTGAGCTCTCGCATCTGTCCGGCTGCTTACATGGGTATGTACATACATCAGTGGAAATCCCCGTAAGCGTAACGCGTTTTACGTATTATGTATTACACACATTTCCATTTGGCTCGATTTCTGTCATTCTTTGCATTTCCCCCCACCCCCCACTAGCCACATTCTACCTGGTTGTCGCAGTCAACGTCGTCGTGTTTATTTAATTCGCGTAAATTTTTATTAATTTTAATTGAAAGCTTTACGAGCGCTTAGAGCAGTTTGCCACTGCCGACCACAGCCGGCTTCAGCCGCGCCTTTGTTAATGCTTCACTTTTTGGTTTTGTTTTTATTTTTCATTTTACTTCTTGTTTTCTTAGTTCTGTTTTTTTTTGTAGCTGCAGTTTTTGTTGTTTTAGTTGTTGTTATTGTTTTGGGACCTCTTTTTTTGTTGCAAAGTGTTTTCCTTTGGACTTAGCTGGCTTGGCAGTGTTGACCTGGCC
Source organism: Lordiphosa mommai (assembly GCA_018904225.1). Classification (NCBI taxonomy): domain Eukaryota; kingdom Metazoa; phylum Arthropoda; class Insecta; order Diptera; family Drosophilidae; genus Lordiphosa; species Lordiphosa mommai. The sequence continues at coordinate 338,677 of JAEIFT010000131.1, read as the reverse complement.
TGGCCTGGGCTGGGCTGTGCGAGTCAGTGGAAAGGTGGGTGGGTCTAAATCCCAGCAAGTTTGTGGCCATTAACCTTAACTGGAGGCGTAGATTTTGGTGCATGATTGAACAGGTTCATCATTATGTTTGCCTGCAATCACAATTAGTGCACATTTTCTTGTAGCTCGGAGAACTGATTTAACCCCAAAAAATAGGCTTCAAAATTGCCCTTTGCTTTAATGGTGGATTTTTATTGGGTGCCAAACAGATCACCCCCTGCTGATGCCTGATAAGATAAACCAAATAAGTACTTGCACCTGACATGGACTTAAAATTGCATAAAGTTGTGTGTTATCCTGTGGAGAGTAATACAGGCCTGTTCCGGTTTTCACTTTTGACAAAATTTCTCTATACCAAGCAGCAACTTGTAGGTCTTGCATTGATGACATAAAATGGGCAGCTAATATTGAGTATAATCAAAGTTATGGTTATCTTGTATCAGTCTTTCTGACTCCAACAAAATTGATACTTATAAATTAATACAAAACAAGTAATAAAGTCGGTCGACTGAAATATACTCTGTACCAGCCAAAGTTTGTATATAACAGGAATGCAAACGGCTCGTGATTAAGGACTGGTTCGGTTCAGTGGATCACAGAGTTTTGACCCACCGGTTCACCGGAAAACATTGATGCCGTGCGTGAACTGATAATGCAAGATCGTCATGTGACATACCGTGAGATAAAGGCATCCTTGGGCATTTCTTCCACTAGCATAAATTCGATATTGCATGAACACCTGGGCGTCAAAAAGGTTTGTTCTCGTTGGATACCGCACAATTTGACAATCGCTCAAAAAAAGGCTCGTGTGGATTGGTGCAAAGAAATTTGAAAACATATAATCGCGGTGTTTCAAAGGACGTTTATAAGATCGTCACAGGTGACGAATCATGGATCTATGCTTATGAGCCCGAAACAAAACAGCAATCGACCGTGTGGGTCTTTGAAGACGAGCCAAATCCAACGAAAGTCGTTCGTGGAAGAAGCATTTCGAAGCAAATGGTCGCCTGTTTCTTCGGTAAAACTGGTCATGTGGCGACTGTTCCGCTTGAGCAACGTAGGACGGTCAATTCTGAGTGGTACACCACAATTTGTTTGCCTGAAGTCATCGGAGAAATTCAAAAAACGAACAAGAGAAGACAGATCATTGTGCACCATGACAATGCGAGCTCTCACACATCAGCTCACACCAGCGCTTTTTTGACCGCCCAAAACGTCGAATTGATGAGTCATCCGCCGTACAGCCCTGACTTGGCACCCACTGACTTCTTTTTATTCCCGCACATCAAGGGAAAATGCGTGGTCAACGATTTTCGTCACCAGAAGATGCTGTTGAAGAGTTCAAAAACCATGTTTTGGAGGTGTCTCAATCGGAGTGGAAAAAGTGCTTCGACAATTGGTTTGAGCGCATGCAAAAGTGTATAAATCTTGCTGGAGAATACTTTGAAAAACAATAAAACCATTTTTGATCATAAATATTCGCGTTTTTTTTATTATTAGCCCAGAAATATATATAGCAACTTACGTATATCTCTCACTTTTTTGACAGTCAATATCAGTAGCCCCTTTTATATGGACAATGTGTCAAAAACGACTTGAGAATTACAAGTTGCCGCTTTATTGCGATGTGTTAGGTACAGAAAAACGAGCACGATTGCAAATTTTTGAAAGAACATTCGTTGAAGAATTTTCCCCCTTCAGCAGCCGCCCTTACCTAACGTCATCTATCATAAAATTTTTTGACACTGAAAGATGTGTGTGTTTAGAATTGATATCTTAACGTATCAATTTAATAGGAACAGGGTCAACTTAATACCTTAAATATCAATTTGATATCCAAAAAATTATACTGGACAGAGCCAACGCTTATCCAATTGAAATTAATACGAATTTTGTGGGGTGTACTCTTATTGTTTCTTGACTCAAAACTGAATTAAATGTAATTTAAATAAGAGAAAACAAAACAATTTTAAAACTTTTGGAAACAACAAACAAAACAGTCTTAATTCAATGACGGTCATACTTAAATTAAGGATGACAATTTTGTTCTGAGTGTATATAATCTAAGCTTTTGGTTCATTATGCTTCAATTCAATTCATGATTTGCAATTTTTACTTCTTGGAACACCTATGTATGAATGTATGTATGTGTGTCTGTAGTTGGCCGATTACAAATTAACCAAACAAGGATGTGCCTTTTCCCTGTCCCTTTTTTTTCTAAACAGCCCGCAGCGGTTTGAAAAGTTATTGCTGTTCTTATCCTCTTTCACATCGCCATGCTGTGCCTTTGCCTTGTCAAAAGGCAAATCCCTTGACACAGCGTACGCATCCCCCGTGCGATTTGATGGCTCACTTTGGGCTGTCACCTTTTGCTGCCTACTAATCGGGATGTGGAAATCTTTGGGATGCAAAGTTTTGTTTCGAGGCTGCACAATCAGCCAACAATCAGGCGAATTATACGCCAAACTAATGAGAAGGCCCAGTGATTTTTTTGTTCGGAGGCAATCAATAGGCAACTTTTGGCGCGTTGCTTTTTTTTTTGTTTGGTGGGTGTCGTGCCAAACTGAAAACTTGACTGAATAAATAATAAACTTAAACATGAGCACAGACCAGGGCAGGCCCAGGCCAGAAACTTTGACAACTTTTCCGTTTTTATTGGCGGGGAGGGGGAACACACAAAAGTTTCTCTATGGATCTCTTGTGTCGACAGAGCAACCTTAATACGTTTTGACTTACGAGTACGTGGATATGGATGTGGCTGTGGCAGTGGCTATGGACGTGGCGCACCAGAAGGCCAATGATGGCCATTCTGCGACGTTGCCAATTTCGCCTCGATTTATTTAGTGGAAACCAATAAATAACCAATGATGTATGGATGTATGTATGCATGTAGTGGAATGCCAGTGCCATCTCGCTCACACATCTCAGTCCCATGAGAGTGCAGTGCACGGTGGAGCAAGGGTCAAACAAATAGATTTAGCATATCATGCGTTTTCAATTTCATTCATGCTGCTGGCTCTTAAGTGTTTCACTTTATATACTTCCCAAAAGCACATGTTTTGTGTGTACCGTAGTACTAGGGGGAAGGTTTTTGCAAATCCTAACCAAGTCTGAATCTTACCGATAATATTCTAAGTACCCGAACCTATATCTAAGCCAAAGCACAAAAATCAAGAAACGTTAGACCAAAAAAAATATTTAAAATTGTCGAAAATATGTTATGTTAAGTCTTTAGGATCCGGTTCGGCCATCTTAAAAACTTAACAACAATAATCGTGCTTAAGGTTGCCAAGTAGAATATTTTTTAATATTGCATCTTATTTTTGGAGAAAATCTAAATATGAATCTAACAACTTGAAAAATATTCAACAATTTTTAATTTAACTTCAAATTAAATTAACTTGTTTTAAAATATGGGACATTTCATTTAAGAGAGACGCAACTCTGGTCGATGAGAGTTACCATTATCTTAGACACAAACCTTCTAACCTACGAACTATAAAAATCACTTGAAGTTCTGTGAAATCGAGCGATTTGCCAATCAACCGATGCCAAAATCCCTACAGGTTTCCAGGAGTTGCAGTCAACGCAAAACAAGAACTAAATATTTTAAAAAATTGGTGTTAACATTTTTTCAAAAGTATTTAAAATGAGCACAATTTGGCATGTGGCATCAAGCGCGTGCGATGGTGCATTGCGCTTAGCGGCGTTCCGATCGTGTTCAATCAAAGATCCCGAGTTCGATTCTCAGACTAAGCACAGTTAACTACAAAAACTTGTATAAGAAAGTATTATTTTTCACAATTTAGTGGACCAAACTGACCAATAATATCCTGCACTCAGAAAAAATATCTTTCTAAAAAGACCAAAATCAAGCACATTCGTTGACAAAAGTAGAGTAATCCCTTTTTTTTAAACCGTAAACAGTGGCGCCATTTTATGAACGCAATTTTAAAGCCCGTTGTTTGATCTTTATGAACGTTCCGCTGTTGTGTTATTAACATTTTGTGCTCTATTTGAAAACGCTTTGAAATCATTTTTCGAACAGTTTGTTGTCATTTTAAGACCACTTCGTGCTCATTTTAGAAACATTTTGGTTTTATTATACAATTGCTAAGTGAATACTAGGATTGCCCACAAGTTTGCAACGCATAGAAATAATCTTTTCCGACCTCACAAAAACTATAAATATTCTTGATCAGGATGACGCCTACTAAGAAAACTTAATGAAGTTTGCTTCATGGTGTAAATCCCGACTAAGACGGGACTTACACGATGAAGCAAACTTCATGATGTTTTTGAAAAAGCTCTTGCTTCAAAAAAACCGGAGGCCCAGGAAAAGTCCCACTTTTAAAAGCCACACATATTAGTAACCGCATGAAATTCGCAAAGGAACATCTAAATTGGACATCCCCAAAGATGAACGTTAAGTTGTTATGTTTCGTTGAAAAGGTACTCGACTGTACGTCAGGAGTCCTCTTTAACTCAGAAAAAAATCCAAAATACACTGGAAAAATCATTAAACATGAAGGATCAAGTGTAATGGAAGGATCAATGTAATGTAATTTGGATGTTTTTCTTAATATGGAGTAGGTCGACTATATTGTATCAAAACCTTAATGGATCAACATGTATACGTTAATATTTTTGATATTTGATGCTTCCTATCACAAAATATAAGATGACACTAGTTTGGGTCTTCCAACAAGACAATGACCCCAAGAGAAAGCAAAGGAATTGTTTAGAAATAATTCTGTGAAAGTTTTGGAGCTCTCTATCGTATCGAAAATTGAAGGGCTAATGTCAAAAGGCAGTTACCACAATTATGGCAACCAGCACCGGGTCAGTATGGGAAGTCTTTCAGAAATCCTAAAGCTAGGTTCCTCTAAAACGGTGCCAGGACTTGGTTAAAGCAATTCCAAGACGTTGCGCAGCCGTTATAGCCCATAAAGACATCGCAACTAATCATTAAATTTGTTAAATAATCTTAGCTTTAATATACAAATATCTTTCAGTAACCATTTAAGTGATTTTTGTAATTTTAAGCGCATGTTTGAAAAGAGGTCCTATTATCTTTTTCGCCTAATTTCCTTCATTTTTCATAAAATTTGTTGAAATCGGTAAATAAAACCATGATTTTTTTCCTTTCATAATTATTAAGAGTCTTCTCATTCTAAAAACGTATTCAAAGTATTCTAAAACTTACAAATGTAGTTATGAAGGCTTTGGAAAATTTGCTTGTGAGGGTGGTCCAATTTTTTTTTCGCATCTGTATGTGTTTGTTTTGACTCTTCTGGATATAGGCTTAAGATAAATCATTCCAAACAAATTTGGGATTTTTTTTTTAAATGTACCGCCTTTTCTTATTTGTCTGCAGATATTCAAACTGACTAAAATTAAATAACTCTATCTTTTGCATAGTTTTCATTAGAACAAAAATTCATATTGTTTCTAAACTTATTCAAAACCATTTTCCTTTAATTTTTGGCGTTTTTTATACCACTGTACCGCAACCGGTTACCGCCTGCAGCTGCCATTTCCACATTTCCACGATTCCAATTCCCTTTCACATTTTGTCATTCTTTTGCGAACACAATTTAACACTTTACTGTGTGTTGCTCTGGGGGATCCTAAAAATAAGCCAAGCCAAGCCAATTCCTCTCCCAATATCCAATCTCTATCCGCATCCGCTTCCCTTGGCTGCTTGCAGTTTGTTGAAGGTAAAGTGAGGTAAAGCAAATATGGCGTCATTCAACGCATTTCCGTTTACATTACACGCTCATTTCCGCTTCGTGTGGCTTTATTAAGCGGCTCCGCAGCTGCAGTTTTTCTTTTTTTTTCGGTTTCCCCCTCCTTTTTTCCCACGCTTCAAGCCCAGCCCCAAACAAACTTGAAGTGCGCTCAAGCAAGCGAAAGCTGGCAGAAATTTTCTTTGAATTTGCTCTAGTTAGGGAATCGATGTTGTGTTGTGTCGGCGAACATGAATATATATATGTGTGTGTGTGTGTGTATACATACTTATGACAGCCATTTAAATTGGGCAAATCATTTCATGCAGCTTAGTTCGGCCATTGAAAGCACTTAGATCGGATTGTGCGTTGGAAAAGAGAGCCAAAACATATGCCGGGCACTTTTTTAGTGGAACTTAACCACAGATAAACAAAGTTGAGAGGATAACTCATAAGCGATTGGTATTAGAGTCAATCAATCAGAGAAGATAAGAGGCTGAAATTGACAGGGACACGAAATGTTAGAGAGGAGTTACAAGATGGCCGTACAAAATCAACAACTAGTCACACGATTCTACATTTCGAGTAGGAAAAAAATTTCGACTATTCATATGAAAAGTCCAGCTTCTGTCATATAACTTACGGTTAAAGCTCTGCCAATTGATATATGTACATGTAAGTTTAGGCTATTTAATACTTCTCCCCCTCAGAAAGACGACTTTAACTTACGCCCTCATTCTGTTCATGTATTTTCTCCACTCCAAAAAGCGGCAATTTTGCTTATTGACATGCTCATTAAGACAAAAATTAGCCTCATTACTGAACTGAATTTTGCGATAAAACAGTGGGTTGACTTCCAATTGATTTCAGCCCATTGACCAAAAGTACGGACCAAACGTTGGCCATTCGGCTTTAATGCTTGCATCAGCTGCCGAGATATTTATGTAAAACACACTAGACCGTACTTAAAAAAGGCAAAATGGAAAAGTGAATCTCAGCACTCCGTAAGACTTTTTTTTTAAATATAATTTAAATTTTAATTTAGCGCTAAAATATCGTAGAAAATTTCTCATACGACACCCAACTTAAATTTTAATAAAATTTATGGAACATTTCAATTGTTGCTAAAATATATATTAATATAGGTGAAAACACGGTTAGGGTGAAATTTTGAAATGGGTTTTTAAATTAAAGCAACTACAACTCCTTATAGAAGGGGCAACACTGCGTATGAGTGATACGAAAAAAATTCAAAGTCCCTCTTAATCAGTGAGGGAGGGGCCAACAATACAATAACATCTTAGCTTTGTATGTGTGCGTGGCAACCGATACGAAATTGTCGGCAGCGCAGCGTGCTTATGCTGTCGGTGTGCTGACGGCCTTTGGTAGGCAAACGCTATACGGACGCTCCCTACACTGCTCTAAATACTATAGCAAATTTATTTTTTCTTTGCGGATGCGTATTATCATTTAGATTACATGCACGGTTGCCACTTTTGGAGCAAACGCTCTAAAATGGATCTTTGTTTTTCTCGTTGGAGCACTGGAGCAGTTTTCTGCAAAATTGAGCTTTTTGAACAAGACTAAACGTTTTATCATAAAATTAAAAATATAATTTTCACACTTAGCCAGCACTAAAATTTATCGAATAGAACAATTAGAAAAGTCAATATCGCTAAATATGAAACCTTTAAAGTAACCGAAACAAAGTGTCAGGCAAAAGTTTATCCCTAAAAGTAAGAATTTACACAGTGGTTTGTGCTCCTTGCAAATAATAAAGGAATTAAATATATATTTGTATGGGATAGAGAATTTTCGAATTCTTTAATAGTTTACTTATTAAACTAAGTACAACCGAGTTTTATTTGGAGTTCGTCGTCCAAATATATGTAGAGTTCTTTGTTCAAATGAATGACTTAAAACAAATTACACTTGACAATAGCCAACTAGGCTTCTAGCCATTTTTTCACTGTTTTCACATATTTCGCCATAGCTTCCATAATCGTAGACCAGTTAAAAAATTAAATATACGAAATCACTGCCTATAAATAGGTAACAAATAAGATAATATATATATACTTTACATTAATCGTTATTGGGTTATTTAGCTCGAAACTTAAAAAAAAGATATTTATAGTCTTTAAATCTAGATGCCCAAAATACCATTTTTTCCTTGCGAGACCTCATATCGGTCCCAGTCTCTGTAATATAACATTTTTCAACGAATTTTCGTGAGTTTTTTTAATAAACATTTTGGGGTAATATTCATAAAATCCCACTTTTCGAAGTTTTGATTTTGCTCTCGAAAATAGTTAACTTTAAATATTGAGTGTCTTTAACTTTTTTGTAGACCTATTTATTGGCAGTGATTTATGGAAGCTCTAGCGAAATATATCTTATTTCTAATGAGACAAGAACTAGTACAAGTGTTTGAATGAATTTTGTTATGTTTTGCTGTAAAAAAATAATTTGGTAATCTATTCATATAAAAATGAACTTTGTTATGTGTGTTATCTTAAGTATTATATATAAATTAATAATAATTAAAAAATTTCTCGTACTTTTTTGACATAATGTAGTTCGAATTTTTTTTTTTGATTGGCATGGAGCCTTTTTTGGAGCTTTTTTTCTTTTATGGAGCCGTTTTTTGATTTTTTTTTTAAGCACAAAAATTTTTTAAAGAGGCAACCGTGATTACAAGATAAAACTGATCACAAATGACAATTGCGTTGCCAGATCTGACTTAAGTTGTGGCATTTTTCCGAATTTATTTGCTGACTTTTTTCAAATAACTGTTGCTGCTGTGATTGCCATATTAGTGGCACAGAAAGCATCAAAACTGTCATGGGTAGCCGGCGTCGGCTTTCTGGCGTTGTACAAAATGAACAGTACAATCCAAGAACTTCCACTAACCTATGGTAAATACACACACTTTTTATGTGGCTTTTGTATTTGAGAGAAAATTATATATAAAAATTAAATTTTTTGATCATAAACATGTAAATCTTAAAGCCGATCTTGATATCTGTAAAATTGTAGGGGATATTCTACACTGAAAAAATGAAAGCTCAATCTCTAATAGTCTCTGAGATCTAAGTGTTCATACAGACGATGTACGGACGGGACAGGGCTTTATCAACTCGGCTGCTATTGCTGATTAATAACACTGTGCAACACTAAAAATGTGATCACATCGAGACCAAACATAATCTGAAAGGGTATGATGGTAGTATAAAAACCCTGGTTGGGTTTGACTTAGCTGCCGTTTTTTTTTAAGTGTACTTTAGGTTTTTTGGATATTTTTGGATTTAAGAAAAATTATCTCAACCCAAAAAAAAATCCGAGTGGTAAATTTTGAATGGAATCGCCCATATACTTTATGGGGTCGGAGAATCTTCGTTCTATGCGTTACAAACATCTGCACAATTTTAAATATACTCTCTAATAGGGTATAGATATAAAGGGTATAAAAGCCACTTAAAGTCAGCTGATTGTGTGTCCCTTTTTTATGCTCGTTACTCGTTAAGTATAAAGGGACGCTTCGCCCGCGGTCGTTATTACATGCCCCCCCTAAATTTAATTTAATCCTTAAATTTTCCTTTCATAAAATTAAGACAATTTTATACACTTACCCAGCAGACGTTGTCTTGCCTCTTTTCTGAGATACTGCTCCGAACCACTTTTAAAGCAGTTCCAACTAGTTTCAAATCGGTTTTGCAACAGTAAAATGCCCAACTTCATATTATCAACCTCCAAACCAAATTCTAAGTTCCCATCTTAAATAATGTAGGAGATAAGACTTCGAACTTCTTTTTAAAATTGGTTCAGAACCGGTTTTGATCCGGAAAAATAACTAACTTCATAATACCAGGCCAAACACCAAGTATTAAACTCAAAGCTTAAATAATTTTTAAGAAGTGAACTTGAGACTGGTTCACTTTGAAACTGGTTCATTCTGGTTCGGAACCAGTTCTGAAACAATAAAAAGTTCTTACTACATAATATCAACCCACATACCAAATTTCATACAATTGTCCAATGTAACAAGGTACAAAATTCCACCATGATATGTCTCTTCTTAATTTTGAAGGAAGGAAACATAAGACTCTGACAATTACACAACACTTAAACACTTTGAAATTGCAGCTCGATATTTCTGTACCTTTTTCTGGCGCATGGGCAGCACTTTTGAGTATTGGCAGAACTTCAGCCTACTTGACGTTCACCAACACTTGAATAGGCGTTTTCTCTGTCTTTCTTTTTTTTCTTCCGGTGAAGTGTGCAAGCCACGAGGTTGCAGGGAATTCGGATCTTTTCTTTTTTTAATTTTTTGCATGATTTGGTCATGTTTCGGTTCCCAAATGGTGAAAAGTAAGTAAACTTTGTTGACATTCAATTAAAACATAAAAAAAGTTTGACACGTGTCTTTGCGTCCAGAATGCGCTCGCCGCAAACTCGTCATGTACCACCATCGGGTGTCCATAATCAGAGTAATATTACGATGACCGGAGAAAATACATTTTCGCCGCCCACTTCAATCGGACATGGGCAATGGAATCAATATGGGAATCGTTCATTGCCGCAAGAACCACAACCCTGGCCCCCGTTGGAAACAACTGACTACCAACCAGCAGCATCATCTACTTTGGGCACTTCAGCATCTTGGGCACCGCCGATACCAGTACCACCGCCGCCGCCACCACTGCTCAGCATGCCTAACTATCTGGATTACGAGCAGATTGAGCTTTCAAATCTCATCGATCAAGTGTATCTTTTGCAACAACCGCTTCCCTACTCAACCGGCCAGTTGGCCCATTTGCATCATGGTCTACGCGAAATGCGCGAAACACTGCGTCCAATGACCAGCGAGTTGATTTTCAAGGTCTGCGTATTGGAGCACCTTATTCAGGCTCTATTCCAACACCATAATGAGTTCTTGCGTGAGTATCGCCAATTGCACGCCATGTGTCTGACATACGCTGAGAATTCGGCGATCATTGGGCAGATTAATAAGATCGATTTGACTGCCACAAATTTGCGTGGAACCAAACGTTGTATCCAGGACGAACACAATTTGATGGCCAACATGCTTCAATATCATAATTTGGAGGCGTTCTATCAACCGCTGCAGCCACTGCTAGAGATAGTTTTAATCCAACAGGCACGCTCCACCTGGTACAATGTGCTCTATTTGCTCGAATTGTATTCAGCGTTCTAATACGTATTCAATTATCATCTAGAATCAGCAGGAAACTTTTTGTATTTTCAGTTTTTACCCTTTGATATTCGAGTAATAAAATTTTTTTTTGAAAATTATTTAAAGCGAACTAACTTGGTGATAGGAACTAAGCCAATTTATCCCTCAAGATATACAGTTCAAGCCTTAAATTGCCTGAATAATAGTTGAGCCTTTAGAGTTCTTAAATTAAATTATATACCAATTTAATCTTCCCATACATTATGTTAATTCTAACACTTGTATTCAAAATGGTATAATTATCATTACCTTGTCTGGAGGACTCGAACTCACGATCTCGGAGGAAGACACTCGAAAGACGACCACCGTACACTCGCACAATAACTTGGGGGGGAATTACATATAACAGAACCCAGTCTCAGGGTATTGAAGGCCTGGTGACGTACACGAAAAGACAGTTGCCTAGAATAATGATGTCGTGGGTTCAAGTTCACTTTCGAGCAAGGATTTTTCTCTCTTTTTTTTATACACTTGCAAAGTGTATATTATTTTTACCCCATAAACTATATATATTCTTGATCAGGATGACAAACTAAGTTTCATCTGTCTGTTTCTACCCGAACTAGTCCCTCAGATTTAAAGCTTTCGAGATGAAATTTTGCACGCAACTAATATGTCGGAAAGGATCCGATCACTATATCAAATAGGTGTTATAGGAACGATCGGTCGGGAAATAAGTGAAAGTGAATTAGTGAAAAAAATGTTTTGTTTTCAATGACAGCGTTGTTAATCTCAGTAATTATTAATTTTATATGCTGTCACATAATTCTGCTAAATTGGGTCAAAATCGGATGACTATAGCAAATAGCTGCCGAAGGAACGATCGGTCGAAAAATGGGTCTTCATAAGAAAAAACTTGTTATTTTACCTGATGACGTTCTTTAACTCAGAAATTATGAATATCATATGCTTTTAAACAGTTCTACAAAAATTGCTTAAGATCGGCTGACTATATTCTATAGCTAAGAAAACTCGATTTTGATCAAATTTTGAAGACAAGAATCAGATTTTCAATGATTTTGAATTTATAAATATCTGCCATCTATATCCTATATATATTCTATTGGTTATATCAGTTGAAGTTGAATACACTTTTGCAAGTGTATAGAAGCTTCGACTCAGTCGAAGTTAGCTTTGCCATCTCGTTATACACTTGCAAAGTGTATATTAATTTTGCCCATATTCATATTCATTTCCGACCACATAAACTATATATATTCTTAATCAGGACGATGAGCTGAGTTCAATTCCGTCTGTCTGTCTGTTTCTACGCGAACTAGTCCCTCAGTTTTAAAGCTATCGAGCTAAAATTTTGCACAGAGTCTTCTTTTTACTGCACGCAACTAATATGTCGGAACCGGCCGGATAGGATGACTATATCTTATAGCTGCCATAGGAACGATCGGTCTAAGAACTAGTTCTAGTTAGAAAAACTATTTAGTTTTCCATAGTAGCGTCACCAGTCTTGGTATATATTAGTTTTATATGCTTCCACATAGTTCTGCAAAAATTGATCAAAATCGGATGACTATAGCATATAGCTGCCATAGAAACGGTCGGTCAAAAAACTAGTTCTAGTGAGAAAAACTTTTTTGTTTTCCATCGTAGCTTCACTAATCTTGGTATATGTTGCTTTTATATGCTTTCACATAATACAGGAAAAATTGATCGAAGTCGGATGACAATATTATATAGCTCCCATAGAATCAGTCGGTCAAAAAACTACTTCTTGTGAGAAAAACTTGTTTGTTTTCTATAGTTGCGTCCCCAATCTTGGTATATATTAGTTTTATATGCTTTCACATAATTTTGAAAAAGTTTATTAAAATCGGATGACTCTAGCATATAGCTGCCATAGGAACGATTGGTCGGAAAATGTGTTTTACTAAGAAAATTTTTTTGTATGGTATCAAACTTTAATTATCAATGATTTAACAATTTTAAATATCTGATATCTATATCCTATATATATTTTACCGGTTAAATCAGTTGGAGTAAAGTTTTTCAAGTGTATTAAAACTTCGGCACAGTCGAAGTTAGCTTTGCCTTCTCGTTTTTGTATTCTTACAATGGACTATGGTCCCAAACTCGACGATTTCTTTTTAGCAAAATCTCCCAAATAAATCATTTTAGTTTTGGTTTGACAATATTTGATTTTGAGAAGAAGATTTTGAATTTTATAAAAGTTTATGAATATTATGAAAACTTATTTTTTTTTTTTTAACATACGAAAAGAGTTTTTGTTCAAAATTAAAACATATAGAGAGATGAAAAATCTTGTTTTTCAGAATATAAATCTTAGTTTAAGGTAATTCAATCTTGATTTTTCTAGATTGTGCGCTTCTTGAAATAGAGATTTTCAATTATGGTTTTAGAGTGATTTTTTTCAATTTTATTTTAGACTGATCAATGCTTCTAGATTGATGTTTTACTTTCCTTCTAATATCCTCACGGATATAATGAATTGAATTAGGATTTTTCAATCCTAATATAAATTTTATAATTATAATAAGCTAATGATAATATGAACATCATTTGTAAACAGCTTTTGTGACCAATAATTTATTCTATAAGCACTTTGTCTTGTGTCATTGGGATATTAAATGAACAATTACCATTTAAGTTCCTGTTCGGGAGATCATAAATTCAAACGGTTCGGTTAATGTTCTGTTTTAGGGGACCCAAAAAGCCCGATTCAACCCCGATTGTTAGATCCTTGCTCACAACTAAGACGACAAAAAAGAAACGAAACTATACCGGTTCAATGCTTCGGTTCTGATACGGTTCTTTTCGGATTCAAAGATATCAATTGATTTCGGTAAACGGTTACCCTGAAGCAAACTTGATCTAAGTCGGGTGTCTAAAGAGAAAGACAACTGATAAATAGGATAGATACCGGAAAATGTGTGAAACTTTGACTGACGCAGAGAAGGAGTGGGTGCGTGCGGGCACAAAATACAAATAAAACTTCGATTTTTTTTCCCTCACCCCAGTTTTGATGGGAAGAGATAGCAAGAGAGAGAGAGAGAGTGGGTTGTCACTGAATGACAGTTACCAAATTGCTAGAAATAAATAGTTTACCTATGGCTTATACATATTCTGCACCCCTTTCCTCCCCTCTAACAGCTCTTAAAGTGGTTCCTGCTTGTCCATAATCAATGCCACAAAAGCTGTCTGCATTTAACTTTTTTAACTGCTGCATAAATATTTATATTCAATTCAAATTGGTTGCCACTTGTGCCACAAATTCTTGCTTGGTCCTTCGTCCCTTCTTCAGTTTTTCCTCTTTTTGGGTTTTTTTTTTGTTGGGCAATCCCTTTTCCCGAACAAAAGCTGCCAATTTGTATTTCAATTAAATTTGAATGTATTTTGTGGCACTTGGCTGCCTGGTTTTGTTTGCTCACTCCCAACCGCTCCTCCTGCTCCTCCTGCTCCTTCAGTTTCGGCTTGTTTACAGTTAACGTTGCTTGGGCTTTAATCCATCAAAAGGCGCCTGCGAACGCCGGCAGCCAAGTGTCAAAATGCCGTTTCCAAGCAATTTACTTATGTCTAAACTGGTTCCAGCTCCTGCTCTTGTTTAATTAGCTGCCAGCTCCCACACACTGAATTCTGTTTAGTTGGCAAATATTTGTTAATTTCCCGACGGCGCATCAATTAGCGTGGCAAAGTAAATCTATTTTAAATTGATTTTTGCCTGATTAAATTGCGTTTACCACCGCCGCCTGGGCCCCACACCTCCAGCGCCAGCTCCTGCTCTTTCGCCTTGGTTTAATTTCATTTTGTGTGTGTGTGTGTGTGTGTGTGTCGCAAGCTCAGCCAATCTTCGCAGCGCCTGCTGGCTGCAGGCAAATTCGCAACTCATTAAGCTCCCATGGTCAAAGCGTTTGTTTGGCTTGGCTTTAATTTTGTGGGATTTTCCATTAAATTGCAAAAATAATCGTGATTTGGGTCAACTGTGTGGCGTATTAAAAGGAAACCCATTGGTTCCAAGCGTTCAAGTGCGATGCATCAAGTGCCAAATGCTGCCGAAAAGGATTGGAAGAGCCAGGAACGAGGAGGGGCAAATGTCGAGTACTTTTGCATTTGAAACTCATTAGTCAGCCCGGTGCTTAATGCTGCTGTGAGTGTGTGTGTGTGTGTGTGTGTGTATGAATGGGAAACTATTGGCGATTCAGCGTCTTCTGCGCTGTGCCATAAAAACTTGAACCAAATGGAATCAAAGTGCTGCATATGCTATTCCCTATTTGCATTTGGATGTGTGTGTGTGGCGTATTCATATGTACAAGTGCGTGAGCTCACGGATATATGATCTATGCAAATGTTAAGCTACCATTATTAAGGCACTAAAGCGCACTTGGATAAGCCAACAGTAGCAACAGCAGCTAGCGAAGCGGTTCCTTACAGTGGTGGATTGATTTATAAGGCACACCCGCTGTTGCGCTCAAGTGCACAAGGCAAAAGAGCCAAAACATTTTATAAATTCAAACTAGTGAGTGAGTCCTTTCCTAAAGACGGATTCCGAAGGATTAATAAAAAACGAGAAGGCAAAGCTAACTTCGACTGTGCCAAAGTTTTAATACACTTGAAAAACTTTACTCCAACTGATTTAACTGGAAAAATATATATACGATATAGATATCAGATATTTAAAATTTTTAAATCATTGATAATAAAAATTTGATACCATAAAAAAAAACTTTTCTTAGTAAAACACATTTTCCGACCGATCGGTCCTTTGGCAGCTATATGCTATAGTCATCCGATTTTGATAATTTTTTTCGAAATTATGTGAAAGCATATAAAACTAATATATACCAACATTGGGGACGCTACGATAAAAAGCAAAAAAGTTTTTCTCACTAGAAGTAGTTTTTTGACCGTCCGTTTATATGGCAGCTATATGCTATAGTCATCCGATTTTGATAAATTTTTTCAGAATTGTGTGGAAACATATAAAACAAATATATACTACGATTGGAGACGCTACGATGGAAGTCAAAAAAGTTTTTCTCACAAAGACTTATTTTTCGACCGATCGTTCCTATGGCAGCTATATGCTATAGTGATCCGATTTTGATACATTTTTCCAGAATTATGTGAAAGCATATAAAACTAACATATACCAAGATTAGTGACGCTACGATGGAAAACAAAAAAGTTTTTCTAACTAGAACTTGTTCTTAGACCGATCGTTCCTATGGCAGCTATATGATATAGTTATCCGATCCGGCCGGTTCCGACATATTAGTTGCGTGCAGTAAAAAGAAGACTCTGTGCAAAATTTCAGCTCGATAGCTTTAAAACTGAGAGACTAGTTCGCGTAGAAACAGACGGACAGACGGACAGACGGACAGACGGACAGACAGACGGACGGACGGACAAGCGGAAATGAACTCGGCTCGTCGTCCTGATCAAGAATATATATAGTTTATGGGGTCGGAAATGAATATTTCAATGCGTTACAAACTTCTGGGCAAAATTAATATACACTTTTCAAGTGTATAAAAAGTGTCGTTTTACCTTGAACGGGCTAAAATCAAAAGACTATTATAAACGAAAAACATTTTTCGATTTTTCTGTGGTGAAGAATTTTGGAATTTTAGTTTTATTTTTTAAATTTTTGTCTGTGTTTTTTACATACTTCGCCATTTCTTTCGTTATCCTAAAACGATTTGAAAATGCATCGAATTCACTGATAATAAATGGGTCTACAAATAAGTAAAACACACTTTATGCTCAAAGCTAATCGTTTTCGTGATATTTAGCATTATGTGAATACTGTTCAGTGACTTTTGTTTGTTGACTCTTGTTCAGTGACTCTATTTGAGTGACTCCTGTTCAGTGACTCTCGTTCAGGGATTCCTGTTCTTTTATTCTGTGACTTGCTCAGTTACTGTTCTCATAGTTCAATTACTCACTACTCAGTGACTGTTCGCTTTATTGTTCTTTCTTGTCCAGTGACAGTGACTATTTGATGTTTCTAACCATTGTTTTAGTTCAGTACCTAAGGGGGTCTTCTACCTTTGAACAGTGTTTTATGAGTGTTTTTTAAAAAAATTCTGGAGAGATAATCATAAGAGTTTTTTCAGTTCAGTTTTTTGTTTTGTGTTGTTAATTATTTATATACAGCCGGGCTCCCATATTCACTTTCGCAAACATTTTGCGATTTGGAGACCAAATTTGCACCTAAAACCGGTTTGAAATCGCAAAATTTTTGTTTGGATTTCGGGGGCTGTTCAAAAAGTTATCGGCCTGCCAATTAAGGTCTCAAAAAAAAGGTGTAGAGGTGGTGGCCATGATTTCGCGACTCCAGGCTATCGAAATTGAAAACGGTAAATGAGGTAATGATCAGCATTAATGTAATTCTGGCCCTTACCTTAATCATATTTTTCAATAGTTTTTTTTTAAATTGGTGGCCATTTAAAAAAAAATCCGATTGTTCAAGTTTTTTTTTTTGTAGTTTAGTGTAAAAAAAATAGTAAAAAAAAATGTTTTTCTGCATCAATTCTGCGTCGATTGCAACATGGCTGATCAAAATCGGTATAGTAGAACAGGCGCAATCATGGCTTCCAGGTCAAAAAACGTGGTTTCAAGAAAAACGCGCTTTAAGTTTTGAGCAACGATGAAAATACTCACGTTAGCAAGAACATTGCTCCACTAAAATGGATATATCTGCTAAACTATTTCGAATATTTGAAAATGAAAATTTTAAAGGGGACGAAAGGGGAATGTCCAAGCTATAATAACAAGGCAAAACAAAAAAATCGAAAATACAAATTTACAAAGGTAGAAGACCCCCTTAAAACAATATAAAAATCGATTTGGCGCTAAATTTTAGGGCTTTCTCTGAACATTTCGAGATTCATTGTGTGCACCGAAATTGATATTTCAGTTCAGAGCCTAAGCAATAAGATTGCATTTACATAAATTTCTTCCATTTTATCAAAAAACGAGAAGGCAAAGCTAACTTCGACTGTGCCGAAGTTTGAATACACTTGAAAAACTTTACTCCAACTGATTTAACTGGAAAAATATATATAGGATATAAATATCAGATATTTAAAATTTTTAAAGGATATAAATATCAGATATTTAAAATTTTTAAATCATCGATAATTAAAATTTGATACCATAAAAAAACACTTTTCTTGGTAAAAAATATTTTCCGACCGATCGGTCCTATGGCAGCTATATGCTATAGTCATCCGATTTTGATAATTTTTTTAAAAATTATGTGAACGCATATAAAACTAATATGTAACAAGATTGGGGACGCTACGATAAAAAACAAAAAAGTTTTTCTCACTAAAAGTAGTTTTTTGACCGACCGTTTATATGGCAGCTATATGCTATAATCATCCGATTTTGATAAATTTTTTCAGAATTGTGTGGGAACATATAAAACTAATATATACTTCGATTGGGGACGCTACGATAGAAATCAAACCGTTTTTTCTCACAAAGACTTATTTTTCGACCGATCGTTTCTATGGCAGCTATATGCTATAGTGATCCGGTTTTGATACATTTTTCCAGAATTATGTGGAAGCATAAAAAACTAATATATACCACGATTAGTGACGCTACGATGGAAAACAAAAAAAGTTTTTCTAACTAAAACTAGTTCTTAGACCGATCGTTCCTATGGCAGCTATATGATATAGTCATCCGTTCCGGCCGGTTCCGACATATTAGTTGCGTGCAGTAAAAAGAAGACTCTGTGCAAAATTTCAGCTCGATAGCTTTAAAACTGAGAGACTAGTTCGCGTAGAAACAGACAGACGGACAGACGGACGGACGGACAGACGGAAATGAACTCAGCTCGTCGTCCTGATCAATAATATATATTGTTTATGGGGTCGGAATTGAATATTTCTAAAAAAAAAATAGTATAAATAAATATATCGGATTTAAATTTTTTATGGAAAAGAAGATTTCGTAAGACCGATTCGTTTTGCGTTACAAACTTCTGGGCAAATTAATATACACTTTTCAAGTGTATAAAAACGATTTGGCGCTCTCTTTAAGGGCTTACTCTAAACATTTCGAGGTTTATTGTGGGCACCGAAAATGATGTTCAACCAACAATTCCAGGTTACAGTTTTTCGATGAAATTCCAATTCGTAGGATAATGGTTTGTTTGCAACCAGGATTGTAAATACAATCCTGAATATAGCTAAATTTTGGTACATTGGCCAATCAATCGATTTACTTGATACCATACACATTATTCTGGCCCCGACTGTTTTGGCTAGTACTTGTACATTTAATTTCATTTCATTTAGTTACATTTGCATTTTTTCTATTTTAATTTTTTGAAATTTATATTCCATTTTCATTTTGCTGCGCTGGCTCCCAAGTGGGCAATGCCACAGAATGGCATGGGCGGGTGGTGGGGGTGGTCGGGGCGAGTCATGTGAATGGGCCTGCTGCATTAGCACAAAAGTCAGGGAAAACAAGACAACAGTTGCTGCTGCTAAAATAATTCAACCAAAACGAGTGAAAGGGCGCTCGGTGAGGCTGGGCGCGCGGACAGGATGGAGGCGATGCAAAGTGTCTGTGACTTTCTCATATGCACAGAACAACAAGATACAAAGATACATTTGTATCTACAAAGTGCCTGGGCTTGTGTTGTGTTGTGTTGTAGGTGGGCCAAAAACTTTATGTGGCCCGTCAGTTGAAAAGTATCTGCGAGTTACTTTGCTCCTGCTTGTCTGCCTGCCAGCCAGCCAGCCTGCCTGCCTGTCTGTCTGTCTGTCTGTGTGGCTTTTGCCGCACCAGCCACCACAATGTCATTAACCAAATGAATGGCTGACACTGCAGATTTGTGGATGAGGGGCCCGAGGAGTAAAGACCTGGCGTCGTTTTCTTGTGATTAAGTTTGGTTGCCTGCACAATCCGCCCGCTGCTTGGCCCGTGACTACCTAGAGGACCGAAAATGTTCGACAAGTGCCGGTACGACGGCCTGTCTCGTCCGAAATGCGACTCCCTGGAATAGGTTAGTGATGACAACAATTTAATGGAAATAACTACGCATTCATAAGTGACAACTTTGTGTGCCGCTTGGTCCAGGGTCTTAAAGAACGTGTAATTTATGGGCGAGGCGTGGCAGACAAATGGCCGGCATATGTTCACGCACACACACGTAATAACTAACGGTAAATTAGTTTGCAAACAGAGTGCAAAAAGGCAGCCAACAAAACAGTAAAAAGGAAAACAGCCCAAAGATGAAACCTAATTTAGCCACACATAGCCGTATTCGCACTCGACAGATTGAGAAAAGGTTTTCCCACCCGCCGCCAAGCACAGTGGGTGGCCAGCAAGCAGTACCTATCGTGCACACAACAAACAAATTAAGTTGGCAAATTATTTCGATATTTTTCTTGCCCCCCCGAAAGTTTTCTTAACGAAATATTGAGGGAAATCAATGGCAGCGGCAAAAAGTGACCATCGATAAAACGAAAATATACGAGGGTCGGTTCAGATGTACACAAAGAAAAAAATATATAGTTTAGTTGTATATTCTCTGGTTAAATTAATTTTTCAAAAATGGATTTCTATATCATTTGGTTCTAAAATAATATCTTCTATTATAATTTACTCTAATTGATAGTAAAAATAATACTGAAAATGTAAAAGTGGTTTGTTCGAAAATACGTTCTGACATTTTTAAATATTTCACATTGATATTGGTCTTAAGGCAGTAAAATCTATTTAACATAATCAAAAATTTTTTCAGTGTACATATACAGACGTGTCCTCGTTTGCAACTTTGCAAAAGTTTTGCAATTTAGATCCCAAATCTGGTCCAAAACCCGTTTATTAATGGGAGCACAGCTGGTAGTACATAACCTAACAAGACCAAGAAAGAGCGCTGCAGTCGAATGACCCGACTACAAAATACCCTTGATATTCTGTGCTTTCATTCATTTGCTTGCACACACGAGCTTATTGATATACACACGCCCCGCTTTAACCATCCTTTTTTTTTGCGTGCATAACTTCCGTGTTGTTTTACCGATCTTATTGGGATATTCAGGTTCATTGATTTGATTCAAATCTGCGGACTGAAGTTTGAAGTACGAAAAACTTAAAAAATTCGCAAAATTCTTGTATCATTCCGAAAAGGCTCATTTTAGGTTCTGATCCTACTTAAAAATAAAAAAACGAGAAGGCAAAGCTAACTTCGACTGTGCCGAAGTTCTAATACACTTGAAAAAGATTACTCCAACTGATTTAACCGGTAAAATATATATAGGATATAGATATCATATATTTACAATTTTTAAATCATTGATAATAAAAATTTGATACCATAAAAAAAAACTTTTCTTAGTAAAACACATTTTCCGACAGATTGGTCGTATGGCAGCTATATGCTATAGTCCTCCGATTTTGATAAATTTTTTCGAAATTATGTGAAAGAATATAAAACTAATATATACCAAGATTGGAGACGCTACGATAGAAAAAAAAAAGTTTTTCTCACTAGAATTATTTTTTTGACCGACCGTTTATATGGCAGCTATATGCTATAGTCATCAGATTTTGATAAATTTTTTCCGAATTGTGTGAAAGCATATAAAACTAATATATATTAAGATTGGAGACGCTACGATGGAAAACAAAAAAGTTTTTCTGACTAGAAGTAGTTTTTTGACCGACCGTTTGTATGGCAGCTATATGCAATAGTCATCCGATTTTGATAAATTTTTCCACAAATATGTAAAATCATCTAAAACTAATATATACCAAGATTGGTGACGCTACAATGGAAAATAAAAAAAATTTTCTCATTAGAACTTGTTTTTTGACCGACCGTTTATATGGCAGCCAAATGCTATATACATCCGATTTTGATAAATTTTTCCACAAATATGTAAAATCATCTAAAACTAATATATACCAAGATTGGTGACGCTACAATGGAAAATAAAAAAGTTTTTCTTACTAAAACTTATTTTTCGACCGATCGTTCCTATGACAGCTATATGATATAGTCATCCGATCCGGCCGGTTCCGACATATTAGTTGCGTGCAGTAAAAAGAAGACTCTGTGCAAAATTTCAGCTCGATAGCTTTAAAACTGAGGGACTAGTTTGCGTAGAAACAGACAGACAGACAGACAGACAGACAGACAGACAGACAGACAGACGGACAGACGGACGGACGGACGGACAAGCGGAAATGAACTCAGCTCGTCGTCCTGATCAAGAATATATATAGTTTATGGGGTCGGAAATGAATATTTCTATGCGTTACAAACTTCTGGGCAAAATTAATATACACTTTTCAAGTGTATAAAAAATATAATCGCGATGTTTCAAAAGACGTTTATTAGATCGTCACAGGTTACGAATCATGGATCTATGTTTATGAGCCCGAAACAAAACAGCAATCGACCGTGTGGGTTTTTGAATACGAGCCAAATCCAACGAAAGTCGTTCGTGGAAGAAGCACTTCGAAGCAAATGGTCGCATGTTTCTTCGGTAAAACTGATCATGTGGCGACTGTTCCGCTTGAGCAACGTAGGACGGTCAATTCTGAGTGGTAGACCACAATTTGTTTGCCTGAAGTCTTCGGAGAAATTCGAAAAACGAACAAGAGTAGACAAATCATTGTGCACCATGACAATGACACACCAGCGCCATTCTGACCGCCCAAAACGTGGAATTGATGGGTCATTCGCCGTACAGCCCTGACTTGGCACCCAATGACTTCTTTTTATTACCGCACATCAAGGGAAAAAGGCTTGGTAACCGATTTTCGTCGCCAGAAGATGCTGTTAAAGAGTTCAAAAACCATGTTTTGGAGGTGTCTCAATCGGAGTGAAAAAAGTGCTTCGACAATTGGTTTGAGCGCATGCCAAAGTGTATAAATCTTGCTGGAGAATACTTTTGAAAAACCATTAAACCATTTTTGATCATTAATATTCGCGTTTTAATTTTTTATTTAAGTATTAATTTTACGTTCCAATAAATTCTTGAAAAGTTTTGAAATAAACCTATCCTGAACCTGTGAATCTATCACTAACCTTTACTTTAGATTTCAAGATCGTAGCTTTTATAAGTTATCAGATATGGATCTGGACCACTATTGAACCAGTTCAGTGGGTTCGAAAGCGTTCTTAAACCAATAAACATCTCTATTAAATTTTCTTCCACATCAAATTTTAAGTTCATAGCTTTAATAATTTCTAAGTTTTGCCTCTGAACCACTATTGAAGCGGTTCGAAACCCGTCTTGAACCATTGATTTCAATTGATAAAAAGATCAATAATTGACAACAACAACATCATGCTGCAGCGAAACAACTATGACTGGTATAAAAATATTGTGGTATCTTTGCGCACCACTAAGGTTCATCTGTTTTGCAGCGCTTAAACTATTTGTGCCGGCAACAATCAAACGTCCATTTCCATTCAAGGAAGAGTCTCAAGTATTTTTGTAAAACTTTATTGGGTGTCGATAACAGCTGCAATTGCTTTATCTGATCCGCTTAAGGAAATCCGAAGCTGCCTTCACGTTTCCAGTTCTTTGTGTTGGTAACGCGTGTCCCTGATCTCTTTTTTTTGTGAATTGCTGTGCCTTGGCCAGGCGATTCTGCTTACAACACATTTGGCAGCATCAAATTCCCAATGAAAACAGGGCGGGCGCACATGCACCCATCGCCCACACCATTGCTCACTTTTTATCAATTTGGTTTCGGGCTGTGGCTTTGCAGCTTCGCTTGCCTCCCTTGTTTTTTTTTTGGCTGGTGCAGGCCTGTCCATGGCCACAAGCCGGCGGCTGTGGCTGGCCACACATGTGCCTGGTGGTGGTGGTGGTGCTCGACCAGTGCGTGGCCAAAGCTTTATTAGGTTTGTTCCCGAGTGCGGGTCGGATTTTGGGTTGCCTTTTAATTTATTTATCACTGGCCGCAGTCGCCACCGCATTTTTTTGCATCGTTTTTGCGCCGTTTGACTGCCCATGGCCCTGGCCTGGCAATTTGGTGGCGTTTTGTTTATGCATCGTTCCCGGCAGTAACGGGTTTTACGTGCGTTAAAAAAAATGCATAACGGTCGACCGCATGCATATCGTGTGCGTATCCAGTCGAATGTCGCCTTTGCCAAAGCATTGAGGAGGGAGCATACATACATATGTACATACATGTGCTTAGGAATGCATTAGGAAGCAAACACTTGGGCAGGGATAAGAGCTGTTAAGTTTGAAATTGATCGAAGATTGGAACCACGTACATACATAACTGGCCAACCCTAAAAGCTTACATCTAATGCCTGGGCCACTCGACACTCTGTGATATTTTATAGTGGATTATCGACTACAAAGTGTCATTACTCAAAATGTCACCGCAATTGTTGCCATCTGCCCCCGACATCCACTTAAAACCGCCAACGAGCCTGGCAATTACATTAACCTGTGCAACCTCATCATCATCAGGAGGAGGGTCACCATTTGGAAGCGGCAAGTGTGACCCATAAATAAGCTGCTTCTTCATAAACTAAACGTGAGCTCATTTGTTGTCCTTCACCAGCCGATGATGATGAAGACACGGTGCCAATACATCTGTAAGGATGTGGATATATTGCTGTGACTGAGTGCCCACAATAAATCCTTAATAATTTATATAGAGAATGTCAACCACATTACGGAAAATAAGTTGGTGGAGGAAGCGAAAGCGAAATTTGTTCAAATATTTGTCTCAATCAAAAATGTAGCAGAAACGAAAAACCACCTCTGTAAGCTAGCTTGAGCACACCGAAGCTTATATATACCCTTGCGGAATGTACAAAAATATATAGAAATGAAAGTATGTTTGTATTGAAAAGATGCACGAGTGATTTTTGGCATGATTTGAGTACATTGAAGCGGTTTGGGTAATCATTTAACCGTTTGTTTTATTACGATTATTTGTGAGTTCTTTCTGTGTGCTACTTGTGGCTTTATCATAAAAATCCATTGGTACTTAATCCACGTTGAAAAAAACAAGGTCATCTCGGATATTCTTACTAGAGATGGGCGCCGAACTGTAATTTCCGGGAATCCCGCGGGTTCCTAAAAAATCTGCTTGCATGCATTCACATTTCCGGCTAGGGTTCGAGACGCGATCAAATTTTCTGTTCCGTGACCATCTATAATTCTTATGCCAAGCAGAAATAGATTATTTTTACTCAGATATTTTAGTCCTAAAAAAATAACATTTGATGTAAAACCAATATTCGAACTAAGGAACCACAATTGAGAACTACAATCCAAGGGTGGGTGGGGTATAAGAAAAGGCTGTAGTTAAAATTGAAAAATTTTAATAGGGCAGCAGCAGCAATTTCCTTTAAAATTCAAAAGATTTTTTCAAAACAAAATGTTTGGGTCTTATTTGGGTAACTTTTCGCAATGTTCTTGAGATTACGTTGAAAATACTTATTTGATAAGGTTTTAAGAAAGGGACGTTTGGCGATATAGACTGAAAACATTTTTGGGTATAATCAAAAGAAAAAGATAATGTGTAGTTCACTTTATAGCGCCACCTTAAAACGTTTCCTGTAATTTCCTTCAAGCCGTCAATTAGCAGAAAGATAAAAAAAACAGAGATACGCTCCATAAAGACAAATGCAAAACATATACGACCGAATAATCAAATGTTTATAAATAAATTATATTATTTGATATTTAATAATAAATATATTGAAATTTTATGTTTTTAAAGAACTTACAACTTAACTCGGTTACCATGAGAAAAACTCCACCGCAAAATTAAATTTATGTCTTTCTCGTTTTAGTAAATTTTAAGGTATTTTTTCTCATATATTTACTTTATTATGGGAGATGTTATGATTGCTCCCTTTTTTCGAAATAACCCAGAAAAAAACAAGTCGTTTCAATGGTGTTAGTCCTCTGGAAGCAGGGAATCAAACCGAAACAAATTTCGGTTCCGGTTCTGGTACGTACAGAAACTAATGTTTCGGTAAAAGGTTCTGTTTAGGTTCTTGTTTATTTCGGTATTCGGTTCCGTACCGGTACCTTGGTTTTTATTTCGGTATACCGGTACGTACTGGTATGCACAGGTATAATTTCAAAGTCCTTTAAACCGAAAATATAATAAAAACCTACATAACAGAATGAAGTTATATATATGGAAAATTTAACAAAATAATCTTCACCCGGAAAACAATTGTCCTAATCTTACTTGTATAACTGGAAGAGCAAGAAGAACTTTTGATATCTGATGGAATATTTAATACACTGTATGCAGATAACTTTACCGACCATATTTTAACCCTGCTGTTGGGTTAAGCCCATTTGGTCCAATTATTAATTCGATTCCTTTGTAAATGCAAAACAAATTAAAATCCCACAACTAGGTTTTACATTAACTTTGTTGAATAAAGGATAAATTAATAACATTTGGAAATTATTGAACTAGAATAGATGCAAAGAATATGATGTATTTTTTTTTTTTTTTTAAATTTTAGTATATATCAAATGGTCCTAAACCTAACATTTGAAAGTTTTTGCAAACCTAACAGAAATGTTAAATACATTTTCTTTAATTCAATTCCTGATTGAAGCAATAAAACTGGAAAACCAAATAAAAAACTCAGAACCGAAACTGTACCGGTACAGTGTTTCGGTTCTTTTCGGTAATTTCGGCTCCAAAAATAAAGGTTCTGAGATACCGGTACTCAAAAAATAAAAAATAACGGTTCCGGTTACGGTTCTGGTTCTGAGTTTTAATCGGTTCTTTTCGGTATACGGTATCGGTTCGGGTTCCGGTTTGACACCCTGTGTGGAAGAGCTTTGTTAATATTTATTCAAATATTAACTCAAAATAATATACAAATTTTTTACGAACATCAGTAAAATAAAATTTGTCACGGAACGTATCATTATAGGCGTTACATAAAAAAACTAACCTTTTTATACACTTGAAAAGTGTATATTAATTTTGCCCAGAAGTTTGTAACGCATAGAAATATTCATTTCCGACCCCATAAACTATATATATTCTTGATCAGGACGACGAGCTGAGTTCATTTCCGCTTGTCCGTCCGTCCGTCTGTCTGTCCGTCTGTCTGTCTGTCTGTTGTTTCTACGCGAACTAGTCTCTCAGTTTTAAAGCTATCGAGCTGAAATTTTGCACAGAGTCTTCTTTTTACTGCACGCAACTAATATGTCGGAACCGGCCGGATCGGATGACTATATCATATAGCTGCCAAAGGAACGATCTGTCTAAGAACTAGTTCTAGATAGAAAAACTTTTTTGTTTTCCATCGTAGCGTCACTAATTTTGGTATATGTTAGTTTTATATGCTTCCACATAATTGTGGAAAAATTTATCCAAATCGGATCACTATAGCATACAGCTGCCATAGAAACGGTCGGTCAAACAACTAGTTCTAGTTAGAAAAACTTTTTTATTTTCCATCGCAGCGTCACTAATCTTGGTATATATTAGTTTTATATGCTGTTACATAATACAGGAAAAATTTGTCAAAATCGGATGACTATATTATATAGCTCCCATGGAAACTGTCAGTCAAAAAACTACTTCTATTGAGAAAAACTTTTTTGTTTTCTATCAAAGCGTCCCCAATCTTGGTATATATTAGTTTTTTATGCTTTCACATAATTTTGAAAAAATTTATCAAAATCGGATGACTATAGCATATAGCTGGATAATGTGTTTTACTAAGAAAAGCTTTTTTTATGGTATCAAATTTTTATTATCAATAATTCAAAAATTTTAAATATCTGATATCTATATTCTATATATATTTTACCAGTTGAATCAGTTGGAGTAAAGTTTTTCAAGTGTATTAAAACTTCGGCACAGTCGAAGTTAGCTTTGCCTTCTCGTTTTTCTTTATAATAAAGGCTAATAAATTCGTAGGAATGTCACGTGTCCAGACCAAACAATTTTAAAGGGTATGATGATAGTATTTAAACCTTGCCTGGGTTTACGCTTGTTTGCTGCTTTTTGTTTTTTTTTATTGGAGTTCCAAGTTTAATCTTCTAATAGAATCTTAAAACTTTATATATCGTTAAGGTTTTTGACATTACTCTTTCTTATGTTCAAGACCAATTCAAATGTACATAGTTGAAACAAAAAATAGCAAAACCATATTACAATTTAAAGAACCAAACCAACTAATCCCAAATGAGAATGCAATTTTTTTTTCTGAGTCTATTAAGAAAGTACGGCAGTCCGATTAAAACTGATTTGATAGGCATCGCACTCTACGTTCTAGTGTATCGCCGCGTCGTCATCCACCAGGACCACCTGACTGGGTGAATGTTACAAAAGGTCATACATAAAACCGCCGTGATGAATTTGACAAATTTCTCAAGTATGTCGAAACTCCCACGAACGAATCAGCTTGATATCAGGTCCCCAAAAAGTAGGCTACAGAAATTGAATTTGGTGAAAACTCGTTACCTTTCAGTTCATCCTCCGCGTATACCTTTCCCCTGCCCCAATTTAATACTCTGGGGTATAAAAATACCAAAAAAAAAGAATGAATGAATGCTGCTTGTGCAACCACGCCCACCGCCCGCCCATTGAGCGGGACGGCATTTCGTGCCATTTCATAACTCAAAGTGACAAGCGGACAACAACGCAGTCAATTTATATTACGAGCATGGCCAAGGGGACATCGCAATCGAAATGGACAGATGAGAGCGCGGATAATGATAACAGCGGCAGCAGCAACAACAACAACAACAACAGCAATTGCCATGCACAAAAGGAATTCAATAAAGTGTTAAGTGGGAGGATGGGAGGATGGGGAGGAGGCGAGAAACATTCCCAAGATGCTTTTGCGTCACTTGAACGGCAATTGGGGAAATGGGGAAGGGACAACCAATTGACGATTTGTGCATATAACATTATTATAATGACATCACCCAGGCCAGGGAGGCGAACAAAAGTGAAAAGGAAATGTGCAAAACGCTGGAAGGGAGAATGATGGGAATGCCGAGCGAGTTTGTTGGCTGTTTCGTATGCAGTAAATAATATGAAAATTCCTGTACGCTTTGGCATGTTCTCATCATTGTCGTTCACTTACTCTCAACTATGCACAGAGTCCACCCACCGCACCACACAAAGCTGGCATGCCACAAGCGTAGCGTCAAAATGCCATTTCAAGTTCAAGTGTTCAAACAAACTTTTTTGATTAGGATCACCAAACTAAGGAGGAGCAGCCAAGCAAAATGCAATAAACTTTGAGTTTATTAAGTTTACAGGTGAGAGAAAACGGTGAAACGTTTAAGATCCCAGCAAACATTTTGTATTTGAGGAAGATGGGAATGTGATTCTTCCAATTGGGTATCGCTTTCAATCGCATTCTCATCTCCCTTCGGAAAGAAATGCGTCACTCTAGATACTTCTGGAAGGTGAGAATGAGTTTCTTCTGGGAGACAGGAAAAAGTATCTGCTTGGCGTTTAATTCTAAGGATTAAAATCACTTTTTTGATAAAAGAAATAGCGCCTTCAGAGGGATCAGAATGCGGCTCTTCCCCATTTTGATCAAATTTAGCAGATCTGTTCGAAAGCATATAGTATTCATAATTCCTGAGTTAAAGTATGTTTGTTCCTTATAGGCGTCTAAACCACTGAACTGATCTTAATGAAAATTTTCCAGCATATTCATGCCGATCAGAAAGAGCCAAATAATATGCCCCAAGTCTGTGAACCGGTTCGAAAGCGGTTTATACCTGTTTAAAAGTGGTTCAGAGCCAAATCTCAGAATTGACCGTCCTACGTTGCTCAAGCGGAACAGTCGCCACATAAAGGCGACTATTTGCTTCGAAGTGTTTCTTCCACGAACGACTTTCGTTGGATTTGGCTCGTCTTCGAAGACCCACACGGTCGATTGCTGTTTTGTTTCGGGCTCATAAGCATAGATCCATGATTCGTCACCTGTGACGATCTTATAAACGTCTTTTGAAACACCACGATTATATTTTTACAACATTTTTTTGCACCAATCCACACGAGCATTTTTTTTTTCGCGATTGTCAAATTGTGCGGGATCCAACGAGAACAAACCTTTTTTGCGCCCAGGTGTTCATGCAATATCGAATGTATGCTGGTGGAAGAAATGCCCAAGGATGCCTCTATCTCACGGTATGTCACATGACGATCTTGCATTATCAGTTCACGCACGGCATCAATGTTTTCTGGTACAACGACTGTTTTTGGACGACCTTCACGACCTTTGTCTTCAAGCGAGCGTCGCCCGCGATTGAATTCATTAAACCAATTTTTCACAGTGCTATGAGATGGTGCTTTATCGCTTTATTAAGTTCATCGTTGCACTCTTGTCGTGATAATCCACGTGGAAAGTTGTGAAAAATGATTGCACGAAAATTTTCACGAGTTAATTTCATTTTTTTGCCGAGGTAAGTTTTTGATTAATCGTTAATCGATATCAAACGTGGTCACACATAAAAGAGTTGTATGGAGCTTTTATCGATAAAAGTCCAAACTTTTTTTGGAAAAAGGCCAATTGGTCCTAAAATGGCTAGAAGTGACCTAGGCCAGAAACTTAAATAGCAACCCACGTAGTAGAGTTGCCACCCCCGCAATTTGGTAAAAACCTCATATCTCCCACAATTTGGGCATGTTGTGATATAATAAAATATTCCTAAATAATACTTACCCTAAGTAACGGGTATATCGAAATCGAGCAGGGCCGACTTCAACTTACGCTCTCGTTTGATAACGTTACCGATCACAATTTAACCCTGCTGTTAGGTTAAACCCATTTGGGTCAATTATTAATCCGTTTCCTTTGTAAATGCAAAAATTAAGGATACATTAATAATATTTGGAAATAATTGAACCAAAATAAGAAAATATTATTTCTCGGATCAAAAAATATTACACAAAAAATCTGTCCTAAATGTACCGAAACCCTTGGTTTTTATTCTCAATAGTATGGTATTTTCTTATACCGAGATTTGGGGGCTTAATTTAAGAACGCTTTAATTGAGACCCGCCCGTTCCGCGCTTAAGAACCAAAAAGTTTTATTCCTGAACTCCCCGCCTTTCCCGCCCCACCCACACTCTCACTTAAATACACTCATCTAAATCAAATGCCGCTTAAGCAAGTTTTCTAATGTTAAATGTATGCCTTGTTAGTTAAAAATGTGATACATAATGAATTTTGTTCGTGTAAACCGACTTACCTAGAACCGCCACTTGAAAAAATGAAAATGCTTCAAAAACAATTTAAAAAGGATCCATGACAGAAAAAAATGCTCCAAAAAAGGCTACATTCTAATTTAAAAGAAATCCCGATCAACAAAAACGTACAGGAAATTATTGTTTATCATTAATTTATTAATACAGTCGAACTTTCATTTTACGAACATCCGTAAGACGCAGTTTTCTATATAATGCAATTGTTCAATGCAATTGCGTTCAATTTTCAGTAAGATTCGCTCTCTTTACTACGATTTTTCTACGCCCTTAACTCGAATGTTCGTGCGTTTTCGATTTACCTAGAACGAATTTTTAAATAAACTATTTCGATTGTATTTTTTTTTTAACAAAACAAACGAAATGGTTTTTAGGAAATATCTCGAATTATAAATTTGACGAAAACATTTAATAACACTGTGATTGTTTTTTCAAAAAATAAAAAGACAAGACCAACTTGAACGGTTTTCCCCAAATTGGGGCCTTAAAAATCGAACTATATCATTACGTTTTTGAGTTATCATGATTTTTTTTATTCAAATAAAAAAAAAAACTATTTAATATTCGTGAAATCTAAATAAATAGATTTAAATCTCGTCTAATTAAATACATTTACAGTTTTTCGATATCATTGCGCATTCAAAAGTAATAGATCAAAAGCTAAAAAAATTTACAAATATTTTTACATAATTTTTATTATCGAAATGACATTATATTAGGAAACATTTAATCAGATATCACTTGATAAAATATTTTACTGTAATATTGCTTAATATTTGGAAATTTTAAAAAATTTTGAAATCAATTTAATTAATTTTGACCATAAATTTTAAAAGCGCAATTATATCGAAAATCTGTAAATGTAGTTAATTAGAGGACATTTCAATCTATTTATTTAGATTTCATGAGAATCAGTAATCATTTTATTACAATCTTCAAAAAATGTTAACTTGATGAAAAAGCTTAATAAAAAATGTTGTATGGAGCCATCGTGAAAACTCAGAAAAGTAATGATGCAGTTCGATTCCTAGGGCCCGAATTAGAGGAAACCCGTTAAAGTGGGTCATGTCTTTTTTCGACTTGCACAATGTAATCAAAATGTTATCACTTGTTATTTATGCATCAGTTCTCAGTTTGACGATGATAGCAAAAAGAATTGCCACTTTGTTTGGAATTTTTTCCAACAGTCTATCCACAAAATTTTAAAATCAAACGTGATTATATTAAAAGAATCTCTGTTGCTTCGTAACTCCTCATATTTCCGCGCCGGCTCGTCTGCCGGGTTTTGTTGCAAAATGTCATACCAATTTGTGTTTTGTGGTTGATACGAAAAACTTTTTATGTTAAATTTATTATTTTGAACTTATGAAATAAATAAAATCCAGGGCTCCAACGAGAAAATAAAGATCCATTTTGGAGCGTTTGCTCCAAATGCGGCAACCGTGCCTAGAAGTATTGCCAAAAAAAACACGTCAAAATGTTTCCTGGGATCAAATGAATTGAATTTCAAATGCACATCCCCAAAAAGTAGGCAACACTAAATTCAATTTGTAACCTTATTCAATTGGAATTGAAGTTGACCCCCATCAGAATTAGGCTCTGAGATCTGAGCAAAATTTCGTTTCAATCCCACACTGCATCCACTACTCGCGAAATTCGTTGCCCATTTTGTTGAGCTTATGCAATTTGAGTGTGTGAGCGGGGAAAAGCATAACAATGAAACCAATTTGTTGTTCTCTATTACCATCATCACGTTGCTGTTACCACTTTAGAGTTGCCCCAACCGCCCCCTTGTTGGCCTCTGGGTGAGGGGGGGGGACGACAGGCAAACACACTTACAAGCCTTCGACTATGGTTACAGTGTTTGTTCTGCTGCTTCCCCGGCCCGAAGTGAGACATATGTACTGTAACAAATCAATTTTAGTGCCACCCACATAACGATGGGGAGGGGGGGGGGAGGTACAACATCAACTTCAACTCGTTTGGGCCATATTACTTCCGCTGAACTTGGTTGAACTGCTTGGTTTGGCCCAGACAGCAGACGACAGCCACGGAAAGCGAAATTCATCAGGCCCCCACCGAACTAAATGGACACGGACTGGATAACCCAGCCAGAAGCCACCACCGCTGTCACTTTTGATTGTAATCGAGTGTTTTTACTGTCGCGCCCCCCCCCCCCCTTCTGTGCACTGTCAAACAATTTGATATACTTGGTGAACTGAGGCTGTGGTCCACAGTCCCAATCCACTTGCAAAGCCACGTCCTCGATCTCAGTTGTGTGTTTGCCAATTGGATTTGACATTTTATTGGGTTTTCTTTCTCGTTACTGCCGCTCCACTGGCTGGCCGATTGTTGTTGTAACTGTAATTGATGTGCTGCCGCCTGGTCCAAGAGTCGCTGGCAGCATAAATCCATGCCCAGAATGGGCGGAGTGGAGTGGAAATAGAAGCGAAAGTGGTTCACTCAATGTGAGTGGGTGAGTGGTTCAGTGGGCCAGGTAGATAGGAATCGCATGTTCTGCTTTTATTTGGGTAATTAATACAAAGCAACTTGATTAGCCCCCCCCCCCCCCAATGTGAGGCAAATCTCAACTTCCGGCACCAAACAACTCGTAACTTGCAACTGGAGCCGCTGTTTTAATTACAACATTAATTTTGAGTGTCAGGCAAAGAGGATGTCATAAAGAAGGAAACAGTGTCGACGGTTGAAGCAGGCAATGAATTTTTATTTTTGCATTGAAAAAGATGAACCGAAAAGTTAACTCAAACTCAAGCTTACCTTAAACGTTGCTTAAGCTTAGCTCAAAATTTTCTGAAAATAAACTTGGATCGCTTTACTTAAACTTATGTCAAGCCTAGCTGTAAACTTACCTTAAACCAGGGTGGAATTATGAGACGCCTACAGCAGTATTTTTATACACTTGAAAATGTATATTATTTTGCCCAAAAGTTTGTAACGCATAGAAATATTCATTTCCGACCCTATAAACTATATATATTCTTGATCAGGACGACGAGCTGAGTTCATTTCCGCTTGTCCCCCCTGCTTCTTCCTGCCCGCCTGTCTGTCTGTTTCTACGCGAACTAGTTCGAGTGAAATTTTGCACAGAGTCTTTTTTTACTGCACGCAACTAATATGTCGGAACCGGCCGGATCGGATGACTATTCATATGCGCCAGGCGTCGGTCAAGACAAGTTCTTTAGAAAAATTTTTTTTTCCATCGTAGCGTATAATCGGATGTGTGTTTTATATGCTTCCACAAATTCTGGAAAAATGTATCAAAATCGGATCACTATAGCATATGCTGCCATAGGAACGATCGGTCGAAAAATAAGTCGTTGTGGGAAAACTTTTTGATTTCCATCGTACGGTCTCCAATCGTAGTATATATTTGTTTTATATGTTTCCACACAATTCTGGAAAAATTTATCAAAATCGGATGACTATAGCATATAGCTGCCATATAAACGGACGGTCAAAAAACTACTTCTAGTGAAAAAAAACTTTTTTGTTTTTTATCGTAGCGTCCCCAATCTTGGTATATAATAGTTTTATATGCTTTCACATAATTTTGAAAAATTATCAAAATCGGATGACTATAGCATTCAGCTGCATAGGAAGTCGGAAAATGTGTTTTACTAAGAAAATTTTTTTTATGGTATCAAATTTTTATTATTAATGATTTAAATATTTTAAATATCTTATATCTATATCATATATATATTTTTCCAGTTAAATCATTTGATTAGTGATTTTTTGCAATTAACTTTGCAGAGCCTGAACGTTAAATGTTCAATAAATTAAATATTTCATTGTATTCGAGTGCTAAATGAATGCAGCTTAGGGGGTTTTGGTTAACAAAATTCCATTCTTAAGGGTGGAAAACTACCTTTAGGGAACAGTTGTTTTATCGTGTGTTTTTTAAAAAATTTGGTTTAAAAAAAGCGAAAAATAAGAGCTTTTTCAGTTTCGGTTATTGGATTTGTGTTCTTAATCTCTCTCTCTTGCCCACTGCCCACAAATGGCCGGAAAATTCTTCTTGGAAAAACTATTTTTCATCCGATTGACTTCAAACTCGGTTTGTGAGGTTGGTAAGCAGAATAATTAGACTTAAGATTTTCCGATGTTAAAAAATCCGCCCGAAAAGTCGGGAAATTACAGGAAAATTCCATATGGAAAAAACTATTTTTCACCCGATTGGCTTCAAACTCGGTTTGTAAAGATAGTATGTTAAGTAATTGGACATGAGATTTTCAAATGTTGGAAAATCCGCCCACAAAGAAAATAACCGGAAAATTCTATATGAAAAACTATTTTTGATCCGATTGACTTCAAACTCGGTTTGCAAGCATAGTATGCAAAATAATTAGACATGAAATTTTTCGATTGTGGAAAATCCACCCACAAGGAAAATGGCCGGAAAATTCTATATGGAAAACACTATTTTTCATTCGATTGGCTTCAAAATCGGTTTGTAAATATACTATGCAAAGTAATTGGACATGAGATTTTCCAATGTTGGAAAATCCACCCGAAAAGTCGGGAAATTCCAGGAAAATTCTATATGGTAAAACCTATTTTTAATCCGATTGACTTCAAAATCAGTTTGTGAACACATTATAGAAAATAATTAGACATTTGATTTCATGGTGGTAGAATTTCCGCCCACAGGCAAGAGGAATGGTGGGCGTATTTCGGTTCAGTGACAATGGCTATTTGTGAGCCGATCTGAATAAAATTCGTTTTGTAAGCTCTAGGGTCAGAATAAATGGAAACACGTGTTTTTTAATTTCGGGAAGTTCACTGCAAAGGTCGGAATATGGGTGCGGGGGTGGATTTTTAGCCGATATGTCTTAAATTTGGTTTGAAAGCTCTCTGGGCCAATTCAATAGGATAAAGTTTTTAGCTTTGCGCTTACACTCTCTCAAGGTCGGATAATGGGTGCCGGGGGTGGTTTCAGGGTTTGTAAACGGTAAATGAGGTTATGATCAAAATTGATGTTATTCTGGTCCTTACTCATATCATATTTTTCAATATTTTTTTTTTACAATGCCAAATATTCTCTTGCAGTTTTACCAGATTTGAGTTTGTGTATACTTTAGACTCGCCAAAATTCTCTTGACAAAGCTATAAAAAATCAACCAGTTCGCCTTGTGTTATTAATGATAACACCCTCAACCCTAACAAAACCTTGCTTTAACTAGACACATTATCTCATTTAAGGACTGTCGGACACCAAGTTACATGAAATCTATCTGGACGACAAAGAGATCAAGCTCAGCTGGATGGTGGACTGGTATAAGCAGGAGGTGCTCTTCCATTTGCAGAATGCATTCAATGAGCAGCATCGCTGGTTCTATTTGGGCTTCTCGAAACGCGGCAGTCTTTCCGATGCGGATATTTGTTTTTTTGAGAATCAAAATGGATTCTTCAATGTGGTGACAGACACATATACCAGTCCGGATGGTCATTGGGTGCGTAAGGACTATCAACAGGACTGTGAGGTCTTCAAAATGGATGAGTTTACGCTGGCATTTAAACGCAAGTTTGACACTTGCGATCCACTCGATCTGCGGCTGCATGTGAGTCAACGAATATACGGGTGACGGGTGATGGAATTGATCGTTTTTATGCTTTAATGCAGGAGGGTACAATGTATGTGGTATGGGCACGTGGCGAGTCCGAGCTGGCTCTGGAGGATCATCAGTTTGCCCTGCCCAATGTGAGTGCACCGCATGAGGCGGGAGTAAAAATGCTGCAGCTGCTGCGGGCTGATAAGATACTCATACCCGAAACGTGAGTAGTAAATAGTTATGTTAATATAGCCCAGCCACCTTACCTTAATGCCACCTGCTTCACTCCCACAGCGATCTGTCCCATATCGAAATTACTCTGAAAAAGGCTCCAATCCCAAATCGTGAGACCACCTACTGGTGTCATGTGCAACGCTTGAACGACATCATCAAGCATCGCCATCACATTGTGCAATTCGAGCCGTTAATTAAAACACCCAGCATTGTCCATCACATGGAGGTCTTTCACTGTGAGACGGATGAGAATGTCGAGATTCCGCTGTACAATGGCGATTGCGAACAGCTGCCAGCCCAGGCGAAGGTGTGCTCCAAGGTGATGGCCCTGTGGGCCATGGGTGCCAGCACATTCACCTATCCACCAGAGGCGGGCCTCCCCGTGGGTGGTCCTGGCTTCAATCCGTATGTGAGACTTGAGGTTCACTTCAATAATCCAGAGAAGCAGGAGGGTGAGTATGGGGGTGGGAATGGGAATGGGACATATGTACAGCATATATTATATATGTATTGTATTAAATAAGATGCGTCGGATTTCCCCATTTCTACGGGGTTTGACATTTAAGTTTTGCGATTTGGCCACATCAGCTTTGGTACTTGGTTGGACATAATTCTTTTGAATCTATGTACATTAGAAGGAGGAAAGCTAACATGTTTAATTACATTTGCAGTTTCTTTATTTAATGGTTTTCCTGATTTTCCTGCAAAATTTTAGTTAAGTGATTTCCCAAGCTGACCAACAGATGACGCCACTTTCTGTTGGCTGAGCCAAGACGATTGTTGTATGAAAGCTATACTTTATTTATGCGATTTTGATCACATTTGACTAAATTGTGTTGTAGCATATAATATTCACGATTAACAAGTATAAAGACTCTACCATTCCAAATGAAAATGTTTTTCTCACTAGAACCAGTTTTTGGACCTATCGTTCCTATGGCAGCTATAGTCATCCGATTTTTGTCAAACTATCCACAATCGTGTAAATGCTTAGACAATTAAGAAATACCAAGTTTGGTGACGCTACCATTGAAAAACAAAAAAGTTTCTCTTACTAGAACTAGTTTTCCAACAGACCGATCCTATGGCATCTATATGCTATAGCTATAGTTTTTCTCACAAGAACTAGTTGTCGGACTGATCGTTCCTATGCCAGCCATATGATATACGTGGGTTGCTATTTAAGTTTCTGGCCTAGGACACTTCTAGCCATTTTAGGACCAATTGGCCTTTTCCCAAAAAAAGTTTGGACTTTTAGCGATAAAAGCTCCATACAAATCTTTCATGTGTGACCCCGTTTAATATCGATTAACGATTAATCAAAAACTTACCTCGGC
This sequence comes from Lordiphosa mommai, assembly GCA_018904225.1. Classification (NCBI taxonomy): domain Eukaryota; kingdom Metazoa; phylum Arthropoda; class Insecta; order Diptera; family Drosophilidae; genus Lordiphosa; species Lordiphosa mommai. The sequence goes on along the minus strand of JAEIFT010000131.1, from coordinate 300,309 downwards.
AGAAAAATGGAATTAACTCGTGCAAATTTTCGTGCAATCATTTTTTACAACTTTCGACGTGGATTATCACGACAATAATGCAACGATGAACTTAAATCTTTGTATGGCGATGAAGCACCATCCTATAGCACTGTGAAAAATTGGTTTAATGAATTCAATCGCGGGCGACGCTCGCTCGAAGACGAAGGTCGTGAAGGTCGTCCAAAAAACAGTCGTTGTGTCAGAAAACATTGATGTCGTGCGTGAACTGATAATGCAAGATCGTCATGTGACATACCGTGAGATAGAGGCATCCTTGGGCATTTCTTCCACCGGCATACATTCGATATTGCATGAACACCTGGGCGTAAAAAAGGTTTGTTCTCGTTGGATCCTGCACAATTTGACAATCGCTCAAAAAAAGGCTCGTGTGGATTGGTGCAAAGAAATTTTGAAAAAATATAATCGCGGTGTTTCAAAAGACGTTTATAAGATCGTCACAGGTTACGAATCATGGATCTATGCTTATAAGCCTGAAACAAAACAGCAATCGACCGTGTGGGTCTTCGAAGACGAGCCAAATCCAACGAAAGTCGTTCATGAAAGAAGCACTTCGAAGCAAATGGTCGCCTGTTTCTTCGATAAAACTGGTCATGTGGCGACTGTTCCGCTTGAGCAACGTAGGACGGTCAATTCTGAGTGGTACACCACAATTTGTTTGCCTGAAGTCTTTGGAGAAATTCGAAAAAGGAACAAGAGAAGACAGATCATTGTGCACCATGACAATGCGAGCTCTCACACATCAGCTCACACCAGCGCCTTTTTGACCGCCCAAAACGTCGAATTGATGGGTCATCCACCGTACAGCCCTGACTTGGCACCCACTGACTTCTTTTTATTCCCGCACATCAAGGGAAAAATGCGTGGTCAACGATTTTCGTCGCTAGAAGATGCTGTTGAAGAGTTCGAAAACCATATTTTGGAGATGTCTCAATCAGAGTGGAAAAAGTGCTTCGACAATTGGTTTGAGCGCATGCAAAAGTGTATAAATCTTGCTGGAGAATACTTTGAAAAACAATTAAACCATTTTTGATCATAAATATTCGCGTTTTCATTATTAGGCCAGAAATATATATATAAAATAAACTTCAAATGTTCAATTCTCAACTTTATTTTAGGATTCAAGATAAAGCTTTGAATTTCCTTATATGGAAGTATGCCTCTAAGAATATGCGTTGTGAAAAAAAAAAAACAATGGCCGTGTTCAGCAGAAAGATGGAGCGCTGAGCATGTATCAGAAAAAAATGATAGATCAAAAAGTTTCTACTGAACGAAGTGCTACATTTTTGTCAAACGCCTTTAGAAGAAAATCATAATACGGAACTACGTAGCTTTTTTAATGGCGCTGCAGACACGCTAGCATTCTGTGGTACACTGGAAATTGCATAGAAATTGGCCAAATGAGGTTTAATTATATTTGATTATTTTTTATAATTATTTACAGCAGACTGAAAAGCTCATAATTGCAATCAGTGCGCAAGATACGGCTAATGCTATCGATAACACGCCTATCGATATGCAATTACAGCTGGTGGTATCAGTATCACTTCGAAGGAGCGTACTATTTCTTTGATACATGCTCCGCTATCATGATACCTCAAATTGGCTATCATGATACCGGATCAGTCGCGGTCAGCAGAAAGATCATTTAAATTTTATGATTGATCAGGGAGCAAGTTCTTCTGCTGAACGCGGTCAATGTGTTCATTGCACTTTTATATTCATTAAGCTTTAAAGCAGGGACCGAAAATAACAGTTATGGAAGTGAAAAAAATTACCACGAAATATGGATCCCCTGATAAAATGGAATACACGAATCTTCATAATTTTTAATGGCGAGTCATTAAATGGGATAAATTTTTATTTGCAATTTTTATCACAAAAAAATTTTGAAATTGTTATATTATAATTTTTAAATAAAAATTTTGTTTTAACTGTTAAATAGTAATTTTTATATAAAAATTTTTGAATAACAGTTAAAGCTAATTTTTATTATAAAAATTTAAATTAATTTTTATTTTGTAATTTTTATAATAAAAATTACTTTTAAATTGTTATGAAAAAAATTTTTATTATAAAAATTTTTATAAAAATTACTTATCTAGTAGGCGTTTGTAAATCATAGATTGTCTTTGATAGAAGGAAACAAGATTTACCTAAACCTACTAGATTAGTAATTTTATAAAAATTTTTATAATAAAAAATTTTTTCATAACAATTAAAAAGTAATTTTTATTATAAAAATTACAAAATAAAAATTAATTTAAATTTTTATAATAAAAAATTAGTTTTAACTGTTATTCAAAAATTTTTATTTAAAAATTACCATTTAACTGTTAAAACAAAATTTTTTTTAAAAAATCATAGAATAACGATTATTTTTAAATTTTTATTTAAAAATTAGAAAATAATTGTTATTTCCAAAATTTTTATCCAAAAAGTTATAACAGTTACGGTCCCTGCTTTAAAGGGCTTATTTCAAAATTAACTTTTTAGTGCCTTTACCTAAAGAATTTACTAAAATATTCAGTTACCTTTTACGTTACCTAGGTATGGTAGTTGGTACCTTTCCAATCACTGGTTATATACAAACTTTGTCAGGTTAAGAGTATATTACAGGCGTGTTTTAATTTAAATTTCAAATATTATTGTTTCTAATAATAACAATAAAACAAAAACAAATCCAAACATTGTTGACGGTCAGTTGAATTCAGATGGTGGTGGTGGTGTGTCAGGTGGTTTGTGTGAAATAGCCAGAAAATATTTCATAACTTTAAGGTCGTCGGTTTAAAAAGTAAGAGGCAAAATAAAAAGTGAATAAAAACCAAACGTGTTAGCCCCAGACATGTAAAATTATAGTTTGATAACACGTTCGTCATTGTTGTGTGTTTTTGGTCCAATTATGGCATATGTTGTTAATGTGTAATTAAGGGTTGACCCTAACAAAACGGTAAATGTGTGAAATAAAACGTTTTGCATGGCCAAAACGAGGCACAGGCAAAATAATAAAAGTGTGCAGATTAATAAGTAATTAACACGTATGAAATTTCTTAAAAAGTATATTTAAAATTTTTTTTTTTTGCCCTTCTGGGAAATCATGCCACTCATTTAAAAAGTCAACCCTCTTACTCATACATAAGCAACGGAAATATAATTCCCTGCAAATAAAATGTACTTAAGGATCTGAAATATACATTTTTTCATAATATTATGCCAGGGCAAGACAATGGATACACTTGGATAAATTACTTTCCCTGGAGTAATGCTGTGTACATGTATTTGAGGAAAAGTTAAATCGTTTTAATACTCCATAAGGACAGGTGGATTACCCACTTTTATGGTATAATTTTGTCATTACGGTTTTATAATTAATAACAATTTGTGTGGCTTTACTCTGGGTCTTTTGTTTTTATTGTTATGATTATTATTGTTGTAGTTGTTGTTGTTGTTGTTTCCGTTGAAGTGGGGGAGGCGGCGATACGCGCTCTTGAAATGTAAGGGAGAAGTATCCTGCTTGTAATCCAGTTGAGATTTCATTAAAACTTTTATATAAATAACAACGAGAGCAATGTCATTATTGCTCGTCTGGTTGGAGTGTCCTTGTGTCCTCATGCTGGCAGCAGCAAACGTGGAGTATTACATGGCCACAGTGGAACAGTGTGTGTGTGTGTGTGTGTGCGCATTAAATATGAATTATACTCCGCCTTATTGCAGGTCTAGTGGATAGCTCGGGTATCCGCATCAAAATGTCAAAAACTCTGCGTCAGTATGATGCGGCTGTCATGGAACTGGGTCTGGAGTATTCCGATAAAATGGCCATACCACCCGGCCAGACAGCCTTTCCCCTGAGCGGCTACTGTGTGGCGGACTGTACCCGGGCCGCTCTACCTGCCACAGGAATCATCATCTTTGGCTCCCAGCTGCATACGCATTTGCGTGGAGTGCGTGTCCTGACACGGCACTTTCGTGGCGAGCAAGAGCTGCGCGAGGTGAATCGCGACGATTACTATTCCAATCACTTCCAGGAGATGCGAACGCTGCACTATAAGCCGAGAGTTTTGCCGGTGAGTGAAGCTTCTTAGCCAGTGTCCCTCCTGCATGTCTGATGATCTTCTAATGCTTACAGGGTGATGCTCTGGTCACCACCTGCTATTACAACACCATGTCCGATTCCACTGCCGCCCTGGGTGGCTTCTCCATTAGCGATGAGATGTGCGTCAACTACATTCACTACTATCCGGCCACCAAGCTGGAAGTGTGCAAGAGCTCGGTGTCTGAGGAGACGCTGGAGAATTACTTCATCTACATGAAGCGGTAAGTTTCACCCCCCTTGCGTCTTCCCAATTATGATGCCCCAAGCCAAGGGCGTACTTTTTAATCTAAGCCCAAACCGTTGGGATTGCGTTTCATTTTACTTCGGCATTTTTGGCATCAAAGGCTAAACTTTTGGGCATTCCTTCTTTGGTTGGGCACGCGGGAATGTGCTTTGTGTTGACAGCCATCCCAGCCGAAAAAGGTGTTCGCTAATTGCCAACTTTAATGGTGCAAAGTCGGTCCCAAAGTTTACATTAGATTAGCGACTCGTGGGTGAGTTTGTGGTTATAAATGCGTATGGAAAACCATCAAGTGGAAAGGGAGAGGCGGGGGGAAAAATTCACAAAGGGTTAAATGGCTTATGCCTGTGAATGGGTTAAAAGGGAGATGCATTCAGTGTTAAGTAGTTGACAGACCGAAGGCAAAGGAAAAGTTGGCTCAAGATGACTGGCTAAATGGGAAAAATGATAAGAAAAACTCACTGAGCGGAGTTAGAGAGGGATGAGAGATTAACAGATAAATGAAAACCAGCTAAGCTAACGTCAATAATATTCTCAAGGTAGTCGATGTAAATGAAACAGTCGCTTCAATATTGGCTACATGGGCAGCTTCGCTCGCACTTGTTACTAAGTATTTAAAAGAAATAAAATTTCCATGAAAAAGTAACCCCATATGGAACCAACTATAAGCAACAGGATTTCCAATTATAAAAATTGTCGGAAAATTGTCCTTTAAACGAGCTCCAAGCATGCTTTCACGGCCCTTCATTTCATAATTATCACAACGTTATCTTAAAATTTTTAAAACCTCCCCGCAAAGTCGGAAAATGGGTTCTTAAGGGTGTCTTCTGCCTTTGAACAGTGTTTTATGAGTTATTTTTTTTTAAATTCTGAAAAGAAAAAATCTTAAGAGCTTTTTTAGTTTAGTTTTTGGATTTGTGTTCTTAATCAACTATATAATAAATTATAAAAAAAAAGTGTTTGGATTTCGAGGGCTGCTCAAAAATTTCTCGGCCTGCCAATTAGGGTCTCAAAAAAAAAGGTGTACAGGTGGTGGCCATGATTACGGGACTCCAGGCTATCGGAACTGAAAACGGCAAATGAGGTTATGATCAGAATTGATGTAATTCTGGCCCTTACTTCAATTATATTTTTCAATATTGAAAAAAAAAAAATTTCGATTTTTCAAGTTTTTTTTTTTGTGTAGGTTAGTGTAAAAAAAAAAAGAAAAAATTTTTGTTCCTCTTGATTGAGGTACGGGCCAGAATTACATCAATTCTGCGTCGATTGCAATATGGCTAATCAAAATCGGTTTGGTAGAACTGGCGCAATCATGGCTACCAGGTCAAAAAACGTGGATTCGAGAAAGACGCGTTTAAAGTTTTGAGCAACAGATATACACCTAATTCTGTTTTTACAAGGTCTTTTTTTACACGGTTTTAAAATAACACGATCTAAAAAAAAAAATTTGATTTTGTTTTTACACGATTTCATTCGAAATAGCACGATTAAACAAAATCTATTTGATTGAAATTTGTAAGAAAAATTTATGTACTTGCAAATAATCTTTTAAAAATTTAGTTGGGGAATTCCCTGAAACTATTAGCTAAGTCGACGTCCTACATTACAGACTTTGTTAAGGAACAAATTTAAAAAGGACTAGATAGAGAGATAGAGAACCATACACTTAAAAAGGATTCCAGTTGATGGAAATACCGCCACGCAAAAGGCATTAAAAATTTTTAAGCAGATAAAGGAACTTAAACCATCTACATCCTCTCAAACAAATCGTGTTAAGAGCTACTTATTTTCTACAAGTACAGGATGGTTATCAGGATTTCTGCAAAGGAACTCGCTCCATAATATAACGATCAAAGGAGAAATTGCTTTTGGAGATGAGATGGTTGCGAAAGATTTTCCGCCAAAACTTGCAAAAATAATTGCCGATGGTCTTTAATGCAGACGAAACAGATCTATTTTGGAAAAAATTGCCAAGTCGCACATATGTAGACAAATCCCAAAAGAGTGACGATGTGATCGAGTCACATTTCTATTTTGCAGCTTATCAATGCTTCCGTGTTTAAAATGCTACGTGTTTTAAAGTTCTGAACTTCTTTAATTTTATATTTATGTTACTTTTACTTTAAAAAATGAATTGTCTTTAGTTTTCATGTATTAAAATGTGCATTAAATGCATGAATCAATATTATATTTAAATTTTTTTTTTGAGGGTGTAAGGATATGGAACCAATCCCCTTTTTTCTATGTACTTCATGTCTTTTTTTACACGGTTTTTTCTGGAACGTATCTACCGTGTAAAAACAGAATTCGGTGTATCTGCTTAACTATTTCGAATATTTGAAAATGGTTTAAAGGGGATGAAAGGGGAATGTCCAAGCTATAATAATAAGGCAAAACAAAAAAATCGACAAACAAATTTTCAAAGGTAGAAGACCCCCTTAACATGAACATGAACATTTTTCGCCAATTTTCCGGATTTTCAAAAATTTGAAAATTCCGTTGGTAATATTTTCAAAAGCTTATCTCTACATTGAAGCTAATCTAATAAACATATAAAAAGAGTTTTATTCATAAATTTTCAGTCTGTTTTCCGACTTTAGGGGAAGATTTGAAAATGATTTTGAATCTGATCAAATTGGAAAAACAAAATTGTTATTTTTTTTCTCCAGTTTTCCGGATTTTCCAAATGTTGAAAATCCCGATTGTAATATTTTGTTATGGGATAAAATCATACATCAGTTTTCCGCCCATTTTCCGACTTTCGTGAAATATTTTCAAAAAAAATTAAAGTCATGTATTTCATATTTTTGTATGTGCAGCTTGGAATATGGTTGGGTGGATTTTCCAACAAAATTGAATATAATTTTATTGAAATTTCCAGATCGAGCTTTCAAAAAGATTTTGGTTCCGTTCGAATGGAAGACAACAAAATTTTTTTCATGAGTTTTCGAATTTTTCAAAATGTAAAAATAAGTTTGAGTTGTTCGAATGAAAAACAAAAGATTTTCATATAATAGTTTTCCGACAAATTTTCCAATTTTGGGGAATGATTTTTCAAAATTTGAAAGCACATGGGAGTGCTCTACAAATCGCTTGTCACCCCCAAAACGAGCCTAAGCCCATACGATTTGGGTTGTTTTTTAGACTTGCTCCATATTTGGGTATGATTCGTTTCAAAATGATTTTGGAACTAATCGCTTAATTCGTTTTCCACCATGGGGGCTGTAGGGGGTTAATTCAACGGAAAACTGGTATGCAGTTATACTTTGCGAGTGTAAAAAAAGATTATAATTCGATGTCTACTCGTTATAATCCTTTTCCCTTTAGAAATTAGAATTTTATGAAAGCAAAATATTAAAGTAGCTAGTTCTATATATATTTATCAAAGAAGTGAACCAAAGTACAGATTAGAAATTTCTCATTAAGCATAAGTACCTACAATCAATAACCAATTAAAAATATTCCTTAATGTTTGCTTACATCTTTTCTCATTTTGTATTTCTTTAAACCTACTCTAAACATTCTCTCTAACACTTTTGCTTTTTCTTTTCGTTAACGCCTGATCTCCATTTGTCTGCATAGCAAGGAGCATCAGCGTGGCATACATTTGAATGGGGCACGTTCCGCAAATTATCGTAACATTGAATGGACTCAACCACGCGTGGATCAACTGTACACAATGTACATACAGGAGCCGCTTAGCATGCAATGCAACAAATCGGACGGATTACGCTTCGAGGGTCACAACTGGGAGGGTGTGGTCACGACGCCTGTCCAAATCAAAATGCCCATACATCGCAAACTCTGTCCCAACTACAATCCGTTGTGGCTGAAGCCGCTGGAGAAGGGTGAATGCGATTTGCTGGGCGAGTGCATTTACTAGAATGGAGAATGGAAATAGAAATGGAAATGCAGGGGCGGCCTTGGGCATCATCATGGACATGGCATCACACACACACACACACGCACAGACACACTGGCATTTTGGATTATACATTTTTCGTCATCATCATCATTCACAAGGAGCAGAGACAAAAGGCCACACACAAATGTTTTCACTTTTTAAATATCTAATGAATTTGCTCGCTTTCGTATTTGGCCTTTGAAATTTGCCGACTAAGGCAGCCGCCAGGCTAAAACGTTTAATACAGAGCAGCTGTCCGTACTCACACACACACACACACACGCCTCAGCGCAGCACAGAGACACAAATTGTAGCACACTTTTCAGCGCAAGTTTTGTGAAAATTAAATGGGCAACTGCAAAAACAGACGAAACAAAAGAAAGTGGAAGATTGCTGCCCCGCCCCCCGCAGGCCAGACGTTACTTCAATGAGCTAACGGCCATGTTTATACAATATAAATGAGCAAACTTTGATGCAACCGGCAACGGAAATGGACAATGTACTATAGAAAGTTTTTACATGTTTTTTGGTAAAAAATTTATATCTTTTGAAATGAATTAAGATTTGGGTGTGAGATAATTGGTAAGCCATCTAAATGTTATAACTGGGATTGCTACCCATTTTTGCCTCATATAATTTTATTGTCATTGAGGTTTATCTTCTAAAGATTGCAAGGAATGCACTTAACAAAGTTTTTTTTAGTTCTCGCACTGTGGATTTTTCGGATCAAATATTCTGACTTTTACAGCCGCATTACAATAATTTCCTATAGTACAAAGTGGGGCAACAACTCTAATTACCAACATACAGCCAAAATGTTGGTCAAGTGGAGACATACAAAGATACCCAAGTACGTGTACTACTATATGTAAAGACGTGCACATTTGAATCGATGCTGCTGTTATTTTAACATTAGTGCAAAAAAGTTAAGCTTGGAATTGTCTCAAATTCAACTGGGACAACTTCCTGCTAAGAGCACTTGACTTGATTTGCTCTCTTTCTTTGTTGACTTGCTCACATGATGACACACATTGTTCCAGTTCTGTTTGTGTTGTCTCTAGGAAAATATGTAAAAAGCGAATGACTTGCAAGGTATTCAAATATATATACCTGCCCCGCCTGGCTTTGACTGATGATGATGGTGATGATGCGATGGAAAATATATAATTGTTTTATTTCAAAAACACTCTCTCACACATGCACACACACACATATGAGTAAAAGTAAACATGTAATGGATACGATTAAGTGTAGCCCTACATAAATGTAAGATGTGATAATTGTTCTATGGCTATAAAAACAAAAAACACAAAAAAAAAAACTATGTAGTAAAATATTTATAAAAAAAAACCCAAAAAAATGAATGGAAAAAAAACACAGAAAAAAGGCATTCACGCTGAACCAAAAATATATATATATATATATACTTATACATATAATATTTATCTAATAAAAAAATGACCACCATACCAGCATGAAGCAAAGTTTAGCATGTTTTGTGTCTTTTATTGATTGGAAGGTGGGCGAAAGAGGCGGCAAGCAGTCCCGGAACTGATTTTTTGTTTTCTTTGTACCTGACCATGAACCAGATCTTGTAAGTAAGTGACTTCTTAAATCTAAATCAGATGGCCTATTCAACAGAGCACATATCAATGCTTCGGTGAAAAATCAAACGGCCAAAATTCGATCATGCAAAAGGCTCCAAATTGGTCTCTGAAATCAGACGTTTCTTGATTTATAGCTAAATATACAAAATAAATAATCTCCCCTAAGCTAGAGCGGTTGTTGGATATCTATTTTATCCAATTCAGCATGCAGCCCAACACCTATTCTAATTATGAGAATTTCTTTGCATTTGCACCAGTTTATTTGGCGAAGCTACAGCCTGCTTAAGCCAAAATCACATATTTCATTTTATAGCCTTTCAATAGTTCCTATACAAATATGATATAGGAATCTAGTAGTCCTCCCATAAATTTAAATTTGTGTTTTTGGCATAAGCAGGCTGTAGCTTCGCCAAATAAACTGGTATCGAGAAGGCAAAGCTAACTTTGACTGTGCCGAAGTTTTAATACACTTGAAAAACTTTACTCCAACGGATTTAACCGGTAAAATATATCTAGGATATAGATGTCAGATATTTAAAATTTTAAAATCATTGATAATAAAAATTTGATACCATAAAAAAAAACTTTTCTTAGTAAAACACATTTTCCGACCAATCGGTCCTATGGCAGCTATATGCTATAGTCATCCGATTTTCATAAATTTTTCCAAAATGATGTGGAAGCATATAAAACTAACATATACCAAGATTAGTGATGCTTCAATGGAAAACAAAAAAGTTTTTCTCACTAGAACTAGTTTTTTGACCGACCGTTTATATGGCAGCTATATGCTATAGTGATCCGATTTTGATAAATTTTTCCCGAATTATGTGGAAGCATATAAAATTAACATATACCAAGATTAGTGACGCTACGATGGAAAACAAAAAGTCTTTCTCACTAGAACTTGTTTTTTGACCGACCGTTTATATGGCAGCGATATGCTATAGTGATCCGATTTTGATCAATTTTTCCAGAATTATGTGAAAGCATATAAAACTAACATATATCAAGATTAGTGATGCTTCAATGGAAAACAAAAAAGTTTTTGTCACTAGAACTAGTTTTTTGACCGACCGTTTATATGGCAGCTATATGCTATAGTGATCCGATTTTGATAAATTTTTTCGGAATGATGTGAAAGCATATAAAACTAACATATACCAAGATTAGTGACGCTACGATGGAAAACAAAAAAGTTTTTCTCACTAGAACTAGTTTTTTGACCGACCGTTTATATGGCAGCTATATGCTATAGTCATCCGATTTTGATAAATTTTTTCAGAATTATGTGGAAGCATATAAAACCAACATATACCAAGATTAGTGATGCTTCAATGGAAAACAAAAAAATTTTCTCACTAGAACTAGTTCTTAGACCTATCGTTCCTATGGCAGCTATATGATATAGTCATCCGATCCGGCCGGTTCCGACATATTAGTTGCGTGCAGTAAAAAGAAGACTTGGCAAAATTTCAACTCGATAGCTTTAAAACTAGGGAGTAGTTCGCGTAGAAACAGACAGACGGACGGACGACAGACGGAATTGAACCAGCTCGTCGTCCTGATCAAGAATATATATTTAGGGGTCGGAAATTAAATTAGCAATTAATATACACTTTTCAGGTATAAAAATTGTGTATCTTACTAAAAGGTGGGGTAAATCGTGGAGATGTAAAAAAAAATGAGTGAGATGATAATTTCAGAATTATGTGAAAGCATATAAAACTAATATATCAAGATTGGTGATATGGAAAACAAAAGTTTTTTAGAACTAGTTTTTTGACCGACCGTTTATATGGCAGCTATATGCTATAGTGATCCGATTTTGATAAATTTTTTCGGAATGATGTGAAAGCATATAAAACTAACATATACCAAGATTAGTGACGCTACGATGGAAAACAAAAAAGTTTTTCTCACTAGAACTATTTTTTGACCGACCGTTTCCTATGGCAGCTATATGCTATAGTCATCCGATTTTGATAAATTTTTTCAGAATTATGTGGAAGCATATAAATCCAACATATACCAAGATTAGTGATGCTTCAATGGAAAACAAAAAAATTTTCTCACTAGAACTAGTTCTTAGACCTATCGTTCCTATGGCAGCTATATGATATAGTCATCCGATCCGGCCGGTTCCGACATATTAGTTGCGTGAAGTAAAAAGAAGACTCTGTGCAAAATTTCAACTCGATAGCTTTAAAACTAAGGGAGTAGTTCGCGTAGAAACAGACAGACGGACGGACGGACAGACGGAATTGAACTCAGCTCGTCGTCCTGATCAAGAATATATATAGTTTATGGGGTCGGAAATTAATATTTATATGCGTTACAAAATTCTGTGCAAAATTAATATACACTTTTCAAGTGTATAAAAATTTGTGTATCTTACTAAAAAAAAATGGTTGAAATTAATGAAAATGTTTATTGATTTCGAAAACGACTTCTCTTTTGCGAAACATAGGAACAGCACATCAAGCAACCATTATTTCGATACTAAAGTATGCTAAACAAAATGTTTTTCCCTGATTTGAAAGAAATATCCAAGCACTAAACACTACTAAAGTAACATAAAATCACTTGGATCGCAAGCAAAGTGCCAAAATGTGCGCACGAATTCAATCTTACGTATACGTAATACATTTTTGAAAAATATTAAAGTAATTTTTGCCCCTACCTTTATGGAAAGCTGACTAAGCCCTTGACACTTGATTTTGTGTGTTGTAATACATATACATCCCCATACACGCTGCGACGTAGATCTGATCTCTAAAAGCGCAACTACTATTCCGGCAATTTTAGGGATCAGCTGTAAAAACATCTCATGGTTAAACAGTTTATCTCGAGGGATATATTCGTTAAGTTCCTATAACCAAGTTTTTATTGCTCGAATATCATGGTTCAGTATTGAAAATACATAAAGTTCCTGCTAATTCTAGATGATAATTGAATTCGTACTCTGAATACAATTGGAGCAAATGGAGCACATTGTACCAGGTGAAGCGTGCCTGTTGGATTTCCACTGACTCTTGCAGTGGCTGTAGCGGTTGATTCATCGCCTGCCAATTATGATACTGAAGCAGGCTGGCCATCGCCTTGTGTTCGTCCTGGATAAAACGTTTGGTTCCACGCAAATGTGTGGCAATCAGATCGATCTTGTTAATCTGCTCAATGATCGCCGAATCCTCAGCGAATGTTAGACACATGACGTGCAATTGGCGATACTCACGCAAGAAATTAGCATGGTGTTGGACTAGAGCCTGAATAAGGTGCTCCAATACGCAGGCCTTGAAAATCAACTCGCTGGTCATTAGACGCACTGTTTCGCGTATACCATGATGCAAATGGGCCAACTGGCCGGGTGAGGAAGGAAGCGGTTGTTGCAAATGATACACTTGATCGATGCGAAGCTCCTCGTTATCCGGATTGTTGGGCATGCTGAGCAGTGGTGGCGGCGGTGGTACTGGTATCGGCGGTGCCCAAGATGCTGGAGTGCCCAAAGTAGATGATGTTGCTGGTTGGTAGTCAGCCGTTTCTAATGGTGGCCAGGGTTGTGGTTCTTGCGGCAATGAACGATTCCCATATAGATTCCATTGCCCATGTCCAATTGAAGTGGGAACCAACGAAAATGTAATTATGTTATGATTATAGAGACCCGGTGGTAGGAGTTCGCCTATAATCAGATTCTTGTCCAACATTGTAACTGGCATATTACGAGTTTGCGGCGAGCGCATTCTGGACCCAAAGTCACGTGGTGGTGTCCGGCTAAGAGAATTTTTTCTTAGTGTCAAACTTTTTTGGTTTTAATTGAACGTCAACAAGGTTTACTTACTTCTCACCATTTGTGTACCGGATCATGACCAAATCTTGCAAAAAATTCAAAACAAAACCCGAATTCCCTGCGACCTCGTGGCTTGAACACATCACCGGAAGAAAGACAGAGAAAACGCCTATTCAAGTGTTGGTAAACGTCAAGTGGGCTCAAGTTCTGCTAATTCTCACAAGTGCTGCCCATGCGCCCGAATAAGGTACAGAAATATCGAACAGCAATTCAAAGTGTTGTGTAATTCCTTCAAATTGAAGAAGAAACAAAGAATGATGGAATTATGTACCTTGTGTGGTTTGCAGGTTGATATTGTGTACTAAAAACTTTTTATTGTTTTAGAACTGGTTCCGAATTAAAATGAACCGGTACAAAATAGCCTCAGGGAAATTTCTAAAAAAATAATTTAAGTTTTAAATTTAAAACTTGCTGTTTGGCCTGGTATTCTGAAATTAGTTGTTTTTCCGGACCAAAACCGTCACCAATCGTGGTATATGTTAGTTTTATATGCTTTCACATAATTCTGGAAAAATTGATCAAAAGCATAAGCATATCGATTTAAAAACTAGTTCTAGTGAGAAAATTTTTTGTTATCAATGGTAGAGTCTTTGAAAAACTGTTACTGGTGTAACTGAAACTGATGTTAGCCTTCAATTTTTTTTAAACGCTGTTTTCGTCGATTCGGCTACCGAATTGCATGTAGATCAAACGTACATCAATATAACGATGACTTGGCAGGGTTAATAGTTTCACCATTGCAATTGGAGTGTTATAAGCAAGGCTGCAAACCAGTCCGGAACCGAACCCTTGAGAACCGCTTCGGTTGGGGTTGTTTGAATTGCCCGAACCGGACCATGAATACATTTTTTACCCTTCGAACCTAAACCCGAACCGCACCACTTATTCAAAAAATAGTTTCGGTTCACAATAATAATAGATAATTTTAAAAACGATAAACTTTCAAAGACTCTACGTCTGATAGCAAAGAAGGAAAGTTTATAAGAGCAAAAGAAAGCAGTGAACTAATATAAATTACACTGTGCAAGTCGAAAAAAAAGACATGGTCAACTTTAACGGTTTTCCCCTATTTTGGGCCCTGGGAATCGAACTGCATCTTTAGTTTTATGGGTTATAACGATGGCTTCATACAAATTTTTTTTTTAAGTTTTTCAAGTTAAATTTTTTTCTAAAATGTAAAAAAATTATATCTGATTCTTTTGAAATCTGAATAAACAGATTTAAATGTGCTCTAATTTGCAACATTTACAGATTTTCGATATCATTGCGCTTTCAAAAACTAAAATAATTGCAACCTTTTTTACAATAAAATTTTGTACAACTAATTATTTATCAAATTTTCAAATATTAAGTAAAATCACAATAAAATCATTTTTTAATGTCTTCCCTTTTGATCTCCAACAATAACTTGATTTCAAATTAAATATTTCCTAATTTAATGTAATTTTGGTAATAAAAATAATGTAAAAATTTGTTTTAGTTTTTTTTTAATTTTAATCTATAACTTTTGAATGCGCAATGATATCGAAAAACTGTAAATGTAGTAAATTAGAGGACATTTAAAACTATTTATTTAGATTTTTCAAGAATAATATATCATATCATTGGAATTTATAAAAAAATGCTAACTTCGTAAAAAACTTAAAAAAAAAATTTTCGTATGAAACCATCATTACAACTCAAAAAAGTAATGATGCAGTTCGATTCCTAAGACCCGAATAGGGGGACCGTCGAGTTCGGTCATGTCTTTTTTATTTAAAAAAAAAACTATCACAGTTTTATTAATTATAATTAATAATTATTAATATCAAATATAAATTATATCAATGATCTTATAGATTCCTTCGAAACAGTTTACAAGAGAACATCCATCGAAATTGAAAACGAAGACCTAAAAAATATTGCGCTTACTTAAATAGTTGTACGAGCATTTTTAAAACTAAAGTTTGTTCTTTCTTATCTAAGAGCTAGTAGAGATGAACAACTCCAGGAAAAATTAAGGTCAAGGTGATGGATCTCGGATTTTCTTTAACCAAGTACGAAAGGATTTACTTGTGTACGGATTTTCCAGTTCCAAAATTCTTGACTTGATTTCGTTTTCGATTGATGATTTCGTTGGTTTTAACTCGAAATACGCTTATTTTCACAAGACACGGGATTTATTTTCGTTTATTATTAAAAGTAAAGAGAAAATAGCCCAGAGAAAAATGTCTAACTTGATCTCAGTTTCTTTTCTTTCTTTCGCTATGACATTGCAATTTTTTGATTTTCAAGTAGTGTCCATACATGAAATGAGATTTTTCGGATCCATCGTTCCGAAGGTTGGGAACAAATCAATTTTTTATAACTAGGAAAATGCTAAAAATGAATTGATTATATCAATTTAACTTTCTTTAAATCAATTAAAAAGTATAAATAAATCGTAAAAACAAAGAACTGAGGTTCGAACCCAAACCTGGGATTCTGCGAACCGAAAGATTCTTCAAGGGTTTGAAAATTCGAACCGAACCTCTTCCAAGATTTGGGAGATTTGCAGCCTTGGAACTGATCTACTCTATCTTACTCACGTAATTGTGATGGCTGGCTGTCGCATATTTCGTCCTTCAATCCAATGGAAAAGCAATTTTTAATTGATTTTTCAGTTTTGTGCACATTTTTGTTGTTGTTGTTGTTGTTGATTCTCTTTGCCAGCCAAAGGCCTGAGCGGTTGGCGTTATGAAAGTATTAAAGCGGCAGCAATCCAATTAAAAGTTTTTAACAAAAACAACAAATATTTTAATATTCATTGGCGTGGAACACACACACACGCACACAAGAGTGAGAGGGTGATCCAACTAAATTTTTGTATCTGTTGAATGCATTTTTATAAGCATTTTGTAAAAAGAACCGCTTAAATAATTTTGTAAAAATAAAGGCAGGCTTTGCGCTGCAGTTTTAAAAGGGGGAAAATATTTTAAAAATCTGACAGATTTACGAAGCTCTAGACAAAAAAAAAAATATATTAAATTTGGGTTTATATGAGAGGTAGGTAGGGTAGGGCGTTGTCAGATCCTGTCCATACATATGTCAATACATGGACAACTTTCAAGTGATAAGGTGCATTTTTTTTTTCTTAAAATTTTCAACACTATTGACTGGGGGACATGCAAAATATGTATATTGTATATTGAAATGCCTCTAAGAGGCAAGGACCAACATTCTCGCACAGAGTGCAGAGGAGCAACGTCCTGTGATGATAATTAAAGCAGAGCCACGTTAAATAGGATTTTAAAAGCACTTGGTGAAACCCTGTGGTTAAATGTGGACGGACAAAAAGGGGTAAGCCCTATGCAATCTGAGAGAGGTCAAGGATTACCCGACACAATAGAGAAGGCCAATAGTTTTAGGATATTATTTATTAATGTTAATGTTTGTTGTCCCTATGGCATTGTGTGATAATTACTATGACACAGCAATCATTTTATAAGGCTGCAACCAAACTTCTCTTATAATTCAAATAACAAAAAAAAAACTCTAAAAAGTGATTCTTATTTTATTTTTAAAGTAAGTTCAACTTTTTTCGTAAATTAAGATCAAATTTAATATATTTTAAAACAACTTAGTCCCCGTATTATGATATAGTTTTAGAAAATTTAAAAGCCATATTTAAGCTGATATATTTTAATTCAGTTGTACATTGACTATTTTCACACGGCTAAACCATGAAGAAACGACTTAAATTTTATCATTTTGGAGTGTCAACCTCTTTTTAAATCCTGTCCGGCTGTCCGTATAAGCTTACAGATCCCAGAGATGGTAAGTGCTAGAGGTTTAAAGTGTATGAAACACAAACTCAATATACTTGCAGGCAAATCAAGGCAAAGCTAACTTCGACTGTGCCGAAGATTTAATACACTTGAAAAACTTTACTCCAATTGATTTAACCGGTAAAATATATATAGGATATAGATATCAGATATTTGAAATCATTGATAATAAAAATTTGATACCACAAAAAAAACTTTTCTTAGTAAAACACATTTTCCGACCGATCGGTCCTATGGCAGCTATATGCTATAGTCATCCGATTTTGACCAATTTTTTCAAAATTATGTGAAAGCATATAAAACTAATATATACCAAGATTGGGACGCTACGATAGAAAACAAAAAAGTTTTTTTCCCTAGAACTAGTTCTTAGACCGATCGTTCCCATGGCAGATATATGATATAGTCATCCGATCCGGCCGGTTCCGACATATTAGTTACGTGCAGTAAAAAGAAGACTCTGTGCAAAATTTTAGCTCGATAGCTTTTCAACTGAGGGACTAGTTTGCGAAGAAACAGACAGACGGACGGACAGACAGACGGACGGACGGACAGACGGAATTGAACTCAGCTCATCGTCCTGATCAAGAATATATATAGTTTATGGGGTCGGAAATTAATATTTCTATGCGTTACAAACTTCTGAGCAAAATTAATATACACTTTGCAAGTGTATAAAAATGCAGTGTGTATCGTGGAACACACGGAACGAGCGAAGCTCTTTACGAAGAAAAATCAGAATCAAAATAAGAACTCTAGCATGGGAATATAAAATTATTTTATTATTATTATTTAATATAAAACAGTGTTGGAAAATACTGTACCTGTACCAGTCCCAGATACCTGATCTCATATCCCAGATCCATGATGGCTGATCCCTGATCCCACGTCCTTGATCCCACATCCTTGATCCCAGATGACTGATCTCATCCTGATCCCAGATCCCCGATCCCAGATTTCTGATCCTGATCCCAGATTTCTGATTACAGATTCCTGATCCCAAATCTCAGATCCCTTATCGAGATCCCACAACCTGGATCCCAGATCCCTGATTCCAGAGCCCCGATCCCAGATCCAAGATTCTAAAACCCGGATCCCAGATCCCCGCTCCAAGATCCCTAATTCCAGATCCAAGATCCCACATCCCGGATCCCACATTCATTTGTCTTAATTTTCTAACACATAATATCAAGCATCTTCGACCCCATAAAGTATACGTAAAAAGGATTATTCTTGATCAGCACTATGAGTTAAATCGATATAGCTTCTATAGAAACGATCGGTTAGAAATAATAACTTATTTTCTTAATTAGAATCGAATGACTAAATCGCATAACTGCTGTAGAAATGATCGTTCAAATAACTACTCTTTGTGTGAAAAATCGAATTATATGGAAGCGATATATATTATGTGCTTTAAAAAAATATGTCAAGTTGAGTGAGTATATAATACAGCTTCTTAAAAAAACAATCATTCCGATGGAGCAGCTAGGCCTTAGACAAACCTGATTAAGTATCCTATAAATTGAATGCCAATACTGTAAACTTTATAGTATAAAGCGTATATCCGAAGTAAATGATCTGGAAGTTCTTGTGTATCCAAAACTAACTTTTAATCTGCTTATCTCATCCATAGTATATAATCAATTGGACTTGATAAGGAGTGTAAAGCAAGACTGCAAACCGGTTCGGAACCGAACCCCTGAGAACCCCTGGCGAAGTTTTTAATACACTTGAAAAAGTTTATTAAATAAGAAAAATATTCCAATTTTATGTTTTTAAAGAATTTACAGCCTAGCTCGGTTGCAATGAGAAGAAAACTCCACTGAAAAATGGAATTTAGGTCTTTCTCGTGTTTTGGTAACTTTTTCGATATTTTTCTTTATTACGGAAGAGGAGCCTTACAGCTAAAATTTACTAAAAAAGAAAACGGAGTTTTTTAATTTTCATTGAATAATGCCCGGTCCTCACTGTAACGCATACTTGTGTCAGATTCAGCATATTTGCCATACAAAAGATATAAGAGCTAGTGATGGCAAAAAATTGCATTCAAAATAAATGCAGCTTTTTTTAGCTTTTTTTCTTATATAAATAAATTGTACTTTCCAGAATGTCAAATAGTGCCACAATACTTTATATAGTTAAAAACACTTTTCGCCTGATTTAATGCTCATCATAATAATAAAACATCATCCTAATTCATTTTATGCCCATTTTGTTAAACTTGTAATAAGCTAGTTATCTTATCCCAATGTAAAGAAAACCATTAACAGCTGTTCTTGCAAGAATGCAAGTATGTACTCGATAAACCATGTTATCGATGACAAAATTAAATGTCACTTGATTTGTCTTGTCGCTTTGTCTCGTCGCTGTCAATCGAAAATTTGACTTTTTGATAATCAAAACGAGAAGAAAGTTCCCGAATTTTCCACACGCCCTAAAAGAATTGTCAGCGGACAAGTTCAAGAGATGAACAATGGAAAAATGATAATTTAAATGAAATCTTGCTCAAGCGTCGCATTCGCGCGATTATTTTTAACAAACTGGAATTGGCTGACGCGGATGCCACCAAACCGGAGCACCAGTTGGCCGCCGTTCAAACGGCACGCGAATTGCTGTTATCGGACAAAAATCTTCCCTTTGCCGATTTGATCAATAGCGATATATTGCCCATACTTGTCGAGAGTCTAAAACAACATAATCCAACAATGCTGAAATTTGAAGATGCCTCGGCACTGACCAATATTGCATCCCGCACATCGGATGACACCAATCAAGTTGTGGGCGCTGTTGTTGTGCCACTCTCCCATGAACTATTCAGCTCACCCGCTCCAAATGTCTGCGAACAGGCCGTGTGGGCTCTGGTTAACATGATGGGCGGTGATCCCACGTTTCGTGATTTTGTACTCAAGCAAGGTGTGGTCCAGCCTCTTTTATCCTTCATCGAGCCGGACATGCCAATTTCGATGTTGCGCAATCTCGCCTGGATGATTCTTTATTTATGCAGCAGCGAGGATCCACCAACGCCAGCCACCACATTCCATGAAATCCTGCCCGCAATCAATTTGCTCATCCTTCACACGGACATCAACATTTTGGTGAATACACTTTGGGCCATTATTTATTTAACCGATGCCTATAACGACGAGATTCAAATGGTCGTTGAAAGTGGAGTGGTGCCCCAGTTGATACCATTGCTGGGCAATAGCGAAGTGAAGGTACAATCGGCTGCCTTGCGTGCTGTGGGCAATATTGTCGCCGGATCCAATAGGAGCCAACAGGAGCAATTGGTGCTAAACTATGATGCGCTATCCTATTTCCCAGCTCTTCTGTCGCATCCCAATGAGAAGATACGCGACGAGGCCGTTTGGGTCGTGTCTAACCTCCTCGGTGGCACTCAATCCCAGATTCAGGCTGTCATCAATGAGGGGCTTTTGCCCATACTAATTGAGAATCTGAGCAAGGGCGAGTTCCAGACACAAAAGGAGGCCGTTTGGGGCATTAGTAATCTGACCAAGTTTGGAAATGAGGACCAGATAATGGCATTGGTCGACGAGGGTTTCATACCACCATTCTGTGAACTACTTTTATGCCAGGACAGAGAAGTGATCAAAGATATTTTGGATTGCTTAGTCTATTTGCTCAATATTTCGAATTCCCTTAAAGAGACAGTGGCTAATTTGGTTATTCAGTGCGGCGGTCAGGACAAAATTGCACGGGCGCGCGAGCTTATCTGATGGCACAAAATACAACTTTGATTTCAAAAAATTAATTATAGATATAATAGCAGCATTCTAATTATTAGACCGCCTTGTTTTATAATAAAGAATGCAGAAATAATACTTGGAAATTTCAATGTGAAGCAATATTAATGCGTAGAACTTAGAACATTTAGATTTGTTTTAGTGGGATGTCCCGGTTTCTTCCGACACAAGAGTTTATAAGGGTCTTACAATCAAGGCTGCAAACCGGACCGAAACCGAACCCCAGAGAACCGGTTCAGTTCGGGTTTTATGGATTGCCGGAACCTCTTACATTTTTGACCTCTCGAACCTGAACCCGAACCGGTTTATTTATTTACCAAACAAGGTTTGGTTCACAATATTAAGTAATTTTCCACCGAATGAAATTCTTAATAAAACTTTAAATAACTCTACTTCGGGTTACGAAACAGAGAAGTAAAAAGAAATAAAGAAATATAAATTAGGCTAATCATTTTATAAATTTCTTCGAAAATTGTCCAAATATTTTCAAACTTTTGAGAAGGTATTAAAAACGAAGATGCGATTACCTATTTCAGCAACCTAGGTACCAGTTCAACGAGCATTTTCAACACTAAAGTATGTTGCTAGGCAAACATCATCAGGAAGATAAAATGCCTATAATCCCCAACTTGAAGTATGATTAGGTTAGATTGGAGCGGTTGCTAGCGTTTCACCCAGCACACTTGGGCATTAAAGGACTTGACCCCTTGTGATGTGTCCAAAGTGTGTCTGAAAAGTAATATTAACTATATTTTGGAGGCTTGGATAAAACCAGATATATAGGTCTAGGCGTAGTTTCAGCTGTTTCAGATTGATTCTGTTAGATCTCAGTGACATTTATTAGAAGATTCGAGATGTTTTTGTCTCCTTTGGATTGAGGCAGAAACAGACGAAGACTCCATAGGTTTGTTGAGCGCTTTGTTAAACGAGATGGCTATGACTGGCCATTTCGGGTTTTGCCTTGAGATCTCGAAGATGTTTCGTAAAATGAGCCTACACGTTACCATCGGCATACCTACGTTCTTCCTGTGACGAGTTTATCTGCTTCGGAGTTGCATTCCATGTCAGGGAGGTCTGTTGAATTTAGGACTGGAAAGATTTGTTTACTTACTTACTTACTTACCACAATTCCATGCAGGATGTCGGGCCAAGCTACTTAATTGCTTCCTTACGACGAAAAGGACGAATGTCCGATAATACATATGATAATTTAAATAATTTTGCTAAATAATATCATTTTACTAATATGTTTGTATTTCAATTTATTTTTCTTGAAACTAAGTGAAACTTATAAATAAGTCAAAAAAAAAATATCCTTTTTTGTTCAAGTGAACCAAGGTTCGAACCAAAAGATGGGGTTCATGGGTTCCAGGAACCGATCCGCGAACCGAACCTATTGATTAATTGTTGGCGAGATTGACTTACCTGATTTAAAATGCCAATTTCGCCCCCAATAGAGCCCCCAGATACTTTTTGGGAAGTGGTAGTGTTCATTTCGAAAAGTTAAAAAACTAAACTGGAAAATAACTTCCAACTTTGAGCAAATCCACCTGCAAGGACTTAAAATGGGTGACGGGATTGGGTTTAGCAACAATTGTTACTTGTGAGCTGATCTGAGTGTATCTTAATGGGTGGAAAATATGGGAAATTCATTTTCCAATTTAAGAAAATTCAGCCAAGCTCGGTAAGCGGAAGGTTTCATGTTAAAGCTTAGTTTTAAATGGTAGCTCCAGCTGTAATAGTCTCTGAGATCGGACATGACTATAATATATATATATATACAGTTGCGAAAAAAATAATAGGACCACTATGACACTCCGTCTATTTGATCAAAAAACAAACAATTAGTGTGGCGATATTTCCAAGATTTTATATTTTTATATTGCTTAGTAAAAGGGGTTAAAGGGGGTATTAAGAAACAAGTAATTTTTTTTTTTGGGAAATGGGCCAAAAAATGCCGAAAAAAATAATAAGACCACTAAAGCGTTTTTCATAAAAACCGTTCTGTTGGGCAGGAATTTTTTGATGAAAAGCACGTGGTTGAGAGATTTGACTTCAACTTTAATATTTTGATCAAGTGTACAAAAAATCTGTACAATAGGTCGTCAAAACCTTGATCTTGAATGGAATATCCTTTAGAGAAGTTGGCCGATTAGTTAAGTGTTCAAACCAAATGATACGAAACACAGTAAAATGCAAGAAAAAAAACTTATACACGTAGGAGAAAACGATCCCTCACCCAGTTTTACGCCAAAAGGTTGATCCGCGAGAGCAAGATGGATCCTTTCTAGGCTGCAACTGAGCTCAAAAATTACCTAAATATAACTGCGACAGTTCAAACAGTTCAAACAGTTCGGACATGTCTCCGAGAACATAAATTAAAAGCCTGCAGCCCAAGAAAGGTCCCTCTTTTTAATGCGAGACATATTACCAAGCGCATGAAGTTCGCAAAGGAACATCAAAATTGGCCGACCCACAAGTGGAGGAATATTTTATGGACAGATGAGAGTAAAGTTGTTATGTTTGGTGGAAAAGGCTCTCGTTCGTATGTCAGACGTTCTCCAAACTCAGAATGCAAAAACCATTAAACATGGAGTGGGGTTGTTTTTCTTACTATGGAGTAAGTCCAATATATTGGATCAAAACCATAATGAATCAACATGTATACTTCAACGATGATGAAATGCCACTAGTATGGGTCTTCCAACAAGACAATGACCCAAAGCACACAAGCAAGAAAGCTAAGGAATGGTTTGGGAAAAATTCTGTAAATGTTTTGGAGTGGCCTGCGCAGTCACCAGACCTCAATCCCATTGAAAATCTGTGGGCTGTTGCTGTTACTAAGCCAACCAGCACCGGATCACTCTGGGAAGTCATTCGGGAGTTCTGGAACAAGATTGCTCTAAAACGATACCAGAATAAATAATAAATTTATTGAATAATCTTCATTTTAATAGACAATTAGCTATAAGTAATAATTTAAACAAATTTTGTCATTTTAAGAGTATATTTGATAATTGCTCCTTTTAATTTTTTCGCCTAATTTCTTTCTTTTTTCATAAAATTTCATAAATTCGTTGAAAATAAAAAAACTATGATTTTTTGTTCTTTCCTTATTTTTTAGAGCTGTATCTTATTAAAAACGTATTCAAAGGTTTCTAAAACATACAAATGTAGTTATGACATCTTTGGAAACTTTGTACTATATGTAGCTGCAGCTGTATATATACTCGGCTGTTGATGCTAATTAAGAATATTTATATATACATTTGATACAGAGTATAGAAAGCACACAAGAGAGAAAATTTAGAAAAGGCTGTAAGGCTAGGTATTATTTTATATTATTAATTAAACCCTAGCCCCTTACCGGAGCTGTATACTGAAAAGAAGTGATGAAAACCAGAGAATAATACCGTAATCGGAACCGTTAAACGAAATAAACCGTTTCAAGCCACGTACCGGTATTGAAAACGGAACCGATATTACATTTTTTTTGAGAACCGAAAACCCTTAACCGTTATAATGGGAACCGAAAAAACCGTAACCATACCGAAACGCTAATACCGATACTGTTTCGGTTTCGGTAAAATAGCAATACATACACTGATAAGAAAGTCTTATATTTCAGAAATTCGCCTTACAGAATAATCAGAATCAAATCCTCTTTTAAAGATATATAAGATATAGAAAAAAGTGTTAAAACTTTTCTTTGCTAAATATAAGCCCTCTTATTGAATGTTAAGGATTTCTAAGTCTTCGAAATATCCGTGCTTAAAAATAGAAATGCTAGAAAAATTATATCAATTTTAGAAATAATGTTTCAGGATTTTATTCAAATTTCCCTCCACAAAAAAAAATCTGGCTTAATATTTCGGAAAATTTTGTATCCGAAAAAGTTAAGGCACATTTTATGTTACCAACTGTTTTTGTGTTCTTTAGAGCTGATTTACCTGATATTTGAGTATTTTACCAGCCTTTTATGAGCTATTTTGGACCGTAGTTCTATTACAACCACTATTTTTTTTGGATATCTTAAAATAATTAAAATGTTTTAATATTAAAAAAATTATAATGGTACCGGTATAAAAAAATTAATATCTGGGTACCGTATCGGAACCGAAAACCGAAATAGAACCTTTAACCGAAATTCACATTTCGGAACGTATTGGAACCGGTACTGGAACCTATATTCGTTTTGGGATTAAAACTCAGAACCAAAACCGGAAGCTGAATACGGTATCAAAAACCAATATTTTGGAAACTAAAGAGACCCATAAGTACCGAAACATTGTACCGGTATTGATCCGTTTCTGAGTTTTTTAGTTCGTTAATTCAAAAAAATTTGTGTTGTTTTTATGTATTTAGCATTTCAAAAGATTCCGGACTAACCCACCTCCGATCCTACGTATAAGTATTACTGTACAAAACTGACTTAATTTGTGTTCCCACATTAGAGAGCAAAATATGTTCATTAACATATTAAAATCATTTCATCAAGCGCTAAGAAAACGCCCTGCGAATATGCCACAACAATCAAGCCAAAAAAAAAAAAAAAACAAATTAAGAAAAGAGGCTGACAGGAACAACTACAGTTACAACGATAAACCAGCGAAGCATGGCTAAGCTAACAGAAGAAGTAGAAAAAGGGGCGGGGCGGTGGAGCATGCGAAGGAGTTTGTTCAAGCAAATTCGTGACTGCAAAAGTCAAGTGGCAGGAACACGCGGCGTATGCGTAACGTAATGGCATACGTGAAGGCATTGCATTAACATGTGTGTGCCGGCTTGTGTAAGTGTAATCGACTTTTTGGGTCGCTGTCAGTGCAGTTTTACGCACACACACACGAGACATTTAATCAGCCCAACCCCATGACCGCGTCCGCGTTCGGGTTCAGGTTCAGATTTCGGGGTCTCTGGGTCTGTGCGTGGCATCATTACTGTCATCGTCATCTTCATTTTGCTAAAACATTTATCTGTGCGCCAATCGCATATGTGTGTGTGTGTGTGTGTGTGTGCGTCTGTTTTGGGTAGAACAAAATTTAATGTCACAAACTTTTGATGTGTTCTAATTTATATACAAACTGGCAGCAGGCAACCACCTTTCATTCCATTCCATCTCCTTTTTTTTTTTTTGGCCTCGTTAAAGCAAATTTGTTTTTACGCTTGATGGCAAATTGCGCGACTCGTCGTCCTGGCCCGGCCTCCATGTTAATATTTCATATGTCATCGCATCAGCAGCAGCGCCGGCAGCAGCAAAAACCCCTCGAGCAGCGGCAGCCCTTAAATCGCTTGCGTTTAAAAATTTGATTATGTGAGGAAAATAAAGAAAGAAAAAAAAAAAAAAAGGAGGGAAATTAAATTTATACACAGATTCACAGTTTTTAAGCCAGATTGTTGTTGCCTTCGTATTTTCATTTTTATATGACGGCTTTTCCGCATTTTGGGCATTAAGAAGAAAAGAAAAAACATCACAAAAAAAACGCACACAGACACAAAATATACTTTACAAAATCAAAATTGTGATAAACTTATGAACAAAAGTCACATTCATTTACTGACTCAATATGCGCTAGATAAACGAGGCAGCAGCAATTGTATTGTATCTCTATCTTGTGTGTGAGCATTTTCATATTCGATCACACACAGAAACAATGCCAAACAGAAGGCTTATAAAGCTCTCTCACAATGCATTGGCCATTGCACTTAAATTATACTAACATATAACCCGGTGCGCTTTGCTTCGCCACCATCAGTATAGCCGCCGAAAAGATAACAAAATCGGATTTTTTCTTGAATTGTTTTTAAATCCAAAATACTAAAATCAACCACTCCCCATTTTCCCATATCATCCATCGGTTGGTTTTCAAAGATTAGAAAATTATTTATCCATCTATTTAGCCTAAACAATACTTTTAACCCTAATTTAGTTTAGACCGGCTCGAAAAAAAGAGCTCCTCCCCACCATTTTCCGACCTTAAGGGTGAATTTCCCAAAATGAGAAAATTATTTTTCCATCTATTCGGCCTATTGAGCGTTCAACAACCGAACTTCATTCAGATAGGTTTACAATTTACGATTTTACGATGGCCCCTGAACCCAAACACGTTTACCAATTTCATGTTTAATTTTTTTCCATAATGTACTACCGAACCGAGTTTAAAATGTTTCGGACGAAAATTGTTATTTCATATAAAACTTTTTGGGCATTTTTCTTGTGGGCGAATTTTCCAACATTTGGAAATCTTAAGTCTAATTATTTTGCATTCTATCCCTACAAACCTAGTTTTAAGTCAATCGGATTAAAAATGGATTATTCCCTATACAATTTTCCGGACATTTCCCGACCTTTCGGGCGGATTTTCCAACATTTAAAAATCACATCACTTATAAGTTAAAATTAATTGAATTCGTATGTTCGAATAAGCAAAAATTCAGAAAATCTGTAATTTTTATATATTTTTTATAATTTAATTACTCTTCTATACAAATTTGGAAAAACTTCGGAGGAACGAAGGTTCGAACCAAAACCTTATCACAAAAATATTAAATTTCTAAACCTTAACCATTGGTAAATGTTGGTTCGAACCCGCGAACCGGACCTCCGAAAAAAGGATTTGGGTTTGCAGCCCTGCTTACAAATAACAGAGTAACATGTGTGTTTATCTAACACATAGCAGCTATCAGGAAGATGAGTATTCGGCCGTTAATCCTATAGAAAACATTTGGGCCATCATTTCCAACAAAATCCACATGCATGGAAGACAATTTAAAAAGACTAAACAGAGTCAATTAATGCAGTGTGTGAGCAATATATGCATCAATTCTTCAAAACTTGTTCAATTCAATGTCAGGTTGTATTTTGAAGGTTATTAGCAGTTATGGATACCATATTTACAAAAAATTGTTTTATTCAATTTTTTTTTTTGACTGGATTTAAATGCTTATTTTGTTTACTTTAAAGGAAAAATAAAATTTTACAAAAATATTTCAAACTTTTCTTTGAATTAAAAAAATATGCTTGTAAAAAGACTTATTTCGATAATCTTTTCTAATGGGGTAGGATATGCTTCAGACAAGTTTTAAGAAACCCTCTGCAAGGGTATAATAGTATAAAAATTTATACATATCCTTCATATATAGCTGTCATAGGAACGATCGGTCGGAAAATAGGTATTAGTGAGAAAAACTTCATTGTTTTCAATGATAGGGTTCTTAAATTCAGGATATTGAATATTATAAGCTTTTAAACAGTTACACAAAATTTGGTTAAGATCGGATAACTAAATTCAATAGCTGTCTTAGGACCAATCGGTCGGAAAAAGTGTTTTACTAAGAATTTTTTTTTAAGGTAGCGTGATTAAATTTTGATTATTTATGATTTTGAATTTAAAATGATATTTGCCTTTCGTTAAATAGAACACTTCTGCCACTACACTAAATAGTTGGATGTACCACATGAAATGGATAGATTAAATTTTGATTTAATTTATTTTAAGGACTCTAAAAGCGCAATTTGTTTTTCTGGCAATTTTAAGGATCAGTTGTAAAATCTTCTCATGGTTGAACTGTTTATCTCAAGGCATAAATTGGCCAAGTTCCTATAACCAAGTTAGTTTGCTTTGAATAATTTTTCAACATGTTTTTTATTACTCGAATATCATAAGATCAGTATTGAAAATACAATAAGTTCCTGCAGATTCTAGATGATAATTGAATACAATTCAAGCAAATAGAGCACATTGTACCAGGTGGAGCGTGCCTGTTGGATTAAAACTGTCTCTGGCAATGGCTGCAGCGGTTGATATAACGCCTCTAAATTATGATATTGAAGCATGTTGGCCATCAAATTGTGTTCGTCCTGGATACAACGTTTGGTTCCACGCAAATTTGTGGCAGTCAAATCGATCTTATTAATCTGCCCAATGATCGCCGAATTCTCAGCGTATGTCAGACACATGGCGTGCAATTGGCGATACTCACGCAAGAACTCATTATGGTGTTGGAATAGAGCCTGAATAAGGTGCTCCAATACGCAGGCCTTGAAAATCAACTCGCTGGTCATTGGACGCAGTGTTTCGCGCATTTCGCGTAGACCATGATGCAAATGGGCCAACTGGCCGGTTGAGTAGGGAAGCGGTTGTTGCAAAAGATACACTTGATCGATGAGATTTGAAAGCTCAATCTGCTCGTTAGCCGGATAGTTAGGCATGCTGAGCAGTGGTGCCGGCGGCGGTGGTACTGGTATCGGCGGTGCCCAAGATGCTGAAGTGCCCAAAGTAGATGAAGTTGCTGGTTGGTAGTCAGCTGTTGCAAACGGTGGCCAGGGTAGTGGTTCTTGAGGCAATGAACGATTCCCATATAGATTCCATTGCCCATGTCCAATTGAAGTGGGCGGCGAAAATGTAACTTCTCCGGCCACTTGGGGTGTCATCGTCATATTACTCTGATTATAGACACCCGATGGTGGTATATGACGAGTTTGCGGCGAGCGCATTCTGGACGCAAAGACACGTGGTGGTGTCCGGCTAAGCGAAATTTTTATTAGTATCAAACGGTTTTTGTTTTAATTGAATGTCAACAAAGTTTACTTACTTTTCACCATTTGGGAACCGAAACATGACCAAATCATGCAAAAAATTCAAAACATAACCCGAATTCCCTGCGACCTCGTGGCTTGCACACTTCACCGGAAGAAAGACAGAGAAAACGCCTATTCAAGTGTTGGTAAACGTCAAGTGGGCTCAAGTTCTGCCAATACTCACAAGTGCTGCCCATGCGACATAATGAGGTACAGAAATAAAACGACTTCACCGATCGCCTTGTAATTTATAGGGCATGTTCAGCACATATGTGGCTATGGCTGGAACTTAAGTTATTGAAAAAATGTCACGTCGTGTTTTTTATACACAACAAATAGAGCAAAATAAATAGATGGCTACCCTTTCAGTTTATTCAAGACGCTACCATTAATTACAAAAAAGTTCTTCTCACTAGAACTAGTTTTTAGCTGGGACCGTAACGGCTATAAGTTATAATTATAAAAATCAATTGTAATTAATCATTTATGATTTATACTTTAAAAAAAAAACAAAAAATTATTTTTGATTTTTAATTTAAAAATTTTTTTAAATATTCATTTTTGATTTTCTTATAAAAAATCAATTATAAAACTCATGAGTGAGTTTTATTAAAAAAAATCAAGATTGATTTTTTAAAATAAAAATCAAAAATCAGGAAAATAAAAATCAACCTGCGTTAAATATTTAAATTAAAAAAAAAAAAAAGAATATTGAAAACATGGTTAAAACTACCTAAAATTCGATCTTTATACATCTATTTGGAAAATACTAAAAAAAAATCGAAATGTACCGAAATTCAAATCCCTTAAATCACTAAAATATGTCAAAAACGAAAAGGCAAAGCTAACTTCGACTGTGCCGAAGTTTTAATACACTTGAAAAACTTTACTCCATCTGATTTAACCGGTAAAATATATATAGGATGTAGATATCAGATATTTAAAAATTTTAAATCATTGATAATAAAAATTTGATTCCATAAAAAAACTTTTCTTAGTAAAACACATTTTCCGACCGATCGGTCCTATGGCAGCTATATGCTATAGTCATATAAAGCATATGAAACTAATAGATACCAAGATTGGGGACGCTACGATAGAAAACAAAAAAGTTTTTCTCACTAGAACTACTTTTTGGACCGATCGTTCCTATGGCAGCTATATGATATAGTCATCCTATCCGGCCGATTCCGACAAATGTGCAGCCTATTTGTATTTAAAGAATTTTTGCAAAGTTTGGTCAAGATTGCTTTAAAACTGAGGGAGGAGATAGCATAGAAACAGACGGAAAGGAACTTAGCTCATCATGCTGATCAAGAATATATATACTTTATGGGGTCGGAAATGCTTCCTTCATCCAACATGGTGACAATTTTGCAAGGCTATAATAATGTCTTCAATGGGTCTTTTTCGCTGTAAACTAGTGTAATTAGTGCAAATGTATGTCACAAGCCAGTAGGAATCATCTTCGACCCTATAAACCCTGTATACATTCTTGATCAGCATTAATAGCCAAGACGATATATCCATGTCCGTCAGTCTGTTTGTATGTATAGACAGATCTCAGAGATGGTAAGAGCTAGAGGTTTGAAGTGTATAGAACATAGACTCCTTATATGTACTTGCAGCCAGATCAAGTCTAGTTTCAATTTTTGCTACGCCCCCTGCATTCTCCACAATTTTAAAAATAACCTCATATCTCACACAGTTTTGTAGATAGATCGTTCGGACCCTTTGAACATTGTAAGTAATCATTATTATTAATCGATCCACCAAACATCGTTTTTCGATCAGATGAGCGATAAATTAAAATATTCTAGTTGTAAAAAATTGACTTAAGGGATTGGGTGAATTGAACCTTCGTTCCATACAGAGGTTCGAGTTCAGTTTCTTGAGTTCAAACATTTCAACGGACTGTAATTTGTAATTTTATTAATTTTAACGGACTGGTTTTCAATTTTTTTTATTTAAATTGGATGCATCCTCCACAACCTTTATCAATTTGCCTAAATTTACCGATAATATAGGCAAAATTGATTCAGCGATCTAAGAATATTTATATAAAACAAGGCTCGAAGCAAAACCATACGTTTGATAAGTCTAGGAACCGGTCCGCGAACCGAACCTTGAACTTTTCAAGGGGTTCGAAACTTCAGCAGAATCTTTGATTCATTCTCATTTGAATTCAGAAATAATACATGATTTCATACCTTTTCCGTATAAAATATTGTACGATTTGGTTAACCTTTCTTAAAGGGTGGGATAGTCTAGAACTAACATCGGGTAATTCCGATTGCGCCGAAGTTTTAATACACTTACAAAAGTTCGCTCCAACTGATTTAGATGTTAAATATTAATAAATTCAAATTTATTTAGGGCCATTTTTTAATGTTGCCTTCTTGTAAATCCAGGTGCTTATTGAGAAAATTATGTAGCCTATGTTTAGGCCGCGGTAAAAATCAGACGTGGGTGGTCGTAGACACAAGCAATGATATTTCAAAAGCGTCCTAAAAGTAGGCAATATTTCTCAATAAGCATCTGGATTTACAAAAAGGGAAAATTAGACAATGGCCCTTAGAATCTGATTGTTAACTTTAAAATTTGATCAAAACTAAATAAGTTTTCTCAGTGACACATTTTTCGAACGATCGGTTCTATGGCAGCTACAGGGTATAGTCTTTCGATTCCAACCCAATTTGGCAAAAATTTTTAAAATTTTGTGCTTACTTCTGCTTATATTTACTTACTTTCGTATGGAGTGTTTTCTGGATAAGGGACATTAAAAATTTCCCATGCAGAGTATTAACCAAACGACTTTCCTGCTTTTAAAGGGTTCTTTCGCGCTTTTTGTGTGTGTGTTAAGCGACTTAAAACAGCTTAAATGCTGTGCGGGAGGGACTTCAATGAGAAGATGGGGGGATGAGGTCGTATGTTGGAGTTAGGGATATTTTGTTTAAAGGACACTGGCGTTTTGGGGCATAATTTATGTAAAAGTCACAACAACAAATTGACATTAATCAGTATGCTTTATTGACTTGAAATTTGGTGCCTGCTGTGCGACCGGTGGTCCTTGCACACACACACACACACACGAGCGCACTCAAACCCAGCGTAGGAATGAAATGTCAGAGCAGAGAGACAAAAGCGACATTCATGCCGGTTGAATCGCCTCCTGTTCTGACCCCCTCCCAGCATTCCTATAACTTAATCAAGAAATTCTTTCCGTTTCTCTGTCTCTGGCTATGTCATTTGTGTTGTTGTTGTTGTTGGCAGCGTTAATGGTCCTCGTTCTTATTGTGGCTTTGTGCCGTTTTTGTTTTTTTCCCAGTTTTCTCTCTTCGTTTTTCCTTTTGATAATGAAAGTGACTTTGACATTCCGCCTGACTCTTGTGGCATACTACCC
Organism: Lordiphosa mommai; assembly: GCA_018904225.1. Lineage (NCBI taxonomy): Eukaryota > Metazoa > Arthropoda > Insecta > Diptera > Drosophilidae > Lordiphosa > Lordiphosa mommai. The sequence continues at coordinate 267,030 of JAEIFT010000131.1, read as the reverse complement.
AGTGTACATGGCTTTTCCCTTTTATTTGTTTTGTTTCTTTGCCGCCGCCCGCCCCAAAGAATTTCAATAAAATGTTGACGTGCCAAAAAATGTCTGGCTGCCGAGCACGAAGTTGAGGTAAGTAAGTGGACAACAACTTAAGTAAGATCAAATACAAATAGTTTCAATTGTGATAAAAGTTACAAATAGCAATAGAGTTGGGGACTACAATAGATTCAATTCCCGCTTTTGGAACATTAAACATATTATTACAAACGCTCTTGGTTGTAACGCAGACGTCACCTTTAAGGCAAGTGGCGACCGTGCTCGTAAGAAAATTTATTTTTATGTTTTTTTTCAAATAGAAGATTAAATCTGAAAACCACAACCTCTAAAACTTGTGCACAATATTTGTGAAAGAAAAAGAAGTAAACAGTGTTTGATTTTAAAGAAATTAAAATAAATTCCAATTATAGCTTGTTGCGTCTTATAATAAAATATATATAAATTCGAATCGTTAACATAAGCTCATTGTACACAGAAAAAAAAATGATATGATCTGGGACTCAATATGACATTTTTTCATATCAAAAAAAAACCGATAAGATGCAGATGAAATTGACCTGTTCGAAAATATCAAACTGATATTTTCGATCATATCAAAATGATATGTTTAAGATCAAAGTGGCATTTTTTTAATAAAAAAAAAATATTAGGAAATGGCTGGGCGCATATATTATTTTATATAAGTTATATTATATATATTCCCCGCTCAGAATTTTAATGATTATGTAATAATTAGCGCCATAGCCGTTTGGAAAGCAAAGAAATTTATACAATTTTGTTAGTTAACAAACATTACCCCTTGTCTGGGGATCGAACCCGGGAACTCGCACTTTACACGAATGGAATGACGTCTCAACGCAGTGAGCCACCGCACACGCGTGCGGGCAAACGTCTAAGGGACTATTTATATTTTTTCTTCGGTGCCTAAGTTTTCGATAATAAGCACTTTTTGTCTCTTTCCTTTTTCTCATTTTATTTAATATCTTATCAATTTGATATTATTACGATTAATTAAATATTATTTATCATCAAAATGATATGAAAAAATTGATATTTGATAAAATGTCATATTGATCAGCCAAGATTAAATTGATATTTGATCTTTTTTTTTCTGTGTACTAAGGAGAATTATAAGATGCTTTTAACCCTTTTCCAAACAAATAAGGTTGCCAGATTGGTCAGATTGCTATACAGTCTGACGAAGTTATGGATATGGTTACGTAGGTTGATATATATATATTTCTGGCCTAATAATGAAAACGCGAATATTTATGATCAAAAATGGTTTTATTGTTTTTCAAAGTATTCTCCAGCAAGATTTATACTCTTTTGCATGCGCTCAAACCAATTGTCGAAGCACTTTTTCCAATCCGATTGAGACACCTCCAACACAAGGTTTTTGAACTCTGCAACAGCATCTTTTGGCGACGAAAATCGTTGACCACGCATTTTTCCCTTGATGTGCGGGAATAAAAAGAAGTCATTGGGTGCCAAGTCAGGGCTGTACGGCGGATGACCCATCAATTCCACGTTTTGGGCGGTCAAAAAGGCGCTGGTGTGAGCTGATGTGTGAGAGCTCGCATTGTCATGGTGCACAATGATCTGTCTGCTCTTGTTCGTTTTTCGAATTTCTCCGAAGACTTAAGGCAAACAAATTGTGGTGTACCACTCAGAATTGACCGTCCTACGTTGCTCAAGCGGAACAGTCGCCACATGACCAGTTTTACCGAAGAAACTGGCGACCATTTGCTTCGAAGTACTTCTTCTACGAACGACTTTCGTTGGATTTGGCTCGTCTTCGAAGACCCACACGGTCGATTGCTGTTTTGTTTCAGGCTCATAAGCATATATCCATGATTCGTCACCTGTGACGATCTTGTAAACGTCTTTTGATACACCGCGATTATATTTTTTTAAAATTTCTTTGCACCAATCCACACGAGCCTTTTTTGAGCGATTGTCAAATTGTGCGGGATCCAACGAGAACAAACCTTTTTAACGCCCAGGTGTTCATGGAATATCGAATGTATGCTGGTGAAAGAAATGCCCAAGGATGCCTCTATCTCACGGTATGTCACATGACGATCTTGCATTATCAGTTCACGCACGGCATCAATGTGTTCTGACACAACGACTGTTTTTGGACGACCTTCAAAACCTTCGTCTTCGAGCGAGCGTCGGCCGCGATTAAATTCATTAAACCAATTTTTCACAGTGCTATAGGATGGTGCTTCATCGCCATACAAAGACTTAAGTTTCACGTCGAAAGTTGTAAAAAATGATTGCACGAAAATTTTCACGAGTTAATTCCATTATTCTGCCGAGGTAAGTTTTTGATTAATCGTTAATCGATATCAAACGTGGTCACACATAAAAGAGTTGTATGGAGCTTTTATCGATAAAAGTCCAAACTTTTTTTGGGAAAAGGCCAATTGGTCCCAAAATGGCTAGAAGTGACCTCGGCCAGAAACTTAAATAGCAACCCACGTAGAATAGAAATTTAATGCTGATCTTGGTATAGTCAATGGAAATCCAACACCGCCCGAGGTTATAAATCATACGTTCATTCCATTTTGATGTCATATAAAAAATATTTAATACAAAAAAAACTTGTAACAACCAAATATATAAAAAAAAAAAACAGGAGAATTAAGATTAACCACATAATATAAACATATACACACACACTCAGAGCAAGTAAATACCCAACTAAAATTAAGTATACAAATTCTTAATTCAAGCCGCACACATTTTCTTCAACGAATGTTCATGTTCAATACAGCAGACTGCCCAAATTCTGGACATTAGCTTTTCACGATGATCACAATTGTGCCTCCTCCTGCCGCCACTCTTACCAGAGTGCTGCCCAACCGCCCTCTCAGTTTCTCATTTACTGGCTGTTTTGTTGCCATGCCATTTATATGATCCCGAGTATTTAAAATTATTCTCCTCGCATTTGCGATCACCCTCCTTGGGTCCGCGTGAACCGTACTTGTAGGTAATGGGCTTCACGTGATCCTTTTCGATCCTATGCAAAATTGGTGTAAAGATGCGCCAAGCCTCCCGCAACTCATCGGAGCGCACAAAATGCATTTGTGAGCCGCAAAACACATCTAATATGAGACGTTCATAGGCATCGGGCAGATAGGAGTCCTTGTAGCGTTGCTCGTATGTCAAATCCAGCTCGGTCTCCTCTATATCGAATGTAATGCCCGGACTTTTGGTCATCATTTTAAAGTACAATGCCTCGCCCGGCTGGACACGTATGACCAACTCGTTACGCTTGCTGCTACCCTCGAATATGTCGCCAGGCACATCCTGATATTGTATGCGCACCTCAGCTTTGCGTTCATTCAAAGCCTTGCCGCATCTGAGTATGAAAGGTACATTCTGCCAGCGTTCGTTGTTGATCTTGAGCACGGCCAGAGCGTACGTGGGCGTGGTGGAATCCTTGCTTACAGTCGGATCATCCAAATACCCAGTGCGTTCGTCCTCTGTGCTACCTTGTGGATTGCCCACATACTGACCCAACACCATATCACTCAGTTCCAAGGCCTCAATGCTCTTCAACACCTTGACCTTCTCGTCGCGTATGTCATCCGGATGACAGCTAACCGGTTTCTCCATGGCCACCAGTGAGAGTATTTGCAGCAAATGATTCTGCATGACATCGCGTATAATGCCAAACTCATCGAAATAACCGCCACGACCTTGAGTGCCGAACGGCTCCTTAAAGGTGATCAATACCGAGGCAATGTTCTCACGATTCCAGGTGGAACTGAGAATCTTGTTGGCAAAGCGAATGGTCATCAGATTTTGTACCATCTCCTTGCCCAAATAATGATCGATACGATACAGCTGGTCCTCATCAAACAAACCAGCGAGATGATCGCTCAAGGCTTTAGAGGAGACATCATCACGGCCGAAGGGCTTTTCGATAATCACACGGTTCCAGCCCCTGAAAGAAAATGAAAATTCAAGTTAAATGAAGAAAAATTTTCGAATAGTTTAAATCTAGAAAGAGAGAAACGACCATCGCCTGACAGTTTTCTTACTGCATTCTTCTTATTAATCTGTGTGATATTCCAATGTTGGAAAATCCTCCCCCAGGGCCGGAAATTTCTATATGAAAAAAACTATTTTTCATCCGATTGACTTCAAACTCGGTTTGTAGGGATAGTATTCAGAATAATAAAACTTCTTTTTTTCTGATGTTACAAAATCCAATTCATTCAATTTCAATTCAATTTCGTAAAAAAATTGAACATACGATAATTTTGAGCAAAAACGGTCGATTGATTTCTAAGTTATATGGACCAATTAAATGAAGAAACTATTATTATTATTTAATTTCAGAAAATCCCCCTCCAAGGTCAGAAAATGGGAACCTAAGGTATAACGGTATATACACTCCCCACCAATAGAATAGGACACACCTTATGTCTGTTTTATATTGACCACTGCTTCCAAACCAAGCATGCTAGTGACTTATTTTTTTTTAAATTAAAGGTATTTAATTGTTGCAATATTCGGACTTGAACAAAAAATTATTTACCAAAAACCGAACAAATTTGGGGTCCTAATTGTGCGCCACTTGAATAGAACATTGATCGTTTTCCTTGACAAGTGGACTTATATTTTTCTTTGATCGGTTTTAGTTATTTTAGATTATTTAATTTAAAAAAAAATAAAATGGGTCGAGGAAAAGCCTTGAACAAGAGGCGGAAAATAACAAAAAAAAAAATTACGATGTCCGATCTTTGATCAAAAAAGCTTAAAAACATCAAGAGAAGCCGACATATTATTTTGATTAAAAGCGTCTGAACATGGAAAAAGCTTAAAAGGCCGTACACACAATGCGCTTACTTATAAAAAAGGCGACTTATATTAAGAAAAACGTTAAATTCTCTCGGCCCTTTGTCAAAAATCAGAATAAAATTTAGTGTTAACACTATGCTTCGCGTTATTTCGAGTGCTAAGCATATAAAAAGATAAAAAATCATGCAGAAGCCACCTCTTAACCCGGCTCGAAAGGCACAATGCCTCAGGTTTTTGTCTCGTACATATGACCTGCACTTCGACGAATAAATTCTATTAATTCCATTGGTTTGTAAGCTATATGAGCCAAGTAAAGAACAAAATAAATAAACGAAATAATTTCGCTAGAATAAAACCACATTATTCCGCGCGAAATTATGTCGTTTCAAAATGACATACTTCATACATAATTTCGAGCGAATAGTTCAAGAAAAAGCATGATTACTCTACTTTTGTCAACGAATGTGCTTGATTGCGTTCTTTGAAGAACGATTTTTTTTCTAAGTGTATGGGCGGTAACTGTGGGTGTGTTTGGATCGTTTTAAAACTTTCCTCATCTTTTACATGGATGATGATATATCATGCGTACCAAATTTTAGGTCTGTATCTACATTTTTTGGTCGGTTGAGCGGGAGGTGGGCTGACAGACTACTGCTTGGTGTCGCTTCCAAACATAAGCGAAAATAAAATGGTTCTGGACAGGGAATAATACCGTAACCGGAACCGTTAACCGAAATAACCCGTTTCAAGCCACGTACCGGTATCGAAACCGGAACAGAAATGACATTTTTTTTGAGAACCGTTAACCGTTATAAAGGAACCAAAAAAACCGGAACCATACCGAAACGCTTATACCGGTACTGTTTCGGTTTCTAGTTAAAATATTCAACTGGTAAAATAGCAATAATTACACTGAGAAGAAAGTCTTACATTTCACAAATTCGCCCTTAGAGAATAACCAGAATCAAATTCTCTTTTTTAGATATATAAGATATAGAAAAAAAAAAAGTCTAAAAAATGTTAAAACTTTTATTTGCTAAATAAAGACCCTCTAATTAAGTGTAAAAGATTTCTAAAGTCTTAAAAAAGTCTCTAAATAAAAATGTTAGAAAAAAATATACATTTTAGAAATGAAATTTCTGGATTTTATTAATATTTCGATCTACAAAAAAAATCTGGTTTAATATTTCGGAAAATTTTAGGATGAACTATTTTTCAGGGTTTTTTAGCTGATTTGAATATTTTACCAGCCTTTTATGAGCTATTTTGGACCGTAGTCTGGTAGTATAGGTTCAAAAGTCTATCTGCGAAATCACTTTAAGGATTTTCTCTATTTTTTGCGGAGATACGTCAGAGTTTTTGGGCGACATAAGAATAGAGAATTCCTTAATTATAGGTTGTAGGGATACCACTGAAAGCCTGAACAGAATACGGTTAACGAAATTGTTCGTCCAATAATAAAAAAGGCTGGAAGTCGGTAAATTAAAAAAAAAGTTTTTTAATGAGGATATTCTTAGGACCCTTTTGTTGATCTATTACATCCATAATTTTTTTGTGATATCTTGAAATAATTAAAATTTTTGAACGTACGCATCTGTTATACCGAAATACAATACAATACAATGACCGAAAACCGAAAATAATACTGAAAACCGGATACGTACCTGTATACCGAAATTCACATTTCGAGTACCGTAACGGAACCGAATACCGAAATTAACTTCGAGATAACCCTGGTTTAGAACCATTTTAACCGATATCTCTCTTTTCGGTGACGTACCAGCGTAGCAAATTTTAGGTCAGAACCGATATTCGTTTCGGGATTAATCCCTGGTTCTGGAAAACATTAGTTTAAATAATTTAAAAAAAATGCCCAAAGTATATTAACATTGGCGGAGCCGAAGTTCGTTTTCCACCATTTTCTTCTTTAACATTAGTTTTTTCGCTGCTTCCCAGTCCATACTTCAGCCTGTACTCTATAGTCATTTGCCGTTCCCTGTTATTTATATCATTTACTGATTTATTTTATTAGTTTTTTCACTTACCACAAGGACATGCAGATCTGCTTTATATTCACCGTCACCTCATCAAAAACACTGGGCGGCAGAGCCAAGTAGAAAATGCGATTCGCCTTGTTCTTGTTCTCCATTAGCTCCAACTGCTGATTGAGTAGCTCAAATCCCGTTCTGCCATCATAACTGCCAGCCACGTATTCATTCAGTGCCCAGAACTTATCATATTTGGCCTGTTCCTGCGGCTGTACCTTCATATATTGCTTACAATTGTTCTTCAATTGGTCAATGCTTAGCTTAGAGCGGGCATAGCCACAGAATTTTGTGGGTTTGGGCAATAAATCATCACGATATAGCCACCAGAGAGTGGGATAGATTTTCTTCTTGGCCAGATCACCCTGTAGTGAAGGGAATAAATAGTTAGAGCCTCACGTTTAAAATCGTTTCGAGCATTTTAACCCACCGAAGCACCAAAGATAACAAATGTATGCGGTATCTGTCCATCGAAGTGAGTGCCCTCGCATACCATGCTGGGAGACTTCAGGGACTTGATGATTAAATCCAGAGCCGTGTGTTCTATAAAAAGAAGAGATGAACAATTTAAACCTTAGCTCCAGTAGTGCCAGCCCACAAGTGAAAACTCTGCCCTTGGGTTGACCTTATTTATGAAGGGGGAACACACACAAATTGATAAGATGCTATCTATTTGATATACCCGCAGCAATCAGGTAAATCACTTGAAATCAATACGAACCACTTAGCCAAGATTTGACCGCTCACAGAGGTCACTAGATCTTATACTGGAACGTATCTTTCGATGCGGTTGCAAAAACCGAACAAACTGTCGAGCTTGGCTTGACTTTGAAATATGTGTTAGTGCCACCCGGCAGCGCCAACAACTGCGACGCAACGCTAAAGCTGCCAGCGCAAAGTGCAAGTTACATATCCAAAAACAATAACAACAACAACCACATCCCAACTTTGTACGTCTTACCCAGGCTCAGTATACGCAACTAATGCGAGATCGCGCGATTGATCATTAGCCAAACTAAGTAGCTAAATTGTCGGCCCTCAGTCCAACAAAAGCGGAAATTCAGTAAACATCTTCACTCGTTCTGTATACGGATGGGGAAACATGATTAAGTCTCGCGGTGTTTGAGAAATTGGTAAAACATTAAGTAGCTTAACGAGAAAGATATTATCGCTGCAATCTACTTAATTTCCTCTAATGATTGCGCGCTCAGCAAAGATTATAACTTCCGGATTAACCCAACTCAACTGATCTGTGCATTTGAGGGCTGTCGCATAATTAAAACAAGTAAGAAAGTTGGTCAAGCCCGAGCGTATTAAACTTTGTACCTGCCAAAGATTGTAAATAGCAAATCAATTTTCAGTAAGTGCTGCCCATCACAGTTGCGACCGGTGCTGCCCAGCGTAGATATTTGGTTTGCTTATAACTGATCGGAAAACGATGTATGGGTGGATCGATAGATAATGATAACTAAATATGTTCAGAAGGTACAAACTAGAGATGGACGCCAGATACAAAATTCGATCCCGTCCCGATTCCGAAGTTATTTTCGGGACCCGCGGGAATCACGTTCCAATACGAAAAGAGTTTTTCACATTAGAACTAGTTTTCGGACCGATCGTTCCTAAGGCAGCTATATGATATAGTTATCCGATCCGGCCGGATCGGACAAATGTGCAGCATACGTGTATTTAAAGACTTTTTAGAAAGTTAAGTCAAGATAGCTTAAAAACTGAGTAAAAACTGAGCACAGAAACAGACGGACGGACAGACGGACAGGACTAGATTGACTCGGCTCGTCATGATGATCAAGAATATATACTTTATGGTCGGAGATGCGTTCTTTTATGAGTTACAAACATTTTAGTAGACTCTCAAGGATAAACGTAGGTTGCTTTATATATTTCTGGCCTAATAATGAAAACGCGAATATTTATGATCAATAATGGTTTTATTGTTTTTCAAAGTATTCTCCAGCAAGATTTATACACTTTTGCACGCGCTCAAACCAATTGTCGAAGCACTTTTTCCACTCCGATTGAGACACCTCCAAAACATGGTTTTTGAACTCTTCAACAGCATCTTCTGGCGACGAAAATCGTTGACCACGCATTTTTCCCTTGATGTGCGGGAATAAAAAGAAGTCATTGGTTGCCAAGTCAGGGCTGTACGGCGGATGACCCATCAATTCGACGTTTTAAGCGGTCAAAAAGGAGCTGATGTGTGAGAGCTCGCATTGTCATGGTGCACAATGATCTGTGTTCTCTTGTTCGTTTTTCGAATTTCTCTGAAGACTTCAGGCAAACAAATTGTGGAGTACCATTTAGAATTGACCGTCCTACGTTGCTCAAGCGGAACAGTCGCCACATGACCAGTTTTACCGAAGAAACAGGCGACCATTTGCTTCAAAGTGCTTCTTCCACTTCGAAGACCCACACGGTCGATTGCTGTTTTATTTCGGGCTCATTAGCATAGATCCATGATTCGTCACCTGTGACGATCTATAAACTTCTTTTGAAACACCGCGATTATATTTTTTCAAAATTTCTATGCACCAATCCACACGAGCCTTTTTTTGAGCGATTGTCAAATTGTGCGGCATCCAACGAGAACAAACCTTTTTTACGCCCAGGTGTTCATGCAATATCGAATGTATGCTGGTGGAAGAAATGCCCAAGGATGCCTCTATCTCACGGTATGTCACATGACGATCTTGCATTATTAGTTCACGCACGGCACCAATGTTTTCTGGCACAACGACTGTTTTTGGACGACCTTCACGACCTTCGTCTTCGAGCGAGCGTCGCCCGCGATTGAATTCATTAAACCAATTTTTCACAGTGCCATAGGATGGTTCTTCATCGCCATATTAAGTTCATCGTTGCACTCTTGTCATGATAATCCACGTCGAAAGTTGTGAAAAATGATTGCACGAAAATGTTCACGAGTTAAGTTTTTGATTAATCGTTAATCGATATCAAACGTGATCACACATGAAAGAGTTGTATGGAGCTTTTATCGATAAAAGTCCAAACTTTTTTTGGGAAAACGAAAATTGGTCCTAAAATGGCTAGAAGTGACCTAGACCAGAAACTTAAATAGCAACCCACATATGTGTTTTTAAATAAATAAATAAAATATTAGTTTCAGAATGCATTCCTGTATAATTTGAAAAAAACCCTTTAAAATACATAAGAACATGCTAAAAAAAAATGTTTAGGAATTCAACATTTTCGGGATTCGGGACGGGCGGGACAATTTTAAAACTCCCAGGATGCAATTTTCTGTCCCGCGCCCATGTCTAATACAAACAATTAAATTCTTATAAAAATGTATAAATTAGGAGCTGAAATGTTTCATTTTTGCATATAACCGTTATTTGCATACAAGCGGTTCGATATATGAATAACCGATATTTACTGTAAATGGATCACCATGAACGAGTTTTTTAACCTGATTGCAGAGCTCCTTTGAGCTTTTTAAATTTCGATAAAGTCCCATTCTCATTTTTCGTTGCCCTATTTAATATTCACTTATAATATTATGAACTTTAAATAAAAATAAATATAAAAATATATTTCGTTCAATACCTGAGAATATTTTGTACGCCTGGTTAAATCAGTTGGCTATAACTTTACCAAATGGAGTTGGCTTAACGAATGATATGACATTTGAATAGCGAACAAAATACTTAATGTCATTTCCCGTCAGATTTGCGGTCATTTGGTCAAAGTTGCAGATCATGAAACGAAATTGAAATTCAAAATTGAAAGCGAATTGAACGTCAAGCCACAGGTTTGACATTGACACACACAGTCGGGCCATGTTGTTGTTGATCATAAGTGCGAGAGCAAGAGGGCGATAGAGAGACAAGGTAAAAATGGACATGAAACAATTTTTTGAATATATTACAAAATTTGTACTGGTCGATTAATTTGTTGTATTTGGAAAGTAATCCCACATATCGGGCCATGCGGTGACTGACTGGCACGTATGTATGTATGCATGTATTTACATATGTGTGTGTGTCCATTATTCACGTGAACAGTGTGAAATGTTTCAAATGTGTTTCAATGTCATTAACTTTGGTTGGTTTAACTCATTGCCGCTTTTGCAAAACTCGTCAAAGGTTAAAGCAGTGTGCGTTCTCTTCTAATCTTGAGAGTGACTGTGCCAGGGCAACCACAACAACAGCAAGAACTCGACGTCATCGGTAGATAATTGAAGAGTGCGGCGGGAAGATTGAAATATATATTATTTCGTATTGTGATAAGAACCGGGAGTCGTCGTCCGTTAATTTGGATTTTGTAGGTGACCCTAGCCAACGAAGAACACATTTGAAGGGCGTGCACAGGTGGTGAAAGAAAATCAACTGAAGCACCGCCATTCCCTGGCCTTCGCACTTACCATTTTTTGGGGTTGCCATATCTTCTTCTTCTTCGTTTCGGTTCCGTATGTTGTTTTGTTTATTTTTGGCTTTCGCTTTGTTTATTTGCCAATTTCTCAAAGCCAAAAGCTCTGCTTGCGTTGTTGTTGTCCCACCAAAACGTTTGTTTATTATTTTATAACGAATATAACAACGACGGAAATTATATTGTTATTACAAACAGCCACAAAGAACGACGATCAGTGCTTAAACTTTAAGTTTGTTGTTGAGGAGCAGCTCGTCCGAAAATCCAGTAATGAAGCTTGGCACGATCGCAGTGTGACTGCGGTCAGGTCGAAAAGCATGCATGAAACCAATGGCAACAAAACAACGAAAACAACAACAACCACATACGTCGGACGCTTTGCAACCGACCAAAGTGAGCGGCTCAGGAGCGGGTTAGAGGTAACACAAGAAATTTGGGCGCCAAACAATACGATTCACATATAAATTTAAAACAATTTTTTTTGATTGTTGAATGACAAAATACTAGGTTTATAATATGTTTATCCAATCTTTTTCAAACTTTCAGTCTATATGTATTTTGGGATGCTGATTTATTCTGGGTTAAGGCCTTTTTCCAGATGGCTTACAAATTTATTTAGGTACAATACTTCATGTGAATAGAAACAACTTTGAAAAGCTCTAAAAGCTGTATTATTTATATGAAACATAGTAAATAAATGATTATTTATTTATATATATTATTAATGAATTCCGACTTTTCTTTTATTGTGAACCGAACCTCTTTAGAAAAAAATAGCTGAACCTGAACCTGTTCCGAACCAAAAGCTTCGGTTCGGTTCAAAAAAAGTTCCCAGTTTTAGTTAAGCGGGTATTTTATTGATCAAAGAAGTAGCATAGACCAAAAATTGCTCGAACAAATAATACTTATAAATTGAAAATAAATGAACTCGTGTGTTCGAAAAAACAAAAATTCTGAATATCTGTAATTTTTTTTAAATATTTTTAACAAATTAATTTCTCTTCTTTACAAAATCGAAAAAACTTGGAAACAACGAAAATTCGAACCTTAAACCTTATCACAAAAATCTTGAACCTTAAATTTCTGAACCTTAACCATTGATAAATTTTGGTTTAAACCCGCGAACCGGACCTCGAAAAAAATTTTATGGGTTTGCAGCACCGGATTGAGGCCTTTAAAACCGGAAAAAATACCGTAAAAATTTTGGTTTTTCTCTCAGAGATTGTTTACTTCATCAAAATATGTTTTAGGTAAGTTTTAAAAACATTTAAATTCCTTTTTTAGAAGGAGTAGACCCTTAAAAATTGGGAAAGTAAAAATAAATTAGAGTTTCATTCAGGGATGCAAACCTGTTCCGAACCGAACCAATCCGTACCAAACCGCTTATTCGTGCTCGGAAACCGAACCTGTGTCTGTTTGAAAATGCTGAACCTAACCGGAAATCGAAAATGAAAAAGGTTCGGATTGATTGAAAAAGATGATTTGAAAAATTTTAAAAACTATTCATTCTAGTGATGTAGAGTTTGTCTAACTAAGGCTGGGTTCACACTGTTCGACGCATGAGACATGATAATCTAGTCCTGGTATATAGCTAGTATGATATTTTAATCCAATTTTTATATGACTCGGCAAAAATAGTTTTGATGCCGATAATATTCACGATTAACAAGCATAAAGACGCAACCATAAAAATAAAAACGATTTTAAACAATAGAAAGGTCGCTAAACACTGGCAAAAATTTGAAACGAACTTGATCTGCAGATAGACGGACGGACGGACATTTGCACGAACTTAGTATACTCTTTTTACTCTACGAGTAACGGGTATAAAAATAAACTAGTAAGCAAGTCGGTCCGAATGTAAAATACTCTGTACCCTCCAAAGTCTGTAAATCATTTATAAATTTTAAGTCAAGCTAACTCAAACTATAAAACTGCTACCCATCACGGTTGCGGTCGGTGCTGCCCATCGTAATTATTTGATTTGCTTATAACTCGATTATCGTTCATTTGATCGGAAAACGATGTATGGAGAATTGATAAATTATGATGTGTAGAGTAATATTCTAAAATTGTGAAAGATATAAGGTTTTTATCAAATTGCGGACGAGGCAATTTTTCGATAAAACAGCGGATTTTCATGGAGCTGTTCTAAGGCCCATTCACCAAAAATTAGACATTGTGGTAGGTCATTCGGCTTCGATTCTAGCAGAAGTTGAATTTTTTTAGGCTTTTAAACCCAAATCGAATCGTCAAATTTTCCATGTAGTTGCCAAAAAAAAAAAAATCACCCCTTAAATTTATTTGAATAAAAGAGCTTAAAGCTTACCTTAGTAGCGATAAAGATATAACGGGCTAGAAAGTTCAAATTCACGTTTTGGCCAGTTTTTCGGAGCATTTTCTCTTTTCGATTTACAGCTCTAAAAGTCATTAAGCAATTCCATTCTTTTCTCAAAACTTAAGCTATAATAAAAATTGATTTTTTTGTTGCGTTGAATAATTTATGAAAAATAGTCTTCACTAAAAATTTGCCAAAGGAAATTTATGTAACGTAACGCCGGTAACGTCACGCGTTATACAAAAAGCTAATAAAACAAAAAAACGAGAAAAGATTTTTAAAATTTGTTAATTGGAAATTAGACTTATATTATTTCAAAAACTACTGAAAAATCTTTGCCCAATTCGCAGTTTTGTAAATTTGTAATCCGATTCAAAACCCAGTTCCGTTTTATGTAACGTTTGATTAATTTTTGGAATATATGTATAACAATTTTTTCGTTGTCTTGCTCTAGAAAAAAATTTCGCACTGATTTGTAAGAATTCTTGGACTTGGTGGTTAAAAAAAAGGTACTGAATCCTCCGGTCGTTCCTACTTCCTGCATCGTTTTGGAATTTCGTAGCTTTTTATGTTCAAACATTGTCGATTTAGAAAGACCAACGTTCATTTTACAATACTTTTTTATTATTCAGTATTTTTGTACTTTCGGTATAAGAACTAGTCGATTCTTTCGTTTGTGTTGACAATAATTATGTAATTATTTTTGCAAAATGCATTCTCTTTTTTTTCCATTTTCTCCCATGCCAGGAAAAATAGATGTATTAAATTTCGTATAATAATTTATTATGTATGTGCACAGCTTTTTTTTGAATTGTTTAAAACTTACCACGCACAGCCTACAAGTGGTCTTCGGTTAAACTATACAACTAATACATACATATACAATATTGAAACAAATCTCGCCCCGAACCACAAAAAACGGTTTTTATAAAAAAAAAATATATATATATATAACGCAAGACGGAACCCCGACTCCGCCCCTGCTCAAGCTTTAAGCAGGCAAGTTGCCGGTTCTCTGTTGTATACACATACACACACTCTTCCATACAAACAACTGTAAACATGTTGTGTATGACTTCGCATGCGGGGGGGAGGATGGGGAGCCAGATCATTAACGAGCGGCCAACGTTGCCACACAGAAGAAATATACTGCATTAAAATTTAGGGAATAACTAAGAAGGAGCATATAAGGCAGAATGCACGGGACATTACATATAATACTATATACACAGAAAGTATATAAGCTTGATAGATAATAACCCCAGCCGCAACGTAATTGTAATGTGGTCTTGTAATACATATTCATCAGTTTGCCAATTCGACTTGTGTGTGTGTGTGTGTGTGTGTGTGTGGGAAGGCTTTGCCCTGCTTTTTCTATTTACAATGCGCAAGGCTCTCTCTCCAACTAACTCCAACCGATCAGCAGGAAGAAGGATTTGAGCATGAAAGGTCAAGGTCAGTAAAAGAGCACCGAATGCAGAATGACTCGATTGCGGCGCTCCTCAAACTCCTGGATCATCTCATCGATATCATTATCCAGATCAGTGGATTTGGCCATCTAAAAAAGAAACAAAAGATCAGCGCTGAATCAATCTCAGATTTGCCGGAATCCATCAGTTATACCATACCAGATTCAACATATCCGTAATTAGAAATGCACCCATCAGAGCATCCTCAGCATTATCCACTACATCCACATTAAGCACATGCACCGGACGATTATCCACCGAATCCATTGACTCCATATGTAGCACCACCAGATCATAGACACGCTCCTCCACCGTGACAATAATATCAAATTGCTCTTTGGTCTCCTGAAAACGTTCCGGGCACTTTTTAATGCGGCGATTCCGATCGAGCATGTGCAGCAGCCCGTTTTGTGTGTAACTAAATGGAGGAGGCGAATAAGAAATCTGCTGTTGCCAGGTGGATGGGTCAACTCACAACTCCTTGTCCTTGGCCTCCAGGTCGCGGTAGATATCCTCGTAGCTGGTGCCAAACTCATATACATTTGGCTTATCGAAGGCAACGCCGGGCAGTTTCACCCGTTCGCCGGTTCCGTAGGAACGCACACTAAAGCCCTTTTTGGCCAGGAAATTGTGCGCCTCCATTGAGCGATTCATGTTTGAGGAGCAGACAACAGCCACGTACAATTTGCTGGGATCAGTCATATTATTAAAATTATGATTATTTTTATTAATTAATTATCTCTTTGGCAGTGCGTTTGCATTATCCTCTGTTTTCACTCTCCGTTTTACGGCAACGTTTTGGGAAATTCAGGGGATTTGTTTTTTGCCCGATGCTAGGTCACACTGGCCAATTTCCCTGCCATAAATTCCCAGCTTTATTTGATTTCCCTACCCACGCTTAACAGCACACCGTTAAGTGTGGACGGAACCGTGCAGTCTGGCTAGTCTCAGCACTGTTATCAAATTCAATTTCAGTTCGGCCTGAAATACGGTTATACGGTAATTCAAGAATTGTGTCTACAAGTGATAAGAGAAAAAGGAAGTCACAGGGAACACAGGTGAGTTGAATGAAAGCATATACATATGCGCATGTGTAGGTAGATCAGGTTATAGCTTGCATATGTATGTATGCCATGAATGTTTGGTATGCCAACAAAATGTTGCAGCAGTAATCGAAATGCAAAAGAGCGCACGCGCGCTCCCGCCTTCCATTCCAGACTCCAACTCGGAGTCGCCGCAGCTCGTGGAATGCGGCTTAGCAAGTTGAGGATGTTGTTGTTTTTGATATTGCTGCTGCTGTTGCGCCTATTGGTGGTGGTATCGTTTACCTGTGTGTGTGTGTGCCTGTGTGTGTTTTGATCAGGTTCGCTGCACAGTGGAATGCATAAGGAAAAATAGGCATGACATTTTATTTCAAGCAAAAAGAACAGAAATTTAAATTCACGACAAATTTTCATAAAGGATTCCAGAAAATAAAATATCTACATTGTACATATGTTTAACCCAAGTTGTATAGCAGGCCCGTTATTGTGCTTAAAAAGCAATACAAACCCGAAAATGCACTCTGTATGTATGTATATATCAGCTGTTAGCGCAAAGTCTAACGGAAGACACACCAACAACAACAAGTATATTGCCTTCATTTCATTCCCAAATTCTATTGCGTCGCAGAGTAAATTTTTTTGTATTCTGTTTTGGGCGGAATAACGGACCTCGCTGCAAGTCGAAAAGGGTAAGAGCTAGAAAGCTGCAATTTGAACAGTAGCTTCCATTTGTGGTAAATGTGAAAATTACTGGAAACGTTTGTGTAGAAACCTTTTTTTTTCATGTGATTTTCATTGAAATTCTTTTGAAAGATATTGACCACAAGTTCGCGATCTAAAGAAAATAAATTTATACCGAAGTTCGGAAAATGAGCATATAAGGGCAATTCCCATTTTAATATTTCTTTTCCAATTTCGTTCTATCTTAAATTCGGGTTGTGACCCACATACAATAGGCGAAATTAAGTGAAAAAGTAAGCGTACATTTTCAAAAAGGTAAAAAAAATGATAATCATTTGATTAACTTTATACTTTAAATTTATATCACTGATATTTTAATTTCTTTGTTTGTACTACAATTACAGAAGCATCCAACGGGACTTTACAGTGACAGCTAGACAAAGAAAGCGCAAAGATAGTTAAGAGAAAAATAAAAGAGAAAGGAAAAAACTGAAAGCAGCACCTGAACCGGACCTTTCCTATT
The DNA here is from genome assembly GCA_018904225.1 of Lordiphosa mommai. Taxonomy (NCBI): domain Eukaryota; kingdom Metazoa; phylum Arthropoda; class Insecta; order Diptera; family Drosophilidae; genus Lordiphosa; species Lordiphosa mommai. The sequence continues at coordinate 249,658 of JAEIFT010000131.1, read as the reverse complement.
GGAAAATGGTACGTACACGAAATATTTCAAAATATTTATAAAAAAAATTACCGGTAGAAAAAACAACAGAAATAAAACAATGTTTTTCCGATATTTGACAAAAAAACGGGAACGGGAAGAGTGAATCACGGCATTACTTAAAGACATTAACTATCAAAAAGTCTTGAAAAAAGTCAACAAGAAGTAGAAATTGTAAAAAATTAAGTTCAAAATCTTTAAGACCGTTTGTTCAATGAAAAAGTTGTGTGCATTGTAATGGACTACGAAACTTGTGTTGAAATAGACTTAAACAGATTACCTGATCCTTAATTTTATACAAAGTAGAAAGGTGGTTCTGTTGTTCAATGAATTCCACCAATTCAAGTTCAAAAATTAAATCAGGAGACTACGATGTGTCATGCAATTTGATCCAGCGACCTTAGAACCACTTTATTTTTGCACACATGTCTTTGTATGCGCCGATATCGTCATGAAGAAGGGTTTAAAAATAACACTTTTTACCATTTTATCGTAAAAACCATGTGATAACAATATTTTGAACAGATCGGGTTTCCGCGAAATATGCCCGTTAATCTCCAACTTTGCTTGATGCAAAAAAAAAAAAACTTTTTTCAGGAGAGAACGCACCAAATGCTCTAAGACCTTCAACCAATAGATCGATATTGGGCATTTGTCGAATGGAATTTAAAAAATGATAGTAAAGTTGCTGAAAATCTGAAAGAGCTTAAAAAAATATTGCGTAATGACAAGTAAAAACGCTAAAACAAAAGTGTGCACAATTTAATGAAAGAGGTAAATCTAAAAATGATTTTTAAATTATGGGAATAATTTTTTCTCAAAGTTCCTAATGTAGTGCCACTTTGTCCCGTGTAAAATTTGTATGCGTGCAAAATATCGTGATCTTTTTTCTGTGTACTTGCATTTGATAAGTATATAATGTTTCGGTTCTTTTTGGTTCCGAATAGAGGTGCGCTAGTGAGCGATTTTTCCTTCACGTAACGCACGAAATAAAAATATCTTGACGCACGATTCACTCTTTTTTTTTGAGCGATTTTCGTCACGCACGATTAAAAAAGAAGTCACGAATGATAACGCACGATCAACCACCCCGAATTTTTGAGTGGAGAGTTCTTCATTCTATTATGGGTTTTAAGGCCACACTGCGCTATTTGTATAGAGTAGCTGCGAGCGGCGGATTCACGAAATCAAAAGCAAATAAGTATGAGGAATAATATTATTAATCAAATATAATAGGAAAAAAAGTTCGTGAATACTGCATGACTTATATTCACGAGGTATATCTTTAGCACGCACGAATCACGAGCGGATCACGGATGCACACTCACGAAAGGCTGAGTTTCCTCACGATCACGTCGTGACACGTACTTTAAATTCACGTCACGCGCGCACCTCTAGTTCCGAAAATCGACATAGCGACATATCTCTGACGACATATCTCCGACCAGTACGTTTTTCCGTCGGAGATATGTCGCCTTTTTTTTTTTCGTCGAAGATATGTCGCTTTAAACGATCGTTTTGAAGCTCTGATCGGAAATATGTCGTCGGAGCTATGTCGTTACCCCCTGAAAACAATGGTTCAGCAATACCGATTCTCAAAGAATTAAAAATATGTGTTTAGGTTCTGAGTTTTAATCGGTTCTTTTAGGTAGGTTGATTCCTTACTTTATGTGGGAGCTGCAGAGTTGACCAAAAAAGAGTTAATTCGCCATAAGATGGCTGAATCCAAATAGATCGATCCCAGCTTTTATCGGTGATTTTCTTATTTAAAGGGACAAAGTGGCACATTAGGATTCATTTCATTTTGGTTTCAGTTTAATTGGTTTGACAGTGCGCCTTAAAAATGCAGCTGCTTCTGTTGGTTTTGTTCCCACCGTATTTTTTGGCGTCGCTTGGCTCGTTCCCTGACTTCTGCGCGCGCGTACATGTGTGTGTGTGTGTGTGTGTTTGTGAGAGACCGCCCGTTCACTTGTTAACTGGTTGTGCGAATAGCTTCCAATCGGCTCGTTCGCTCGCTCACTCGCTCGGCCTCGTCCCCTGCGGCGGCTAGAATCAACGGCAACGGCTGATGCGGACTTCAACTCAAACGCGGACTGATAGTCGTAGTTTGTCACTTGTCGGCCGCCGTGTGTCCGTGTCCCGTCTAATTCTTCAATCTGGCTGCGATCGTTTTTAAATACATGCAAATCAATTTAATTATTATGGCCATGTAAATGTCACCAGGCCAAGAACGGAAATTGAAAAATTCAAATAAAGTGAAAAATCATCAAAAGGTAAACTTGTTTCTACAACCGGCCAAAATGTGTGTGTGCTTTTTCTTTCTGTGTACCCACCAAGTGATCAAGTGCAAGAAGATCGAGTTGAAACAAAATGAAACGATTTGGTCAGCAAAAACCAAATAAAATCACAAAATTTCCAGTTAAATATATTTGTATGTATTCCAAGGTGCTTGATCTTCTGGGAACTGCAACGAATCTTCTGCTAACCATTCTGCTGTGAAACACCGTTAGCACTCAAAAAAAGCATTATCGTAACGTGCTTAAAGGCAATTTCTATTCCAGAAGAACTGGCTGAGCGTGCGAATACTTTGTATTTTCTCTGCTTTTGCTTTTATCTTCTACTAATTGCTCAATAAATGCATATCAAATCCAACTACCATGGGAAAGTGCAGGCGAAATGAAAGTGCAGTGTGCGCCATTCAAATGGCAGCTAAATTCAATTTCCGTATAAACCATTAGGTGGAATTTCGGAATAGAAGTAAACAGTTTGTGGGTGAAACAACCACAAAACCAAATATCATTGGAAATAATTTGAAAGTGCTCTCCGACTACTTACCACCGGGGTATGTTAATCAATTTCAATATCCATTCTTTTATTATGATTTCTTTCGATCGATTCATTCACGTTTTAGGGAGAGTTTACTAATGTAAACGCTGGATGGGCTAACAATGCCGCACTTGTGCACTCTGATGGAATTCCACATTCTTGATAAACCTTTGCGCGAAATTATCGTATGTTAAAAAAAAATTTTGAAGGAGTTAGATTGCTTTTCAATTTTTTTTGGTTAATGTTCAGGACAGCAAAAATAAAATAACATTGCTGAAAGAAAGTGTATTTTTGGAATAATAATTGTAATTTTTGTTAAGTAATTTCGCACAAATCGGTCGATATGTAGGCTGACGATAGTTTCGTCCAGTTTTGAATTAATCAGTTGTATTTACCTGTTTGGTTCAGTGAAGGTGTAAAAGTAAGTAATATTATGTTTGTGTGGTTACCATTATCCCAAAGATAACATGACGACACAAAATCGGAGCGATTTAACCTTTGTCTACACTTGTAAAGTGTATATTAATTTTGCCCAGAAGTTTGTAACGCATAGAAATATTCATTTCCGACCCCATAAACTATATATATTCTTGATCAGGACGACGAGCTGAGTTCAATTCCGTCTGTCCGTCCGTCTGTCCGTCTGTCTGTTTCTACGCGAACTAGTCCCTCAGTTTTAAAGCTATCGAGCTGAAATTTTGCACAGAGTCTTCTTTTTGCTGCACGCAACTAATATGTCGGATCGGATGACTATATCTATAGCTGCCATAGGAACGATTGGTCAGAAAATAAGTCTTAGTGAAAAAAACTTTTTTGTTTTCCATCGTAGCGTCACCAATCATAGTATATATTAGTTTTACATGCTTCTACATAATACTGGACAAATTTATCAAAATCGGATGGCTATATCATATAGCTGCCATAGAAACGGTCGGTCAAAAAACAAGTTCTAGTGTGGAAAACTTTTTTGTTTTCCATTGTATCGTCACCCATCTTGGTATATATTTGTTTTATATGCTTTCACATAATTTTAAAAAATTTATCATAATCGGATGACTATAGCATATAGCTGCCATAGGACCGATCGGTCGAAAAATGTGTTTTACTAAGAAAAGTTTTTTTATGGTACCAAATTTTTATTATAAATGATTTAACATTTTTTAATATCTATATCCTATATATATTTTATCGGTTAAATCAGTTGAAGTAAACTTTTTCAAGTGTAATAAAACTTCGGCGCAGTCGAAGTTAGCTTTGCCTTCTCGTTTTTTAAAACTTGTCTCTTTCATTTTTATACTCTATACTCATAGAAGGTAGCATCTCCGACCCCATAAAGTATATATATTCTTGATCAGCATGATGAGCTGAGTTTATTTCCGTCTGTCCGTCCGTCCGTCTGTTTCTATGCCATCTCCTCCCTCAGTGTTAAAGCTATCTTGACCAAACATTGCAAAAAGTCTTTAAATACATTTAGGCTGCACATTTGTCGGAATCGGCCGGATCGGATGACTATATCATATAGCTGCCATAGGAACGATCGGTCAAAATACTAGTTCTAGAGAGAAAAACTTTTTTGTTTTCCATCGTAACGTCACTTATCGTGGTATATATTAGTTTTATATGCTTCCACATTATTCTGATAAAATTGATCAAAATCGGATCACTATTGCCAATAGCTGGCATTGGAACGATCGGTCAAAAAATTAGTTCTTATATGCTATTGTGATCCGATTTTTATAAATGTTTCCAGTATTATCTGGAAGCATATAAAACTAAAATATACCACGATTGAAGACGCTACGATAGAAAGTATCATATTCTTCATCAACAGATGGATAACAAAATCTTAGCAAAATAAAAGTCAATTTTAAGGAAAGCAGTTTTTTAAAACAACAAGTTGTAGATGTAGCAAGGAAATTTCTTAGGAGATAATAAACTAAATGATCCGAAAAAGAGCTCTCAATAGCTTAATGCAGGATGTAGTAATATGCAAAGAAGAAGCATAGTTTTAATTCAAACAGTTCCGTCTGTGGATACTATGAACATTTTTGAAACAACTGAGAAGGACCTTAAAACATTTTTTACCGACTTGAACCAACTAAGGCGGTATACCTCTTGGTAGAAATTACTGATAAGCTTGGTATCTCTTGAGCTTGAATCTCCATAAAAGTTTTTCAATGCAAAAAAGAATTTAATTCAAATTAAATTGAGATCGCGAAATATTTTTAGCAAAACATATCATTTCTATATTGAGTACGTTCCACAGTCTGTGGATATTCGAGAAAATGGTGCTATTGGTGTGAATTTATAAGACTTAAAAAAGGATAGAACTAATTAAAAAGGCATTTTTTCCGAAAAGGGGACAAATCAAAATTTTTCCGGAAATGCCAGTTTTAAAAAGGACAGATCTATCCTGAAAAAGGACAAATTGGTAACACTGATGCCGTTCGACGGCCTAGAACACTCGTTCTAAATGTTTCTTGATTGGGCAAAACGTGGTATCTTATATCAATTCTGTGTTCTTATTTTGAAAAAGTTTAGATTAGAAGCAAAACCGTTCGGTTCGTTCAGTTTAGGAACCAATCTTAACGATGGGTTCGAACCGACGTTACGAACCTTCTGCAGAATTCTCGAGGTTTACTAAAGAAAAGCTTGAAGCAAGAAAAACAGGAAGAAATAAAAGGAACGAAAGGGGAAACTATTTAAAAAGAAAAAGAAGAAGGAAAAGGGACGGATGAAATTCAAAGAAAAAGATAGAAAAATATACAGCAGGGCGAAAAGGGGAAAATGGTTAAGGGTTAAGAAAGAGTTAAAAAATGGGCACAAAGCGAAAATTGAAAGAATACATCAGTAAATAATTCTAAAACAGAGATCTTCAGATCCACATTCTGTAAAACTGTTTTCATTCCCATTTACTACTTCCTACAAATATTCAATTTTTTTTTTGTTATCTCCACTTTCATTCCAGATAGTTGCACTTGCCAATTACCATTCACTATGTGAGCTAGTCGCATTTGAGGATTGGACCGAGCGTTAAAGCCAACACAAGAGTCAATTATACAGGAAATGCTGAAACACGCCTCAAATGCGAGCAGTGCCGGTGCCGCTGTCCCTGCTGCTGCTGCTGCTGCTGCGACTGCTGCCACTGTCAATGGACAGCTGCTGCGACCGGCCAACGCCAACGCCAGCAACAACAACAATAATGGCAGCAATGGTAGCGGCAATAACACACCCTCCGCTTTAACGGTCACTGCAACAGCAGCAGCAGCAGCAACAACCACCACCACCATCACCGGTGGCGGCGGCGGCGGCCCAGTTCCCATACCCGTGCCCGTCACCTCATCGAAGGGTACTTCCCCTACGCCCGCAGCAGCTGCCGTAGCCAGCACTGCACGCAACATTCACCTGCGACCGCCTCAGCCACAGCCGCTCAATATCTCTGCCCTGAACGCCTCCACTTGCAGCACTCTGTACAATGGCGGTGGACGGGTGGCCAATGCCAATGCCTCCACGCTTTTAAATATTGCAACACCAGTCACTCCACTGAAGCCATTGACGCCATTGACGCCTCTAACACCCTTGACACCCAATGGACACTGTAATGGCGGTGGCAATGGAAGTCTGCATCATCATACCTATACCAATCAGCACATTCTGGCCAATAGCCAACAACAGCAGCAGCAGCAGCTCCAGCAGCAGCAGCAACAGCAGCAGCCGGCGCCTTCACATCATCATCCGCATCAGCAGCTACAGCATCACAACTACAGCAATTGCAATAATCTTACAGCGAATCCTGTTCTACAAAAGGTACAGAAACATGGACCCAGTCCACGAGAGGCATTGAATAGCCTTGGTTTGCTTTGTCTAGGTAAGCATATATAATGCAGTTTCCATTTCATCCTGGTTCTAATCCACTTCCTACTTTCAGTTTCGCTGCTGTTGGCGCTGCTTTCCTTGATCTTTTTGCTAAAGATCTCGCCCAATAGTCGCGAAGATGCTTTGACCCGTACCATGAGCAGCGAAGATTTCATCATTGTGTATGACGTGACTTTGGCTTTGTGTGCCCTGTCGTTGTCCTTGAATCTTTGCTGTCTGCTGGTGTGCGCCATTCAGTTCCTGTTCGCCGTCAAGCTACGCTCGCCCATGTTCGATGGCAGGGATAACAGATATCTGGAGAAGTCCAGTGCCAGTCGCACATGTGCTGTGAGCGGTTTCTTCATCTCTATACCAGTGTTCCTTACCGGCATCATACTGTACACCTTCAATCATTTCCATTCGACGCCGGCCATCATAACCAGCGTCTTGATTGGCCTGGGCATTGTCTTCTGCGGTGTGGCCATGGTCCACAATGTGTTTGTGTGGCAAAAGGAGAAGACGATCAGCTATCGGAGTACACCGCTGATGCCATTGAATATGTCCCTGCTATCGGCAGCGGGACAATTGCCACTGACGCCGCCCGTGCAGTTCCTAAGTCCAGTTCCAGTTTCAGCGCCTGCGCCGTCCATGCATTTGTATCAGGGCGGTGGTCAGCCCATTTCGGTGACACCCGTCTCACCCAATCACTCACATGGCAGCTTCAATCCCCTACTTTGTGCCGGCTCCAACAATATTCTGGGCGGAGCGGGAGCCATTAATTCCTCATTTATGGTGCGCCCTGCCACTGCCACACCGCCGACACCCAAGCCCAGCAATTGCCTGTTGGGACGCGAGGCTAGCGGCTCGGTTAGCCCCGGCATCCCGCCTACGCTGGATATGAGCAACATGACAATTTCGCTCCATGAACTCTCCACGCTCGTCTAGGCGTGGAGCGGCCTAAGTATTAAGTGTTTAGCTGTAACCACCGACAACCACCGTTCCGGCCTACTTGCCCTAGTTACCTATTACATAAGCTAATTCTATCTTCTCTTGTATATAATCTAATCTTTGTACATATTTTTCGAGACTATCGACTGTACCTTATAAATAATTACCAACGATTTTTTTTCAATCCAACTGAATGGAATTAATGTAAGTTCTCCCCGGAAGGGGAAAATCAAAATGACAATCGAACAAATATTGTATTATTATTAATTAGTTGTGTCGATTTGGTCAGACCTGCCAATAATTAAATTCTTAAGAAAAGCTAAATAAGTGAATACCAGTGAAGGATCAATACCCGTTATTTTGCAAAATTTAAATAAACAATATTTTTTTCGACAAAACATCGTTTTATTCGTTTATTCCATCGAATTAAAGATAATTGGAAATTAAAGGTTTGATACCGATTACCAAAATCGGGGAACCGAACTCAATTTAACTCCGGGAATAATACCGGTACCGTTAAGCGAAATGAACCGATACTGGTAACGGAGCCGAAACCGATATTAAATCAATTTTAAGAACCGAAATGCGATTACCGTTATAATTGGAACCGAAAACCCGGTACCAAACCGAAACAGTAAATCAGTTTTCCCATCGGTCCGAAAATGGGTCTCAGTGATTAAATTTTTTTTGTTTTTGATGGTGTGTGATCAAATTTAGAGGTAAACAATCAGATTCTTAAAGATTTTTAATTTATCAAAATCGAGCGAGTTTTGCAAGTGTATTAAAACTTCGGCAATGACGAAGGTAGCCTTGCCTTTATTTTTGATTATTAAAAATATACGTTTCAACTTTCATATACACGTAGGTTGCTATATATATTTCTGGCTTAATAATGAAAACGCTAATATTTATGATCAAAAATGGTTAAATTGTTTTTCAAAGTACATATTCTCCAGCAAGATTTATAAACTTTTGCATGCGCTCAAACCAATTGTCGAAGCACTTTTTCCACTCTGATTGAGACACCACCAAAACATGGTTTTTGAACTCTTCAACAGCATCTTCTGGCGACGAAAATCGTTGACCACGCATTTTTCCCTTGATTTGCGAGAATAAAAAGAAGTCATTGGGTGCCAAGTCAGAGCTTTACGGCGGATGACCCATCAATTCGACGTTTTGGGCGGTAAAAAGCCTGGTGTGAGCTGATGTGTGAGGGCTCGCATTGTCATGGTGCACAATGATCTGTCTTCTCTTGTTCGTTTTTCGAATTTCTCCGAAGACTTCAGGCAAACAAATTGTGTTGTACCACTCAGAATTGACCGTCCTACGTTGCTCAAGCGGAAGTGTCGCCACATGACCAGTTTTACCGAAGAAACAGGCGACCATTTGCTTCGAAGTGCTTCTTCCACGAACGACATTCGTTGGATTTGGCCCGTCTTCGAAGACCCACACGGTCGATTGCTGTTATTTTTTGGATCCATGATTCGTCACCTGTGACGATCTTATAAACGTCTTTAGAAACACCGCGATTATATTTTTTCAAAATTTCTTTGCACCACTCCACACGAGCCTTTTTTTGAGCGATTGTCAAATTGTGCGGTATCCAACGAGAACAAACCTTTTTTACGCCCAGGTGTTTATGCAATGTCGAATGTATGCTGGTGGAAGAAATTCCCAAGGATGCCTCTATCTCACGGTATGTCACATGACGATCTTGCATTATCAGTTCACGCACGGCATCAATGTTTTCTGGTACAACGACTGGTTTTTGGACGACCTTCATGACCTTCGTCTTCGAGCGAGCGTCGGCCGCGATTAAATTCATTAAACCAATTTTTCACAGTTCTATAGGATGGTGCTTCATCGCCATACAAAGATTTAAGTTCATTGTTGCACTCTTGTCGTGATAATCCACGTCGAAAGTTGTGAAAAATGATTGCACGAAAATTTGCACGAGTTAATTCCATTTTTCTGCCGAGGTAAGTTTTTGATTAATCGTTAATCGATATCAAACGTGGTCACAAATGAAAGAGTTGTATGGAGCTTTTATCGATAAAAGTCCAAACTTGTTTTTGGGAAAAGGCCATTTGGTCGTAAAATGGCTAGAAGTGACATAGGCCAAAAACTTAAATAGCAACCAAGGTATATATAGGATATCAGATATTTATAAATTAAAAATCAATGAGAATCAAAATTTAATCTAAAAAAAAATATTTTTAGATCAAAACACACATTTCCCGACCGATCGGACCTATGGCAGCTATATGCTATAGTCATACGATTTTTAAAAAACGTTTCTATGGCAGCTATAAGATATAGTCATCCGATCCAGCCGGTTCTGACATATTAGTTGCGTGCAGGGAGACTTTGTGCAAAATTTCAGCTCGATAGCTTTAAATTTGAGGGACTAGTTTGCATAAAAACAGACGGACAGACGGAATTGAACTCAGCTTGTCGTCCTGATCAAGAATATATATAGTTTATGGGGTTGGAAATGAATATTTCTATGCTTTACAAACATATACACTTTGTATGTGTATAAAAATCAAAATATAGCATTTTCGTTTGCAAAGATTCATGTAAAATGTTATGTACCCTTTGATGTACCATCATACGCACTTTCATTCTCCATTTGTCCAATATCATTTTATGGATTCCATCAACGATCCACCATTGTAATTGATGGCCTTTCCTTGGCTTCGCAAAAATGATTAAAAATATAAATTTTTTATCGAATTTCCCCAGGTTGTCTGCTGATCTCTCTCTTGACGAAAGCAGCGTTGCATAGAGTTCGTACAATTGTGCATACATTTTCAATTAAAGTTTTATTTTTGGATAACTTTGTCCAATAAATTTCAATGGCAACAAACATTAAAAAAAACACAAAGATTTATAAGGAATCAAGGAAATGCGTATGTCGTTCAATAAAACGCGAGCGTATGTGTGTGGGTGTGTGTGTGTGTGTATATGTATTGCAGCATTTGTTCACTTTTTGGGTCGGCCCCGTTTCTTGGGCGGCACATTGGTATCGCCGACTGTGGATAAAGAAAAGAAAGCTGAAGATTATGGAGAATATGTCAAGTCTTCTTATGAACTTACCCTCAGGGGTGGGCGTGGCTGTGCGTTCTGTAAGCGTAGGCGATACGGATGACACACTTTCAGACTCCGAATTGGTGTTACGACGACGACGTGGACGCAGCTCTCTTTGGGTTGGCGCTGGTGGTTCATCGCTTACCTCTGTGGTATGGCGCCGGGTGGTGCGACGTACAGCAGGCTTTGGTTGTTGTTCAGCTACTGGTTCCACCACCACTGGTGAGTCCTCGCTAGCTTTTCGTCCGCGTTTGCTTCGGCTAATGGGGGGCGGCGTAAACACAAGCAGCTGAGTGGGCGGTTCACTTTTGCCACGCAAATTGCGACGTGGTGTGGTGGTATTAGAAGGAACAACTGCCGGCGGCGTCTCTGTAAACATGGAACTGGCACGCTTGACCCGAGTGGCGCGAGGTGCGGATCTAGTTGCAGCTACCTCCGGCTCCAGGCTAAGCCGAGAGCGAGAACGTGTAAGCGGCAGTGCGTAATCACTGCTGCTGCCATCTAGCGAATCCTGCTCTTCAATCACCTCAAGCAAATGTTTGTTCAGCAGTTGGCGACGTGGCTTGGGCGTCGAAACGGGTGGAGTGGACCCAGCTCGAGTGGTACGACGGAGGGGAGGTGCGGAAGAAGTGCTAGGCAAATCATCGCTGCGTAGACGGCGTTTACGCAAACCCACTCCCACGGGTGGCGTTTGTACAGCGGGACTGCCGGACTCCTGAGAAGAGCCCCGACGAGGGCGTAGAACACGTGGAGCTGGGGCAGGCTCCTCATCATCTGAGAAGGCCAAATGAAGACTCAGCTTGGAGTCATCTTCCAGCTGGGGCGAAACTTCCACTGCCACCTCAGCGGGCTGCTGAATGGGCTCTTTCTTTGCCTCCGTTGTGAGATCGAGCTCCTCCTCCGATTGGTCGGTCTCTTGCTCTACCTGTAGGGAACCTTTTTCCACCTCCTCTTCCATCTGAACGGGCTCTTCCGTCTCCTCCTCCGATTGGTCGACCTGTAGGGATCCTTCTTCCGACTGAACGAGCTCCTCCTCCATCTGAACGGGCTCTTTCTCCACCTGCTGAACAGGTTCCACTTCCTCTTGAACCGATGAATCCTCTATTACTTGAATAGATGAATCTTCTATTTCTAGAATCGATGAATCCTCTATTTCTTGAACAGATGAATCCTCTATTTCTTGAATAGATGGATACTCTACTTCTAGAATAGATGGATCCGCTTGAATAGACGGATCCTCTTCCTCTTGAATAGATGGATCTTCTTCCTCTAGGTTAGAGGGATCCTCTTCCTCTTGAATAGTTGGATCCTCTTCCTCTTGAATAGACGGATCCTCTTCCTCTTGAATAGATGGATCATCTTCCTCTTGAATAGACGGATCCTCTTCCTCTTGAATGGATGGATCCTCTTCCTCTTGAATAGACGGATCCTCTTCCTCTTGAATAGATGGATCATCTTCCTCTTGAATAGATGGATCCTCTTCCTCTTGAATAGACGGATCCTCTTCCTCTTTAATAAACGGATCCTCAGCCTCTTGAATAGACGGATCCTCTGCCTCTTGAATAGATGGATCCTCTTCCTCTTGAATAGATGGATCCTCTGCCTCTTGAATAGATGGATACTCTTCCTCTTGAATAGACGGATCTTCTTCCTCTTGAATAGATATGTACTCTTCCTCTTGAATAGATGCATCCTTTTCATCTAGGATAGATGGATCCTCTACCTCATTAGGTTGGGGTGTCACCTCAACTTCTTGTAGTTTGCTTTCCACCTCGCCACTCACTCTCAACGCTGATTCGTCCACCTCCATGGGCTCTTCCTCCTCTTGAATCTCGGCCAACGTCAGTTTGCGCTCTCTGTAGAAGCTACTGGAGGAGGCCTTCTCTTCAACCTCATCGCTACTATCCAGATCGATGGTCTCAGCCATTACCGAGTCACTATTGGCCGTGGCCCCCATTGAGAGCGATGCATTTGGCCCAGGAGCCGTCTCCGAATCGGCCTGGCATTCATCTTTAAAGGCAAACAACTCGGCACTGGAGCAGGCAGCCGTCTGCTGTGGACGGTGCACATAGCCACGCACCTCGGTTCCGTCCAAGGCAATCACACAATCATCTTCATCCTCCACCTCATCGTCTTCCTCGTCCAGGGAGCCCTTAGTGGTGTCCAAATCATCCACAGTCTCTAGACTATTCGCACGGTATAAAGAACGAGGAGAGCCATCGCCACCAGGTCCCAGTGGAGCTCGTGGACTGGAGTTCTGGGACACATTCGTGTCACTGGGCAGGAAAGAGGTGGGCGTATGGGTAACCGAACGGGATGTGGTTATCGAGCCAGTAGATTCGACCACAATGGAATACATGGGATCACCCTGAAGAGTGGAGGGTTGGTGGAGAGGTCGCACCTCCGATGAGGACATATCGGAGAGTTCACTACTCAGACTGTAGGTGGGCGATGAAAGGGGGGCTTCCTGGGTGGAAGCCAGGGTAAACGGATTGTTGTAAGTCAAATCTGGCTGGAGCTGCTCCTCTTCTTGTTCCGGCTCCGGCTCTGATTCCTGATCAGGCTGCACTGGCTCCCCCCTCCTCCTCCTCCCCCTTGGTTCTAAGGCGGTCACATCATAGCTGGACATACCCAAAGTCGTATCGAACATTTGTGGTACCTGCTCTGCTCTTGGAGTGGCAGTCGGCAATGACCATGCCGGTGTCAGCATTTGACTGGGTTCAGTCTCTTCTCCAGTATCTCCACAGATGGTGGTGCGCTCAGAGATTTTTATGTAGGTTTCACTCATCTTGGAGGAGCACACAGTGGGCACAAACTCATGGGAGGCTGTCTGAGCCATATGCATGGTGGCAAAGCTGCCAAAGCCGCTGCTGCTCTCACTTCGGCCCTGAATCAGAGAGTTACGAGGTTGAGGACCTGCGGGTGGTGCCATGGGCATGGGCTGCTGTTCCTGCTCCTGCACCAGGGAGACATTTGCTGATGCTAGTGGCGACAAAAACTCTTCATCATCATCCGATTCGGAGCTTGCAGTGGTTGCTGGTGGCTCAATTTGGGGTTGTATTTCCATAATGATTTCATCGGTCTCATCCTCTTCCTCCTCCATGGAGTCGCCCTGACCCAGCGGTATGGGTGCCATAAAACGAAAACGTTTGGAATCCTCCAAAGCTGCGGGTGCAGGAGTTTCCACAGGCGGCTCCAGCACAGGACGGCGCTTGAGTATGGTGACGGGTGTGGGACTACTACAGCTGCTCTGCTGTACGGCCATGTGTGGCTTTGTTTGTAGATAAGCGGGCGGTTGCAGAAGATTAGATGCGCGCTTCATCTGTTTCTCCTCCTCCTCCTCCTCTTCCTCCTGCACACTTTCCATTTTGTTCTTCACAAAGCCACAAACATCTTTGATTAATTGTTCGCCCAGCACACGCCGACGTTTGCGCGGCTGCAGCGTGTACTGCGATCTATTTAGATTCACCACCTCATCACGTTCCTCCAGCTCCCGTCTTCGCTTCTCCGCCGGTTGATAGGGAATGGGTCGCACTATGCGACGACGCTGCGGCAATTCACCCATACCACCATACTGGGCATTCCGCAGGAAGGGCACATTATGGCTATTCAAGAGACGTCGCTCCCGATTCGGTTCCTCCTCATAGCGTGTGGCCCAATGGGCACTCAGAGCCGAGCTCTGGAATATGCCACCCACCATATCGTTGGCATTCTGTTTGACCAGTTGGCAGCTAAATGGCTCCGGCGATGAATTCTCCACACTGCCGCCGCTTAGCTTGTCCCGAATACGGAAATAGGTGCCGGCTATAGATTGGGTTACGGGAGCCATGGTAGCTCTATATGCAGACAAAATGGTATTGGACGCATCATCCGACACTTCCCTCTCAACGCCGATTTCATCCATAAACGAGACAGCTTCGATATACTTGGACTTTTGCAGCAACAGAATCAATTGAACGCATTCGGTTTGCCGGGATTTGCATTGCCGGAGCAAACGATAAACCATTTGTTCCTCGTGCTCACGCAGACAGAGCTCGGCGAGTACCTTAAATTTGCCCACATCGATGCAATGCCGAAAGAAATGCTCGAGGAGTGGAGTTCCGTCATCATCATCATAGAGACGGGCCAGATGGAAGGCCTCGGGTATGCTCTCATTCGCCAATAGCACTCGAAGACGCAACAATGAACTCAAGGGACCAGGCGGTTGATCCACTACACGCACGGCAGGCTTAATGGCTCCCTCAGCCAAGAGTATATCCAGCAGTAGATGCATTTGCCAATCCTTGTAATGATTAATCTTTGAGCGAACATTGTATAGCTCGTCGATGGATTGCTGTGAAAGGTGGGAAAAATGGAATGGGAATTAAGTAGGAGCAATTACACTGAATGACTAAAAGAAATATTGTCCTGAAATTTTAATCTAAATGTTAATATGGAATAAAACCATTGCCCGATATTAAACCTTAATCGTAACCGAAATAAATGTATTTTTTATCATAATCGTAACCCCATAACCGATATTATCATAAACGCTATAAAAGGTACAGTTTCTAAATTCATCTCGTGACGTCTCGAGAATTCTGAAATATTTTCTGTCCGGCCTGAGAAAGCATTTCAGTTCGTCGTCGGGATATGGAGCTTACGAGCCCATCTTTACTTTGATTTTAAAAGATTTTAAAATTTTAACGGTACATACCGATACCGATTACCGATACGTACCGGATTACCAAAATAATAGCCTATACGTAACCGAATACCAAAATAAACTAGAACCTCAACAGAACCTGTCACCGAAACATAAGTTTCGGCACGTACCAGAACCGAATTCCTGATTTAAACAAGTTCTGAATTGGAATTGAGGCTAAATAAACCTACTTTTGCCCCACTAATAATATGGTTAAAATGGCGAGTCGGCAATGGGAGCAGAGAATTAGCCACTGGAAACTAAGAAAATATTTGTATACATAGACAAAAAACGAGCACGGAGCATTCAAAAGGTCATCTTTTTCTTTTAGAATATTTAAGGCGACAGACCCAAGGCAAGGTGTATCTATTACTGGTGCGGCGGTCTTTCAAAAGCTTTCATAGCTTACATATTGTTAGTTCGCTATTCATGCAAACGTTGTCCGTCTCACTCTTGCGCATTTTGCAGCGCCGCACCAGGAATTGATAAACCTTGGACAGGCCTATGCAGAGAATAGAGCTTTAACGACTTACAAATAGTATTGCAGCGAATGATATTCTGGTGACGTCTCTGCTCTCACAAAATGCCCGGCATTATTATTTGATTTCCTAAGATCTAGACTATAGTTCATTTGATCGTGAAACGGTGTATGGTGTAACGATAAGTAATATTGATTCAAATATATGTCGAGAAGGTTCGAACTATCCATCTTCAAAATTGTGGAAGATAGGAGATTTTTTTTCGAAATTGTGGGGGCGGCAACTCTAATATCGTTCATCTGATCGGGAAATGATGTATGGTGGGTCGATAAATAATGATGAGTGGAATAATTCACTAGAAGGCCCGAATAAGCTAACTACAAAAGTGTGGGAGATAAGAGGTTTTTGCATATTGCGGGGGCGCGAAGGCTAAAATTTAAAACAAACTTGATAAGTAAAATTTTGGACCTCTTTAGAAATTTCTTGTATCGAGACGCCCTTACTCTTAAATTTAGTTTTATTTGCCATTTATCAATATTAATGAGGTATGGATCAAGTCGCATACTGTAAAATAAATTTTTTTAAATGTAATAACTTGCGTTGAACTGCGTCCCCATCAAGAACTGGTAAGATAACGGAAAATAGCCAGGGAATAATACCGTAACCGGAACCGTTAACCGATTTAAACCGTTTAAAGCCAGGTACCGGTATCGAAACCGGAACCGAAATTAAAATTTTGTTATGAACCGAAAACCGTTAACCGTTATTATAGGAACCGAAAAAACCGGAACCATACCGAAACGCTAATACCGGTATTGTTTCGGTTTCTTATTATTTATTTAATTGATTAATATATTTCAACTGGTAAAATAGCAATATATACACTCAAAAAAGAGTCTTAGATTTTAGAAATTCCAGAATCATATTCTCTTTTAAAGATATAGAACAAAATTTCTAAAAAGCGGCAAAAGGATTTTTTAGTCTTAAAAAAATCCTACCTTGAATACTGAAATGTTTGAAAAACGAAAATATAAATTTTAGAAATTAAGTTTCTGGATTTTAATCTAATATCGCCCTAAAAAAATACTGTTTTAATATTTCGAAAAATGTAATGTCAGGAAAAGCTAAGGCAGGATTTATGTTTCAAACTGTTTTTGTGTTTTTAAGATCTAATATCAAGTCAATCTTAATTCTAAAATTCGTAAAGTTGACTGGCCTAGTGACTATAAAAAAAAAAAAAAGAGCTGATATACGATTTCTTTTCTGAGTGTATGGGCGGTAACTGTGGGAATAATACCGGAACCGTTAACTGAAATAAACCATTTAAAGCCAGGTACCGGTGTATCGAAACCGGAACCGATATTAAAATTTTTTGAGAACCGAAAACCGTTAACCGTTATAATAAGAACCGAAAAACCCGGAACCATACCGAAACGCTAATAATAATTCATTTTTAAGATATATAAGATATAGAAAAAAATTTCTAAAAACGGGAAATCTTTTCTTTGCTAAATATAAATGTAAAAGATTTCTAAGTCTTTAAAAAATTCCTCCCTTATATATATAGAAATGTTAGAAAAACGATAATATTAATTTAAGAAATAAAGTTTCTGAAATTAAATCAAATTTTGCTTACAAAAAAATCTGGTTTAATATTTCGGAAAATTTTTTGTCAAGTAAAGCTAAGGCATATTATGTTTCTAACTGTTTTTGTGTTTTTTACCAGCGTATTATGAGCTATATTGGAACGTAGTCTTACAGTATGGGGTTCAAATCTATCCAAATCGCTTAAGATCTCTATTTTTAACGGAGATAAGGCAGATTTTAGAACGGATTATTTCGAACCATTATTAAGAAATAATTGTTAGCTTTATGAGAAATGCCTCCCAAGGCGAATTAGTCTGGGCGACATAAGAATAGAGAATTCCTTAATTCTAGGTTTTTTTTCTAAGTGTAGGAATACCACTGGAACAAAATTGTTCGTCCAAAAATAAAAAAATTTTGGATATCTTGAAATAATTTCAATTTTTCAATATTAAAAAAAAATATAAATCTTGTACCGGTACGTACTGGTATACCGTAATAAAAATATGAGTACCGTATCGAAACCTAAAACCGAAATAGAACCTTTAACCGATATTCTAATTTCGGTACGTACCGAAACCGGTACCGGAACCGATATTCGTTTCGGGATTAATCCCTGCTAAATGCATTTATAAAAATGCATCATGCGGAAAATCAAATATTTACATACAAATCAAACAGAGATAATCGGCCATGTTCCGAATTCCGAGTTGAAATTGCATATTGGTATATGAAGTATATCTACGGCTTCTATATTAGATTTAAGTAACATCGGAATTGCTCTAGTAGTTGAAACAGTTTGCTCAATGCAAAGTGTATTCATTACGATCAACGTTAAGACGAAATTTTAAGGGGTTGAGAATATGACATAACATTTTTCATACGATTGGGGGAGACTCTAATGTTCTGAGCAAAACTATAATCGGAGATGCTTCTTTGCAATTGAAGGGGGTGTACAAATGAATGGACCTTTAGGTTAATCTAAAATCCTTACCAAATAATCACCGCGATCCAGATACCAAAATGATTTCACCGATTTCACCAGCTGTTCACTGTGGCTGAAAGAGATCTGGAACTGTTTGCTTAACGGCCTCCGTTCTCGTCCCCTCTCCTGACCCAAATCCAGCAATAGATACAAAATAAGCTCATGCTTCTGTCCCAACGGGGCATCGGGCGCTAACATCACATGCATAAGTGCTTGCAATGAGGCGGGCGGGTATAATTCTATATGCTCATTCATTGAACTCCGCTGAATTAGGGCATCGATGTAAAGCCTCTGCCGCTTGCCACGTCTCGCGGCATAGTCCTCTTTCAGCCTAACCAGTTGTGACACTCGTCCCCGTTCCTCCTGCTGCAATTGCACACCCTCGGGCAATAATCCTCGCTCGATAAACCAATATAGCACTCGCTGATATTCATAGACCGTTTGCAGGGCCTGCTCATTGACCTCGTACTCTTGCAACACCGATGGGACAAGCAGGCGCTTGCCCTGCTGCAGAATATATGATTGCAAGGTAAGCAGTTCTCTCAACTGTTCGTTGAGCACTTGGAATTCTTTCCGCTCGCGGTCATCCAAGGAATAGCCATTATACTCAAAGATGCCCTGGCATAGTTCCGCGCAACGGGTTTTTATGCGATTGGCCCGCTTCACTATCCAGTTGGTCAGAGTGGACAGCGAGAGTTCAGTGGGATTAAGCATGTTGCAGAGGAAACTGCCGTCTAACCAACTTCTGGCGCAATCATTGA
Organism: Lordiphosa mommai; assembly: GCA_018904225.1. Lineage (NCBI taxonomy): Eukaryota > Metazoa > Arthropoda > Insecta > Diptera > Drosophilidae > Lordiphosa > Lordiphosa mommai. Next base: position 230,428 of record JAEIFT010000131.1, on the reverse strand, counting down.
GCAAGGATATGCAATTGTGCTCCAAGGCAACAGACAGAATCAACTCGTACATGGCCATCTAGAGAGAGAGAAAGAGACACAGTCAGTGAGTGAGCCAGATGGCGGGCGAATAAGCACTTACCTTGGAGAATGCGGCATTGGCATTTAGGTCGCAGAATTGAGGAATAAGACGCAGGCTTATAATCTGTTCGTGACAGGCCTGAGGATGCAGAAACAATGTAGCTCTCTCCTGGCGCAGAGCATTAAGGAAACGATGCTGGACACCATCATGGGCATAAATACGGTTGGCATTGGCGGTCAGCAAAGAGCAATCTGAATGGAAAATGGAAATATTTAAATAGTGTCATGTTAAGTGGGTTTTTTTCTTACCAAAGGTCAAGGAATCGGGATAAAAATGTTCATCGCAACGCTGTAAGGAGCTGAAATGCAATATGGTGCTGGCTTTCAGCTGCAAGGCCAGTCCCTTTTGCACTCCACTGAGCACATAGCTGGACATAAAATTTGTCGTATGATGAGGGTTGGCGGAAAAGGGCATTTCGTCCTTGTACCATTGATTTATATCAAACAAGACCAGTTTATTCTTCTTCTCCGAGTGCGAGTACCAGGTGAGTATAGCCAACAGAGTACCATCGTCGCCGGCAAAGGAAAATGTGGACACTGTAGTGCAGCATATATCAGAGCAAACGCCGTCATCTAACAGTAAACGTGTGCGCTCCGAGGTGGAATGAAATTGCTAAGTACAAGGGGAAAACGGAGATTACTGAATATAAAAATATATAAGAGAGTTATTGATTCTACCTCAAAATGGCACCTATCGCTATCTGGTAGCACAAAGGAACGCCTAAAGTTGATGTCGTGCAGCAGGACCATTAATCGATCGCTGCTCTGGTACATGGCACAGAGATAGAAGCAGGGCTTAGGATCATCGGGCGGTACAATGCAGCAAATTCGGTTCACCGAGGCAGTCAGGCGAAAGTGTTCGTCATCTGGCGTACGAAGTATAGAGGTCACTTGAAAGCCAGCCAAATCATAGAGAATTATGCGTCCATCCTCTAGTCCAGCAGCAAAGCCAGATATAAAGTCAATGCCAACGAGGCTGCGTATGCCGCTACGAACCACTGCACACAATTTACGACGTGGATTAGTCAAAAATCAGTTTAAATAAACCCAAAACCGAAAGCTTACCATCCACCTCCACGGCCAAGTGTACATCTTCCTGTCGACATTCGCCCATCAGGATGACAATGCGATTTATAGAACCCTCGCTGGAGAAGCGCTTAATATCCACCATAGGTATATCCGACTCCAAGCGACGTATGTTTCGACTTCTTGTCTCTACCAAGTGCCGGAAATTTAGATCCAGCAGCAATATAGTGCCCTCATCTGAGCCTACCGCCAGACAGCCATCGAATTGACGCAAATACGTTCTACTGCACACCTGATAGTCCAAAAAAGACAAAGTGCTGGCACAGATCCCGTCCAGATTGATGTAACGTATCACCTGATTGTAGCTGCAAGAATAGATGGCCAAATGGGTTTTGGCACGCAGACAGTCCTTTGGCCTACTACGTTCACCACCGCTCCAAGTTTCCAGGCATACGGCCAGCAGGGAAACGGTGGACTGGCCAGGAAACAGCTCTTCCACACACCGAATGCTGCATCGTTGGTGCTCCTGCGACAACTCACTCCAAAATGTATAGCGCGAAATGCTGTCACCCGTTTCTAAAGAGCAGATAAGCAAAGTTGCATCCACCGAGTACTGGCGCGTTATCCAGCCCCATTTGCCGTCATAGATTATGCCGCCAAGGTAAGGCGCTGGAACAGGGACAGGGATTAGCAGGCAGCAGCATTTAGCGGCTGATACTTACAGTTATCATCATGCTGTGGCTCCTGGCCAAAGCCTGGTACCGCGCGTTCTGGAAATGTTGTGGTTCTGCTGCCATCTAATTCGATCTCATAACACTTCATGACTTATACTAATTCTCCGCTCTCGTTTACTCTTTTGCAATTTTTCAATTCTGGTGTGTTGCTTGTTGTTGGTTTGTGAAGTAAAATTGTTTTAATAATTTCGTTGCTTCATTTTATTTGCCTCGATTTTGACATTTCAACACACACACACTTTGACATTTCAGCCCAAGCCGGCTGTTGTTGTTGTTGTCGTTGATGCTTCGACGTAGTGTTGGTGAATGCCTGCAGAAAATTTGCAAATATGGCCATATGCAAAGGAATATCTTGGTGATAGAAAATTGTTTTAATAAATGTAGAAATTTTACAAATTGTATAAACAAATAATGTTGCAAAGGCTGTTGAATGGATTTAAGCTGTCTTTTAAGTCAAATTTCCACTATCGATAACAAAAAAATCGCACAGTCCTTAAGACTGACTCCAACTCTGCACGGTTCACGGTTATTATATATCGCACACAATTGACAATATAGCTCCAAAGTTGATATTTTAGCAGTACTTTGTAGTACATATCGCATGTTATGTAAGTGAAATGTGCCAACTAAGTTCAAATTACAAATAATTAACTTATCTTTAATGTACTGAAAAATTTTTTTAAATATTTTAAAATTTAACTAATATGCTCCACATAATTCTGGACAAATTGATCAAAATCAGCTGCCATAGGAACGATCGGTAAAAAACAAGAAAAACTTTTTTGTTTTCCATCGTAGCGTAATCTCGTTTTTTTATCTAACATAATAGTGGGATTTCTGAAACTGAAATCCTTTCAATTTTGATTTGCTTTCGTTTTCATCGAACACCTGCTTCATACAAAATGTGCAGTGTGTCGAAAAAAGTAAGGAAATTAGGGTCACACTAAAAGATTTAATCAGCCTCAGAGCTGATTTCGTTTTGATTTCTAGTATGACCGTACTCTTTGAAGAAAATTATGCGCCCAAACTTGATGTTTGTTTACATTCTGCTTTGTAAAGCTGTGAACATTCTGAAACTACATGCTCTGCTAGTTTCTTTCTACATCTTGTGATTTCGCGATTTTTTTTAATAATGATCTGTTCACGAAATCTAAGTCAAATCAGTGCGCAAAATAGATAGATTTGCTCCCACGAAATCAAAATCACAAGCATTTCACTTTCAGAAATCCCTTTAATGACAAAATTATGGATAAAATCACCAAGTAACAGCTGATGACAGCATATCAATCAACTGTTTATGTTAATTTTTCAAAATTTTAAATTTTTAAACCGTTTGCTAATTTGCGGACTAGTTCGAAGGGCTACACTGTTTACTGTGAGGCTAACTTATCGATATATGTATGTATATCGATATACAGCAAATTCTACTTGCACATTGTTCTAGCTCACATAGCCTCCCCCCCCTTCAATCATATAGCCGGAAAAGCCATTTCGCAAAAAAACAGGCTTTCCCTAAATGTTTCAACATAAATATCATTTGCCACTAACTTGAATGCAGTACGATAATTCGGGGGCGAAAGATAAGCGGCTTAAGTGTAAATAGTTAACCATTATTTAAGCAGCGAAGGCGCCAACAGCAACAACAACAACAACTGTGCACAGTGACGGCAGACACACACACACACACACACACACGGACAGACGGAAGCACGCTCACAAAAACGAAACGTTGCCTGTTGGAGGAGTGTGGAGTATTGCACCAGCAGCAGCAGCATCAGCAAAAACTAAATTCGAGGAGGGGTGAGAGACAACAGAAATTTGAAACTTGAAGCATTTGGAAGATTTCCTGCTTTGCAGAGAACGCCATGTCGCAACTTGGAGGTACGGAGGCTTTGGCCGCTGAGCTGGCCAAAGCAGTGGAACTCATTATGCATCCCATGACCCAACAGCAGGCGCGCCTGGAGGCCTACATGGCCTGCGAACGTTTCAAGGAGGAGTCGCCGCTCTGTGCCCAGGTGGGCCTGTATCTTTCCAATTCGCCTCAGTTCAGCGAGAAAGTGCATCATTTTGGTCTCCAACTGATCGAGTACACCATCAAGTTCAAATGGAATCAGATCACACACGAGGAGAAGGTGTATATTAAGGATAATGCCATTAAAATGTTAAACATAGGCGTAGGTCCGGCGGAGGATCGAAGTCTGTTGCATTTAAAGGATGCTCTGTCCCGGATTATCGTGGAGATGATTAAGCGGGAGTGGCCACAACAATGGTCGGATCTTTTGCCGGAATTGAGTCAGGCCTGCAGCCAGGGTGAGGCTCAGACGGAGCTGGTTTTGCTGGTATTCCTACGCCTGGTGGAAGATGTGGCTCTCTTGCAGACCATTGAATCGAATCAGAGGCGCAAGGATATGTATCAGGCGCTGAACAATAATATGAACGACATTTTCGAGTTCTTTCTGCGCCTGATCGAGCAACATGTGACGGCATTTCGCGAGACTACAGCGCGTGGCAGCTACCAACAGGCGAATGCCCATTCGCGGGTTGTCGAGGTGGTTTTGCTCACGCTCAGCGGCTTTGTGGAATGGGTTAGCGTGCAGCACATCATGTCCAGCAATGGCAAATTGATGCATATTCTGTGTATACTATTGAACGATCTGGCATTCCAATGCAATGCAGCCGAGTGTCTGGGATTAATCACCAATCGCAAGGGTCAGGTCAAGGAGAGGAAGCCGCTGATGCAGCTGTACCAGCAGGAGCCCATGAAATATATCTATACCGCCTGCCATCTGCCAGTTGATGCCAATTCGCCAGTGTCCATAGAGCAACAGCATACATTTCTGAAGAAATTGCTGCAGGTGCTCAATGGTCTCGTACAGCAGTTGGTGGCCCTGTGGGGCAAAGATGAGGGTGTACAGCGACCCGGCCAATTGGAAGTTATGCTGGAGTGTCTACTGCATTTGGTGCAACATCCCTCGCTCAGCATAGCCCATGGTGCCTCCCTGATTTGGCAGTTGCTGCTGAAGCATGAACATAGCTCCAAGGATTACGCTTTAATCACGGTCATTCCCAAGCTGATACACATTGTGGCACCCCGCATAGTCAAATTGCCTTATCCCACAAATCCAGAGGCTGCCCAGCTGACCTCGATGAATACCGAAGCCTACATACGGCTGGAGTACGACAGCGAGGAGGAGTTTGCCTTGTATTTCTTTCGCTGCCGCACCGACTTCCTGGAGATCTTTCGCCTGGCCACGCTGGTGCAGCCATTGATTACCTACGGCTACTGCGAGCACTGGCTGCAGACGCGACTTCGACTGGCCGTGGGCGAGACTTCCAACATGTCCTGCAGTGTGCTTGATCCCATTTATATGGAGTGGGATGCATTGGTTAGTGTTCTGGATGGCGTTTTAAGTCGCATACTCATGGTCTCGGAACGTCCGTCGGTAACGGGTGGCTTGCGTTTGCTCGAGGATTGTTTGAAACTGGAGGTGGCCAATCCATTGATCTATTCGATACTCCTCTCCTGCATTTCGGCACTGTTTGTGTTCCTTAGCATGTCCTCGTGCCAGCTGACTCCCAACAATTGTGTGGCCATGAGTGGAGTGAATTTGCTGCCCCGTGTGCTGGACAAGATCTTTCGTGCTTTGGTCCTAAAGCCACCCAATCAACTGGAGAAGGTGCAGCTAAAGTCGGCCAAAAATCTGCGACGTCATGCGGCCTCCCTGCTGGTAAAATTGGCCCACAAATATCCACTGCTTCTGCTGCCTGTCTTCGAGCAGATCAATGGTCATGTGGAGATGCTGTTGAAGGAGCCGCAACACCATCAGCTGTGCCGCCTGGTCAGCACCACCTTGCAGGAGGCCTTAATACTGATCTCCAATCATTTTGGCGATTTCGACCGACAAACTTTGTTCATTGAGCATATTGTTCAGGAGAAGCGCACCGAATGGCTGCACTTTGGTGAGATAATGAAGAGTCCCTTGGACTTCCAGCACTTTGTGGGCCTGGACAAGCCGCCAATGCAACTGATTGAGAGTGATCCCACGCTAACGAATCGTAGCCGGCTCCTGGATGCCTTGCATGTTATTCTGGGCGTAGTCAAACGATGCACCTGGCCCGACGATCCCGACAGGGCTCAACGTGGCGGCTTTGTCATTGGCTGCACCGAATTGGGTAATCCCATATGCCGTAATCCGGCCACCAAGCATGTGGTGCCATTGCTCTCCCATGTGCTCACCCTGATGCGCATGTTAAACGAAATGTTCAGGCCAGAGGCTAAGACTAATCTAGCGGAGGGCTTTCGCCAGATACACGGCATGCTGGAGCATGAGAAGAAGCTGCTAATGGGCATCTGTGCCATACCCGCTGATCCGCTGGATACCACCATTAAAGTGGAACCCACGCCCTTTGAGAAAATGCAAACATTCCTGAGTTTGCTCACCGAGGGCTGCTATCATCTGATGGGTTCGGCGGGTCCCTCGCTGGGGCGAGATTTGTATCAGCTGATGGGTCTATCCGATGCCATCATTTCCAATGTCTTCAGCTGCCTGGATATCATTCCCGATTACCGTATGCGTCCCATCATTCGGGTATTCTTCAAGCCGTTTGTCTACTCCTGTCCGCCCAGTTTCTATGAGAGCGTATTGATGCCCCTCTTTGCTCATCTCACGCCCCTGATGTGTGAGCGCCTGACGCGCCGCTGGCTGTACATCTCCGAGCTGTACGAGAGTGGTCAGCTGAATGGCGAGGTCAATGATACCCAAGAGGTATTGGAGGATCAACTGAATCGCACACTGACCCGCGAATATTTGGACGTGCTCAAGATAGCTTTGGTTGGAGGTCAAATTGGTGCCGATCATGTCAGCAGTACTGCCAATGTGGTGGCCATGGAGAATGAGGAACACTCCATGGACAGTGCACCACAATCACGAGCTGCCCAATCCGCTCTCCTGTCGGACATCATCTCGGATTTGGGTGGCAAACTGCTGCGGCATGAGGTCATTGGCAATTACCTGCTGATGACCCTAATTAAGGCCATTGCCTGGAACGATGGCATGTGTAATATGAAGGCGGTGAATATTGCAGCTCCCGTCATGCGTTTCCTGGCCGCTGAGCATCTGATGGATGAGAATAAGGCGGTGAGTGCCTTTACGGCCGTTTTGCAGGGCATGCAGGTGCATGGCCAGCACGAGGCCAATCAATCTGGATTGATCACCCTCGGTGTGCAGTTCTATGAGCTGTTGCGTCCCAAATTCCCCATTTTGAGTGAGGTGCTGCAGCACATTCCCAGCGTCAATCTGGCCGATATACAAAAGTTCGATGAGAAGATATCGGTTGCCCCCGTCAAGGGCAACAAGGTGGATCGCGCCAAAAAGGACATCTTCAAGAAGCTCACCGCTCAGCTGGTGGGACGCAGTGTGAACCAACTGTTTCGCCATGAAGTGCAGATGGTCAATCTGCCGCCCATGCAGACGCACAAAACCAAGACTGCAGCGGCGGGAGCTGGCGATATAATGGACAACAATCAGAATGCCAATCTCAATCAGCTTTTTAGTGGCAAGTGACAGATGGCGACGACTGAATTAAAAATTAACTGTAAATTAGCCTAAAGACGTCGCGCGCGGAGACCAAGAGAAAAAGCGAGGAGGAGGAAAGCATCAGGGAGAACCATTCCTGCCCACACCCCCGCCCCGCCCCAGTTATGTTAATTATTTATTATGTAAAATTTTAATTTTTTAAGAATTCACCCCTCGCCAGCTGCCCACCACCCCCCAGGAGTCCCCACTTCCCCCCCCCCCCCACTCTTTTACCAACTTGTTACTGCTGGGCCACGGTTTTTATATATATTTTTTTTATGGAATCGCTTGCGCCCAGCTGCTTTGTTATTTTGTTGTTATATAACATAACAATACTCGAACATTTTCGATCTTGTTCCTTTCCTGGTGCTTTCACCTGCACACCCGCCCCTCCCTACACACACACACACACACACACACACACACCTTTTTATACATACATAGCTACACTTATCAAATTGAATGAAATCGAAAAAATATTTCTGAAATTTACGCTTAGGTCCCTTAGTTTATAAGCAACGAGTACGTTATTATTATTATATAATACATATATATAAAATATATATACATATATCCTCCCCCCACACACTCTCCCCCTGTCGTCATAGACTTGGGTGATGATCCGAGTATATAATATTCAAAAATTGAAATTATATATATTACCTATTTATATAAACAAAAATTTTAAACACAAAAAACAAAAAAAAATACGAAAGAAAAATCATACAAAAATCGAAATAAGCTAATTAAAACTGAATGCAACATTATATAAGCCATTTACACGAGTATTTATTGGGCGGAGATTAAGTAATTGACTAATGAATCCAAAGAACAGATCGAAAACACGTCTATGGTTCGAAAATGCTAAAGGAGCTTTTGGACATGAAATTCGAACACAGAATCCTTTTTTGGTTAAGGTTCACCAAAGCGGATTCAGGATCTATCTTTGAAGATTCTAACCAGGGTGTCAAACCGGAACCCGAACCGGAACCGTATACCGAAAAGAACCGATTGAAACTCAGAACCAGAACCGGAACCGTAATTATTTATTTTTTGCGTACCGGTATTTCGGAACCTTTATTTTTGAAACCGAAATGACCGAAAAGAACCGATACATTGTACCGGTACAGTTTCGGTTCTGAGTTTTTTTTGTTATTTCATTTTTATTGCTTCAAGCAGGGATTTCTTCAGGGTAAAACGCAGGGTAAACGTAAGCAAAAACTTACAAATGTAAAGTTAAGGAACCATCTGGTATATACTGAAATTTTCAATAAAAATAACAATTTCATCTTATTTCGTTGCATCCATTTTGGTTCAATAAATTCCAAATATTATTAATTTATCCTTAATTTTTGCATTTACAAAGGAAATGGACTTAACCTCATAGCAGGGTTAAATTGTGATCGGTAACGTTACCTGAAAACAGTGTGTTTAACATTTCATCAGATATTAAAAGATCTTCTTGCTCTTCTATTATTGGGACATTTTTTTTTTGAGGAAAAGTTTATTATGTTTAATTTTCCTTCTTTATAACTACTTTTTGTTGTGTAGGTTGCTACCATTTCTATTATATCTTCGGATTAAAGGATTTTTTAAGTTATACCGGTACATACCGGTACGTACCGGTATACCGAAATAAAAACCAAGGTACCGGTACGGAACCGAATACCGAAATAAACTAGAACCTAAACAGAACCTTTACCGAAACATTAGTTTCGGTACGTACCAGAACCGTAACCGGAACCGGAAATTCGATTCGGTTTGATTCCCTGATTCTAACACTTGTTTTCAAATTTGTTTATTTTTGTTGAAAAAATCACAGAATTGTTTGGAATAATTTATTTTAAAGCTAAGGAATAGTACTTTACTATAACGTTAAGGTTGCTTAAAAAGCATGGCTTAAAATGATCAAAAAATTAACTTTTATCAACTTTAGGTTCGAATTAGAGATGGGCAAGGGACAGAAAATTCGATCCCGTCACGATTTCGACACTAGGTCGTCCCGATCCCGAACCCAAATTTTTCAATTCAGTTCCGTCCCGTCGCGATCCCGACACTAGGTCGTCCCGATCCCAAACCAAAATTTTAAATTCAATCCCGTCACGATCCCGAACATATTTTTCGGGACCCGCGGGAATCTTGACCCGAATCGAATTTTTTTAATTGAAGACCGTTTTTATACCCTTGTAAGGAGTATTATAAAACGGCCTTTTTTCAAAAAAGAGAAAAAATGAAACAAAAAAAAAAAAAAAGACAAAAAAAAAAAGAGGAAGGAAATTATTTTTGACATTAAAAAAAAAAAAAAAAAAAAAAAAAAAAACAAAAAAAAAAAAAAAAAAACAAAAAAAAAACCAAAAAACAAAAAAAAAGAGAGAAAGAAAGCGGGCAGGGTGAATAAAAAAAAGAAAAAAAAAAAATAAAAAAAAAAAGAAAAAAAAAAAAGTAAAAAAGAAAAAAACAAAAAAGTAAAAAAAAAAAGTAAAAAAAAAAAAAGATATATTTCCAGATGTTTGTAACGCATTAAAGGAAGCGTATATAGGCTGCACATTTGTTGAATCTGACCTGGATCTGATCAATGATTTAGATGGAATAACTTTTAAGCCACTGGACAGATCGAACTGAATTTTGCGTAGACTGCGTAGAATTTATTAAGAAACGTCGAAATAAAAATTGACGTCATATTTATCAAATCTCAGTATGCGTTTTCTTTGATGATTTGAAATGAATATGAAATTGTATTTGTAAAAAGAAACTAATTAACTTGGGTTGCTTTTCGTTAGTGGTATCAGCTATTTTCGTGCAGCTGTGTCGGTGCAGTTTAGTTGTGCCAGTGCAGGATAAATTGTTTTAGACTTCTACAATTAGGAAGTTATTCCCAATTCCAATTTGGGTGTTGAAGGTTTCAAGTTAATATTACTGTATTTCTTCATTTGTGTGTAAGTGTGACCGTTCAATTAGTTCGATAAAGTACATTTTGAAAAACGGGATCCGAAGAATAAAATGGGAACCGAAAAAATTCAAAATCAAGAATTATTCCCTTCCCGATCCCGACCATTGGCTGTCCCGACCCGTCCAAATCTCGACATCAAATTTAAAATTCAATCCCATCCCGAAGATTTCTTTCCTGGGCGAACTAGTCCCTGAGTTTTAAAGCTATCGAGCTGAAATTTTGTACAGAGTCTTCTTTTTACTGCACAATATGTCGGAACCGGCCGGATCGGATGACTATATCATATAGCTGCCATAGGACCGATAGGTCGGAAAATGTGTTTTACTAAGAAAAGTTTTTTTTTATGGGTAAAAACATCAAATTTTTATGTATCAATGATTTACAAAATTTTTAATATCTGATATCTATATCCTATATATATATATTTTACCGGTTAAATCAGTTGGAGTAAACTTTTTCAAGTGTATTAAAACTTCGGCACAGTCGAAGTTAGCTTTGCCTTCTCGTTTAAAATTAGTTTCTTCTTTTTATTCGATCACTCATTGGGTACAAATCGTAAAACAACTTATTCGAAATGGCCGCCTTGTGCCTTCTAGCAACGCCGAAGTCTGTCTGTCTACTCATAGATCAAAATGCGCACCTCATGCATAGGGAAATTGAGCACTGCTCGGACAAGGGCGCGCTTCAAAGACTCAAGACTTAGCATCGAGAACGGACTACAGTTTGTAGTACAATATATTCAGGTCTGGGCTACCAGCAGGCCAATCCTCCGTAGATATCAAGTTTGGTACATGTTTTTTAGCTATTTTTGAGTAGTTTATTAGCCGGTGTAATGTGTATTATGAAAAGGACATCATCAAGAATAGATTTGCTGGGATTGTCTCAACTTGAAGCACAGACATTTTATTTTGTATAATTCATAAATTAAAATATTTCCTATTACATAGTTCATTTTTTTCACTCTATGAGCCCGCATGTCGGTTATCGCAGAGATTGCTCCAGTCGGGTACATGCTCATTCTTCAGGTACGCCTCCTTGGCCAAGGAACGCGTCTGTATCAGATCTGTGGCTCCACACAAGGCTCCGCCTAGCCAGGCGGTGAAGTTCTGTTTGCCAATGGACTGAAAGAACTTGAATTCCAGCTCGCCATGGAAACGCTCTTTATAGTAGGGATCGTGGGCCAGCAGATGTTGCAGTTCCTGCTTGAGGCGTGGCAATAAGCCAATCACTATAGAACCGCCACCTATGAGAAAGATGCCCTCAACCAAAGCCTTTCTCACATCCATGGAGCAATCGAGTATTGAGCGCAAAATCAAATGGGGCAAACTGTCTCGTTCATTGCTCTGCTCGAACATCAACTCATAGACAGTCTCCCTTAGCAGACCGGGCACTTGGATGATGGCATCGCTGTCACAAATGGCATAATCCACGCTGGGTGGAGGTTCGGGCAGAGGATTCTCACCACCACCCAGAGCTCGAGCTTGGGCACGCTCAAAAGTGGTAACAAAACAGGTGCGCACTTTGATGTCCTCCAGCACGCTCTCGGTTAGCAGCGATTCCTTAACGCCCGTTTCCAAAAGTTGCCTCTTAATCTCCTCGTGTATGGCTCTGCCGCCATAGCTCTGATCTTTGAAGGCAGACATTATCTGCACTCCGCTAAAGACCGGCATTAGGCTAGTCTCACAGTAACCAATATCCACCACCACAGCTGTGGGCACGGCCAGCGTGGACAAGGCTATCAGATGGGCGGGCACAAACAACACCGACGAGACATCAAAGTGCACAAACAGCACACGGGCCAGAGTTTCACGTATTACCGTTTGACCAAACACATTCTCCACCACCACAAATTTACGCTCCTTGGGACTGATCAGCAAATGCTTGAAGAATATCATTTGCAGGAAGTCCACAATTTGATCGTGAAGCTCTTCGATTCTGGAGTAGTCAAAGAGTCTCTTTGTCTGCCCAGTGGTGGTCAAAACCACTTCTGTGGGTATGATTTTGCGCGGATGCGCCTCGGCCGCAAAACCGAGCCTGTTGGAAACGAAACGATGATATCACCTGGGCAGGTCAATTCCAGCAAGTGGGATAACTACTCACTTGGTATAGGCATTGCCTATGTCCAAAACAATGGGCGGCTTCTCTTGCATAACGCTCTCATAGAGTGGCATGTTTAATGATGATGATTTGATTTATTGAAGAAAGAAAAAACAAATTTAATAACAAATCGAAGCAAAAACAACAAAATAGGCTGAGCTGTTTGGTTTAGAGATGGCCCAGCAACGATAGCACTGTCGATAGTATCGCTCGGACCCCTTTACCTTTTGCTTACGTACATAACAGATACATCTCTAACAATAACTTATCGATAACTGCAGCAGTGCAGAGGGCAAGCTTCGGTTAGAGGGAGAAAGTTGACTTTAAGCTAGCTTATTCCGTGGAACATTTTACTGGTTAATTTTGTAATCATAACCCCAACCCTGCTGGAGGTTGACCTTTTAGTAGGTTTAAAGGACAATTTACACACAATGTACATTACATATTCAATTAAATCAAATACCAAAATCTTCCTTTTTTTCCGGGTGACAACTTTTCGTTTATTTTTTTGTAGCAAACTTATAGCTTAAGGGTAGTATATAGGGCAGGGGGCATCCACATCCGTTTCTCCAAAATAAACAGAGCCGTTTAATGTATTGTTTCGATCCGGATTCAGACCCAGCAGCGTATATATGTATAGAACTAACACACACCTAATTGTTTTGCGGCTTAGACCATTCGACGCTCAAGATTAAATGATCGTAACCGTGTCCGTTCAGAATCTCAATGGCTGCCGCCGCATCCTTGCGCTGCTTGAAATGCACATAGGCGAATCCCTTGCACAGGCCGGTATTCTTGTCGCGGGCCAGGTACATCTTGCTTTGCGGGCCAATTTTCTTCACCAGTTCCTCCAAATCAGCCTCAGTCATCGACTCGGACAGATTGGAGATGCGAATGGCGGCCGTATCATCGCGTCCACGCATACCCAAACCACCCTTTTGGCTGTCTTTGAGGAATGGCGGCACATATTTGCCCGATTTGGGTGCATCCACGGCCGCTGAAGCGGCAGCGGCTGCCTTCTTCTCCATGAGATTGGTGTCCATGGCGGTGCCCTTGTACGGGCAATTGACGGACCAATGCTCACCATTGCAAATACGACACTTGGCAATGTTTTTGGTGGGATCCAGCAACGGATCGTTGGTTTTCTCATCCTCCTTGGAGTTGAGGAACTGCATGATGATCTCTTCAGACACCATGGTGGTCTGCGAATTCGGGCCGGGCTTGTCGTTCTTCGATTCGCCAAATTTTGTCCAAGTGCGACGCTTGGCCACTGTCTTGGGCACCACCTGCTTGGAGATTTTGTACGTGCGCACCACCTTGGTCTTCTTGTCGTCCTTGTTGTATTTGTATTCGGTCACATATTTATGGCCGTTTTCCACGGTTTCGGTGGTTGGCGGCAGGCCGCCATAGTCCAGCTCCACCTCATCGGCCCAAGAGGATTTGATCGTTTCGACGCCCGGCATAATCTGAAAAGTGATGCAATTGAATCACTGCGCACTTGTTAGGTATTTAACACTAAATTCACCTCGCTTTTCCAACCAAATCGGCAATTAATTAATGAAATTTACCAAAATTTCGCCACGAGGTACGGTGCGCATAGATGTGCAATCTAAGGATGGGCAAATTAGTTCGATAAAACACACTCATTTGTCATCGATAGTTCAATGGGTTTATACGATACAGTGTTATCAGGATATATGTTCACTTCAATTTATGATTTTTTACATTTTGTTTATATTTTGGGGTGGACGTTGGCATAAAAGACCTTTACCATTCAACGAGAATTTAGTCTCATTGTTATACATATAATTGTTTACATATGGGCATTTCTTTTCTGACGTGACGTGACATTCGTACGATAAAATATTAAAAAAATATGAAAGAGACAAGTTAAAAAATTTTTTTTTTTTATTTTGGTAGTAATTCAATAGCATTTTATTTAGAAAAAAATTACAAAAATCGAACCAGAGGATTCAAAGAAATCAGTAAAAATATGACCTGACGTGACGTTACTTAAAACGGAAGTGGGGTTTGACTCGGACTACAAAATTGCTAAACTCTGCGAATTGAGAAACTCTTTTTGTATGAAACTTCTTTTCAGTAGTTTTTAGAATAATATAAGTTTATTTTCCAATTTACCAAATATAAATCTCATTTCTCGTTCTTTTTTTATTAGCTTCTTTATATCTGACGTGACGTTACTGACGTGACGTTACTTAAATTTCATTTGGCAATTTTTAAGTGAAGAAAATTTTTCTTAAATTATTCAACGCAACAAAAAAATCATTTTTAATTGAGGCTAAAATTTTTCGAGAAGAGTGGAATTGCTTAATGACTCTGAGAGCTGTAAATCGAAAAGAGAAAATGCACTGAAAAACTGGCCAAAACGTAAATTTGTACTTTCTAGCCCGATATATCGCTATCTGTACAAAGGGAAGCTTAAAACTCATTAATTAAAAATAATTTGCATAATTACTTTTTCTATATCAAGTAAGAAACAACTTTTAATGAATTTTTAATTTTTCGGTCTTAATCAAGCCATATGAACAAATATCGTTAACGGGATGACCACCACTAATTCAGCATCGAGTGATATATCGATTACTTATCGATAAGCTCTAACATGATGACACACACAAACATAGGCTCAGTTACTCACACACATACACACACACACACATGTAAGGCAAAAAAGGGAATTAGTGCAACAAACAAATTCAAATTGGCCGAGTTTTTTTTTAATCAGGTCCCAAACGTCTATGCCTTATATTTAACTAAACCCCACCTGCCAAAACAACAGGACACACACACACGAAATTGCAACATTGGGTAAGCCCAGCCAGCAAGAGCAGCCCGCATCTGACCTGTGACCAGAGACGGTGAAGTCGTGAAATATGGTCAAGCTTTTCGCACTGAGCATCTTCCACAAAGGTGCCAGCGAAGCGCGTTTGCTGAAGACAGCATCCGACTTGCAGTCCTTCTCCTTTTTCCAACGTGGCACTGTCAATGAGTTCATGACGTGAGTATTTGCCTTTTTTTTTGGCGACGGCGCAAATAGGTGGCGGCCCCTCCCCACCGCCCTCTTTCTAACGTTTTTGCATTTTCAAAGACAGCTTCGCCGCAAAGACAATTGTGGAGCGCACACAGCCCGCGCTGAGGCAGTCCGTAAAACAGGACGCTTACATGTGCCATGTTTATGTGCGGGCCGATAATCTGGCTTGTGTGCTCATTGCCGATCACGAGTATCCGCATCGAGTGGCCCACACATTGATCACCAAGATCCTAGACGATTTTACAGCCAAAGTATCGGCGGAACAATGGCCGAATGGGTCAGAGGCCACCATTGCTTTCGAGGGCTTGGCCGCATTTCTAGCCAAATACCAGGATCCCGTTGAGGCCGATCCGTTGACTAAAATGCAAAATGATTTGGACGAGACTAAAATCATACTCAAGAGCACGATCGAGGCGGTGCTGGAGCGTGGTGAGAAGCTGGATGATATGATCATCAAATCGGAGAAACTCTCCCTACAGAGCAAGGCGTTCTACAAGACAGCGAAAAATACGAATTCGTGTTGCAGCTTCACTTAAGCTGGAGATAGGAACAGGAACACCACAACAAACCACAAAGCAGCAACAAGAAATCACATTGAGAAGATCGAGAACACCAACAACCAAACAAACAAAACGGCAGCCTGCCACAGGAGCCGCAGCGAATGCTTTTTATAAATTAATTAGTTAATTTTATATATGTGTGTATGTATATATATAATGTAACCCAGACGCAGATGTACTTGGCTACGCATTGTCTGCGGTCGTCTACACTATTTGTATGTCTATGATATGGATATGGCATTAATTAAACCAATATAAATAATAATTACAGTTTATGAACTTATATGCATATAAACACATAAATTACCCAAACTGAATATTCTATTTATATATGTGTGTCTAAAGATTAGCCCCCCCGTTCGACCCCTCCGCTCTGATTTCGCTTATGTTTTGTTATAAATGTCTTGTTATCGCCGCTTGGTGTTTTTTGGAATTCGAGTGGAGGGGCAAGTTGACTCACGCACATATACACTCACGTCATATGGAAACTCCAAATCGAAATCTCTGCGTTCAATAAAGGATGAAAGTATTATGTTAAATGTGATTCAATTGTTGTAGTTGTTTTTGTTCTTCAAGATGAACTGGAGTAAAGAATCTAATCAGCTTTGCAGCAGGTGCAGAGAGTAAGCCGAATGCCTGTCCAATGTTAAACTGAAACTGATTAAAAATAATTACATTAAGTACAGAGTTCAAGTGGGAATTATCAAACAGGGTTGAAGAAGTGAAGTCAAGTAGACCCGAACAGATCAAAATACCAAACTGTCTAAAAGGAAATCAAATCGATTCAGGGACAATTGCATCTGCTGCACTGCACCATATGACATTTTTGCATTTGGTAAAACATTCATATCTTCCCAATTGACCAAAGTGTAAAATGAGTTTGTGCAAATTTATGTAACGTCCAGAAGGAAGCATCTACGATCCTATAAAGTATGAACGCACGGATCTACAAACAGTGGCGTAGCGCGAGGCTCTGTCAACCGGGGTCAATGTTAAACAGTTTTTTGAACTTTGTTATACAGCCATTCTCCCACTTTCGCAAACTTTTTGCGATTTGAAACCGGTTTAAGGAGCAAATTTGGTTCTAAATCGCAAAAAGTTTGCGAAAGTGAAAATGGGAGCATGGCTGATATTTATAGTTTACAGCGAAAAGACCCATTGAAGCCATTATTTTTGTACGATGTATTTTGGAATGCTGAACTCAAAAATTTTTTTGTATGGTTACGTTTTTGAGTTAGAATTTTTTCAAAGTTTTTTTCGGTCGATTTTATGCCATATCTCGAGAAAGAAACCTAATTAAGAGGGTATGCACTTTTTAATAATCTCTTTAAAGATCATTTTCCAATCGGTTAAGTAGTTTCAAAGTTAGAAGCAAAAATATTTAAAAAATATAATTTGTTTCTTAAAAACCAGCAAATTTTTTGTTTTTTCTAAAATCTGTAAAAGATTAAAACTGTAAAAAATAAATTATGTTTTTTTTTTTCTTACGAATAGCACTTCTACGAAGAAAATAAGGTATTGATAAAGAATATCCATGGATAATTAAAGGATTTGTGAGCAAGTACAAGTACTAACAATCAAATTTCAGTGTTTTCTTTATTTATTAGAAAATATTTTTTCTTTGTCTTTGACCTTGCTCTTAATTTATTCCGCAATTTGGCTTCTATTGGAGCTCGCACCTTGAGCAAAAATCGATGTAAAAAGTTTTTTTTTAATAAGCACGTAAAATAGTCAAATTTGACTCTTAGTACTTTCACAAAATTGCTCACAGCTTCGCTATTTATCCAGAGATGTTCGTCATAAATACCTTATTTTCTTTGTTAAGGGACAATTCGTGAGCGTAAAAGATAAAAGAATTTTTTGATTTTAATTTTCAACCATTTACATATTTTTGTAAATCAAATTACGTGAGTTGCTATTTAAGTTTCTGGCCTAGATCACTTCTAGCCAATTTAGGACCAAATGGCCTTTTCCCAAAAAAAAGTTTGGACTTTTATCGATAAAAGCACCATACAACTCTTTCATGTGTGACCACGTTTGATATCGATTAACGATTAATCAAAAACTTACCTCGGCAGAAAAATGGACTTAACTCGTAAAAATTTTCGTACAATTATTTTTCACAAATTTCGACGTGGATTATCACGACCAGAGTGCAACGATGAACTTAAATCTTTGTATGGCGATGAAGCACCATCCTATAGCACTGTGGTTTAATTCAATCGCCGTGAAGGTCGTCCAAAAACAGTCGTTGTGCCAGAAAACATTGATGCCGTGCGTGAACTGATAATGCAAGATCGTCATGTGACATACCGTGAGATAGAGGCATCCTTGGGCATTTCTTCCACCAGCATACATTCGATATTGCATGAACACCTGGGCGTAAAAAAACGTTTTTTCCCGTTGGATCCCGCACAATTTGACAATCGCTCAAAAAAAGGCTCGTGTGGATTGGTGCAAAGAAATTTTGAAAAAATATAATCGCGGTGTTTCAAAAGACGTTTATAAGATCGTCACAGGTGACGAATCATGGTTCTACACAGAAAAAAAAACTGTGCCATTCGGGCTCAACTCAACACCAAACGGGCTCAATAATGGGTTGATCCCGGAATGGCTTAAACTGAGCCCTAGTCGGGATAGTCGGCCGATAAAAGTTCAAAAAATTTAGAACGCCCGAGAGAGATTTTTTTTTTTTCTTATAAATTTGCATATATATTAATAATTGTATATTTGGATTCACTTAAGACTTCTTTAATTTAAAGAAACATATATAAATAAATTAATAAGAACTTACTTTAACTTGCCTTGTCTGGGGAATCGAACTCGGGACCTCGGGACTGAAGAACGTCTGCGTCTTGGCGACTAGGCACCCAATGACATACAAGAGCGTTTGCTCCAGACGACAAAAGAGAGAAGCCAAGAGAGCGAATTTGCTGTTTCTCTCAGCTTGTTCGCTCTCTCACTCGACATTTAAGCCCGAATCGGATTAAAAACAATCCCAAACGGGATCAATTACGGATAATCAATCCTAAACGGGCTTAAAATTTCAATCCTTCCGTCGGGATTAAATCAAGCTTTTTCGGCTTAAAAATATCCCGGCATTTTTTTTTCTGTGTATGCTTATGAACCCGAAACAAAACAGCAATCGACCGTGTGGGTCTTCGAAGAAGAGCCAAATCCAACGAAAGTCGTTCGTGGAAGAAGCACTTCGAAGCAAATGGTCGCCTGTTTCTTCGGTAAAACTGATCATGTGGCGACTGTTCCGCTTGAGCAACGTAGGTCGGTCAATTCTGAGTGGTACACCCCAATTTGTTTGCCTGAAGTCTTCGGAGAAATTCGAAAAACGAACAAGAGAAGACAGATCATTGTGTACCATGACAATGCGAGCTCTCACACATCAGCCCAAAACGTCGAATTAAAGGGTCATCCGCCGTACAGCCCGACTTGGCACCCAATGACTTCTTTTTATTCCCGCACATCAAGGGAAAAATGCGTGGTCAACGATTTTCGTCGCCAGAAGATGCTGTTGCAGAGTTCAAAAACCATGTTTTGGAGGTGTCTCAATCGGAGTGGAAAAAGTGCTTCGACAATTGGTTTGAGCGCATGCAAAAGTGTATAATTCTTGCTGGAGAATACTTTGAAAAACAATAAAAGCATTTTTGTTCATAAATATTCGCGTTTTCATTATTAGGCCAGAAATATATATAGCAACCTACGTAGAGGAAAGTGTTGAGTAACCGATATTTTGCTAGCGCAATAGAATAGCGGCATTATTCAGATTGTACTTAGACCTGATTTTTTTAATTTCTTCGTCCAGTCAATCTGGAACAAAATTTGATTAAGGACCGGGAAATTTGTTTTTGAAAGAAAAAAAGCATCAGTTAGTTCCGTAACTGCTGGTGTCATAAAGTTGCATATCAATAGCTTTGGGTGAAAAGGGTCCTCTTGGACCGATAGTGGATGTCCATGTGGTATTTAAGCTTCTCTTTGCTTTATCAATTCTTTTCAAGTTTTGTAGGTTTCCCCCGCACCCCGGATAAATAAAACTCCTTCGAGACATTTGCGTTTTGAAAGTGTGTGTGTGTGTTTTCTTTTTTTTTTGTTTATTTTTTATTACATACATTGAAGATATTGATTTTTCTGTTTTGTAGTTGTAAACATACTTGTTACAATATTCAATTTTTGTTGCTCAAATATTATAATTTTTGCGCTATCGTTTTTTATTTTTTTTATTTTTAAAGACCGTTTCCAAAAAACACTAGAGTGTGTTTGTGGCTTATAAGTTGTATATATATATATATATATTTATATGTATGTATGTATGTATGTGTGTATATATATAAGATAAATTGATTACAATTTATGACATTTTCATATGTGTTTGGCTCGCTCGCTGGAGGCTGAGGCAAGGATGCATACATAATCTTTGTATGCGTGTGTATGTAGATATACTGTTAGATAAGATTAGTGTGTGTGTGTGTATGTGTGCTTAAGCTCTAAACATTTGTTTAGCTTCATCAAAATTTCACTTCAAGTTTTGCCCCGTGTTGCATGGTTTGGTTTGGCTTTAGCTTGCTAATACATATATAAGTATGTAATAAAAAGAATACAAATGATGTGTGTATGTGTATGTGTGTGTGTGTGTGTGTGTTATGTAAGTTCTAAATGCACGCTCGTTCGAAATGGCTAAGAATTTGCTTTTGCTAAAAATTTGCATTGATCAACACAACAAATGAAAATCAAGAAAAATTAAACATATTACATGTCTGTGTGTGTGTGTATGTGTGTGTGTGTTTGGGTATGTTTTTTAAAAACTAGTTTGGATAAATTGTAGGCTTGCTTTTGTAATTTCGTTTTAGTTAGTATTAGATTAGAAGATCTGCTAGACAATAATACCATCGCTTTGTTATCGTCACTAGAATCTAATGTTTTTTTTTTTTTTGTAGCTGTATCACAATTGGGTTTTGGTTTACTTTCATTTCTCAAAAACTCATTATCAGAGTTTTGTGTTTGCGTTTTGTTTTTTTTTTTCATCTATTTGTTTGGGCCAAAAACAAATTTTGCTTAAAACTTACAATGCTGCTGCTTTGCTTCAACTTTGTTGTTGCTGCTCAATCCTTATCATCATCATCATCATCACAAAAGCGGCTCCTAACTTTGGCGCTTAAAAGTATGCATGTCTGTATGTTCTCGTATGTATGTCTGTATGGTATATGAATGTGTTTAAATCGTTGCATTTTTGTTTCTTTTTTTTTTTTGGCACAGGGTGTGCCAAACTGTGTCACACGATAAATGCAAATTCACTTCATTGGCTTTCGTTTTTATACACTGGTCGACAAAAGAATTCGGACAAACGTAAGATCTCTTAAATTATAAAGGCAATATTAATTTGTGTATTTCATTTTTTTTAGTGAACTAAAGTTGTTTAAAAAAAAGTATTTTATTAGGAAAATAAACTAAAGGAAATAGCTTGCATAGTTTTTAGTGGATCCGGCTATGTAATAGAATGTTCCATTTATATGACGGAAAAAGTCGGACCGGCTCAGAAAGCAAATACATTTGCATCTTTTAGAAGACTTCTAAGCAGTTTGGTCTAACGTTTTTTGAAAATTTTTGAAAATTTTAATTAGTTTGGTCTAACGTTTTTTGAAAATTTCGAAAATTTTAGTTAGTTTGGTCTAACGTTTTTTGAAAATTTCGAAATTTTTAGCTTAGCTTTTTGCTATATTCGTTTCTAAAGGCGATTTGTAGACGGTAGTTACTAATTAAATAGATCTGGTATTATCTGGTATTGGCTATATATCCTTAAACTCAGTAGATGGTATTTTGGTATTTTTTTCTTTAACGTTAAACGACGAATTTAATAAATTTTCCATACATTTCTAAGCAGTTAAACATGTTTAAACTAGAGGTGCGCGCGTGAGCGATTTTTCCATCACGTAACGCACGATTCACGAAATAAAAATATCTTGATGCACGATTCACGCACGGAATTTTTTCAGCAATTCGCGTCATGCACGATTTACGAGACGTCACGAATGATCACGCACGATGAAAATGCTTCCCTATAAAAAATGTATGTAACGCAATTATGTATATATCTGTATACACACACCGGCCGCAAATTTTTGCCAATAATTGCAGCTGCTTTAAGGCAATATTCTTCTTAACTTTTTCGCCCAACTTTTTAATTGGAAGCTTATTATATCATCGAGCGGATTCACAAAATCAAAAGCAAATAAAAAAAAATTCGTGAATAATGCATAACTTATATTCACGAAGTAAAACTTTAACACGCACGAATCACGGATGCACACGCACGAAAGTCTGAGTTTACTCACGATCCCGTCGTGACACGGTAAAATCACGTCACGAGCGCACCTCTAGTTTAAACATAACATTAGTTTCCTTTGATAACAAAATTTTTTCAATTTTCGAAAACTAAAATTGAATTAAAAAATATACAGAAATTTTTACCAACGATTGTACTTATGGAAAATGTTCCATCTTAAGCAGTCGAGCCATATTATATAAAGGTTTTTGCAGAATTATTTAATAAAGTTGTCCGAACCGAAGGGTTCCAACTAAAATATAGCGTAAATTTCACAAAGCATTTTTATTTTAAGAAGAACTAAACTATTTTTCTTGAGCTAATGTTTACCTAATGTTGACCAAATACTTTTGTCGACCAGTGTACCATCAGTCATGTCCGATATCGTATATAGTAATTATTGAACTAGACGAAAGTATAAATCGTGCACCAAAAAACCCACACAACAAAATTAATAATTCGCTATTATTTTGAGAAATTGGAATATTAAATGAAATAAATTTTAAATCAGTATTTCCTTAAGGTTGTATGCGATTTTGGACATGACTGATAAATATATATAGATAGAGATATACATATTTTAATATATATATATATAGAGATATTTTGGTCTAAAACAAAATGCTTAACCAAAGAGATTGTAAAATTAAAGCAAAAAATGTAATATACGAATTTATAAAATTATTTAAATTAACGGCATTTTTTTTTTGTTGTCATTTTCTTTGTTCATTTCTCTTGTGGAAACGAAACGAAATGGAACGAAATTTTTGTGCGTTCCTTAATCGTTTATTTGTTTCTATAGTGTTTTTGGTTTTTTCAAAAGTTGCATTTTTATACTTTCAAAAATATATATGTATGTGTATGCGCGTGTCTATGTGGGTTACTTTTCTTTTTTTTTTTTTTTTTTTTTTTTTTTTTTTACATTTATCATCATTGTTGTATATGTACAATTGGTATAAACATATACATATATGTATACACATATGGGCATATTCCCAGCGGCAGTTCAAGGGTCTTATACAAGGTCAGATTTAATTAGAATTGGGTCCTATATATAGAGAGAGGTCTTTTAACTATTTAGGAGTACACATTGGTTTTCTATGGATCACGAGTTTGTACTATTCTTATTTGATTCACTTTATTTCTATTCAGTTAGTAGCCATTTGATATAGGACCTATACGACACCAACTTTAAATTTAGTTCAATCCAACTATTTGGTACCAATTCGAGTAATCAACATCTACATACCATAGATCTTATAATTGGATATATATATACCCATGTGTTCTACAAATCGCCTTTGACCCAAAAACGACCAAAATCGTATGTAAATTGGATTGAAAGCGATTTGAGGAACACCTGGCATAAGTTGTATATGGTCTACAGCTTGATTATCGTCACTACCAAATTTGAAATGGCCGTGTTCAGCAAAAGAACTTGCTCCCTGATCAATGATATATTTCTAAGTATTTCACATAGCCTTCTTTTCCTCTTATATTTAATATGATATTTAAATGGAGCTATTCCAAATGTCACTTTAACAAGACCTCCCAAAGAGCAGTTTTGTTAGGCTGATCAGTGATCAAGTGTCTCTGCTGAACGCGCCCAATGTTAGAGAGAAGAGCTACCTAACCATGATCCATTCCATTCAGTTTCTGATAATTAGTAAAAGACCTATTATGCTTTTATAGCAAAGTTCGCGAGACTATTGAGTCAAACTCAACCTACGCTTCAGGGGAAGCAAATCAATGAAACGCTTTCAATTCTATATATAGACAAAATACTAGAGTTAGGTAATAAGCTCTTATATAGGCACAATATTGTTCTTATATTAGATATTATACTCGATTTGCCTAGTAACTAATAAATAGATAAAGTAAGTGTTTAGCGAAGTTCACACAGGCAAATAATTAGCCCAAATTTTGATGTTAATTTTAACAAAATAAGCCTAAGGGACGATTTCTCATCATTATGTTTTTTAAATTCAGGTGCTTTTTGTTTCAATATATGTTGCCTACTTTTGGGTAGCTTAAAAAATCTTTCCTTGTGTCTACAACGACCCGAGTATGATTTTAAACGCGGCAACATAAATTATCTTAAAAAGCTGCTGTATGTGAAAAACATGAACATGAGAAAATTACCCTTAATAGGGAAATTTTTGAGAACTTTTCGAGCAGATTATTTGCGGATTGATCCATAGCTTTGGTTTAAGTTCTGCTAAGTTTAAGGTAATAGATATTAAGACAAGTTTTTTACACATTTGGACAAATTATTTGCCTGTGTGAACTTCGTTTTAGTTATTCAGGATTCATTAAATTCCCCTTTAATTAAGGTACCTGAATGTACCAATTCCACTTTAACACTTAGTATAATAACAATAGAAGAGCAATATAAGAGTTATTACCCAACTCTACAAAATACATAAATTTGTCCAGTAGATTTGTTTTATATAGTTCTTATACTAGGACTTATAATAAAATTCGCTTAGTTTAGATCCTCAAATTAGACCTAATAGAAGAACTATATAAGACTAAGACCGCATTTACACGATGTAGCAAACTTCATGAAGTTTCTCAAAAAGCTTTTGTTTGAGGGAAAGAGGTGTGGTGGGGTGTCTTGCCCCTCTACGCCTCTTTCCTACAAGCAAGAGCTTTTTCAAAAACATCATGAAGTTTGCTTCATCGTGTAAATCCCGTCTTAGTCGGAAAAACTTTATGACGTTTTCTAAAAAGCTCTTGTTTGTAGGAAAGGGGTGTGGTGGGGAAGCATACCCCTCTAAACCTCTTTCCCACAAGCAAGAGCTTTTTCAAAAACATCATGAAGTTTGCTTCATCGTGTAAATCCCGTCTAAGTAGACAAATTGACGCAGATTTTGAGTTAGACCGGATTTACACGATGAAGCACACTTCATGACGTTTCTTAAAAAGCTTTTGTTTGTGGGAAAGAGGTGAAGAGGGGCAAGCTACCCCAGCACACCTCTTTCCATTAAGCAAAAGCTTTTTATAAAACTTCATGAAGTTTGCTTCATCGTGTAAAACTCGTGTGGCTTCAAATTGTTCTTATACTACACAGAAAAAAATTGGGAAAAATTGAAATTGTTTGATGGTCCATTGGATATTTTTCATATCCATTTAAGCTGAATATGTCCATATCCATTTTTTTTATTCATCCATTTGAGATTAAATCATGTTAAATTGATCTTAGTTTTTCATCCAATGGAGCTGAAAAATATCCAAAGGATATGTAAATGATTTTTAATATCCCCAAAAAGGATATGTAGTACATATTATGTACATATTTAGTCCAAATGGATATTTTTTTTCTTTCTGTGTAGGTTTTATAGTAGAATTGTTACATTTAGGCACCAAATTTTCAGTGGAATTGAAGAAATCCTGACAAACTAACACTTAATTGAATAATTTTTTAAATACATATCGAGCATAAGAACTATATAAAAGTATATGATTATACAGCGGATTTTGCATATTTTCAGTTTGACTTTTATCCTAGTAGGCCAGGGTAAATGGGTTTTAAAAAACCTTTCTATGATTTTACCAGGCCATTTTGTGTTTTTTTTTTGCCTCTTCAACACATTGACCCTGGAATACTAGGATTAAATTCCCAAGTGAAAATAAGCAAAATCCGCTGTCAACTTATGACCCAACTCAACTGTGAATATGACCCTACTCTATAAACTCGTCTACATCTTCTTATGGTCTGGTTTGCAGACTGCATTCTTTTCTGCTTACAATAAAAATAATTGTATGCACTGTTGTAATCAATGTTAACTGCAATTGTTCGACCTGACCCGTATAATTCCACCATTTGTGCCGTTGGGTAACTTAAGTATGTGGATCAGAAGAGAGACTGTCAATCAAACAGAGCGAGTGAGAGAGAGAGAGAGAGGGAGATAAAGAGAGCTTCTTTTTTTTTAGATTTTTTTTGTTCTTGTAAAGTTTTCAGTTTTTGTTACGCTTAAATTTTATCAGTTTTCTCTTCTTTTTTTTTTTTTTGAGGGGGGGCTTGGAAAGGAAAGGGGTCTTCTCTGTGTATATTTGTGTGTGTGTGTCTGTGTGTGTGTGTATGTGCGTGTGTACACAACAACTTATTTCGATAAATACAATACAAATATCATCGCTCTATAGTTTTATTTCTTCAAAAAAAAGAATATTTGCCTCCACATGTCATCCATAATACACACATATGTATCTAATTTAGCCATCAGACATATTCATTGTCTCAATATTTTTGTATGTTTCTTTGTATCTGGTTTTGTTTTGTTTTTTTTTTTATGTTTTTTAATATGCGACAACGACAATAATACAAATATACATAACATATATGCCAGCCGTTTCTTTTTTGGGCTGTGTTATTCTTCATTTAAATTGGTTAAATGGTTTTATATTAATTAGTATTTTTTATAAGTCTATCACATCATCACAATTCGGTTGCATAAAAAAAATGGCCCCGACGGGGTAACCCGAGGTTCCGCCATCCTGGGCGATTTTCTTCACTTAGTAACATTGTGTATACACATATACATATAAAAAATAATAATTTACATTCTACAAGTCGTGTATAAATGTTTTACACTAGCAGTAGATTAGCAGCTTCTAAAAACGATTCATAAGAAGGAAAAACATATTTCTGAATCCTAAAAGAGAGAGAGAGAGAGATAGAAAAAAAATCAACAAAATACTAATTAAACAATGTCTTCTCCTCCTTCTGCTTTGCTTATTTATGGTAAGGCCTACTTTGTATATGTATGTAAGTAGAATATACATATATAAAAAAATAGAGTTTTTGTTTTTGTTTCAAAGAGATCCATACATTTTTTTCGTGCATCTTTTTGTTGTTACACAAAAAAAAAAAGTCATAAAAGAAAGTTGCGCCTAACAAATTTTTATTCTATTTTCCCTTGTGTCCGTTTCGGTTCCATCGTTCCATTGTTGGTTTGTACTTGTATGTGTATGTGTGAGTGTGTGTGTATCGTTCTTTAATTTAAGGGGCAACAACTTTAACTTATTTTGAGAGGGGGGCTGGGGTGTGGGGTCTGCGCAACAACTTTTTAGACCTGACCAACTATTTCTACACAATTCTCAAATAAAAAATATTTATAAAAAAAAAAAAACACAAAAATTAGCCAAAATAAAACATATTTAACCCTTAGGTGAGCGGATAAGAGCAATTCTTACAACTTAACATTCTGTTAATAGTAATGTAAGCAATTAACATATTTTTTGTTAAATGTAAAACCTACACAGTGGAAGCCTTTGGTAAATAAGCAGAAATGAGCTTAAAATCGAGCTTTGGTGGGCAAATAAACGTGCTTTACGAGTTTGAAATAAAATTATAACACTTTTTGAAAATTTTTGAAATTCTGTTCGTAGAAAAAGAAATATCAAGGGCAGAAGAAGAATTTCGAGAACATTTTTGTTCACAAAGTTTTTGTCTGCATATTTTTTTTTCTTTTCACTTTGCCTTCTCATAGCTACTGGAGGTCGAGCGCATTCGTGTTTTTACACAGACGCCGCTAGCCCAGGGCCGGCCAAATGGAGAGGACTGAAATATGAGCATGTGTTGGTGACTGCCACAGTAGAGAGCCAACTCACTTGCAAAATCAAGTTTTTCTGTGCTCACCGATTCACACAGACATGACTTTGGCTCGCGTCTGTGTGAAAACACGACTGCGCTCGGCCCCAAGTGGCTATGAGCTGGCCGGGCCTGCGCTAGCCAAAGTTTTGGCCGTGTGAATTGGTGAGCACAGAAAAACTTGATTTTACAAGAGAATTGACTCTCTACTGTGGCACTCACCAACACAAGCTCATATATCAGACCTCTCTATTTGGCCGTCCCTGATTTAACTTTAACTCATATATTGAGCATGACTCTCAGAGTGTTTTTTATTGTAGGAGAATTTTGATTACACAAAATACACTAATACAGGCGCAAGTGCTTATAAAAGTAGCACGAAAAAGCCTAGCATTTAGTTATAAGGCCTCTATCCAGAAAAAATAAAAATTTATTTTGGCACATTACTTCATATGAATAGTAACACTTTTGAAAAGCTCTGAAATCCGATTGTTTTTGAAAAGCTTTATTAATATGAAGCATAGTGCCGAAATAAATTTTTATGTCAACTGGAATGTGGCCTTTACCCATAATGAGCTCAGTTTTTGATCCTAAATGATACTTTCCTTGGTAGAAAATGGTGCCCAAACCGCGATTCTTTTTGAAGGGTCGCTTATAACCGGCTTTTTTGATCAGATTAGACTCATGTTGAGTCACTTTTGATATGAACGAGTCATGTTCGAGAGTTCCTAAAATCTCACATGAAATTAATATTTTTTTTTTATTATCAAGAGGACTTGATTGAAAATTTCATAAAATAAATACAGGGATTTACATATTAATTGTTTACATTTCTAGTAATAACAAAATATTTAATTAGTTATATTAATGATTTTTTGTAGTTTTATATTCAAATTTCGAATAATTAGCTTTAACTTGGTAAGAAAAAGTTGTCTATTGGGTACCTAAAAAAGGTTGTTTAGTTTTCTTTTAAAACCACTAAACGAATGTTCTCTTTTTGGTTTTCAGTTTGTACGGACATGTTTATGCAAGAGTAAACAGAGTTTGTATTCGATCGATTTCGATCAAATTAACCGGAATCGGAAATGTTAAATGTTTCCGTGTTCACTTTAAGTTTTCATTAATTGTCTTGATAACAAAATATTTTTTAACGGATTTTTTAAAGCTTTACCAATTCCGATCTATCGAACAGGCCTGTATATATTTAAAGATCCACCAATTTGTTCAGTTATTTTTGAGTCTCTAGCGCTTCTACTCTCTTTACTTGTTTCTGTTGTTTATTCGTGCAAAAGCAAGCGAAAAACACTAAATACTATAGACATCATTTAGAAACTCTTAAGCTCTATTTAAAACTTTAAAGTTGAAGTTAACTTTTAGGGAGTGGGGCAAAGGAAAACATTTTTTGAATGAAATTGACTTAACATATGGGTTTTATATAGTTCTTAAAAGGTCTTGAAGTAAAATTGTCTGAAAGACTGAATCAAGGAGTTATGAACGTAGAGCTACTACAATATATGATGCAAGACCTAACCAAGTAAAAAAAAACAAACTGAACAAGATCTCGAATAGAGTTAGGCTGCGTTCACACTTTTCGACGCGTGAGACATGATAATCTAGTAGGCCCTTATGTTGTCTTGTTTTCAATGTCAAATGACAAGCTATTCATAATGGAAACAAGAAAACACAAGGGCCTACTAGATTATCATATGTCTCATGCTTCGAACAGTGTGAACCCAGCCTTATACAAACTTTCCGGAAATTTTTGGAGATATGCATTTCGGTTAAAAACTGTTTGAATTTATATGTAAAGTAACTAGATCAGATGATGAAAGTTAGGCTGAGTTCATATTGTTCGACACATGAGACTTGATAATCGAGTTGGATTTCATTTTGTTTTAAATGTCAAATGACAAGCTATTCACAACCCAAAATTACAGCGATTTGAAACCGACTGTTCAAAGTCAAGTAGTTTCAATTCGTAAGGGGTTTCCTTCTATATGATCTAGTTACCAAACTTATTATGCTGGGTTTACATAGAGTCATAAAATGACAAATGACAGAAAATGACAAGGTATTGCCTTGAAAATAATGGGATTTTGACTCAAAATGACACAAAATGAGGCAATGGGGCCATTCAGCAGATATTATTGATTAGCGATTGTTGTTTTATGATTGCTGATTTTACATAGTATATTTTTAGGCGTCATATTAAATTAGAAATAAGAGTTTTCAACATAAAATTGTAGTATACTTGGTTTTTTAAAACTAATCAGTAATCGCGTGTCTCTGGTGAATGCGTCCAATGTAAACCCAAGCTTTCTGTCAAGTTTAGTTCGAAATGCAGTTTGGTTTATATGGTTATGGCTGCAAAATTGAAGGAATGATAATTGGTTTACACTCATCTCTGCTTAAATTACGAGATTCACTCAATCTAATAGTGTCGTTTCAACCCTAGAATTAAGTGGTATAGTTTCAATACTAAAATGGAGTTTATATAGACAGAGATAAGTGTTAAAAAATCGAATATATTTCTCGAATTTTGTTTCAATTACTTGGTTATTTGGATTTGGCTTTTAGTTTTTGAAAATTTCTTAAGATTTTCTATATAATAAATGAAATGATACTATTTTGCTTGCAAATATCACGTAATTTTCTTGAGTGTTGTTGTTTAGTTGTAATTTTTTAAACATATAAGGTGGTTTATTAAAAGTGGTTACTATTTACAAATTGAAATAATTGCTAACATTTCGTTCTTTATACCTATTTTGAAATCTATATTCACAATACATCAAAGAAATCATTTCGAAAGTATAATTCGGCTCACACATAAGGGTTAAAACAAAAATGTGATTTGCATAATTGGGCCTAAGCGGGGGAACTAGTTTTTTATCTAAGAGTTGGTTCTCAAAAGAGACATATTTGAACTGTTTTGAAACTTAAACTTGGTCACACACAAACAAAAAAAAATTAATTTATAAAAAAAATATATAGGAAACATTTCATTTTGCATTATGTTCACTGTATTATTATTATTATTTTTCGTGTGGCATTTGTTGTTGATTCTAAATTTCGTGTTGAAAAATTGTACTTTTTTTTATGGATGAATGTGGCGTTTGTTCTTTTTTTTTTTTGCAGTGTTTATTCTTTCTCGTTTTACTCAATCGATTTGGAATAGTTGAGAATTGTTTGTTTCGAATTTTTTGCATATTTTTTCAGTATTTGCATAGAACTTTTGAAAAAAACATTATTTTTATAATTTGATAATATAAAATTAATCAAATGGTAAACAAAAAACGCAAAAACTAGTCGGTTTCGTGTACATAAGACACATATATATATATATATATAATCCATAATATTTATATATATATATATATGCATATTTATATATATATTTAAAAGGGAACTCAACCTGATTAACGTTTAATATGTGTGTGTTTTCAATTATTTTTTACATACTTCCTACCAAAGCAGCGCTGCCTTTTCATCATCATCATCTTCAATTATTTTGCTTTACATTTCTTTGAAAGTTTACAAATTTTTTGAAATCATTCCTTAAGCTTCTGTAGAATTTTTCACATTTTTCAGTTTGTTGTTGCTGTTGTTGTGTATTGCAAGTTTCGCTTTTTTTTTGTCTTATTTGTTTGTTTGTTTGTTGTTCGTAGTGTATTATTATTATTATTATAAGCAAACCGTTCATTTCATACCAACCAAGTTAGTGAAAAGGTTTTTTGTTTGTTTTTCAGTTTTCAGTTTGTGTTTTTCGACACAAATATTTTTCTGATTATTGTTTCAGATATCTAAACACACATATACATATATGTCTGCATATACATATACATGAGACGGAAATCACTTAAAAATTAAAGTCTGTGTGTGGGTGTGTATGTGTGTGTGTGTGTGTGTGTGTGTTGGTGTGTGAGTTAACAAAAAACTTAAGCTTACAGATTTTCAAAATAAAACCTTACTTAACTCTTTAAACATTCGAAGAACATGCGCAACTGTCTGTGTGGAAAAGCTTAAAAACTATTTTTTTGCTATCTTTGAGTTGTTCTTGTTCTTGTTGTTACCTCAGAGGTGCGAGGAGGAAAAAGGTGTTGTTGTTGTTGTAGTTGTTGGCAGGTAACTGGCTGTTGTTAATGCTGCTACAGCCGCTGTTGTTGTTGCTGCTGCTGTTGCTGTTGAAAGAAGAGAGAGTTCCATAAGTTATACAAATATTGACTTAAGCTAAAAACACACATTTTTAAATTTTATAATAATTCTTGCTCTAAATTTGTATAGCAACAGTCAAGAGTCTATTTAAGGGGTGCCCACTGAAAGCATTTGAAAGGGCAGACACTATACGTTTAAAAAAGTATTTGGGCTACGTAGAATCGCAAGGGAGTTTAAAGCAACAGTATTGCCCGTAATATATCTCTAATAATAGTTTCTCAATCTGGAGAGTGTCCAAGGATTATGCCTTTTAACGCCACAACGATCTAAAAAATGTTTTTTTGCTAAGACAAGTTTTTTTATGGTAGCGTGATCAAATTTTAACTCTCAATATTTTAAATTTATAAATTCTATTTATTCTCGTTATAAAGGTTCTATGACGACTGATGGTGCCGGAGTTAAACCGTACTTTTAAGTTTCATCTTAACGTCAAGTACGTTGTTCGCAGAACTGGGAAACTTTTTTTATGATGCTCGAAATAAAAAAACGAGAAGGCAAAGCTAACTTCGACCGTGTCGAAGTTTTAATACACTTGAAAAACTTTACTCCAACTGATTTAACCGGTAAAATATGTATAGGATATAGATATCAGATATTTAAAATTTTTAAATCATTGATAATAAAAATTTGATACCATAAAAAAAAACTTTTCTTAGTAAAACACATTTTCCGACAGATCGGTCCGATGGCAGCTATATGCTATAGTCATCCGATTTTTAAAATTTTTTTAAAATTATGTGAAAGCATATAAAACTAATATATACCAAGATTGGGGACGCTACGATAAAAAACAAAAAAGTTTTTCTCACTAGAAGTAGTTTTTTGACCGACAGTTTATATGGCAGCTATATGCTAAAGTCATCCGATTTTGATAAATTTTTTCAGAATTGTGTGGAAACATATGAAACAAATATATACTACGATTGGAGACGCTACGATGGAAATCAAAAAAGTTTTTCTCACAAAGACTTATTTTTCGACCGATCGTTCCTATGGCAGCTATATGCTATAGTGGTCCGATTTTGATACATTTTTCCAGAATTATGTGGAAGCATATAAAACTAACATATACCAAGATTAGTGAAGCTACGATGGAAAACAAAAAAGTTTTTCTAACTAGAACTAGTTCTTAGACCGATTGTTCCTATGGCAGCCATATGATATAGTCATCCGATCCGGCCGGTTCCGACATATTAGTTGCGTGCAGTAAAAAGAAGACTCTGTGCAAAATTTCAGCTCGATAGCTTTAAAACTGAGAGACTAGTTCGCGTAGAAACAGACAGACGGACGGACAAGCGGAAATAAACTCAGCTCGTCGTCCTGATCAAGAATATATATAGTTTATGGGGTCGGAAATGAATATTTCTATGCGTTACAAACTTCTGGGCAAAATTAATATACACTTTTCAAGTGTATAAAAAAAAAACCGCAATAAAAATTCATTAATAACTGCATACCAGTTTTCCGGAAATTTAACCCACTACTCCCCCATGGGTTAAAAATCAGTTAACTGGTCGAAAGTATACTTTCCAAACGATTAACTCCAAATTCATTTTCAAAACTACACATATACGAATATGACTTTTACATTTTGGAAAATCCTATCGGAAAATGGCCGGAAAAGTGTTGTTGTTCAAAACTCACATGTTTATCATTCGATTAGCTCCAAACTTATTGGCAAAGCTCTATATTGCAAAAAATATTATCTACGCGTTTTTCTCAGTGTGAAAAAATCCGGAAAATTATATATGGAAAAAACTATTTTTCATCCGATTGACTTCAAACTCGGTTTGTTAACACATTATGGAAAATAATCGGAATGATATTCGTTTTGCTAGCTTTAAATAAATGGAAGCGTTTTTTTTTAACACGGGAAAATTTATTGCAAATATGAGTGCGGGTTCATCGCAAACCGTTATATTTGAGCTGATCTGTATTAAATTTGGTTTGAAAGCTCTATGGGCCAATTAAATAGGAAAGTAGTTTTAGGCTTTGAGCAAATGTACCCTCAAAGTCGGGTGATGTTGTGTTATTTGTGAACCGAACTGAAAATGGAAAATTCACTCTAAAATGAATGAAATTCGTTTTGTTAGCTCTACGGGCCAAATAAAACAAGTAAGAAAGTCGGTCAAGCCCGACTGTAATATACTCTGTACCTGTTTGTACGAATCTAATAACTTTAAAGTGTGAGTTTTTTTCAAAATCTGGGGGTGGCTCGAATTTTGTAAGTTCTACCAATCGCTGCGGTGTTGTTGTTGTCATTGGATTTCATTTTCTTTTACGTATAGCTCTAATATCGTTCCACTGATCGAAAAAAGATGTATGGTGGGTCGATTCAAAATAAGTAGTAGAATATATGTCTAGAATGTTCGAACTATCTATCTTGAAAATTGTGGGAGTTATTTCGTTTTTTTTTTTTAATTTGCGGGGGAGGCAGGGGGCGGTACAGAGTATAAAAATTGTAATATCGTAAAATCCAGCCAAGTTCGAAAAACGGGAGGTTCAATGTCAAAGCTGATTTTTTCACCTCGAGGAGGGATTTTGGATTAATAAGTTAGAAATAATTTTCCAGTTCGGCTATACTGATTGGGCGAAGCGAAGCGCGCCGGGTCCTATGCTAGTTCTATATAATTCTATAATATAATAATAATGCAAAACAAAAAAAAATGCAAATTTCCCCCTTAAGAATATTATAGTTTTGTGTTTGGGCCGGGACGGGCCTTACAACGAGTCAAGGCGTAAAGAATGTTTGTTTATTTAAAAAATGCTGAATTAAGTAGCCGTTTTATAGATCCTATACAAATTTAGTTGGCTTTCCATAAATTTAAATGTGTCTTTTTTTTTTGATTTAGATCATGTTAAAATAGTTCCCATTGAAATCCAACACTGGCTCAAAGTATACGAATTAATTTGAAAAAAAAAAAAACAAATTTTGTCCTGATATATAAGTTTTTTGATTATTTTAGAAAGCAAGAATACAGTAGATATCGATATCTTCTTGAGAACGACGTGTATCTATTGGATTTTCAGGCACCATGGAAATTGAGTTCAATATTTTAATAGGATCTTTATTTTTCTCACTTACCCCGTCATGTTGTTGTCGTTATCCATAGTGGTTGCCTTTTTGCTTTTGCCCAAAGAACAGTAACAGAAGAGAAATCAAGGAGTTGAGTAAAGTGGGTGGTTTTTTGGGGTGGGGGTGGGGCTAAGGTGTTAGATTTCGTAAACAGAGAGGACAATTTCTATGTGAGTGAAAAAACAAAATGGGGAAAAAAGGAATTCAAATTGAGTTTAAAAAAGAAAAACGTGTGTGTAACTTGTGCTCCTCTGCAAATCTTCATTATGGTTGTGTGTGGCCATTTTGTGTTCGTGTTGTTGTTGTTGTTGTTATTGAAGTTGCTGTCGTGTTCGTGCCTCTTTAGTGTTGGCCCGTCTGCTCGATGGCAGCGCCCGGTCCAGGTCCGGCCACGGCCGGTGCAAACTGATGATGCTGTGCCGCATAGTAAGTGGCCGGCATGCTGAATTGACTGGCAAACGGATTGGTGCCCGGTGCAGCGGTGGTTGTCAGCACCCCGGCTGCGTCGTACATGTAGGCCGCTCCGGGCGGGGCTGGAGCCACAGCTGCCCGTCCAGCTGCAGCGGCGGCAGCAGCAGCAGCCACAGCGGCAATTGGCGGTGAATTGGCTGGCGTATAATGAACCAGGGGCGAGGTCACCGCGGTCTGTTGTGGAGCATACTTATCGTCCTTGGGCTGTTTCTGCTGTTGCAGCTGCTGCTGACCCGGTTGCTGCTGTTGACCTGGTTGCTGTTGCTGCTGGGGCTGCTGCTGTTGTTGTTGTTGCTGCTGCTGCTGGTAATGGGGCTGGTATTCGCGCTTGGGATACTGCTGGAAACGTGGCGGCATGCCACCAGCTGTGGCACTGGGCGGCACAAACTGACCACGACCACGATATGGCTGCGGCATGAAAGGACCACCCTGTTGGCCCAAATGCGGCTGAGGGCCGCCGCTGCCCGCTCCTCCGATACCGGCGCCGCCGGCACCGCCACCACCCTGATGACCCATAATGGCACGCGGTCCGCCATTGTTAAACGGAGCCCTTGGACGATATGTGTTGCCATTGCGCAGGCCACCACCATCCTGGCCCTGTTGACTCATGCGATTCCAATTGCCACCAGCGCTTGCTCCATTTTGCTGATACTGATTGCCGCCAGCGGCATATTGCTGATAGCCACCGCTGCCTCCGATTCCGCGATTGTTGTTGTAGCTATTACCGGCCTGATAGTTCAAGGGGTTGCTGCGCTGCTGGTAGACTCCATTGTGGCTACCAATGCCAGTACTGCCGCCACTGCCTCCACTGCTATTCCAGCGCTTGTTGCCACGATAAGTGCCCGAATTGGGCATGGAACGTGCCAGATCCAGCAAAGCCTGCGACGGTGTCTGACCCGCCTCCTCGAGCACAGAGATCAGCTCGCGTGCCTGCTTAGCATTATCTGGTGTGAAGAATGTGTAGGCTGTGCCCAGTTGCTGGCAGCGTCCAGTGCGTCCAATGCGATGCACATAATTCTCCGACGAATTGGGATAATCATAGTTAATTACGAACTGCAAATCCTCAACATCCAGACCGCGAGAGGCCACATCGGTGGCAATCAGAATGTTGGACTTGCCATTGCGGAAATCCTTTAGCACCGAATCACGTTCGTTCTGTGTCTTGTCGCCATGAATCGATGTGGCCACATAGCCCTCAGTGCGAATGATCTGCAGAATGTCCTCCACCTGAAAGAGAAAATAAGTTTAATTATTCCAATTATTGACTCTTTTACGCGAAATTATCGTATGTTAAATCCATCTTCAAAAGTGTGGGAGATACACTCCCCACCAATAGAATAGGACAACCCTTATGTCAGTTTCATATTGACCACTGCTGCTTCTAAACAAAGCATGCTAGAGACTTGTTGCAATATATCCAGAAGAAAGACTTAGCGATAACGTTTTAAGTATTAACAAAAAATTATTTACCTAAAAAGCGAACAAATTCGGGGTCCTAATTTTGCGCCACTTGAATAGGACATATAACGAAAAAGCCATTTAAGGGAATTCTGAACAGAAATTATGCTGAAGTCCAAGGTTATTGAAGTATTTTAGATTTTAAAAAAAGTTTTGAAAGTGTGTTGAGCCACCTTTCTGCTTCAAAACTTCACACCTCCGGCTTGTAAGGGATTCATTCAAATTGCCCAAATAATTTTAAGAAATCGAGTTTTAAGCTGATATAATGACTAGGTTTAGCTCAGATTAACTGAATATTGTTGTCCTGATCCATATACTTGTCGTGCCCAGACATTTTCGATGATGTTCAAATGCGGTGAGTAAATCGGCCAACTTAATAGCTTCACATCAGGTTTGTGAATCCTCGGCAGAGGTATAAAACGGTTATGAAAGTATGGAAACGCCTTTTCAATATTCCAACGAATTCATCACACCATCACAACTCCAATTTTGATATGTGGTCGGCCCAAATAATGAGTTTCTGCTCGGAGATCATGGAATTAATAGCCATAAGGATCACCGAAATTAAATTTTTATTTGTTAGAATTTATTAAGAGGTGGCTTCTTCATGATTTTGTATCTTTTCATAACGTTTTTCTTAATATAAGACGCCTTCCTCCATTAGTAAGCGCACTGTGTGTACGGTCTTTCATGTTGTTTTTTTCATGTTCAGACTCATTTATTCTAAACATGGTTATAACATGTCGCCTTCTTTTGATTTTGATCAAAGATCGGTCAGCGTAATTGTAGACTTTATTTTGTTCTTTTCCGCCTCGTTTAAGGCTTTCCTCGACCCCTTTTTCCTTTTTTTTTTTAACTTAAATAATCTAAACTAAAACGAGAAGGCAAAGCTAACTTCGACTGTGCCGAAGTTTTAATACACTTGAAAAACTTTTCTCCAACTGATTTAACCGGTAAAATATATATAGGATATAGGTATCAGATATTTAAAATATTTAAAACATTGATAATAAAAATTTGATACCATAAAAAAAACTTTTCTTAGTAAATCCCATTTTCCGACCGATCGGTCCTATGGCAGCTATATGCTATAGTCATCCGATTTTGATAGATTTTTTCAAAATTATGTGAAAACATATAAAACTAATGTATACCAAGATTCGTGATGCTACAATGGAAAACAAAAAAGTTTTTCTCACTAGAACTAGTTTTTTGTACGACCGTTTATATGGCAGCTATATGCTATAGTCATTCGATTTTGATAAATTTTTCCAGAATTACGTGGAAGCATATAAAACTAATACAAACCATGATTGGTGAAGCTACAATGGAAAACTAAAAAGTTTTTCTCACTAGAACTAGTTTTTTGACCGACTCTTTATATGGCAGCTATATGATATAGTCATCCGATTTTGATAAATTTTTCCAGAATTATGTGAAAGCATATAAAACTAACATATACCAAGATTAGTTACGCTACGATGGAAAACAAAAAAGTTTTTTTTCACTAGAACTAGTTCTTAGACCGATCGGTTCTATGGCAGCTATATGATATAGTCATCCGATCCGGCCGGTTCCGACATATTAGTTGCGTGCAGTAAAAAGAAGACTCTGTGCAAAATTTCAGCTCGATAGCTTTAAAACTGAGAGACGAGTTCGCGTAGAAACAGACAGACGGACAGACGAACTCAGCTCGTCGTCCTGATCAAGAATATATATAGTTTATGGGGTCGGAAATGAATATTTCTATGCGTTACAAACTTCTGGGCAAAATTAATATACACTTTTCAAGTGTATAAATATCGATCAAAGAAAAATATGAGTCCACGTGCCAAGGATAACGATCAATGTTCTATTCAACTAGCTTAAAATTAGGACCCCAAATTTGTTCGCTTTTTGGTAAATAATTTTTGTTTAATTCTTAAAACTTTGTCGCTAAGTCTTTCTTCTGGATATATTGCAACAATTATTGCAATATGTCCTATTCAATTGGTGGGGAGTGTATATATTTAAGTTCATG
This sequence comes from Lordiphosa mommai, assembly GCA_018904225.1. Lineage (NCBI taxonomy): Eukaryota > Metazoa > Arthropoda > Insecta > Diptera > Drosophilidae > Lordiphosa > Lordiphosa mommai. The sequence continues at coordinate 191,152 of JAEIFT010000131.1, read as the reverse complement.
TATGTATGTTTGTTCCTTAAAGACGTCTAAACCACTAAACCGATCTTCATAAAATTTCCGCAGTATGTTTATGTCGATCAGAAAAGAGTCGTAGGCTATGTTTAAAAGTTATATCTCAGAAATTTTTGAAGCTATAAACTTGATATTTTGTGTGTAGGTTAATTATATGAAGATAGATGTTTCCATGGTACCAGCTAAACCGGTTCCAAAGTGATTAAGAGCTATAGCTCAGAAATTATATTTAATCAACTTGAAATTTGATGTGTATGAAAAATATATAGAGATAGACATTTGACTATTTCAAGACCAAATCCGATCTCGCTAAGCCGTTTCAATAAAGTCATATCTTAGAAATTATTCAACCCATGAACTTAGAATTTTGTGTGTACGTTAACTATATGGAGATACACATTTCACTGGTTCAAGACCGGAGATGGAGCCTTATCTCAAAAACGATTGAATTGCTGAGTAGGTTAATAAAATGGAATGAGACATTTCAACGATTCATAAATGGTTCCGAACCCAATTAAACCGCTTTAATAGTGGTTGTGAACCTAAGTATTGGAGTTGTAAAAGCTCGCTTTCGAAGCATTCAAAATTATTATACATTTTATACCATATCTCGTGTTAGAAACTTTTGATGGAGTCAAGCAAGGTATTATTCAAAAGGGTTTGCAATTTCTAATAATCTAGTTAAGATTATTTTCAAATCGCTTCAGTAGTTGAATGCTACAATTAAAAATATTTCGGAAAAACCGCTATTTTTGCTTGTAGGAAAGAGGTGTAGAGGGGAAAGCTACCCCACCCACACCTCTTTCCCACAAACAAAAGCTTTGTGAGAAACTTCATGAAGTTTGCTTCATCGTGTAAATCCGGTCTTACTCTGGTAACATTTCCGACATTTTCTGCGCGCATTGGCAACTCGCTCGAAAGCTCTTGGATGGAGTTTTCACAAAAGCTATGTATTTTGCACAAATCAAGATATGAAAGCGAATTGTCTTAAATCCTGCATTTAACATAAAGTCGACTTCTGCTGAAGTAGACTTTATCGGCAAGATATGAAAACTGCCCTTAGCAGGTTTGTTTGCGCTTATCGCTCGCAATGCTCGCTTGCACATTAACTCAAAACGAGCAAGCCTTTTGCAAGCACGAGTAATAATAGTTCAAGCTCATTTAACAATTTTGGCCAAGCGGATGAAGAAGTTACACTTAATTAAGGTGTAGGATTTGGAATGCAAAATAAGTACTTTGGTTAAGTCGACGCAAGGTGAGCGACCATATTGCTTGGCAAAGGTTGTATGTAAAGAAATTCCACCTACCTTGATTTTGGTCTCCACAAAGATGATGATTTTGTTGCCATTGTTGGCCGAATTGTTTGTTGTCGGTGCAATCTCCTTGAGCAGGTGCACCATGCGCTGCGGCTTCTCCATCTCACTGCAAATCTCTACAATTTGACGAATATTGTGATTCGCTGAGAGATTCATCGAACCAATGTTGATCTGAATGTAATCGTTAAGGAAGTCACCGGCCAAAGCCTGCACCTCCTTCGGCCAGGTGGCCGACCACATGACCACCTGGCGATCGGGCCGTATCTGTTCGATAATTTTCCGGATTTGCGGCTCGAAGCCCATGTCGAGCATGCGATCGGCCTCATCAAGCACCAGATAGGTGCATCGCTGCAGATTCGTGTTGCGATTTTCCAAGAAATCGATCAGACGTCCCGGCGTGGCAATGATCACCTCTACACCGCGTTCCAGGTCACGGGCCTGTGGCACTTTCGAGGATCCACCAAAGATGCAAGTGTGACGTATTTCGGGCTTGCACAGATGCCCATAGTCGCGCACCACCGACTGGATCTGCTGAGCCAGCTCACGGGTGGGGGCCAACACCAAAGCAATGGGTCCCTCGCCGCGTTGAATGGGCGGTTGGTTGCCAATGTGCACAATGGCCGGCAGCATGTAGGCTAAGGTTTTGCCGGATCCAGTCTGGGCAATGCCCACCAAATCTCGGCCACTTAAGGCAATGGGCCAGCCTTGAGCCTGAATGGCTGTGGGCTTGGTGAAGCCCTGGCGCTTCATCTCGTCAATGATGTGGGGTGGCAGCGAGCACTCCTCGAAATTGGCCACCGGATGTGGCAAATCGTTGCCAGAAACCGTGATCTCGAGGTCGTGACGCATCTCAGCCACGGCTTGCTCCGTCTTGTTCAGTGTATTCGAATGGATAATGTAGAAGTCCTTGTGGAAGGGCTGCAGATTCTCCCATTGGGGTTTGACCAGATTTCGACCCGGATTCTTGGCCTTCTCGCGTTGAATTTCGGCTCGCTCCTCTTTGGACAGCATGCCCAAGGCGGCGGCATTGTAGCTTCCACCGCCGCCCTGGCCCGGGCCCTGGTAGCCAACGGGGCCGCCATTGCCGCCGTTGTGCGGCTTCTGATAGCGTTGAGCATAGTTCGGGTTTTTGCCTCGGGGCCCGCCCTGGAAACCACCGCCAGCAGCCGCACCGCCTCCAGTGCTAAAGGTAGCGCCATTCTGTACGGCATTACCACCACGATACGGATTACCAGTCCCGCCGGCAGCGCTCATACTGAGGCCATTCTGAATGCCATAAGCCATCACACCATAGGGCTGGCCAAAGTGCATGCCCCCAGCAGCTGCGCCCCCGTTTAAGGCAGCTCCATTGCCGGCACCGGCGTAATTGTTGCGCGGATAAAAGGGTCGCTCATGACGGGGCCCGCCGCCAGCACCGGTAGCTCCAGCGCCGTTTCCATAATAACCGCCGCCGCCTGTGTGCTGCTGAATGCCTCCAGCATTGGGTGCATATGCTCCTGCATACATCTCGATGACTCTTTCTGCAAGGGAAATGACAATTAGACAAAGGCTCTCTTTAATTTACAGAGCTGCTCTGATATCGAAAACTTATGTCCAAACACAATTTTGGAAATTTAAACCGCATCCCAAGCTTGTGACAAACTCCCACCCACCCACTACTACACACTCCCCCACCACCAGAAAAACAAAAATCAATACAGCATCGCAAACGGCAAACTGCATGATGAGAGAGAGAGCAGCCAGCCGCTTCGAGCAAGTAAGCGAGAGAGAGAGAGAGCGCACGCACTAGCAAGAACACGGCACTGGCACATACAAAAAAATGCATTTCGTTCTTTTTTTTCCCCAGCCATTCATTTTCTTACCTGTATTTTGCTTACAATGAGAGTATCTTCTGGTGTTCTATGTGAGTGTATTGTTTTATATTCCTATGCTTAGTTAGTATATTTAACTCTGATTTCGGGTTTCTTCGATTTTTCCTTTCCTCGTCGTCGTCGTCGTCACGCTCACGCCTCACTGTCACTGTGTATGTGTGTGTGTGTAGTTTTTTTTTGTTGCTTTTGAATTAATTAATGGCGTTTACCACTGGGTAGACTAACGTAAAAGCTAACTAAAAGTGTAGTTCGTTTAAACACTAAAGTGCTGGGTAAACTAGCGCTATAACTTTTTCTTTTACGTTTTTTTTACAACAAAAAAGTGATGGTGATCAGTGTGACCGTAAGCGCCAAACGGAAAAACACCAGTTCCACTAGGTTACCAATTGGCTGGGGATGTGCAAACTTTTGGCGATAAGCGGCAGTTCGACTAATTGGTTATCGATATATCGTTAATTCGATTTCTACATTTGGCTGCGTCAAAGCCAAAAAGACGTTAAAAAAAATTAATATATTCGTAAAAGGTTTATTTTTTGTTTTTTCAAAAGTATTCATGCCTCTGATAAATGTTCATAAAGATAAAAAAAATCATAATTTTTTGCCTTCAAAGTAAAGTATGTATATATATACAAATTAATGAAAATATTTATTTTTTAGTAGCCTTAACACTTATTTTCGTAGACCTTTGACTGGTCAATCTGAGTGAATACACAATGTGGATTATAAAAGATGCTGCCGTAACTGACATTAAATAATTTCGTTCAAAAACTAATAATTGAAGAAAATTAAGTTTGCATACTTTGAGGGGAAAAAACATGACTTTTTATAAGCATAAACGTAATATCAGATTGTTCAAATTGGAAAACTAGTTTGAGTGCTACAGGTGCTCAACAATTTTGTAATAGTTAAACAAAATTACCAAATTGAACGGTTTTTCTTTCGTAATTTTTTTAGTTATAAATTTTTTTTTCAAAAAAAAAGGTGTTTATATCAAGTTTACACGGGTTCACAAACTGGAACGTAGCCCGTTTTACACCCCGGAAAATATTTAACTTCAATTCTATGGGTTAAGCCCTCATACATCGTTTTCCTATCAGATGAAAAATAGCAAAGTTGCCACCCCCACAATTTGGAAAACTCCTTAAAACTCCCACAATTTTAGAGACAGATTGTTCGAACCATCTAGACATATATTCTACTCATCACTACTTATCGAGCCACCATACATCGTTTTCCGATCAGATGAACGATAGTAGAGTTATAATCAAATCAAATAATTACGCTGGGCAGCACTGTCCCTAATCGTGATGGGCAGCACTTGCACACACTCTAAAGTTATTAGTTATATACAAACAGGTACAGAGTATATTACAGTCGGGCTTGCCCGACTTTCACACTTGTTTGTTGGTGGAAACTTCACCCACAAGGAAAATGCCCGGAAAATTCAAATGGAAAAAAAAACAATTTTTCATCCGATTAAAACTCGGTTTGTGAGGATAGAATGAGATTTTCCGATGTTGAAAAATTCGCCCAAAAAAACTCGGAAAATGCTCGGAAAATTCAATATGCAAAAAACAACTTTTCATCCAAATTTCTTCAAACTCGGTTTGTAAGGATAATATGCCAAATAATTAGTCATATGGGCATTTCCATGATGTCGAACGCGGACGTTCGTACGACATAAAGTAAAAAAAGGCAAAATAAAAGGCATTTTCAATTCGTTTTTTACTTTATTATGAAGGTATTGAGTAACAATAAATAGTGCTAAAGCGAATGACAGGTGAAATACTGATTCCAAAATAATGGCAAAATATGAAGCGATTTGAACGGGACAAAAACAGAAGTTGCTTTCAGGGCCACGTAGCATTTCCAGAAACCTGCTTTTCTAAAAAAATGGTACTTCAAAGGTTAGTTTTCAAAAAATCTTCAGTACTTTTTTTTTTTAAATAAATAATAATCTGATGTGTAACGGGACATTGCGAACGGGACATTTTTTCCAATATGATTCAAGTGTGTATGATTATGTATATATTTTTGCATTTTATCTATAATCAATAACTAGCACTAATCCCGACGTTGCTCGGGTCTCTACAATTGTATTGAAATGGTTTTTGCACAAAACACAAAAAATATTAGTATGAATTAATTTTTAACCACTAAACTTTACACTTACAGACGCGAACGGGACCAACTTTGAACGACATTAAAAAATAACAAAAAAAAAAATTTTATCAATTGGGATTTTTTTATTAAATTGCTTATAAAAAAATCTGTTTGTGCTAATCTTTCCATGCATTCACTTCTTCAATTTGTGACACACTGATAACTAATGTTCTTTTTCGGTATCGAACGGGACATTGAAAAATGGACTAAAGGAAACCAAAAATTTGCAGTTAATCGCGATTGCATTGTACCCTATGCTTTTTTTTTTTAGATAAATTATAATGTAAGAGACATTTTGTAGAACAGTCTTTATCATGTATGATCTTTCTTAAAGAAGATAATAACAAATAAAGCATGCAATTTAAAATGGCAAAAAAAAAAAAGAAAATGCACTTTTGCAACTTTGCTGTCGATATACTCATTGAGGTTAATGACCATATGTTCACTTTAATTAAATTAGTTAAATTTGAATGATTCTTTACCATAATATGAATAAACAGAGAGATTTCAAGAATTTTTAGATTTTTAGCCTCGGTGGACATTTTGGCGGAAATGCCCATATGATTTTTAGACTGTGGAAAATTCACCCACAAGGAAAATGCCTGGAAAATTCTTGATTGAAAAATCTACACTTTCATCCGTTTTACTTCAAACTCTGTTTGTAATTACAGAGTGCAAAATAATTAGACATGCGATTTTCCCCATGTTGGAAAATTGGCACGAAAGGTCGGGAAATGCCCGGAAAATTCTATATGAAATGAACTATTTTCATCCGATTGATTTCAAACTCGGTTTTTGAACACATTATAGAATATAATTAGACATGTGATTTCTTGGTGGTGGAATTTCCGCGCACAGACAAAAATAATGGTGAGCGTATTTGGGTTCAGTGACCATTGCTATTTGTGAGCCGATCTGAATGAAATTCGTTTTGTAAGCTCTAGAGGTCAGAATAAATGGAAACACGTGTTTTTTATTTCGGGAAATTCACTGCAAAGGTCGGAATATGGAATATGTACATATTATAGAAAATAATTAGACATGTGCCAAACGGTTTTTTTCTAGAAGATCTAATTAAAATATATTTTTTTGTAGGAATGAATGTACTAGTTCTTTTTTTTAAGTTATCGTTATCATTTATAATAATAATTTTGATTTATTTATATTTCGTAGTTGCAGTTTTTAATAGTTATTTCTAAGTGACTTGAGCTACTTTTTTTTTTTTTTGGTAATCGAAAGTGGGCAGTACTGATGTCAGACTGTTAACGAATCTCGAAAATTTGGAATGCTTCAAAATCTACCGTCTGTGTGGGACTTGTTCCCTGGTATTTACATGTACATCATACATTTATTATTTCTAATCACAACAATATCAACATTTGATTAGCTGGAGGCCAGCCGCACCAGCAATTTCCTGCGATTCGCATCCATGTTGTTCAGAAATCGTTGCACTCGCTCGCTATAGAAGTCGCTAGATTTGGCCAGATGAGCACTTTGGACACGCTCCGACCTACGGAAATCAGCCAAGTAACCTCGATCTCGCTGATAGGCCACAATGCTGGCCAAAAAGTTCCAAACGGTTATCTGTGGCCACAGGACTTTGGTAAAGTACAAGGCCGAGGTGCTGAGCTAGAGGAGGAGGAGCAGACGAGACAAGTAAGTAGGAGTAAGCATTTACGGGTTGCTAATAAATCCCTTTTACCTGCCACATCATGAAATCGCTTAGACGCGTCTCACCCGAAGTGCGAAACACCAAATCCGGTGGCGGTGAGTGTCTGGTATACATACACTCCTCCAGCAGGCGTTCACTGATCTCACTTGGATCGATGTCGCCCTGCTTAAGCACCGTCTCCACAGCCTGGGTTATCTCATCGCGGGATGTATACGAAAAGGCCACGTTGAGGAAGAGCTTATCGTTGCGCTCGGTCTTGAGCATGGCTGTGGCAATTAGTTTCTGCAAATCAACTGGCAACAACTCGATATTTCCTATCACCCGTATGCGTATGCCATGCTCATCCAATCGTTCCGATTCGTCCAGCAGTTTGGCAAATTTCTCGCGGGCCAAATTAAATAGACCCTCAACCTCCTCGCTGGAACGTTTAAAGTTCTCAATGCTAAAGGCAAAGGTGGTCACCTCGCGTATGCCAATATCCAGGCACCAGCGCAAACAGTCCGCCAGTTTGGCAAAGCCCCGAGAATGACCCTCGATCTTATCAAGCTGCTGCGAGCGGGCGAAACGTCGATTGCCATCCATGACGAAGGCGACGTGGTACGGTATGTGGCCGCAGGCACGCAGCGAGCGCAGAGTCAGACGCTCCAGCCAGGAGTACTCATAGTCGGAGACCCAGGACATGATGCAATTTGATTTTACACTGCTGCTTGGCCAGCTCGTGATCAGTGTGACCAGGCAAAAATACCAAAACTCACTGGCGAGTCGATAGTTTTGTTATCGATAGTCCAAGTGCTGCTTGGCAACCCTGTGCCAGTGACAGCGTTGACAGCCTCCTTTTTTTAATATCCGGTTCAAGCAAGTGGTTCGTTTCTTAATTTGCTACGACTTTTATTTGCCTAAATAAACATATTTTCATATAAAAAACTTACATGAACGCTGCCCTGGGCAAGCCTCAACCGAAAACAATTGAAAACTGAACAGTTTAAAGCATTTTTTTTTGTATTTTTGTTTTTGTGGTCATTTGTTTTGTTTTGTGATTTGTGATACCATGCTCGACTCTTCTGCCCCCTCGCCCACAGTTGTTGCTGATCAAATCAAATGGCTCCCAGAAAGGCTAAAGTTCAAAAGGAGGAGGTGCAGGTGCAGCTGGGACCCCAGGTGCGCGATGGTGAGGTGGTCTTCGGCGTGGCCCACATCTATGCCAGTTTCAATGACACTTTTGTGCATGTCACCGACTTGTCCGGACGTGAAACCATTGCCCGTGTCACCGGCGGCATGAAGGTCAAGGCTGATCGTGATGAGGCTTCACCCTATGCTGCTATGTTGGCTGCTCAGGTGAGTACTGGACATACACGGCTACAAAGTGAACCAATTTTAACATGTTTTAACCCCTTCAGGATGTGGCTGAGAAATGCAAGACCCTGGGCATTACCGCTCTGCACATTAAGCTGCGTGCCACTGGCGGCAACAAGACCAAGACACCGGGACCTGGTGCCCAGTCTGCTCTGCGTGCTTTGGCTCGTTCTTCGATGAAAATTGGACGCATTGAGGATGTTACACCCATCCCATCCGATTCCACTCGCAGGAAGGGCGGTCGTCGTGGTCGCCGTCTGTAAGCGACAGCAGAGAAATTGCATAATGTTGTTTATATGCAGAAATACTTGAAAATAAACCTGGAAAAGCGTATGTAAACTATAATTTGGAGTCTGCTGTGCATCATTTGGAGGGGAACAACGATTGGGTGAACAGTGGCGTATGCAAAGAGGGGGCAACATTGACAGCCCCCCCGTAAATAGTATTTTGAAACTAAATTCATAACATACATACAATACACATACAATTGATGAAGATACAGAAAGCTTATATTCACTTTATTTTTTTTTGTAAAATATTTCAAATGCTTAAACAAAACTCGAACAAAAAAAAACAGTTTGTTATATTTCATCGACGATTTTTGTTAATTTTGAAGTTTTTCTTAGGCAATAATTGTGTTTCTGCCCAAGAATCGATCTTCCATCTCTTACATTGCACTATCTGTCACATAAACTTACAAATAACAAAGTAAAATGTATGTTTATCTGGCACTTAGGAGCTATCTAGATTTTAAAAGATGAGAAATCGGACCTTAATCTATAAAGTTAGTTATTTAGAGTTCGTAGTGAGTTTGGACCGCGTTCTACCCGCGGATAACCTTATAATACGAAAACATATCCCAAAACTTATTGAATATTTTCCAGAAATTCATTAAAATTTTTAAGAACTTCTTAGAAAGATCGGATATACGGAAACGGGAACAGTCGTAAATCGAACCAAAACCACGGTTCTCTACAAAAAGTTTCGATTCGGTGATTCTCGAACCCGGCGTAAAGCTAATAATACAATTCGCGGATCGGTTTTTAATTTAATAATGTTTTATTTTGGACCCTGATTCATAACTCGTTGGACCTTTAATATAGTTTTCGGTGAATTTCCGACTTCATGGACCGAAATAAAAAAAAACTACTAATATTACATTAAATTTTTGTTATCCATTTAGACACCACATTAGCATTTCGGTTTTAAGGGAATCATTTCTGGACCTGTTTGCAACCTTAATAAAAAGGCTTGTAACTCGGTTCGTAACCGGTGGTTTAAAATCTGTGAGCTACTGAAACGAACAAATCGCGCGTATGGATAAAAATTGTATATATCTCGTTTTTTGTATACCCTGTACCTATAAAATGGGGTTAAAAGCAGGGAATAATACCGGAACCGTTAACCGAAATAAACCGTTTCATGCCACTGACTGGTATCAAAACCGCAGCCGATATTAAAAAATTTTCAGAACCGAAAACCGTTAATCAAACAAACGCTAATATCGGTACTGTTTCGGTTTCTTATTCTTTATTTTTTTTTTTATTTATGATTATTTCAAATATATGTTTCCACGGGTAAAATAGCAATATATACACTCAGAAAGACAGTCTTACATTTAATAAATTCGGTCTTAAAAAAAAACCAGCATCAAATATTTTTTTTAAGATAAATAATATATAGAAAAAACTATTAAAAGCCGAAAAAACATTTCTGTCGTAAATATTATTCCTCTTATTAAATGTAATGAACTTCTTCTAAGTCTTAGAAAAATCCTCTCTTAAATATTGAAATGTTTGAAAAATGGCAATATAATTTTTAGAAATTAAATTTCTTGATTTAAATCAAATTTCGCTCATAAATTTAGAAATATTATTTCATAGTTCAAGAAAGTTTCGTTTTAAAAGTTAAAAAAATCGTAATGTAAGATAAAGCTCAGGCAGATTTTAGGTATTTAACTGTTTTAGAGCTGATGCAAAATTGCAAGTACTTTACCAGCGTAATATGGGCTGTATGGAACCTTAGTCTTATAATATGGGTTCAAATCTATCCAAATGGCAAAAGATCTCTATTTATGGCAGGAATGCAGAGGATCTAAGGACCGACTATTTCGAATCATAATTAAGAAATATTCATCTATTTTGTAGAAAGATTTGATATAAGATATAAGATATAAGCAGAGCCTATCACAGATACTAACAAACATCAAAAATTAAAGTTTATCTGACACTTATTGGCTATCTTGAAGATGAGAAGTCGGCCCTAAAAAGTATTAACTTACAATTTACTTTGTTATTTGTAAGATTAAGTGACAGACAGTACGTACCGGTGTACCAAAATAAAAATCTGGGTACCATATCGAAACCGATAACCGAAATTAACTGAAAACCGAAAAAAAAGAACCTATAACCGAAATTCTAATTTATATTAAGGAATCATTTGCGACCCTATAAAGTGTATATATTCTATATCCGTCTAATCTAAGTAGATGTATACCATACGCAGATTAAGTTTGTTTCAGATTAGGATCAGCATCAACAACCGAATCGATATAGGCCATGGTCCGTATGAACAAACAGTTCTCAGATATAGCAATATATAGAGGTTTCAAGTGTATGGAGCATAAACTTCTAATACCTTCAAGCAGATCATGTTTATTTTTGCCACGCCCCCTGCCCCTCCCGAAATATGAAAAAAAAATCGCATATCTTCCACAGTTTTGGAGTTAGATTGTTTGGACCTTCTAGACATATATTTTACTCATCGAACCCCAATACATCGTTTTTCGCAATTTGAAAAATATCTCAAATCTCCCATATCTTTAAAGATAGATTGTTCGATCTATGGAGATAGAATTTTAAGAGTCAAGTAGTAAGTAATCTGTCGCCTCTCGTGCCTTTAGGGGTTAAATCCCGTCATTTGATATACAGTTCTGTATGCATTTATTACTCTAAGAGCGCAGATGTGCTGCAGTGGGATGTAGGAGCTGTATGCCGTAGCTGGTGCTTAGATTGGAGCCGCGTATAATCACGACGCTTGCCAAATCTTCGTAGAATGGTTTTCCTAGGTATTTGATGCGTTTCCTATGAGGTGCAGTGCAGTCGGAGATGTTTCCTTCCAAACATCGTGACAATTTTAATATAAAAAGGAATAAAAATAGAAAATCAAAAACTTGGAAAACTGATATGAAGAAATTGAAAATTGGAAATAGCAATATTAAGAAAATTGATTATTCCAAAAATAAATTACATGCCTTACAGACTGCGATATGCGTTATCAAAATGAATAGTAGAGACGTACCGGAATGTCTTAAGATGGTTTTTATATTGCAGGAACAAGGAGCTGGATGCGGCTCACACCCAAAAAAGTAGTTACATTCCAACGGAGAACCACGCTAAGTAAGATAAGCTACCGACTTAGTCACTGGGGTGGGGTAGTAGAGTAATTTTGATGTCTGACAAATATTATATTACATGCTCAAAGATGAAAGGTATTCAAAGGAATGCGCCGCAGGGATTTTTTAAATCGCGCGATTTTTTCAGCAAAATTTTGTTTGTCCTTGAACCCACCCGAAATCGTAAAAACATAAGTATTTCAAATTATTTCGCCTATGTACTACTTAGCTTTCAAACTAAGTTTCTAGTCAATCGGATGAAAAAAACAAACCCCATACCAAGTTTTTCGCCAATTTTCCTAGTGGTGAATTTTCCAAAATCGAACAAATTATTTTACGAAATTTTCTTACAAGTCGATCGGTTGAAAAAACAAACACTTCGAGATAGATTTTGCCCTATCAATCGGCTAAGTCTAGAAAACAAAAGTCTTGGATCCAGTTAGATCCGCAAATTATTGCATGAATTAAGGTAGGTGTATAGTATACACAGTATACCAGAGATCTGTCGAAGAAAGAAAATTTGATTCGTAACTGAAATTTTCAATTTAATTCCTTCCCGATTCCAAATTTGATATTCAATCCGAAAAGAAAAAGAAAATTATCCCACAAAAATTTCAAAAGAAAGATAAGAAATTTTCTTCATAGAAGACACAATTAAAAGTTTAAATAAACTTTAAACAATTTTACTGAGAACCTACGTTCAACTCAAAGACCATTTGAATGTGATTTTATTTGAATTTGATTTAATCTTACCTGCTAAAATTTTCCGTTTCCATCTTACGTTTGGTCAATAATTTTTTTGAATAAGCCTAAACCCCCTAATGAAAATTTTAGCATAAGCCACTGTGTTTTTGCTAATGTTTACATCTCATTCTAGGGTTGTCATGCCATTGCGATAAGTCGATTTTGATCTATCGATACATGTAATGGCAGCTCTGTTTTCATTCGATACACTGGCTGAGCAGCCCTGCCGTTTGGCAGTTATCGCCCGGTGACAGCTGTGTTGTTTTCGCTTCCTTTTTTCGTATCCGGTTAATGCAATTGGTTGGTTTTCTAGTTTCTCTAAAACAATTTTTTTTTTGTGTGAATAGAAATTTAAGCAAAAACTAACTTAATGAAAGTGAAACGATGGGTGTATTTGTGAATTCATCAAGTGACACCGGCGCTGCGGTTAAAGTGGGCCCGGGGGCCAGCACGCGCCGTCTGTTTCACGTGTCGTACGCAGTCCGTTTGCAACATAACCTTAAAATCAATTTATTTGGCAAAAAATGTTTACACAATAATAATAATAAAAATTCGCTCTTGTCCACGCAAAGAATCACACCAATGAGCCGCTGGCGACTCTCGGAATAACATTTGTGTGATTTGTAACTCGGTGACGGCCAATGAAACTAAACTGTGTTGTTGTTGTTGTTCTTCTTCTCCCTCTCCAAATTAGTTGCTGATCGTTTCGACGCTACAGAATGGCTCCCAGAAAGGCTAAAGTTCAAAAGGAGGAGGTGCAGGTGCAGCTTGGACCCCAGGTGCGCGATGGTGAGGTGGTCTTCGGCGTGGCCCACATCTATGCCAGTTTCAATGACACTTTTGTGCATGTCACCGACTTGTCCGGACGTGAAACCATTGCCCGTGTCACCGGCGGCATGAAGGTCAAGGCTGATCGTGATGAGGCTTCACCCTATGCTGCTATGTTGGCTGCTCAGGTGAGTACTGGACATGCGGCATACAAAGTGAACCAATTTTAACATGTTTTAACCCCTTCAGGATGTGGCTGAGAAATGCAAGACCCTGGGCATTACCGCTCTGCACATTAAGCTGCGTGCCACTGGCGGTAACAAGACAAAGACTCCTGGACCTGGTGCCCAGTCTGCTCTGCGTGCTTTGGCTCGTTCTTCAATGAAAATTGGACGCATTGAGGATGTCACACCCATCCCATCCGATTCCACTCGCAGGAAGGGCGGTCGTCGTGGTCGCCGTCTGTAAATGCGCTCCCTGAAGTTGTATGCGTTGCGCTATTTTTTTTATACCTATAAAATACATCTAACTAATGTGTAGTAATAAAAAAAGGAGAAAAAAATTAGTGCAAAATGGGTTTTCGTTTTGTTTTTACTGTGCAAGGGGGGCGGGGGACGAATTCAAAGCAAGCCGCCTGATCGAAATACTATCTGAAATCGATACACACCCATCGATAGGAGTCACGATGTCGCTATCGATATCGATAGAAATAATCGATATGTTTAATATGGTCCCACTTAAAATTCATATACATATACAACAGATTGTGAACGAATTTTGCAGGAATAAAACGCATTCTTGAGCATTAAATAGCACTAGCCAATTACAACAATTACATTTAATCATATCGCCGTCACAAAACTTAACGTAAATTTCGAGGATGATATGACCAAATAAACGTAATTGGCAAGTTCAATGCACGAATAATATATTTGGTTATAAATTTTATGTTTGTGTGTGTGTATATATATATGTGTGTGAGTGAGTGTTCGTGCGCAAGTATTTCAGTGTATGCGAGTGTGAATTTCTTATTTGCGAAAACTTTTGTGGATTTCTTCGATGAAAACGAAATGAAAATTGTGGAAAAATCCTTGGAAATTCATTCAGTTGTGCCGCAGCGAGAGAGAAAGAGAGAGCTCGCCGAGAGCTCAAGCTGAGCAGCAGCAGCAGAGCAAATTTAAAGGCAGAGCAGAGATAGACAACAGAGTGAGAGTGTGAGTCAAAGTCAAGTGTTTGGTGTGTTGTTTGGTGTTGTGTGTGTGTTGTTGTTGTGAAATTCTCCGTCTCTCTGTTTCTCCAAAAAAATATTTTTCAAAATTTCCCATTGAATTTTATACACAAAAAACCAAAATTCCAAAAAAAAAAAAAAAACCAAACCAAACAACAAAAAAGAAATCAAATCACGCAGGCGGCCGCAGCAGAGCAGCGCAGCGCAGCAGCACCAGAAGAAGAAGATTCAAAAAAGAAAACTTGTTTGAAAAAAGAACAAAACGCAAAGAAGAACACAAAAAACACAGAAGCAAACGCAGAATCAGCATCAAAATCCAAATCGGCGTGGTTGGGTTTGCGTCTCCTAGTAGGAGAGACTAGACTCTAGACTAGCGGGGGCAGCGACGTCGGCGTCGGCTGCGACGTCACCAAAATACCAAACCACAATAACAACATGGATGAGGATGACAACCTGTCAAATGTCGATATAAGCATCGAGGACGAGGTCCAGGCCATGGTAGACGAGGACGACGACGATGATGATGAGGAGGAGTCCGATGTGGATCTCTCTTCGGTGTACGTTTTGCCGGCAAATGTCAGCCATAGCACAACCAGCCGCAACAGCGGGGGCGGAGGTGGTGGAGCCGCAGCAGCAACTGGAAACAATTCGCATTCTCCGTTTCATGATTGGGACTCAAGTGGCGCCACCGCGGCCAGCTCCTCGACCAGTGCACGCTGTGGTGTCGGCGGCAGCACCAGTGGTGATCATCCCAGCGGCGGTGGTGCCAGCAACACGACAAATTCCAGTGCCGGTGCCAAGCCCAGCTTCTTCTTTGGCGCCTCCTCGTTTAGCCTGCGCAGTCGGAAGGAGGTGGCCGCCCTGATCAACACAGAATGCTGCCGTGGCAGTCCCACACCCGATCTGGACTCCATCATGGATACGCTGTTTAATCCGGGCACACCCATTGATAATCCGGATAACATTGAGTGGATACGTTGGCTCATTGCCGGTGGTCGGACGCCGCAGGAGTTCGTCAAGATTGGTAAGCGGGCGAAAAGGAAGAAGAAGCATGCGAATGCAATTATGATTTATCGATAAGTGTGAGTCTATCGCAATGACGATCAGCTGTTGGCAAGTACGTTGCCCCTGAAACAATTTCAATTGCTTGTAGTGTGTGTGTGTGTGTGTGTGTGTAAAGTAAAGCAAAAACAAAGCATAGAGCAAGGTGCAAGGCAGCGTGAAGAGTGCAGCGCCATGGCAACAGCCCAATCAAACGCACGCACACAAACAAACGCAGCAGAGGTTACTTTAGCCCAATTTAATCTTGACTATTTATCTATGTATGCATTGTTGTTGTTGTTATTAGTTGATTTGGGTGCCAGGCTGACTGAGTCGTCAAAGTCACCCACATATTAATGTACACATACATACATACACGCACACGCATACGCACTTGAGAACGACTGCAGCAGCGTGCACCTTGTCAGCTGTTCTCCCTTGCGTAATCATGTTTCCGCAGCATCCGTCCAACTCTCTTTCCCTCTCCCTCTCACTATCACTCGCCTGGCACCCCCTGTCACCATTGAATGCGTTTGCTCTATTTTATTTTATGCTGTTAAATTGTTCACAAAAAAAAAAAAGAAGCGAGAGAGAGAGAAAAGAAACAAATTCCCCACAATTGCAAAATTGCAAATGAAAATGCTGCATTCAGACAAACGGACTGACAGACAGACACTTGCTGGAAAAGTTTATTGACCGTCATTGTTGTTGTGTTGATTTGACAATATGTTGTCGACAACGACGACACGCCACCCATATATCCAACTCTAACCAAGCACAGTGGTCAAATATGAATAAATATCCCATGGCAAAGGCCCCCCAACCACAATAGTAAGACACATCCACAGGACAATGGAAAGATAACAAAGGAATAACTAAATTTTTTGTGCTAAATTGCACGTTCCAACTAATCTTTCCGATAGTCAATATTTATATAGATTTAGCCCTAAATTCAGATAAAAGTTTTGTTACTTAGAGTATTTCGTTTCACAGAAGACACCTCACATTCTATTCCTCAAGTTTTGGAATAGAAAATATTCGCAGGAGAAACCCCCACCATTCAGTCTTTGTTGTTTGATCACAGAGAACTTCAATAAGTTTGATCACAAATACTTGAAATATATATATGCCGGTTCCTGTTCTCGATTTTATTCAGATCTTGCCGAATCGGAATTGATTAACATCATCCGTTTTCGAGAAAAAAGGATCAAGAAATTCGTTTTCAAAAGTTTTTCTATTGGTCCGTTATGTAGCTACTTGTTATGCTTTAATAATTTTTTGATTTATTATATTATGTTCCGGGTGAGTTCGAACTTTTCTTCGTCGTTTTCTCAATACCGTATGGGACATAGGGCATCGACCACTCCTCAATTTCCAACGGACTCTGTTGTTAGCCGTTGCTTTGAGTTCTCCCCAGCTTTCCCCGATGCTTTCCCCTTCTCTACGGACTGTCCTTCTCCAAGTTTCTTTGGGTCTGCCTGGTGTCCGATCAACTCCGTCAAGCGGGTTCCATTCCATTGCTTTCCTGTTGTTCTCGCAATGTATGCCCTATCCAGCTCCACTTTATTCTGCCTATTGTTATGTCGACCCTCTCCATCCCTGTAGGTCAATAGTCCGGATTCTGTTAGGCCAGAATATACAGAATAAGCTGTAATTTTCCATGTTGAGGAACCATAAAGGAATACTGGACTAATTTTAAGCCAGTGTGGATAATTTGAACATCACCAAACTGCTGACAGCATCCCAAATGCTCCCTTAGCTTTTCGAAGGCGCGATTCCACATCGAGTTCGGTATCGCCATCAAGGGGAGATTATCTTTTTCTTACAGATAGCATTTATTTGTGATATACACAGTGTGTCCCAAAAATAACAGAAGTTTATATTTAAACTAGCTATTTACCCGTCGTTGCTCAGGCTCTAAAAAATGTATTGATTTTTTCTTTGACAAAGTTCTAAAATTGATATTGCTCTGAATCACTATTAAAACGGTTCCAAAGCTACTCATATAATTTTACGTTCCTAGCAACTTTTGAATAGGTTGAGATATGACTTGGGACCACTATTAAACCGGTTAAGCGGGTTCGGAACCGTCCATCAAACTGTGAAATATCTGGCTCCAAATGTCTAACCTAGTCTCTAAATTTCAAGTTCATAGCTTTAATAATTTCTGACACCTGGCTCTGAACCACTTTTGAACTGGTTCAGCGGGGCAATAGCCTATAACTCTTTACTGATCGACATCAACATGGAGTAAAAATTTCATAAAGATCGGTTCAGTGGTTTCAGAGATATTGCTACGAACCAATTTTGAACCGGTTTAGCCCGCTTTCTAACCGATTCACAGACTTTGAACATAGCCTAAACTCTTTCCTGGTCATTAAATGGTTTCAGAGAAATGGCTCTAAACCAATTTTGAATCGATTTAACCGGTTTAAACCGCGCCTATGACTCTTTACTGATCGATATGAACATACTGTAAAGGTTTCATAAAGATCGGTTTAGTGGTTTAGACGCCTATAAGGAACGTACAATCACTTTTATATATATGTATTGATGTATAGATTATACAACATGCAGCGCCAGCTATTTACCATTTGCAGCAATTAAAACATACATGCATCCTCTTTCAATCGCACCGAACTTTATGTAAATCGGATGACAGATGTCAAAGTTACAGCCATTTTAACAGTCGTTTCCATTTGTAAGGAATGTATCAGTCCTAGGGTACCTATAGTATATAGTCATCCGATTTTGACTAAATTTTGATATTCATAAATGTAACAAGTGCATTATCTATTATAATGAAGATCGGATATCAATATAGCAGGAGATATTGACTGAACAGTCCAAATACTGACTTAAAATATTGTTAATTAATTTAAATAAAGCTTAATAAATCCTGTCTAACGAGTTTATCGACATAACCTTAAACTTTTGCTTATACAAATTGTTAAGTAGAAATACATATAGAATATTGTATCTATATGTTGTTGGGATTAGTGAACTTTTTTATAGTTTTATAAGATAAAAAACTTTTTTTTTTACTTCACTTTTACTGAATATTTTTACATATATATGTATGTTTTATATCTTATCATTTGAACATTTAATTAAATTTTGTTGTCATGCAAATGCCCAATACTTTGTCCCAATGTGCGCATTTTTTTATATGCTTCTGTCATCATGAACGACAACTTCTTGTTCTACTTTTTTTTTCGGGCCCCCTCCCCCCTGCAATTGTTTGACCCGTTATTGTGGTTAGTTGTTTGCATATGCTGCACCCCCATCCCATCCACCATTTTCTCTGCTCTTTCATTGAAATTTGAAATCATTTAAAATGCCGATTTCAACCAAATGTTCTTTCCATCACTCTCTCTCTGTCTCTCTTTCTCTCTGTTGACTTTAGCAAGAGAGGTGCTGTGAGTGGACAAAGTTGCCAACTTGTCGATCGCCGTTTAGGAAAATTGTCAATCAATTTTCCGTTACGCTGCGTTGGCTGTGTCTGTCTGTATGTCTGTTGCCGCTTTCAATCGCTTTTCGATTTCCTTCCGCATTTGGCTGAGGTTGAGGCTGATGTTGACCTTTCAAAAGCAAGGCCCCTCCGCCCCAAGCGGCGGCAGGCAAAGACAACAAGTCACGCAACAAGCCAAATCAAATAAGCAATGAGTGCATCATTTTATTTTTGGACTTTAATCAAATCAATAGAATGGAGACAAGAATAGCAATAAAACTTTTTGTACAAATGCAGTAGGAGTTAGGGGGGAGGGAATGAGTGTCAGTTGGTTGACTGGGGCTAACAGCTGATGTGTTTGCTGTCAGTCACCGAATTAAGGTATATGTATGTATGTATGTAGAGGTCGACAAAGGAAGGCTCAAAGCTTAAATTAAAGCTAACTGGATCTGCGTGCAGAGAATTGTAACAATTGTAGCTCTAGCTCTTATAGTCTTTGAGGTCTAGGTGTACCAACCGTCAGACGGACAAAGCTTTCTTCTGCCTGTTACAAACATTAGCACGAACTTAGTATACCCTTTTTACCTTACGAGTAATGGGTATAATCTAGGTATTAAAACGGAACCGAATACCGAAATAAACTAGAACCTTAAAAGAACCTTTTACTGAAACATACGTTTTGATATGAACCAGAACCTGAACTGAAACACGATTCGTTTTGATTCTCCGTTTTGTTTACATTCCTTGGTCGTCCAATACTCAAGTATTACTCCTGTGTCTGGTGTCCTCGATACTAGAACCATAATAAAGTCAGTCCAAAATCAGTTTTTTCACAGACTTTTACTTATCAGTTTACCATCTCTCGAAATCCGCTAAAACTTACTTGGAGTTACGTTTATCCATAGATTAGTTGTTGATGATATTGGCTCACCTGATTTAATAAGCTAATCTCATTTCGATATACCAGTTAGAGCCACCAGAAATTTTGTTCCCTTACATATACCGGGAAACAAAGTTCAAAAACAGTGTTGGGAAGCAATTTTAAAAAACAGTGTTGGAAACCAATGTTAAAAAAAGAGTGTTGCAACACACTTTTGAAACAGTGTTGAAAAACAATGTTGAAAATAAATGTTAGAAAACAGTGTTGGAAAACTCCCCAAATGCCAAATGGTCGAAAAGGTACTGCAACTAAGTTTAATTGAAATTCCACGGTTGGCCAGGTGATTGCTTGGAGTATATGCTGTGTTCATGTGAGCGTTATGCGTTACGCGCTATGCCTTGTTATACCCTTGCAGAGGGTATATTAAAATTGTCACGATGTTTGTAACGCATAGAAGGAAGCATCTCCGACCCCATAAACTATATATATTCTTGATCAGCATGACGAGCTGAGTCTATATAGCCATGTCCGTCTGTCCGTCGGTCCGTCTGTCCGTCCGTCTGTTTCTATGCTATCTCCTCCCTCAGTTTTAAAGCTATCTTGACCAAACTTTGCAAAAAGTCTTTAAATACACATAGGCTGCACATTTGTCGGAATCGGCCGGATCGGATGACTATATCATATAGCTGCCATAGGAACGATCGGTCCGAAAACTTGTTCTAGTGAGAAAAACTTTTTTGTTTTCCATCGTAGCTTCACCAATCGTGGAATATATTAGTTTTATATGCTTTTACATAATTGTGGAAAAATTGATCGAAATCGAATGACTATAGCATATAGCTGCCATATAAACGGTCGGTCATAAATCTAGTTCTAGTGAGAAAAACTTTTTTGTTTTCCATCGTAGTGTCACCAATCGGGAATATATTAGTTTTGTGCTTTCACATAATTCTGAAAAAATTTATCAAAATCGGATGACTAACTAAGCTGCCTATAAACGGTCGGTCATAAAACTAGTTCTAGTGAGAAAAACTTTTTTGTTATCAGTGGTAGCGTCTTTCAAAAACTGCAAGGGTATTCAAAACATCGGCGTAGCCGATGTTAGCCTTCTATTTTTTTAAAATTGAATTTTACCCCTACCGAAATTGCATGCATTTTGTGTTTGTTATTCCTTTCGAAGCGAGTCAAATGCCTGTGCAACTGATTGGCGTCAAAATAACCGCTGGCTTAGAGAAATAATGAAAGGTTATTTTCAATGATTTATTTGACCCAATTCTCCTTATCGTTGAGCCACTTGTTCAGGTTTGGAAACAGGAAATAGTCGCAGGGGCAAGTCGTACCCCAATAAATGGATTTTTGCCACGTTGAACGTACATTGTCACGGTAGAATTCGCCGGTAAACGTTAAACCTTTAAACAAAAAAAAAAAACTGTTCTCATGGCCATATTGGCTGACAGACTCACCTTAACCTTCTCTGGTGTATTGCGATGATGGATTCATGTTTCGTAAAACTTGTTCAAATTGCGGTTGAACCGCGCTAAACACTCCTTTAAAGTGGTCGCACCGTTGCACTTTTGATTGAATGTCAGTAATTGCGCGGATAGCTTTTTCATATGCAATTATTAATGTAAAACGTGAGTTGAGATACCTACAGCATTCATTTCGGATCATTCAATATCCAAACCATGGATTTTATTGACTGTTACTGGCTTGTCGTTTTTTTTTAAGCGAACTGAACGATCGGTGTTACGGAATTATGTTTAGAGGCCTGTCGGGATCCCGAGGGAAATATTTCCTTGTTGGATCAATTTTTAAAAACCTTTTGTGGTCGTGGTTCCCTATTATTAATTGTGCTTTCCCAGTAAGCTGTTCTAAGCGTATGCGTATAGAATATCCATTATCATATTATATTTTTAAGATATATAAGATATAGAAAAAAATGTCTAAAAAGCGGCAAAACTGTATAGGATGTAAAGGATTTTTAAGTCTTAAAAAATCCTACCTTAAATATTGAAATGTTTGAAAACGAAAATATGAATTTTTGAAATGAGGTTTCTGGACTTTAATATCCCCCAAAAAAAAGCTGTTTTAATATTTCGAAAAATGTAATGTCAGGAAAAGCTAAGGCAGTATTTTACCAGCGTATTATGAGCTATATTGGACTGTAGTCATATAGTATGAGTTCAAATCTATCAAAATCGCTAAAGATCTTTATTTTTAACGGAGATATGGCAGATTTTAGAGCGGATTATTTCGAACCATTATTAAGAAATATTTGTTAGCTTTATGAGAAATGGCTCCCAAGGCGAATTAGTCTGGGCGACAAAGAATAAAAATTCCTTAATTTAGTTTTTTTTGAGTGTAGAAATACCACTGGAAGCGTGGACAGAAGCGAAATTGTTCGTCCAAAACTAAAAATTTTTGGATATCTTGAAATAATTTAAATTTCTTAATATTGTACATACCGGTATACCGAAATAAAAAGCTGAGTACCGTATCGGAACCTAAAACCGAAATAGAACCTTTAACCGATATTCTCATTTCGGTACATACCAAAACCGGAACCGATATTCGTGTCGGGATTAATCCCTGGTCTGTAGCCCTAAATCGTCGTTAGAAATTTGGGTATATCTCCGAAAATATTTACCGGATGTGTTTGGAATTTTCACAGAATATACTTAAATAAAGGGTGATTTTTTAAGAGCAATAGGAAAAAAAAAAAAAAAAAACATAAAAATTCAGAAAAATGCATGAAATTTTTATTTGAATCAATAGTACGGTCCATATAATTTATTGTTTGAAGATAATTTCATGCAAATGTTGACCGTGACTGCGCCTCAAATGGTCCATCCGCTTAGTCCAATTTTGGCATACTCTTTCCACATTTCGCCCGGTATCTCACGAATAAATGCTTCAATATTGTCTTCCAATGCGTCAATTGAAGCGGGCTTGGCTGTTTAGACGTGAGCTTTAACATAGCCCCACAAAAAATAGTCTAAAGGCGTTAAATCGCACGATCGAGGCGGCCAATTAACCGGTCCCGAACGTGAAATAAAATGTTCACCGAACTCGCCTCTCAATAAGTCCATTGTTGCGCGTGCTGTGTGGCATGTGGCACCGTCTTGTTGAAACCACATGTCATGCAAGTCAAGCTCCTGCATTTTGGGCAAAAAAAAGTTGGATATCATCTCACGGTAGCGCAATTCGCATCTTCTTTGAAGAAGTACGGTCCAATGATGCCACCAGCCCATAAACCCATCAGTTCGCACTCTACGCAAGCGTGTTGGTGGGTTTAATGTCCAACAATGTAAATTTGGTGCGAAATTTAGTCACAATACCCCGAATAGCCGCTTCAGTGGGTCGATTAAACTGACCATAAAATGGAAGAAGCGCGCGAGATGAACTTTCTTAACAGAGCACGCATTTTGATAATAAAATTTAATAATTTGCAAGCGTTGTTCGTTTGTAAATTATAGACCAAACTGAAGATGTTTGACAGTGAAACAAAACACGAAACGTGCGTGAGCTATTTAAACCAGTGTTGCCAAAAAGATAATAGCTAAAAAATCACCCTCTATATGTAAACGGCCGGCGCCGATTAAGAAAGCTGAAAAGCAGAAAACTTGTGTTTGGTGAAGGGAGGGGAAAAAAATCGGATGAAAATCATGTATGTTGAAAATTCTGGTATCGTATTTTTCGGAATTTTGAAATTGAACGTCAAATAGTCTTGTGGAGAAGTTGTTTAATCAGTTTCATTATCTCAATAGTTTTTAATCATCTTTTTTTGTTTTAGTGTTTTTTTGAGCACCAAATTTTCAGTATTGATTTGTACCCCCTCTGAATATTTGAAATATTTAACTAATTTCGTAAATGCATTTCTTTGATTTCTCTTATAGTGCGCAGCTATGATAACCATGCTAAATGTGGCTTGGTCTGGGTACCTCATGTGGTGGCCTATCGTTGCCGCACTTGCGGCATCTCGCCCTGCATGTCCATTTGCCGGGACTGCTTTAAGAAGGGCAATCACACAAATCATGACTTCAATATGTTTTTGTCGCAGGCGGGCGGCGCTTGTGATTGCGGTGATACGTCCGTAATGAAGGCCGAGGGTTTCTGCAGTGATCATGGCATTAATAATCGCGTCAATCGCGATCCCGTGCCCAACAATCTGCTGGCGGTGGCCGAGGCGATAATGCCCAAGCTGTTGTTCCGACTGTTGCAGCATTTTCGGGAGCACAGCGATACCTCGCTGCAAGTGCATGCCATGACTTCGTATTCGTGCGAAGAGTTTGCCAATATGCTGATCGATTTGAACAACATGGGCGAGATAATGCGCAAGGTGATGACCCGCACGCTAATCAATCCGGAGGTGTATGCATATTTTATGGAGACACCGTGCCAGGATACGCGCAATGGACGTTTCCTTAAGGCCAACCGGGAGAAGTACGAGGATGCGGTGAATAGATTTCCCAATCCAGAGCCACCCGATGAGTATCGTGATTTGCCGGCGCTGGGCGAGAAGCTGATACACACCACACTGCTCGAGGAGTTCATATTCTGGACATTTAAGTTTGAGTTTCCACAGACGCTGGTGTGCTTTCTGCTCAACATGCTGCCCGATCAGGATTACAAGGTAAGAAGGGATTGCCCCTTTTCAATACATAATAAAACTCTTTTCTGTTTGTAGGAACACCTGACCCGCACCTTCGTCATGCACTACAGTCGCATTCCGTCCGTGCTGGAAATGTCAAGAGATCCCGATACCCTCAGCAATCGTGTTGTCCACATGAGCGTCCAATTGTTCTCGAATGAGAGTCTGGCCCTCAAAATGGTCAACGAGCTGTCGCTGCTGCATGTGATGATCATTAGTCTGAAGCTTATGATGTCCAAGATACTCATACAGAATACGCTACATGGTAATTAGGAGGCAACTACCATCATCCAGAGTCCGTCTCTTTAATTCTGTTTGTTTGCTTACCTAGATCCCAGCAAGAATTTCCATTTTGTCATCGATTGCACACGTCAAGTGATGAAGGATCATTGCTATTGGCCCCTTGTCTCTGACTTTAACAATGTGCTGTCACATGAGTCGGTGGCTTTGGTATTTCTGCGCGATGACAATCTTATCGATATGTGGTTTCAGTTTCTCCAAATGCTTCAGGGCATGAATGTGAATGTACGTGAAACGGCTTCGCATGTCGAATTCGAACCGAATAGCTACTATGCAGCCTTCTCATGTGAACTGGAGGCCAGCGCCTATCCCATGTGGTCGATTATTTCACATCTGCAGGATGGCACACATGCGCATCTGGCCAAGAAGATTATCAATTATTGTGTGACCACGTTACACGAGTGGCTGGATTCGATTTATTTCATGGAGCCCAAACTGTCACTGGTATGTGTGGTAAAGGAAACTATATTGTTCAATGACATTTGTGTGGATTGACACATTTCTCCTTCTTGCAGGAGGAAATGATGCAAGCCTCATTTCACTTTCCACTGCATCGATATCTGGCCGCATTTGTATGTCAAGCGGTAACCAAAATGGGAATGAGCTTGAGTGATGTGCTACCCTCGCGTCCATATATCCTGCCATTGCTGATGATACATCCGCTGCGTGTGCAGGTGAGTTCCTTTTTTTGTAAATTGTGTATAAGAACCATTTGCTCTGGGTGGGAGCTGTCCTGGTTTCCTAGCGTTGTGGTGGAAAGCGTTGGGCAGTGGCATACCAGGTGTGTTCAGGTTTCTCTTGCTTGTTACCGCATCTGGGGTGGAACGGTATGACTAGCTTCATGGCGTTCCGTCATCCTGCTGATGTCTCTTCTACTAATGGTTACACATTATTCTGCATGTTTTGGCATTTCGCCATCTGCAATTTATCCGAGACATTGCCAGTTTCTCTAGGTTACAAAGCAGCGTTTTTATTCCTTCAATATTCGTTGATTATTCAGTTCGACGCCTTCTTTAGCCAGAGCTTCCGCTATCTCGTTTCCTTCCTTGGGTACTGCAGTGACTTCGTAGTGCTTTCCTGCATCTTAAGTCATTTCTGAAAAGTGACTACGTACGATTACTTAGATCTAATCGCCGCTTGTCTGTCCACGAAGATATTTCTTGATGCCTAGTGCAATATCTGCAACTTTCCCTATACCTTCGCCTATTTCAGGCTGCAGTAATCAGAAAGCTTATGGGACGCCTTACTTCAGGGTCTCCATAATATACTGCTGGTCCTACGCTACCATCTATTCTAGATCCATTCAATTGGTGATGCTGCTGGACTAGAGTTGAGCGTGTGTCGTGTTTTTATTCGTGACACTAACACGCACGACTCAACACGACGTGTTCGTGTTGCAACGTTAGATTTCGTGATCCCCTAAAACACTAACACGGTCCAACACGACGAACACGACAAAACACGATACAATTCTACACTACTGGATTAGAGTTGGAGAATCTAGTTCATTTCAATGACCTAGTCCGCGTTTACGATAAAGTTTGCTTCATGAAGCTCTCTTCGATTTTGTTTGAAGCATCTTCAAAACTTCAGTCACTGTCTGACAACCTGAGCTATCTGAGTTATCATTTACCCACAAATCAACCCTGCATCAGTTCTATCGGAACAAAAGCAAAGGAGAATGATCGCCTCGGTAGCCACGAGTTCCTGCTTTGCTGCCCCTCATTACCTCTTCCCCACAAACAAAATTTTCATGAAGAACTTCATGAAGGAAACTTCATAGTGTAAATGCGGACGTAGTTCATTTTTTGATGAACTACACTTTCGAGTTATAGTTAATTTTAGTGAACTATAGTTCATTCTGTGAACTATAGTTCATATTATAACCAAATAACCAATTCTGCAGCAAACTTACCTTTTCAATTTTTTTAATTTTTTGAACGTTTCTAAAACGAATGGTTTTCCATGAAAAAGTGAACTATAGTTTAATAATGAACTTAAGCTCAAAAAATGAACTATAGTTCAGAAAATGAATAGTTCATGAATAGTTCATAAAAGGAACTATAGTTAAAACCAGAGTGTCAAACCGGAACCCGAACCGGAACCGTATACCGAAAAGAACCGATTGAAACTCAGAACCATTATTATTTATTTCTTTAGAACCGGTATTTCGGAACCTTTATTTTTGGAACCGAAACATTGTACCGGTACAGTTTCGGTTCTGAGTTTTTTTTTTATTATTTCAGTTTTATTGCTTCAATCAGGGATTTCCTCAGGGTAAACGTTAGAAAAAACTTACAAAGTTTAGGTTAGGTATATACTAAAATATTCAATAAAAATAACAATTTAATCTTATTTCTTTGCATATATTTTGGTCCAACAACTTCCAAATATTATTAATTTATCCTTTATTTTTGCATTTATAAAGGAAACGAATTAATAATTGGACCAAATGGGCTAAATTTAACAGCAGGGTTAAATTGTGATCGGTAACGTTATCTGAACGTTTCATCATTCCATAAATTTGTTTATTCCTTCGTTATAATTACTTTCTGTTGAGTAGGTTGCTACCCGTTCTATTATTTATTCGGTTTAAAGGATTTTTAGATTACGTACCGGTATACCGAAATAAAAAAACACAGAACCGAATACCGAAATAAACTAGAACCTAAACAGAACCTTTTACCGAAACATTAGTTTTGGTACGTACCAGAACCGGAACCGAAATTCGATTCGGTTTGATACCCTGGTTAAAACACAGACCTAGTTCATTAGTTCATTTAAATGAATAGTTCATTCCAACTTGTTCATGAAAATCGGCACAACTCTATACTGGATTCGACTTAACAGAACAAAAATACTAAATAAATACAGTGGCTCAAGAAAGTGTTTAGACAACGGAACAAATTTAAATTTTTCCACTTATTTTGACAAAAAAAATTCTTTTTCAAATTACACAGGGCAACAAAATGACCAACTTTGTGAGGTGCAGCCTTGTTGATCAACAATTATGATTCATTTATGTGCACTGAACAAAACAGCATCATTGGTTTTGTTCTACCAGCTCTTGTATCCACGATAAATAGCTCGCAAAAATCGCTCAACACTTTCAGGGTGTCTGCAAGTAAACAGTCTTTGCTGAACACTTTTAAAAGCTGGAAGCCAAAAACACTTTTCGTTCTGTTTCTGTTTCAAGCGATCACCGCTCTGAGCAGAAACCAGTTTAATCGTTTTTTAATATGGAACTGTTATTGAAAAGCACACTTTGTCGAGAGCAGACGCCCAAAGTGATTTTTGCGTATGTGTGCGCGCCTCAGTCTGCCGAATCTTCTTGCAAAACAGAATTTCGTCTATACGTGTATACATATATAGCAGTGTAGGGCAAACAATACAATCACACTTTAGCTATTTATGTGTGCGTGGAAACCGATACGAAATTCATAGCAGCGCAGTAGGCTTATACCTTTGCCTATGCACACGCTATACGGACGCGCCCTACACTGATATATAGCAAATTCATTGTGCTCTCTCTTTCCCTCTCTCACTGGCTGCCTCTGTAATCGCAGCTCAACAACAAAAACAAAGACACTTGAACGAGACCCCTCATTCGTTTGGATCGCTCAAAAAACACTTTCCGTTGTGCTGTTGATCAAAACGCTCCTGTTAAGTGCACTCTGTTTGACAGATCAGTGCTTTTGCTCAACCCAGAGCTACACTGAGCAGTGAGCGCGATCGCAGTAACAGAACTGTTTTTGCTCTGAGCAAAACAGGTTGGGCCTAACATTTTGTTGTCTCTGTTATGAGAAGAGCAGAACGAAAATAATTGTTGACTGTTAAATGCGACCTCTGCCACGATATGACGGAAAAAAGGTTTTCTAGTAAATTTTTCCCACTCGAATTTTTTTGTGGTCACAATAGGCACGAATTTCTGGATTTATCTGGCCTATTCGACAGAGCACATATCAATGCTTCTGTAAAAAATCAAACGGGCAGTATTCGATCATGCAAAAGGGTCCAAATTGGTCTCTGAAGTCAGACATTACTCGTTTTATGGCTATTTCACTAAGCACCCGCCATGTAAGCTCAATACGAGGGAAAACTACCTACAGAATGGCCACAAAACCACTGAAGATCAATTCATAAATGTGAAATCTCTAGGTTTACTTGGTCCATTCTTAACTTTAAAGGAACTTTGATGCTACTCCAACTAGGCGGGCAAAATGTCTCCCTAAAGACATTTGTCTCTTTGCCGGCAAGCTTGGAATCAATCACAATTAATTATAGTAGCTCTGTAGATAAAGCAGCGAGCGTTCAACATATTTGCTCTGTCATTGACCAGCAAACCTAGGACAACCTTTCCTTTGTTGACCTTTCAGCAGTATCTGGAAATAGAGACTACTGTCTCTTATCTTTTTGTTCTTTTCATTGGTTTATTACATTTAAACATTACAATTTATTGTATATTATATACGTAGAGCTCATGGAGAATTTTTTGTTTGTGTTATAGAGAAAATAATATGGCTAATTCCAATCAATTTGGCCTTCTTCTTTTTTTTGTTCGTCGTTGTCACTACTAAAGCTACACGATGAGAAAGTATATATATATGCAGAGAATAAAGAGAATTGTGTGTACACCTAAAAAAGCTATAAGATATCTGAGATGATGGGCAGGTGGTTCTCAGGATTCGATACAGATTCATCCTTCATCCATTCACCATATCCTAGAACTTTTTCTTCGGCACCTGGACATGCGGTGTAAAGTCATAGGTGATAATTTTGGGCGCCAGGAAACCGCCATATCCCGGACGTCCCTTATAGTAAATGCCAATGCCCGAGAGCGGCACTGGTGGATTCGAGGAGACATCCTGTATATCCATAAATGGTACGGTACTCTGTGCCGCATCCTTGTCGATGCCCGTGTTTGTAAATTCGATCCATTGATTGTGACGCGACAATGGTAACGAGTTGGTAATGGTGCGCGTAGGCACATCCGTATTGGCAAACTCTATTTTCTGTCTGCAAAAGGAAATTAGAGTTTAGAGATGTAGAGAGAGAGAGAGGAGATGTATTATCACTCACCTGCGTTCCCCGCTAACATCGGTATTGTCATTGGACTTCCAGAAACTGTTCACCTCCGGCTGAATCAGTTTGCCCGTGAGAAAATCAAACTCACTTAGATGTGCCTCCAGATTGAGATGGGTACCAATGACACGGAAACGTACGCCTGTCACCACATAGCTATTGTCATCCGTATTAATGTCATCCAAATCAATGGAGCGACTCTCAAAGCTTAGGGTATGATAATCCGTGCCCTTCTTTACATCGCGATCAAAAATGTTGTAATTATCCACGGGTCTCCATTCCAAAGTGCTTTCATTTACTGCTCCGCGGGGTAAAAGTTCTGCTTCCTGGATCTGCAAATGGAAGACACGATTCTTCTTCACAAAACGCAAACCGGTCACCACTCTGTAATAATGAAGGGAAACGGTTAGAGTTGTTGGAATCAGTTTGAAGTTAATTGCTGCCCACCTGTTGCGCTTTAGATCCGCCAGCGATTCACGCAAATTAAAGAAACGATCCGACTTCAGACCCTGCTCGTCGCACAGACAGAAGCAATAGCTGCAGTGCCAGAACAAATAACGCCACCAGCTATCCACCTTGGTGGTGCCACGTACACAGCGACCCCTTTGGCCCAGCACACGTCCGTTCTCATATTCCACGAACTCATAACGCCGCGTACTGTTCTGCGGGGCGGGGCACACCCACATATCCGAGTCCACAAACTGGCAATTGTATAGCCGACCCATGCACTTGGGTTGCCGGGCACAAAAATATTCCTTAAAGCAACCCTCCGTACGGGTATTCTGATAGAAGGAGCATGTCTCGCGGCAGGTCTCATCACTATTCAGATCCACCTCATTCTCAATGTAGCCCTGCAGTAGACGCGTAACCTCATCATAGGTCACATTGGATACATGCGTTTGGGGATCACAACGCCAGACAATGCGTTCGGCCCGTTTCATCACCTGCTTGAGCACATTTAGGGTACGTTCGGTGCGTTTTTCATAGTCGTTGCGCATCAGTTCGGCCTCCTGAGTGAAATTGCCCTTACCAAACACGCGCAACATCATCCAGGAGAACTCCATCATGGTGTAGCCTTTCAGTTCGGTTAAGGCAATATCGGCATAGAGGGAATACACAAACTGTTGGGCCGATTGTTGGGTATGGCATATCTGATCGTTGGACATCTGTAAACGATAATTCAAAGGAAATATGTGAAAACTCTGACAGCTGTTGGCTCTAATTTCAGTTTAAATGGAAATGCAGTTGGTCATGCCGTAAGCATGCGGCGCTCTCCAAGCCATTCATTGACATTCGACAGAAATTTTTAAAGCTAACTTCGACTGTGCCGAAATTTTAATACACTTGAAAAACTTTACTCCAAAACTGATTTAACCGGTAAAATGTATATAGAGGATAAAGATATTTAAAATTTGATACCATAAAAAAAAACTTTTCTTAGTAAAACACATTTTCCGACCGATCGGTCCTATGTCAGCTATATGCTATAGTCAACCGATTTTGATAAAAAAAATTTCAAAATTATGTGAACTAATATATACCAAGAAAACATTAATTTTTCTCATTAGAAATAGTTTTTTGACCGACCGTTTCTATGGGAGCTATATAATATAGTCATCCGATTTTGATAAATTTTTTCAGAAATGTGTAAAAGCATATAAAACTAAACTAAAAGAAAAGTTTCACCAAGATTTGCGTGCATGGGAGCTACAATGGAAAACATAAAGTAAAAAAGAAAAAAAATTTTCTCACTAAAACTAGTTTTTTTGACCGATCGTTTCTATGGGAGCTATATAATATAGTCATCCGATTTTGATAAATTTTTCCAAAAATGTGTAAAAGCATATAAAACTAACATATACCAAGATTCGTGACGCTACGATGGAAAACAAAAAAGTTTTTCTCACTAAAACTTATTTTCCGACCGATCGTTCCTATGGCAGCTATCAGATATAGTCACCCGATCCGGCCGGTTCCGACATATTAGTTGCGTGCAGTAAAAAGAAGACTCTGTGCAAAATTTCAGCTCGATAGCTTTAAAACTAAGTGACTAGTTCGCGTAGAAACGGACGGACAGACGGAATTGAACTCAGCTCGTCGTGCTGATCAAGAATATATATAGTTTATGGGGTCGGAAATGAATATTTCTAGGCGTTACAAACTTCTGGGCAAAATTAATATACACTTCTACAGTGTATAAAAAATAGATTATACATATTTTCCCGTCCTTTAACCTTCTCCCTTATTCTCTCTCTCTCAACACTAACCAACATGGCCCTGTAGTATAAAGCCTGCTTGACCATGGTCAGTTCAATTTCCTGAAAGATACGCGACATGGAGAAAATCTTATCGTTGCGCAACACTTGCTCCGTCAAATCCAAAACGGCACGCTCCTCCAACTGTAAACTGTTGTTCTGCTTCACAAATGTGTCCTGGCGGAAAAAAGTTATAAGAGTTAAGAGTAGACAACAGAAAGCTTAGCCTCTCTCTCCTACCTGGTAGGAATCATATAGCTTATTGATATACACCAGATCACGCTCCAGCAGTGTCCATTCATAATGATTCAATATCTCATAATTCTTCTCCTTGAATTGCCTTGCCAATTGTGGTTTATTGCTGAATTCACGATGCGAATCATAAACTTTACGTAATTGCGTTTCCTTGTTGTTTTGGCTATTTGCCGTCTTGCCCAGATAAGCCCAGAGTGCCTGCTCCAAGCTTAGATATTCAGCGCGCAAGGCATCCACTTGTATGAGGGGTGTATGATGCATATAAAGGGAAGAGGAGGAGGCGGCGGTGGCGGCCATCATCATCAACATTGCCACAAAGGCCACAAAACTGTGGCCCTGACATGACTTCATTTTATGAAAGAATTATACAAAAAAATAAAGGGGATTTCCTGACTACTACTGCAGCGATAAAAATTCTTGCTTCTTCTTCTGCTGCTTCACGTTCTCCTCTTTGGTTCTCCGTTCTGTTGTTTGTCACACAGCGAGCTTTGAGCGAGCACTGTTTGCCACCAGCCACCAGTCCCGTTTAAAACAAAGACTGTGTGGCGCAGAGACTGCGTCAAATATATATTTGCAAAAAATGTTTTTAGTTGCGATTTTTGTATTAATTTTTCTTCACTAAACACAACAAATGCTTGTTAGCAATTTGTACACTTTTTGCGATTTATTTTAATTCGTTTTATTTGTTGTTTTTGTGTGTGTGTGTGTGTTTTGTATGGTGGTGTTGTTATGGCTGCTGTTCTGCTGCTACTGTAAGTTTTTTCTCCGTTTTTAACCCGCTGCTGCTGCTGCTCTGCTGTCGTTAGTGAGTGAGCGAGTGCTTCGTGCTCGTCGGTGTGTGTTCGTGTTGAAAATTGCTGACTGGAAGCTCTTTTTATTTGATTGTTTTATATATTTTTTTTTTCTGGCCAGACGTTGAGGAGCGTAAACATTTCAACACACGCACACTAGTCGAATGTGTAAGTGAGTGAGCAAAAAAAAGTTTTGATTTTATCTGGCCAAATAGGCTGATTGATGCGCTATAAAATTATTCAAGTCAAAGCTTAGCCAATTGAATAACTCTGGCAACGCCTTACAAATTCAGTGTTGAGAAAGGTAACTAAATTAAAAATTGAAAAAAAAAACGCTAACATTTAATGGCTATTAGGCCAACTTCCAACTAACCTTGTAATTGGTTGGATATATATAGTATAGAGAGATGTCAGATATTGCTTTAATTCAGAGTCATTATAATCTGATTAAAAAAATTAAGTTTTAAATTTGAACACGCTAATATAAAAAACAAGAAAAAAGGTAACTATCCAATCCGGTTGGTTCTAACATATTAGAGGGATTCCTGTAAGTGATTTTGATTTCGTGACAATTGACGCTAAAGTAAACAAAGGCGCGAAATCACAAAACGCTGAAATAAAATACAATTTATAAAATGCAAAAAAAAAGTTAGGAAAAATTTTGATTTTCAACAATAGCAATTGACTTTTTTCGTTGTCCAAAATATTCTTATCTTATTTAGGTTTGAGCAAAAGAGTCAGAAAAACCTTTCACATGATCTCATGAATAAATCAGTCTGCGCTCAACCAATCATCGGTTTTCTTATTTCTCTTGTGCTCTGGGTAATACCTGACCGTTCTGCTGCGATCAAAGAAACAAAAAGTCTTTTGCGTCTGAGAGAGCTTGTCACACTTGCCTTATTAGTTGTTAAGTTTAACCCATTAATAATAAATAGTTTATATATCTTATATAATATATACATATGTGTATGTATATTGTCAACATTGTCATTTCATTATTTTGTTCATCTACTAACTCTCAATGTGCGATCGCTCAATCGAATTGCTCTCTATAAGTTGGTATTGAAAGAGTGTAACAAGAATCGCTCATCTGAGAACAGTCAACTGCAAACAAAAACAAAGTCAAACAACGTTTTCTGCTCAAAGAGAGCGTGGTAGCTCGCAAAGGGAATAACGATCAACTGTTATTTGCGGGCTCTGTTTACATGTAACCGTTTTCAGTCCTTTTCTCGAAAACTATTACTTTTTTGAAGAAAAAAAATCACTAAAGCTAAGTACTGAGGGCGTTCTTATTTTCCTTAAAGGAACGGATTGCCAAACACAGTGTGACCAGATATTTTTCAGTTGTCTTGGGGCTGAACAGCCCGCTATTCGAACAAACTTTGCCAAAATGCTTTGACTAATGCTACCAAACAGTATTGAATACGGTTCAAATATACTAAATGCATTGAGGGCTGCAACAAATGATTGTTCGGACAAAAAATTAGTGGTTAAGGAAAATTAAAGGTCTAGGTTTTGTGGTTCGAAACCTTGGTTCTCCGAAGTTTTCCAAATTTGTAAAGAGTAATTCAATTATTAAAAATGTACAAAAAATTACAGATTTTCGGAATTTTTGTTTACCGAACATACAATTCAATTAAATTTTATAAGATATTTCTTCGATAAATTTTGGAAAACTACTTCTAAAAAATGCCCGCTTAACTAAGACTTGTAACTTTTTTGACCCAGACCGAAAGTTTTTGTTCGGAACATCAATAAATTGCACAGCAATTAATATTTCTCCAGAAATAGCTTACATTTTGCAGTCAATTAAAGTTGACAACTAACACAAGGAATAAATGGCAGCAAAATATTTCTTGAAGAAATATCAGCTGTTGTTCAACACAATGCACACAATCTATTGATATGGCAACTCTCCGAAATCCTCTTGAGTACCCAACTGAGGAATGAGGCAAGGAATAATTTCTTAATCAATTTTTGTGTATGGAATTTGACAGTTCAAGAAAAATTCAAAGGCCCTCGGTACCTAGCTTAAGTATAAAATATGCATTTCCACAATATCTTTGATAAAGTTAATCCCAGGTGTTCTACAAATCGCTACCAACCCAAGTAGCTTCTAAGATATATGAAAAAAACAAAATTTTTACGGTTTTTTTAACTATAGTTAATTTTTTGGACTATTTACTTTTTGACCTTCAGTTCATTTAGTTAAAAATGTTTTTAAAAAATAAAGTATAGTTCAAAAGTGAATAGTTTATCAAAATTTAACCTGACCAATTGATTTCTTAAGCGATTTTTGGTTCGGTTTTAACAATTTTTGAAAATGACACCGCTGTTGAATTTAATATTCTGTTAGTTGCCCATGAATGTTGGATAAAAGTGAACATAGTTCTTCTTTGATTTTCGATACACGATGTAAAATTTGTATAGCCTCAGATAAGATACAACTTTTAACCGTTCATAATTCAAGTCTCAACCTCTTGACACAGAGTTGTGTGATTTATATGTTTTTAGAAAGAATTATATATATCGTTCTTGAAGCGTCTCTCTTTAGCTACGACTTTGTTGTCTATGTCCAAACATTGTCAAAACAGCAACAAAAAATTACTCGACGTAGCAAATCTGTTTCTTTAGATATTCTTTTCTCCATAATCTAAGCAAAAGTAACATGCACTTTTATCTAGGCACACAGAACTCAAATCAAACAGAAGGAGGTATTTGCATCGTGTAATTTCTTCAGATGAGATTTTCGTAGTGTAGTCTTATCAGTCTTTCTAGATAAAGGTGCGAGCGAACCAGTTGCAATCATTGTTAGAAAAAGCAAATCTGATGAAGTCTAGTTTACTGATGGACACTGCAGTGGCTCGCGAGCCTGAAAGCTATGTCTGTTCTGAGCAAATTCAATCTTAGACGAAGTCAAAAAGTTTTGTTTGTGGGAAAGAGGTGTGGTGGGGTGGCTCACGCTCTTTTTCAAAACTGGTCATAAATCTGACTACATTTTAATTGGTAGCTCAAAGGATTGCCCTCACACAATTCTTTGAATATTGTATTTACTTCCGTAAAAATGCTTTATCAATAATGGGTAAATAAATATTAAACGAACAAGTTCACATTATTAATCAGAGTAACGGAAAACTATAACCGGATGCTGTGCCGCCTCTTCCTGAAAGGGGTTCGAATATTTTACTATACATATGGATTTACTGGTGAAGTTTAAGCAAACAAGTTCCCAACGGCTTACTAAATTTCGAAGAAGTTTAACTATTTGCGCTACATTTAAGTATGTGTGTATGTATGTGTAATGTACATATTAATATGTATGATCAATCGATAGCTAGAAAGTCAAGCCTACTGACGTCACAAACAGCTGTGTGCCCCTCGCTCTTCAACCCACACTTACACACACATTCGCACTTGCTATCTCTCTCTCCCTCTCTGTGTCTCTCTCCCCGCTCTGCTAACAAAGGAGGGGTGGGGGAATTGAGTACCTCTGCATGGGGGCATCTCTGCGCTGCATTGCCCTCTGTTTTGGTTTTGTTTGTTTGTGTTGTTGTTCTTGTTAATGTTGATGTTTATGAGACCTTTGACCTCGCTGAGCGTAAACAAAGAGTGGATTTTTGCATAAACAACTTGAAACTCTCCCTCTCATGTCTCTTTGGCTTTGCTTTGTGTTATGATGACTCACACGGCTAAAGAAAGTCCGCTTTTTGGCTTACTTTTTAACCAAAACGGCGAATTTGACGACACGCAAACAAAAAGATATGACAAAGACGACGACGACGACACCCGCGACCGGAAAGACGAGTTAACGTTAAACTCTTCTGGGAAATTGTCAACTAGGCTTAACCCAATGCAACAACGGAGGAGGAAGATGATCATGATGTGATTCATGCAAATTCATTCCTATATATATAGGAAACACGGGGTCTCATCATTATTGTTTACCTCATAGCTGGACAACAGTTGGGCAAGTAAATTGCTTGAGTTGGTCAGCTTCTCCTCATTGCCCAGTAATGTGATGTGCAATCGATCCATTAGATGATGCACTGAGTGGGCATTCGGTGTGACAGTCCATTCGGCAAATGTGACAAGTGTCACCATCTCCAGTTTATCCTTGTGGGCCTCGTAAGACTGCATTTGCTGATAGCGCGATGAGATGCGATTGATGGTGTCAGTAATGACATCCATTTTGGCCATAATTGGTGCATTGAGACCCATATAGGTGGTCACCGACTCAATGGCCAGAGCCACATATTGAGCATGCTGCAAGGCAAGACATTCAGAGTTGGTGTTGACTAGGCTGCTAAGTCCTGCTTGGCTTACCTTCTCTTCGGTCTGATCGATTTGCCGGCCCACCTCTTTGAGCCGTTGCAGCACTTTATGCTGCTTCTCCCGCATCAGTGGGAATTCTATGTTGGCCGCCAGGGGCGAGGATTGGACTATGTCCCAGGCTTTAAGTATGCCCGTGGTGACCTCTTTGACAACATGGATGACTTCCAAAACATCCTCAATCACAGCCGTGGTTGGTGTGGGTTGTTGCAGCAGCAGCAGCAGTAGCAGGGCCATTAAAACACCCCCAAATTTCATAGCCAACATTTGCATGGTTGTATGTGTGTGTGTTTTTTTTGGTTAAAACTTAAATAAATTGTCTACACAAAAAAAAAAAAATATATGTACATATAAATAAATGCCGTTTCTTACACGCACACACACACACGCGCACGCAACTGCGCCCGCTGAGAATCAAAACACGAATGCGACGAAACCAGAGAGTTAAGTTTGGGTTTGGGTCAACTGGGTCTGCCTGAGTTTGTCGTTGATTAAAATATCTTTTTTAATGCACACAGACAAACAGAACATTGAATGTGTGCTGCTTAGTCGCAGTGACAAACTTTTTATGTCTTTGTCTGGGTTTTTTTTTCTTTCTTTCTTGTTTGAAGCATATAAAATGGAGCATAGGTCAGCAGCATAGGTGCAAGCGAGCAGGCAATAGCAACATTAACAGCAGCAGCAGCAGCATAACAGCTGTAGAGCTAGGCTTAGGGTGAAATATTTTGTTATCGATTATTATGTTGTCATCGACATCGTTTGAATTGCTGGGCGGGTACATTTAAGATTTGAATTTGGTATAAATCCATATGGGACTACTCTAAAGCCAACCCAATTTTATTATTAACTCCTCTTTCTCTTTGTATCCTTTTTTGATGTGAAACATCTTTAATTTCGGTACGAAATTCAATTTGAAAATAACGCGTAACGCATATCGCTCACTGGTATACACCAAGCAATTGCCTGGCCAATCATTGCTACTTCACCATGACTACTTGATCATGGCTACTTGACCATGGCCATTTCACCAATGTGGAAATGCTTTTCTTGGAATGCAAGCAAAGGCCTGGCTAACCATTCAATTGAATTTGGTAGTAGTAGTAGTTTAGCACAGGACAATGATCAGGGATCTGCGATCTGGGAACTTGGATCAGGGATCTTTGATCAGGAACTTGGGATTGGGGCTTTTTGACGGGGGATCTGGGATCAGTGGTCTAAGATTTGGGATGGGGATTTGGGCTCCGAGATTTAGGATTAGGGATCTGGGATCAGGGATCATGAATTTGGAATCAGGGATCTCGGATCGGGGGACTGGGATCAGGGATCAGAGATCTGGGATCATGGATCTCGAATCTGGGATCAGGGTCAAGGGATCGGGGATTTGGGCTCTTATTCCAGGGATCTGGAATATCGGATCTGGGATCAGGGAGGGACAAGGGATCTGGGATTTGGGCTCTGGAATCAGGGATAAGGGATCTATGATCAGGGATTAGGGACAAGGGATCTGGGATTTGGGCTCTGGGACCAGGGATCTGGAATCTGGGATCAGGGAGGGACAAGGGATCTGGGATTTGGGCTCTGGAATCAGGGATAAGGGATCTATGATCAGGTATCTGGGATCAGGGATTAGGGATCAGGGACAAGGGATCTGAGATTAGGGACAAGGGATCTGGGATTTGGGCACTGGCATCTGGAATCAGGGATTTGGGATCGGGGAACTGGGACCACGGATCAGACATCTGGGATCATGGATTGGGGACCTCGGATCTGGGATTTGGGATCAGGGATCTAGGATCTAGAATCTCGGATCTGGGACAGGTCCCAGGGGATCATTGACAAGGGATCTGGGGTTTGGGCTCTGGGATCTGCGATCTAGGATCACGGATCTGGGATCTAGGATCAGGGATCTGGGATCAGGGATTAGGGATCTGGGCTCTGAAATCAGACTGGATCAGGGATCAGAGATCTGGGATCATGGATCTGGCATCTCTGTTTTTAGATCAGGGATCTAGGATCGGGTACCAGGGATCTGGGATCAGAGATTTGGGATGGAGGATCAGGGATCTGGGGTCAGGGATTTCGGATGGGGGATCAGGGATCTGGAGTCTGGGACACTGTTTTCCAAGCCAACGGTGGCATTTCCCAAACTTTTTTCAATTAACATGTTTCACATCAAAGCCTCACACATTTTTTTTTTTTTTCTTCGCAGAGCTTCTTCTATGAGATTCTTGCCGGTAAATGGGTGCGCAATGGCTTACAGATCAAGGGTCAGGCCATGACCTACATTCAGGCGAACTTCTGCAACTCCATGGCCGATATGGATCTGTTCTTTCTGCAGATCTGTGCCACAAATCTGCCGCAATACTTCTTCCTGCAGAACACCATCGAGCTGTTCGATGTGGGCCAATGGCTGGAGACGGCGCCGCTTAAACAGCCGCAAAAGGCGGAGCAATCCTCCATGCTGGAGGGTTTTCTCACATTCCTCGCCACGCTGGTCACGAGTCGCACCAATCTGGGCAACGATGAGGCCACCCAGTGCATCATTGAGATTAGCGCCCTGTTAGCGACCGAGAACAAGACACATTCACAGCTGCTGGAGCTGATGCCGGAGCGTTCGGGAAATGTGCATACGAAAAATTTCGAGACGTTTCTCAAAAAGCTGTCGGTGTACAAGGCGCCATCGAGTGGATCGGAGAATTTGGAGCAGGGCCTGTTCACGCCCATCGATGAGGTGTGGGAGAACTATTACGATCCGCTGCATGTCCTGCTGCGGGCTGTTCATCGGCGTGACTTTCAGTCCTCGATGGATCGCTTCACCAACTACGTCAAGACGAAAAGTAAAATGCCCGTTAGCGGCAATCTTTGGCCGCCGTTTCGACTGCCGCAGGCACTGCCCGCGGGTAGCTCTTTCAGCGATCCCTGCCGCATACTCAACTCCCGCGTTTTTCACTCCACCATCCTGTCCATTCTCTTCCGGGCCGTACACACGCGTGATGTCTCTGAGCATCTGCTAGCCCTGGCCGTATTCCTGCTGGAGATTTCCGTGGAGACCAGCGGCGATGTCAATGACCATCAGCCAGCCGCTGCTGCTGCTGCCATGGTGGAGTCTGTGGGCGTGGCCGGGGCGGGATATCATCATGCCTATGGTCAGGGCGGCAGGCAGGAGCCGCCCAAGCTCTTTCAATGCTATCCCACGGACAATCTCAGCTGCAATCTGAGGCATGTGGTCAAGAAGGTGTCACTAAAGTCGCGCGATCCGCAGGTGACCACCTCCAGCTATCGCTCCAATCCCTTTTACGCCGACCTGGACTTTGATGTGGAAACGGATCCGTCAGAGCAGGCCATGCGCATGATTGGGCACTCGGACACGGATGGCGGCGATGATGTGAGTCGACGCAATATTTCGCAGGCTTTGGTGCCCATGCGAGTGCCGGGCATGGAGGTGGCGCTGCCACCCGATCTATCGGTGGTGGCCGAAACGGGCGTGGTCATACGCCAGGACAGCAACGAGGATGATCTGCTGCGCGATAACGACAATGCAATGGACATGAGTCCGGCGGCCCTAGACTTTCACTTTCCGCTGCAGCAAATCACGCTGCCCGAGAGCGGAATGGAGGTGGCCATACGAAGGGATCTTCTGCTGGCCGAAACCCACATTGAGGGCAGAGGAGGAGGTGGAGCTGGGGGAGGAGGCGCGGTCGGAGCAACAACACCCAATGAGATGTTCTCCCCAACCACACCCACTGGTGGCATGCTGCTGCCATTCCAGCGTGTCCAACCGGTGGCCGTTCCCAGTAGCGGCAATATGGACATTGTGCCTTCGCATGCCCTGGGAGCGGGAAGTTTTGCGGGCAGCGGACGTCGCCACAACTATGATGCGGGTGGTGCCCGCAAACGATCTGTGGATATAGCCATAGCCGGTGGCAGCAACAAGGATGAGCTGCATATGGATGAGAGTATATTGTCGCTGCTGCTGAAGCTACACTCCCAGCTCAGTGGCACTCTGGACAGCTTCTCGCTGAGCGATGGCGAGGAAGTTGATCCGCTGTCCATGGAGGTGGACTGCAATGAGGCGAGCACCTCCAGTGCCGCCGTGGCCGTTGAGAGCACCGCCTTGGCGGAGCGCACGGCCAGTGCCAGGTGTCGACGCCCCAGCAACTACCAGAATATACATGTGTCCGCCTCGAGGATTGGCGATGGCCCCTTTTTCATAGGTAATCTGCTGCGCAAAATTGCCAAAAGGGATGAGCTGTGTGCCCAAAGCATTGATGACATACGCGCCCGCCTCTGGCCCAATCAGCGTGAAAAGCAGGCGGAGGCCAAGGCGCGCGAGACCAAGGAGAAGGAGGAGCGTCGCAAGAAGGCGCGCGAGCGTCAGCAAAAGATGATGCAGGATTTTGCCAACAAGCAGAAGCAGTTCATGCAATCGGCAGCCGCAGCGGCCAATAACATGGAGTACGGCCTGGAGGATGAGGATGACGAGGATCTGTATGAGGAGCAGCCGCGGGAGAAGGAATACGACTGCATCATTTGCAATTGCACCACGCCCAGCACTGAAACGAATCCCATTGGCCTGGTGGTGCTGGTCGAGTCCAGCGGCATTGTGGGTCATCGTCGTCGCATATCGGAGCGACTGCCGCTGCCGCTCAATGTGGAGGATGAGTACCGATTGGCGCACACCACACGCCTGGCCACCGAGTTTGGACGCCGCACCGAGCTGCTTAGCCTAAAGTTTGGCGAGGAGTCTTGGTATTTGTCCAATAACATGGCCTACGACAATGGTGTACATGTGCAGTCCTGCGGTCATCATGTGCATCTAAGCTGCCTGGAGGCGTACCTGAAGACCTTGTATACCACACAGCGGCAACCGGTGCAGGATCGGGGCGAGTTCTATTGCCCGGTGTGTAGGCAATTGTCCAATTCCGTGCTACCGCTTAGTCCGCAGCTGGACAGGCCCACGCATCTGGTGAGATCGGGTAATCAGCCGTTTGAGCAGCTGGTGGCCGATCTCACGGATCTGATAAAGGAGAACGAGACAATACCGGTAAGTGATGTGGATTCCCTATCGACTCCCACTCACCTTATTCTTATTCTTTTCAGCAACCCACTAAGCTAACCGAGGCCATGGGCCATGCCATGGAGGTGATGACCAACATTGCCCAGCGTAAAGTTAAATGCGCCTCCATTACCTTCCGCAAGCTCTTCATCTTTGTCACTTCGATTGCCCGCACCAATTTGGAGGCGGAGATCATTCAGCGTGGTGGCTCCCTCTGCTCAGCGAATGCCACACGCTACAAACCAAAGCGGGATTGCATTGTTCCGCTGTTGCATGTGCTGTCGGTGCATGTACGAGTTTTGGTCGAGTGGCCTCTGTGGAGCAGTTGGGCCTCGCTGGCCGGTCTGCCGGTTAGCGATACGGAACCATTGCCAGCGCATTGCCTGGAACTGATACCTAGTCTGTTGGCCGATCCCATAGCTTTGCTCCTGAAGTTCATACTGCTGGCCCCGCTGCATCTGGACCAGGGTAAGTAGTAGTCAGTCGAGCGCATTAGCCATCAAAATTAATGCTTTTGCTTCCACAGATTACTTCACCTGCATGGTTAAGGTCATGTACAATCTGCTCTACTATCAAATTGTGGTCCAACTGTGCGTCACCCTGACGGATCTCGAGTGTGATCACGTGCTAACCCACTATAGCGAGGAGACAACAACCACGAGCAGTCGCAGCAGCAGCAGCAGCAGCAGAAACAGCTCGACAGCCCGTTCCTCCCAGCTGGGCCAGGCCATGGCCTTGGTGCTGGGACTAACGAATCGGCTGGCCCATTTGCGTCGGGATAGCATACCCAGCACCAGCAGCTCAGCGGCTGCCAGCAGCAGCAACAGCAGCAGCAGCGGCGGCAGCAACTCCATGTCCATGTCCTCCGATGTAAATCTCAAGTCCATGGAGCTGCAATTGCAATCACTGTGCCTGCCATTCCTGAGAATAGCGGCTCTGTTGCGTCAGCATTTGTATCGACATGAGATGCCCGAGATATCGGCACCTGGGCTGGAATTTGTGCGTCTTGTCTACTATCTGGAATTGGTCACGGACTCCATGGACTGGGATTGTTTCAATGCCTCCAAGGGACTGTGCTTCATACCGGGCACTGAGCAAACGTTACCCCAGTTCTGGTGCAAGCAGCTCATGGAGGTGCGTCCGCCCTCGGATACAGTGCGCGAATTGGTGCTGATCAATCAGCATTCACTGTGGCAGCAGCCACGACTGCTGGAGCTGCCGCGCGAGTACGAGCGTCTGTTTACGGTAGGTGGTGGTGGAATTAATCCCAAAGGATTAGCTTTAATCTGAATGTTATATATATACCCCCTTGCAGTACTATCATGAGCGGCCCTGCCTCAACTGCTACAAGGTGCCCAAGGAGAGCTCCATATGCCTGCTGTGCGGGACCATTGTTTGCCTCAAGCAGAACTGCTGTGCGGAGAACGAATGCTGTGAGGCAGTCCGGGTGAGTAATAGAAAAGAGAAAAAGCTCAAACAAACGAAAAGATAGGAGAAGAAGAGAAATCTCTACAAAATTTGTTCAACGAACGAAGAAAAAGGGGGAAAATAGAGTTGAACAAAATCTGAAAGAGAAATTCAGAAGGACACATAAAAACAAGTAAGAAAGTCGGTCAAGCCCGACTGTTATATACTCTGTACCTGTTTGTATATAACTAACAACTTTAAAGTGTGT
The DNA here is from genome assembly GCA_018904225.1 of Lordiphosa mommai. Lineage (NCBI taxonomy): Eukaryota > Metazoa > Arthropoda > Insecta > Diptera > Drosophilidae > Lordiphosa > Lordiphosa mommai. The sequence continues at coordinate 146,865 of JAEIFT010000131.1, read as the reverse complement.
GTGCAAGTGCTGCCCATCACGATTACGGGCAGTGCTGCCCAGCGTAATTATTTGATTTGCTTATAACTCAAATATCGTTCATCTGATCTGGAAACGGTGTATGGTGGATCGATAAGTAATGACGATTAAAATATATGTCTAGAAGGTTCGAACAACCTAACTCCAAAATTGCGCAGATAGTTGAGCTGTTTTTTCAAATTGTGGGGGTGGCAACTCTACCATCGTTTATCTGATCAGAAAACAATGTATGGGGGTTCAATAAGTAATGATGAGTAGAATATATGTCTAGAAGGTTCGAACAACCTAACTCCAAAATTGTGGAAGATATGTTTTTTCTTTCAAATTGCGGGGGTGGCAACTCCACCTATTGTTCATCTGATCGGAACATGATGTATGGGGGCTCGATAAGTAATGAAGAGTAGAATATATGTCTAAAAGGTTCAAACAACCTAACCTCAAAATTGCGGGATATTTGAGGTGATTTTCAAATTGCGGGGGTGGCAACTCTACTATCGTTCATCTGATCGGAAAATTATGTATGGGGGCTCGATAAGTAATGAAGAGTAGAACATATGTCTACAAGGTTCGAATAACCTAACTCCAAAATTGTGGAAGATATGAGGTCAAAGCTCTATCTCTTACCATCCCTGAGATCTCTTCGTTCATACGGACAGACAGACGGACGGACAGACATGGCTATATCGACTCGGCTGTTGATGCTGATCAAGAATATATATAGTTTATAGGGTCGGAGATGCTTCCTTCTGCCTGTTACATACATTTGCACAAACTTAATATACTCTTTGTACCTTCGGTACAGAGTGTAAAAATAAAACGGAAATTTGCTCACACAAACTAAAGCGTGGTTACACTCTCTATATGCCCCATATGTCTCTCTGTTTGTCATTAAGCCAGAGATGCAGACAAAGAGAGGCGCTCAATTGTGTGAACGCGCGCCTCTTAGCATTCAATTTTTCATTTGGCCAGGTAAATACTTAGAGATATGCTTTGTGTGTGTGTGTGTTGATGATTTACATAAATAATCAACACAATGAACAACAAAAGCTCTCTCAGCTCAAATTGAAAAAAAAGTAACAAAACAAAATCCTTGCACTAAGGAGTAACGGTTAGTTGCTCACTGACTAATGCTCTGGGGTTCTGCTCCATAAAGAAAGCATTCCAATCGAAAGAGAACAACAATCGCTCTCACGAAAGTTCAATTGAAATGAGCATAATATAATGTCTAAAGATAAACTTGTGTTTCACATAAAAAAAAATTAAGGTGATAAAACTTTACCAAACTAGAAAGTTCGACAACTCATTCAATATTATTCATTATCTTCCTTTCCCTACTTAACAGCACACTTTGTCCTGCGGCGGCGGCATTGGCATCTTTTTGGTTGTTACCTCCACGTACATAATTGTCATACGCGGACGTCGCGCCTGTCTTTGGGGTTCCCTCTACCTGGATGACTTTGATGAAGAGGATCGTGATCTCAAGTGAGTAGTAATCGATATCTGCATTTGCGTTTTTATCTTCTCATTTTGTAATCAATTTTATTTTTGCTACAGGCGCGGCAAGCCTCTCTACTTGAGTCAGGATCGTTTCAATCTGCTGGAATCGCAGTGGCTATCGCATAAGTTTGCTCATACAAAACACACCTGGGTGTTTCATCGCGATCTCTTGTGAAACATGGAAGATTTACTGCGCAGCATACAGGAGCTGGTTGGTCAGATCTGAGAGCTGAGCTGAGTTGCCCGCTGCCCGCCTAGTCGAACCGCCTCCTATCCAAATGATGTCTTATTTGGTTTTATTAAGTTAAAAAAAAAACAAAAAAAACAAAAAAACAAAACAAATTTCAAAGTGGCGGCATCCCGCATCCCGTGCACCCGTAGTTAGTAGTAGCAGCAGCAGCAGCTTCAAAAAATTGCAATTTCCAATGATATTACAAACAATTTTTTTTATATATTTAACAAGAAGAGAATAATCGATGTACTCTCGTAATTGTTTATCTCTTTCCACATATATACACACACAACCACACATATATATATATATATATATAATAACTATATCTGCCTAACCGATCGATCACAATGCATGTGAATCTCTCAAGCAACAAAAATATTTACGACTTATACATATATATATATATATATCTATATATACCTACCTACCCAATATATCCAAGAAATGAGGAGAACATGTTCATGGGTTTCTCTAGTTGCGTTGTTCTTTAACTATGCTAAGATTTAAGCTCCCCAGCCCACCTCCCCTCCTAACCCATTCAATACACACACACACACTCTCTCTCTCCCTCCCTCCCTCTCTCTCTCTCTAGGTTTATCTAGGAAAACAAAAGAATATGAAAGTCTACTTTTGGCCTCATGTGTTTGTGCATGTAAAAAATTAAAAACGAAAGATTTATATAGTTAATATATATACATACAATACATACAATACAATACTACATATAAACAAAACGAAAAGCGAATTGTGAATTGCTTAGAAAATAGTTTTTGCATTACCACATAAGAAAGAGACAAGATGAGATGAAGAAGGTAGAGCAAGAAAATGCATTGACAAACAAAAAGACACCCGTAAAATTGGGACTAGACGAGAATTTGTTGTTATTAGTTTTTAACACTACTAAACAATTGTGTGTGTTATGTAGTAGGCGCCTAACTAATACCCCCCCCCGACCCCGCCCTACCCAGAAAGAGAGTAAAAAGCAAACCTAAAAAAGAAACAAAAAACAAAAACAATTATATGCAAATGTAAAATTTTAAAACTTTTTTGTTATTAATGATTTCCAGTGATGGGGAGTATTCTACTTTAATTCTGTTTAATGTTCTCACTTCCACTCGGATTTTGTCAAAAGTGTGGAATTGATTCCGTTTCTTCAAAACGTCAAAGATTGTCGATTTGAAAAGTTTTTGCTTGCGCTGGTTGGTGGAATTGAAAAGTAATTGACAAGTTGCTCACACTCGTACGGTTTATAAATGTAAATAAATTAAAATTTCCTTCAATTTAGAAACTTTTTGTGAAATTAGATTGTTGATTTACAAACAAATAAATTTTAAATGTACTGCGAATTTGGCTGTGCAAAAGAAAGTCTCTCTTAAGTCCAACTGTTCCATTTCCGAAACCCGATTCTTTTTTTCACAAGAACTCGGTTTGAAAGGCATAGCGACATATCTCCGACCAGTACAATTTTCCGTCGGAGATATGACGCTTGAAACTCCGACGAGTTCAAAACGACATATCTCCGATCAAACTTAGTCGTTTTAAAGCGTCATATCTCCGATCGGAGATGTCGTTCCAAAACGTCAAATCTCCGATCGGAGATATGTCGTTCCAAAACGTCAAATCTCCGATCGGAGTTATGTCGTTTCAAAGCGTCATATCCTCGACGAGTTAAAAACGTCATATATCCGATCGGAGATATGTCGTTTTAAAGCGACATATCTCCGATCGTCATAACTTCGATCGGAGATATGACGTTTGTAACTCGTCGGAAATATGTCGTTGGAGCAATGTCGTTACCCCGTTTGAAATACTGCTTTACCGAAAATAAATTGTTAGAAAATGTACTCGCAATTTACAAAGGAAAAATTAAACCGAGTCGGAATTGCTATCGGTTTACTCTTCAAGTGAATATCTTTTTGGCTCGAAGTCATTTTTTTATTTTTAATTTTTAAAGCTTAAAATTATGGCAAAATTTTTTTTTTTAAATTAAAAATAATTCTTATTGAGAAATTTTGATATAAAAATCGAAAAAAAATTTATTAAAAGTAATTGTTTCGAATGAGCTTTTTGAGAAACTTCATGAAGTTTGCTTCATTGTGTAAATCCAGTCTTAGACCGCATTTACACGATGAAGCAAACAGCATGAAGTTTTGGCAAAAGCTTATGTTTGTGGGCAAGAGCTTTTTCAAAAACATCATGAAGTTTGCTTCATCGTGTAAATCCCGACTAAGAAATTATCCGTAGTGGTGTAGCTTTGCCCCTCTACACCTCTTTCCTACAACCAAGAGCTTTTCGAATAAATTAATGAAGTTTGCTTCATCGTGTAAATCGCGTCTAACTCTTAGTACTCATGCTCTGTGGACCGAATGAAGCGTAGGTTGAGTTTGACTCTCTGGCAATCAGTCAGGAATTTTGGCTTTCACTAGTCTCTGTCGCAGATGGCGCTTCAAGGCGAATCAGTTTGATAGCTTGGTATCGAGTAAAAAAAAAAAAAAATACAAGCTAAATCTAAAACTTCATAAAAAAAAAATTAATTCTCTGGTAGCTGTTTCGATAGTTGTTCCTCATTCGAGTTTATAAATAGTCATATCGATGTCACAGGGTTGCCACCTGATGCTTACCATGTGCGAAATATATCAAAACCATATTTTACATGACCAGCTAGTCACACACTTTTTGCACTTGATTTTTTGTAAATCATCATGTGTTCATGGTAAAATGAAACATGGTGAGGCGGCAACTTAAAGCTGATTTTTCACACTTTCGCAATTTACACTTGAAGCGAAAGGTTGTTCCACGCATGCCTGCAGTCTATGCGCATACGTAACACTCAGAAATACATACAACATTTGTCTCTCTCACTCTCGCGCTTTAAGCAAAAGCTTTGAAAAAAATGTTCGTCGCTGCCTCATCAGGGACTTTTGCCTTCCCATCACTGGAGTTTGTTTTTTTTTTTTGCCCTAACTCTCAAAAACTCGAGCTCCCCCCCCCAACCCTCCGCCCGCCCGTTGCGCCTTTGTGTATATACATCGCTATACATATATATATATATATCCTAAATATAAAATAAATATCTAAACTAAAACTAAAAGAATATTTAAATTGTAAATTAGGTTTTGGGAAGGAATTGGAAATGGAAAGACAAGATTTGGCAGGCAGAGCTGGATATATATTATAATGTATAATTATATATATGAATCACATTATTTTTTTTCTAGTTATAAATTGTGTGAATTATCGGTTTTTGAATTTTAAGTAGACTTTTTTTAAATACACCCACAAACACGCCCACACATACACACTCGGATACACTTGACAATTTATATGGCGGACTATATATGGCGGATGTATATGGTCTATAGTCATCTCTCCCCCTCCCTCCCCCCGTCATCTGAAAACCGAAAACTCTAAACTAATAAAAATTGAGAAATTTAAAAAATATATGTGTGTGTGTGTGTGTGTCAGTCTCTCTGGTAAATATTAGTGTATCTCGCCGCACTGGGAGCAGGCTGGGCGCTGAACGACGCGAGTCCTGCGCACACGAGCGCGAATCGGTTCCTGGCGCTCCACACGCGGCACAGCCATTTGATCGCGTATCTCTTCGCGATTCTCCAACAGTTGGCTACTCTGCGACACCGCCTTGTCCACATCCACATCCACAATGCGTACCGGCTCGGTGAATACTGGCAATGGCAAAGGTACATCCTCCCAATGATCATTGCCGGCTAAAGCGAAATAGCGCATGCGTGTCATACGCCTATGCAGAGCCGTATTGGTTATGGCAATGGTAATGGGCTCCTCCTTGGTCTGAACCATCCAGCGTCCCAGGAACAGCGGCGGCGTTATGGCTACATTATGCTGTGGCTGTGGCGTACCCACACGCAGGGCACCATGGAACAGGGTATCGGGCAAGGCGCCCGCTGCAAACACACAGCCCGCATCAAAGCCCTTGGGCAAATAGCGTTGCGGCAAGAAAACCGGCTTCTTGAATTTGGTCAGCGAGGGAAACAGCTCCTCGGGCAGCTCAAATTGTGGACTCTCCTCGCTCATGGTGGCATAGGCCACGCTGGGCACATGTGGATGCACCACGGTCGACAACACGGTCATGCTCATCTTGCTCAGACGCGGCACCGACATCAGCACATCGCTCAAATCCGGCACATAGATATTATACTGCATGGGCTTGGGATTATTGAGGAACTCGGTCATGGCCACCAATGTGGATGGCTGGGTTATGATATTGGCCAGCATGACATCGTTGCGCAACAGACGACGCTCGGTCTCGGCCAGTTCGGCTGCACTGGGGGGCAGACACAGGTGCGGCATTAGGCGCCCCGGTGGCAGCGGCTCAATACGACGACGACCCACAAACAGGGGCGGAGTCTGCCCCTTCTGCTGAGGCGACATCAAGCCTATGGGATAGAACTTGCGCGGCAAGACACCTTCGGCAAAAACGCCGCCCGCATCAAAACCCTGCGGCAACAGCTGCAACGGCAAATAGGTAATCTTATTCAACGGAGCATGCTGCGGGAACAGGGCACGTGGTATCTCAAAACAGGGACACTTCTCCTCCTGGAACTTCACAGCAGCCTCTGCATCATGCACATGCAATTGTGGCACCAATGCCATTAGCACAATACGCTCCTGGTATTGCTTGGGCAAGGTCAACTGCTTGAGATTGGGCAAATACTTGGGTTTCATATTGATCACGGATTCGGGCAAGAGATGCTTATGCTTGTGGCAGCGACGATGATTCAAGTGGTGATGATGATGGGTACAGGGTACCAAATTGGCCGCAGCTTGTCCTGGCAATAGAAAAAGACAAAAAATTAGCTTAGGATTAGGTGCAAGTTGCGCCTCAGACCACCTACCCGCCAGCATCATTAGACTATGCTCGGGCGAATCCAACGGTATGGTGTGTGGCACCCGGGCGGTTATATGGCTAGCCGCTGCTACCACAGCGGCCGCACGTGCAGCCGTCTCCAGTGTCTGCATGACATCCATGCAGGCACTGCTGCCAGCACAATTATTACGTGACATCTCGGACCACCAAAAAACCACTTTAACCCAAAAACAAAGAACTTGAAAAAAAGTGGACTTAATTTTTTTGATTTTTGCTCTGGAAAATTCTGATTCGTTCGAAGGCTCCACAATTTGTGACTGGACAAAAATTGAAAGCTGTCAAAAGTTAGAAATTCAAATTTCAGTGTTAACACGACGATAAACGATAGGCGAGAGTTCGAAATTCAAAGTCTCTCTACATCAGGGCCGGCCAAATGGAGAGGACTGAAATGTAAGCATGTGTTGGTAACTGCCACAGTAGAGAGCCAACTCACTTGCAAAATCAAGTTTTTCTGTGCTCACCGATTCACACAGACACATGACTTCGGCTCGCGTCTGTGTGAAAATCACGAATGCGCTCGGCCCCCAGTACATATAAAAGAGTTTGTTCTCACTGATTCACCGACTGAACGGTAAGAGATAGAAAGCTGAAATTTTTGGAAAATTTTGGTTTTGGAAAATTCCACCCCGGAAAAGCTACTATGGGCAACATTTTTTTTTTTCATCCGATTGACTTCAAATTTAGTTTGTAAGTAAAGTAAGCGAAATAATTGGACACCTGTTTTCCAGATTTCGGAAAATCCGCCCACAAGGAAAACGGCCGGAAAATTCTTCATAGAAAAAACAGTTTTTCATCCGATTGACTTCAAACTCGCTTTGTGAGGTTGGTAAGCAGAATTATTAGACTTGAGATTTTCTGATGTTGGAAAATGCGCCCGAAAAGTCGGGAAATTCCCGGAAAATTCTATATGGAGAGAAGCATTTTTTCTCCGATTGACTTTAAAATTGTTTGTAGGGATAGTATGCAAAATAATTAATTGAAAATTCCCCCGAAAAGTCGGAAAATTCCCGGAAAATTCTATATGGTAAAAAGCATTTTTTCTCCGATTGACTTTAAACTCGGTTTGTAGGGATAGTATGCAAAATAATTAGCTATGATATTTTCCGATGTTGAAAAATCCGCCCGAAAAGTCGGGTAATTCCCGGAAAATTCCATTTGGAAAAAACTGTTTTTCATTCGATTGACTTCAAACTCGGTTTGTGAGGATGGAAAGCAGAATAATTAGACTTCAGATTTTACGATGTTTGAAAATCCGCCCCCGAAAAGTCTGGAAATTCCCGGAAAATTCTATATGGAAAAAAGCATAATTTCTCCGATTGACTTTAAACTCGGCTTGTAGAGATAGTATGCAAAATAATTAGCTATGATATTTTCCGATGTTTAAAAATCCGCCCAAAAAGTCGGGTAATTCCCGGAAAATTCCATATGGAAAAAAATGTTTTTCATTCGATTGGGTTCAAACTCGGTTTGTAAGGATAGTATGCTAAATTATTAGGCAGGTGATTTTTTGTTAGTGGAAACTCCACCCACAAGGAAAATGCCCGGAAAATTCTTCATGGAAAAATTTATTTTTCATCCGATTAAAACTCGGTTTGTGAGGATAAAATAAAAAATAATTAGGCATGAGATTTTCCGATGTTGGAAAATGCGCCCAAAAAACTCGGAAAATGCCCGGAAAATTCAACATGCAAAAAAAAACATTTCATCCAAATGCCTTCAAACTCTGTTTGTAAGGATAGTATGCCAAATAATTAGTCATATGATTTTTAGACTGTGGAAAATTCACCCACAAGGAAAAAGCCTGGAAAATTCTTTATTGAAAACACCTATATTTTCATCCGATTTACTTCAAACTCTGTTTGTAATTATAGAGTGCAAAATAATTAGACATGCAATTTTGCCATGTTTGAAAATCAGCACGAAAGGTCGGGAAAATGCCCGGAAAATTCTATATGGAATAAACTATTTTCATCCGATTGGCTTCAAAATCGGTTTGTGCACACATTATAGAAAATAATTAGACATGTGATTTCTTGGTGGTGGAATTTCCGCCCACAGGCAAAAATAATGGTGAGCGTATTTGGGTTCAGTGACAATTGCTATTTGTGAGCCAATCTGAATGAAATTCGTTTTGTAAGCTCTAGAGGTCAGAATAAATGGAAACACGTGTTTTTTATTTCGGGAAATTCACTGCAAAGGTCGGAATATGTGTGCGGGGTGGTATCATGGCTAAACGTTATATTTAAGCCGATTTGTATTAAATTTGGTTTAAAAGCTCTATGGGCCAATTAAATAGGATGAAGGCGATTGCAACGACTCACGGGCAAGCGACCCCAGGAATTGCTGCTCAATGAGAACGTTTATCGCGTCGATGCAAACCCAAGAAACCTTTAATGGAACTCATGGTGGTGGGTCAACAACTGGCCATGCATCCCTGGCCCCAGCGCTCCCAATTTCTTCTGCCCCATCAACGCGAAGAGACACATTCGCAGACCAACATATTGTCCTTCAATCAGTGGCTGAGCTCGGACTGTTTCATACCCACATCCCCACCGATCACACAGTCCCAAATGGACTGAACTATTGGATGAGCTGTTAATAAACTTGCCTTTCTTCACCTGCGACTGGTTTGTCAGGGACTGACGCTGGTCAACTACCTGGGACTTAGACGTGAAGCCCGTATCAAAATCTGATATTGTTTATATGCAAATCAAATCGCTTTAAGATTGTACTTTCAATTGTTTATTTTTACAAAAGAAAAAAAAAAAAAGAAAATGGAAAATTCCGACCATAAAACAAACAATTTTGTATAACTAAAAACTAGAAAATGTGTGCGACGGCCTGGGGAGAGAGAGAGGACGAAGGTTTGGTAAAAATATATATATATATGCATGTGTATATATATATATATATATATATATACAAAGTCTGGTCTTGTGGTGGGAGCGTGTGTGTGTGTGTGTGTGTGTGTGTGTGTGTGTGTGTTGTTAAGCTAAACCTAAATCATAGCTACAAATAAAGCCTAAATGTTAACAATTTCAATTTTGTCATAGCAAATTTTGTGTATTTGTGCTGGAGAGAGAGAGAGAGATAAAGAAGAGAGATTTGCGGGCGGGCGTTCTTTTTTCTAGATGGTGGGGGGCTGTCTTGGCCTGGCCAGGCCTGGACTAAAGCTAGTTTTTGGTATTGATATCCTTCTCCTGCTCCTTCTCCTTATCCAGCTGTTCCTCCGAGAATGTCAGCGAGGTCTGTGTGTTGACTGTACTTTTGGCCTCCTCATTGGTTGCCAGCTCAGTCTGTTGTGGCTCACGCTCCTGCTCAGCCGTTAGTTCCCTTGGGTAGACCCTAGGATGACTCTCGCCGGTCACCGGCGGTGAGGACTGTGTGGATTTGTCGATTTTGCGTTCACTTTTAAAATCAATTTCCATATCGGAGTCCATTTCAGTCTCAGAAAAGGATAGCGAATTGCCCGCACGCGGCACCTGTATGCGCCGGCGATCCTAAAGAAAAGCAAAACGGAAGCTTATAAAAATTCTCTGCACCTCCCTCGGCACCCCTCTACTCACCGTATTCAATGTCGTAGGCTCCGAAATGTAGCCATCACAGTCCTCATCCTCACTGAATATTTCCGCCGTATTCACGCCATAAGTTTCCGGCAGCTTGCACACAATCTGCGCCAGATCAATGAACGTATACTCATTGAGTGACGCATGATTGCCACGTTTCGGTGGCTCCTTGTTGAACCACTGATTGAAGCGTCCCAGCCGACCCGCCTTGGCCATGCTCTCAAAGTAATTCTTGCCAAAAACATAGCCCACATCGCGTATCTCATCGAAACTGCCAAAGGCCAATGTCTTGTACTTATCGATGGGTGGGCGTATGTATTCGCAATAGTCGGAATTTTTCACCTCCTGGAAGAACAAAAAGAGATGCATTAGTTGGGATCAAAATGTAGGACAGGTCGCACTCACCTCCAACTGTCGCACACAGGACACATAGGCCAGGCGCGATTGTATATCCGGCAGATCCGGCACTTTGACGGGCGATGTGAACGGATTCCATTTCTTGTAGAGCAGCCACCAGCCGCTTAAGTCATCACCATAATTGGTCAAATCGGTGTCATCCTGTGATCCCACATCAATGGCAATTATGTGTGCAGCTCCCAGATTGTGCATCACATCGGCTACGTGTTAGACGTAGACGCCAGATAGAGCGAGAGAGAGAGAGAATGAGAAAGAAAAAGAGAGAAAAAGGTTTCCATGCAAATATGAAGGAAAAGTAATTGTTAATCCAAGAAATCTTAATCCAATCTTCTTTGCACTTTCGCAGCTTGAGTTAAACATAAATTACGTAAGTAAATCATCACAGATCGTACAGGGAAATAACAAAAAATCGGTAAACATGATAAAAAAAAATTCAAATTCCTCAAACTGATTTGCTATCGATTTTGTTGAACAGCTGTTTGCAGCTGCTTCATACAAAGGGAGCAGTGTGACCAAGAAACCTGCAAAAAATACGGTCACTTTTATAATCAAAACGAAATCAGCTGATTTGGTTACATTTTTTCATTATAACAGCTGTTCGCAGCTGTTTCATACCAAAGGAGCAGTGTGACCAAGAAACCTGCAGAAAATACGGTCACTTTTATAATCAAAAAGAAATCAGCACAGAGCATTATTATTAGAGAGAAAGATTCAGACGCCTCTCAATTTGTGGCGCTGTTAAGTGGCAGCCCGAGTTGAGATACTTTTGAAATGTTGCCAGCGAGTTGCTAAGGGCTTATAACATATATAGGAAAACACGGTGGTTAGAGCGAGACGGATATTGTCTTGACTGTACTCAGAGAGCGACAATAACAAAAAACAGCTGATTAATTGCTCTGTTAAGTTTGTGGCGACCGAGCAATCGTTCTCTCTAATAATAATGCTCTGTGAAAACAGCTGATTTGGTTTCATTTTTTTAGTGACCTTTATTATTTAATATATTACTAAATTAATTCATTAAGAATTTAAGTAACGCACCTTCAAGGCGTAGGCTGGTCAGCGTCTTCAAATGTTTAGTCAGCTGTTCAGCAAACAAAAGCAAATCCAAATCAATTCAGGGTCGTTCCAGCAACTGATTTGCTTTTATTTTCACGTAATCAAACAATCGTAAGCAAATCAGTTTCAGAAATCCCACTATTATGTATTTATCTATTTGCTCACAGAAATATGGTTATTTCTTGATTTTTACCAGGGATAAATCCCGAAACGAGTGTCGCCACGCTATTGCTGAGAAAGACACTGCTTACAAGAGAACTTTGCAGTCGGGAGCATGATGGAATGAATATAAAGTGGTCTCATTGGGAAAAAGTGGTCCCCTGACTTTGCTTACAATAAGTGTGAGTGAAAAAGAGAGAGCAAGCACGCACTAAACGTACTAAAAAAACGAACAAGTTGGCAGCCGACGAGACCACCTTATACTTATTCCATCATGGTCGGGTGCAACGCGAGCTGTAAAAGGGCGATACGGGGAGAAAAGGCGAATGGAGAAGCGCGTTTTCCGAAGAAAAAAGTCGTTGGAAAGGCGCATGCGAGAAGAAGTCGATATGCTATTCACCATGACCTGAAAATTTTACCAAAAGGTTGGGCAACTATCCACAGGATGAAAATGGAAATTAGGTCTTAAATCCGCAGATCACTTTTCTAACCTGCTAGAAGCCAATGACGAACATAATTCCGCCTCTGGAAAAGAAGCTTCCACAGAGAAAGAGTATTAGAGAGAAAGATTCGGACGGCTCTCAAAATGTGGCGCTTAAAGCGATAATACGATAAGCGATAAATGTTGCCAGCGAGTTCAAAATGTTGCTAAGGGCTTATAACACACACATATAGGAAGACACGGTGGTTAGAGCGAGACGGACATTGTCTTGACTGAACTCAGAGAGCGACAATAACAAAGAAAAAAAATTTGACTCTGAGCCTCTTTAGAGCTCTTGAAACAGCAAAATGTTTAGCTCCATATTACCTAAAACCTACCCACCAAATATAAAGTTCACAGCTTACATAATATCTAAGACATGGATCGGAACCATCTTTTGAACTGGATTTAAGATGATTACAGCGCCACCTACCGAGATCAATTTAAGCACCCACAGAATAACCAATTTTTCGAAAGAAATTTCACTAAATTTAAACGGGGTAACAACATTGGGCTTGGTTATTCCGGCTGGCCCCGAGGGGGACCACACATAGACCGTTTATTCCTTAGGGAGACCGGGTTTTTCGGTAATGGAGGTTCCGACTTAATAGTCTAGGTAACAACATTGCTCCAACGACATATCTCCGACGAGTTACAAACGACATATCTCCGATGGGAGTTATGTCGTTTTTAAACGTTTCCGATCCAGACATACTCTTCGGAGATATGACGTTTCAAAACTACATAACACTGATCGGAAACGTTTTGAAACCACATATCTCCGACAGAAAAATAGCGACATATCTCCGACGGAAAAACGTACTGGTCGGTGATATGTCGCTATGCCTTTTTAACGACCCCTAAAAGAATGTCAAATAATAGATGTAGTTTCTTCAGAGATCAAGTGCCCATCTAAGTATATACTATTACGTGTATACGTACGGATAAGAAATTTTTGCTTAAAAAATTTAAAAAAAAAGGAAAAGGTATTTGGATTTGGAACAGTTTCGGGCAGTAAAAATATATGTTCTACGGTTCAGATCCCGCTTGAACTTTCACAAAAACTCGGAAACTCGGAAAGCGGAGATATTTGACTCCCCACAGGTTTCTAGTCTAGCTTACATCTGACATCGAAAGCGACAGAAGTAAGATATCAAATATCAGGTCCTCTCTAAGATCTAAATTGCCTAAATTCCGATTTTAGTTCGTACAGATCCTTAATTTCGATTTCGTGTCGGGGTTTGACTCAAGCTGCGAATTTCCAATTGGAGAAAATGGTTTTGATCGATGAGCAATGGCACAGGATGAGCGCAGAGCGTTGGAATCTTTCGTGCTATGGAGCTACGGGTGGGTTTACCTGGTACATTGTTTATATAGCAGCCATCGAGCAGCAGATGACCGTCCCGGTAATCACAGAAGGGCGGAAAGACACCGGCAATGGACATGCTGGCGCGACAGTAGCGCCACAGGTGACCTGACAATTATACACACGAAAACAAACACGGGGATTTTGTTGTGGATGGTGGTTTAAGCACGGACACAAAAGTGAGTGGCGGATGGGTGAGTGTGTGTGTGTGTTGGTGTGTTTTGTATGTGTGCGGGTGGTACCAAAGGGAGAGAGACAGAAAGAGAGAGAGAGAGAAAAGAGACACAGATTTATTGTCGGCTGTGTGGTGGAAAATAACGGTTTACTTAGTTTGTTTTTAGCTAGCTACAAATGAAATCATGTTTAGTTTTATTTACAAACAAATATAGGCACCCATACATACATACATATGCACATATGCAACTAAAGAGGCAACTAAACTCGACTATACATACCAAAAATAAAAAAAAAACTAAATCAATTAAAGAAAACTTAAACTCAGTGCACTTTGTGTGTGTGTGTGTGTGTGTGTGTTGTGTGTATGCTTGAAGGAGAAAGTGTGTAGGATAGGTATAGACACGGCAGGGAAACCGTTAGAATGCAACCCACGCAGTTATCGATAGGCAAGTAGACAATTGGACCAAAAAACAATCGACTTATCGGATTTAGAAAACTTTTGAATGGGCAAGCAAATAGATTATACATATGTACATATATCCAACACTCCGCGCTCTGTGCCAAACAGCTCTAAATCGAAATTTGAAAGAAAAGATTAACGGATTAGGTGGAAATTATTGTGGATACGGTGGGTTGGGGATACCGGATGGGATTGGTTGGTTAATCGTATCTCTAGTTTTTTATTTTGCTAATTGCTATTTACCTGGCAAATTATTTACATAGCCGCCATCCAGCAGAAGATGTCCATCTTTTGGATCGCATAGTGGTGGCATATAGCCGCTTAGCGACATGGAGGAGCGTACATAACGCCACAGAGATCCTGCATATTGGGTGGGATGGATTTGGCAACGACATTGGTTTTTGTTTTTGTTTTTTTTTTTCGTATTAACGACATGCCAGTGACAATTGTGTGTGCGTGTGTGTGTGTGTGTGTGTGTGTGAAGTGGGAAGAGAAAAAGAGAAAGATAGAATAGAAAGAGCTTTGAGCGATCAGAGAGAAATTTTGTGGCATTTTGTTCTTCGAGGAATTGGGATGGGATGTGGGTGGGGGGGGAGGATATGGAGATGTGGGTTAGCAGCAGTTAGTTTCTAGCAATTGTCCGCACTTTCGACACATTATCAGACAGCAGAGAGACAGGAGTTAAGTGTAACCAAGCAATAGGTGCATGTGTGTGTGTGTGTGTGTGTGTGTTAGAGTATCTGTGTGTGGGCACACTCAGTTTTAGAAACTACAAAGAAGGCCAAGAAACTCAAAAGATATCCATACCAACAAAAAGCAAAGAAGGCAAAAAGCACGAAACAGTAAAAAATGCAAAAAGAATTGAGATGAAAATCAGGTGGGGGGGTTACCCCCTTTCAAATGAAATACACGCACAGGAAAAACGTAGAAGAAAAAGCAACATCAACTGGCAAATCCTTCCACTCACTCACCGTTTGTATGTATGCGATGGCAACTGGCGGTTATATCCGTAGTCAGCGTAAAATACGGTATCCACAGATCCTCAATGCTCACATCACCAAATGTATCATGTATCGTCTTGTTGAACTCACGGCCGGAGAACATCGATGTTATGGGATAGGTCAGATCCAACAATTGTAGGAACCATTTTGTCATTTTCTGTGAAAGTACGTGGGGAAATGCCTTAAATAGCGCGCAATTTTGGCGTCACATTTAACTTACTTTGGACCATTCGCGTGCCTTTTGGGTGACCGTGGTTATATTACGCTCCGAACACCATAAAGCACCCATTAAAGCGCCTATACTGACGCCGCCCACCATATCAATGGGTATACCCGCCTCTTGAATGGCCTTCAGCATGCCTATGTGGGCAGCTCCGCGTGCTCCGCCACCGCCCAGAACCAGGCCAATGGAGTTGCCGGTCAGCCAGCGAGCCAAACGTGAGAAATCCGAATGCATGTTCGGCTCCGAAAGCAGCACACGGCTGTAGAGATCATTCTGTGTAGACGAGAATTTGTATAAAAGAATGGATTAGTTGCAGGATTTTCAAAGCTGATTAACTGGGTAAAGCAAATCCTTCAAAACTATTGTTAAATGTTCTTTCAATTTCAAGATAGATGGTGTGTTAGAAATCCACGATTCCCACTTAATTTTTAAGTACCTAAATGTAACAATTTCATTGCAAAACTTAGTATAAGAATTATATCAGAGCTATATATTAATTTAAATAGCATTAATGCAATAATGGGACAATTTTTGCTAAAAATTTATGCCTACACATCTTTAAATAGGGTGGCTAATGAAAGCTGCTACCAAAAATTAACGTAATAGCTTTTGTTCTGTGTGGTTAATCGGTTACTTTCTTTGTTTTGATTTCACTGACAATAGAGGAAAGCTGACATCGGTTTTGCCTTGCAGTTTCTTTAATTTATATTAGCAAAAGTTATCCCGATTTATATACAAAAATTTCATTTTCGCTTAGTTAGTTTCGGTTATTCGACTGATTGCCCAAAGCGCCACATTTTGGCTCTTCAAATAATTTATATGAATTTAAAAAAAAAAAAGGTTATTTAGGCTTATTAATGTAGCATCATTCATCAGCCACTCTATATAAGTATGCAGAGTGGCGCAAAATTAATTATTCAATATTTTTCATACCCGTTACCAGTAGAGTAAAAAGGGTATGACCGAAAAAATAAAAGTTCATTAAAATTTGTTTCTTACTTAAAAAAATTCAAAATATTTTCAATTAAAGAGTTTAAAGCTTTTCTTTGAACAGATAGCGAAAAATCGGGCTAAAAAGTACAAATTTAATTTTATGCCCAGTTTTTCAGTGCATTTTCTCTTTTCGATTTACAGCTCTCAGAGTCATTAAACAATTCCACTCTTTTCGCAAAACTTTAGCTTCAATTAAAATTGATTTGTTTGTTCCATTAAATAATTTAAGAAAAATTATCTTCACTACAAAATTGCCAAATGAAATTTAAGTAACGTAACGTCAGTAACGTCACGTCAGATATAAAAAGCTTATAAAAAAGAACCAGAAATGAAATTTTATATTTGGTAAATTGGGAAATAAACTTATATTATTTTAAAAACTGCTGAAAAAAGTTTCATACAAAAAGAGTTTTTCAATTCGCAGAGTTTTGCAATTTTGTAATCCAAGTCAAAACCCATTTCCGTTTTAAGTAACGTCACGTCAGGGCATATTTTTACTGATTTCTTTGAATCCTCTGGGTTCATTCTTGTAATTTTTTTCTAAATAAAGTGCTATTGAATTACTACCAAAATATTAAAAAAAAAATTTTTAACTTGTCTCTTTCATTTTTTTTTTTTTTATATTTTATCGTACGAATGTCACGCCACGTCAGAAAAGAAATGCCCATATACTAAGGGCCGATTTCTCATCTTCTTAATAGCTGCTAAAGGGTTACGACGTATAAGGGAAGGCACCCCCTGCCTACCGAAGGGGATTTTGAAAATTCCTTTTTAATTCAAAAGAGTTGCTAAAAAATAACTGTTCTTGGACATTGCATAAAAGTAACCCAAGCTGTGGCCAAAACTGTTTTTTTAGCAACTCTATTGAATTAAAGAGGAAATTTCAAAATCCCCGTCGGTAGGCCGCCCCACTTCCCTTATACGTCGTAACCTTTTTACTCTGTTATTTGTTAGATTATATGAAAGATAGTGCTATGTAGGAGATGAGAAATCGGTTCTATGTGAGTTTGACACAATAAAAAGAAAGGGGTTAACGACTAAATTTATAGACATAAATGAAAGTATATTTCAACTTAATAAATCAACAGTTTGGTGTGGGAACCATTGCTCGGAGTGGTTCAAAACCAATAAAGGTATCAAACAAGGGTGCATTATGAGCTTTTTGCCCTGTATATTCATGATTTGCAAGAATACTTGTCGGAGGAAGCAAGGACGGGCAGTGTACGCTGCAATGTACTTAAGTATGCAGATGATATGGTGCTTTTAGCTGAGAGCCCAGCTGAAATTGCAACTATGTAATGATTCCAATTCTGCAAGCAGACAGTACAGTATTACCAGAATTCGAACGGCAGAGTTTGAGAAGCTCAATCAGGATAGATACGAAAAATCAAATCCATTTAAAAGACTTCCTAACGTTATTAACGACTATTTCAGGTGGATGATTTATTGCATTGAAACAAAAATAATTTATTTACCGTTTGCTCTGATAAGTTTTATGTGCATTTTAATGCGCCACAAAGTATAAACATTAGTTTACGTGTTCCAAGTTTTTCCCCATGCATTTAAATTTCTTTAAATATGGACCCTAAAATGAAATCTAATTCCATCCTTCATTCAATATAAAATTTAGATGAAAAAACTACTTTTTATATGCACATGCACCCCCCCAAACTCAATTCATTACTTACAATGCGATATTGACTTTTGCGTGTAAATATCCGCTTCACGCACAGCACATGATGATGCTTGGTCACCCAGGGACGAGCATTTAGCCAGCTAAGTGTGTTAGCTGGCTTGGTGTTTGTTGTCTCCGGATATAATAGCACCAGCTCCTTTT
The DNA here is from genome assembly GCA_018904225.1 of Lordiphosa mommai. NCBI lineage: Eukaryota > Metazoa > Arthropoda > Insecta > Diptera > Drosophilidae > Lordiphosa > Lordiphosa mommai. Next base: position 128,476 of record JAEIFT010000131.1, on the reverse strand, counting down.
GTGTACGCATGGCCAGACGATCGATCTCTCGCTCAAATTTGCCCACCAAATGCGAACGATCGCCCAGGCCAACAATTAAAATGACATCCGCCTGTCGCATACAACGCTGTGTCCAGGGACTCAGTGAATTGTCACACTGATATAGCGTAATAATGTTGCGATCCTCCTGCTGTGCCAGCCATGAGGTCAACCGATATTCATTGGCTGCCTCAAATATGTTAAGGCCCAGTTGTTTGCGCACCACCTCCGAGGTGAGACGCAGTACGGGACCTGACAAAGAGAGAGAGAGAGAAAGAGAGAGTGAGATAGACAATAATTTAAGTCATTTGGTCAACGACTTGTACCTGTCCGTAAGTAGAAGCCCACATTGATCACCTAGTGTTCGAGATATAGACTCGATTGTATGCAAAAAATACATAACTTTTGAACTACATTTTTACAACAAAGCTTATACTATCGGTGTACTGATGTCCGTCGTTGCTATTTTTTTTTTTTACACTGTACTAAACTAACAAGATGCATAACGGCCATAAGATTTATTGTGGACCCACGAACCCATAGAAACTGGGAATCCATTTTAGAGATCTGCTAACACGCTGGAGACCCGATGCATTATGCACTTTCTTTTCTCGAAAATTATATATTGGGTGGAATTAGGACAGTGTCAAGAAGTGTCAAATGTTATACAAAAACTTAAAGATGAAAAAGCACCTGGGTTCGAGACAGAATCCCTGCAGAATTGGTAAAATTTACCACTCCGTTATTTTTCAACAAAACTTTGAGACTTAAAGTGATCCGGACGGCTTTAAAAAGGGCAATAATATTTTCAATATTTAAAAAGGGCGATCCACTGCAATGGTCTGCAATTAAGGCCTGAACTCAGATGAGATAAAAATTTAGTTCGACACAATATTTCATATAAATAAGGCAACTATTCAAAAGTATTCCACTTTCAAAGCTGCTTCAAAGTGTTTCTATTTTTATGAAGTATAGCGAAAAACTACATTTTTATCTCATCTGAGTATAGGCCTTTACAGAGAAATCTTATTCCGAAATGCTTTTGCGAAAGTCTTCTCGGCGGTGCTTCCTGACAGGCTAACTCGATTGGATTAAAGTTTCAAGCAGGATGGAACATATGTACATATATTTAGCGTTACCAGCATTTTCAGCTGTTTGCTATCAAATTTGTTTCCAACCGAGACAGGCGTCTAGCAAGTTCACTTTTGTTCTCAATCTACCTAAATGATGTGTTTAGATTATCTCCCTGAAGGCATCCACGTAAATGGATACGAAATAAAAGCTCATTGTGGTGTTTGCGGAGTCTCCAACAAAAATGCAGTGTATGGTAATACACATGTATGGTTTTACAAGAATACTGAAAAAACCGGAAAATTTACGGAAAATGGTTAAAAAAACATGTATTATCTTATTCATGTTTATGCTAAGAACTCATGTTTCGACTTCGCAGGGTGATTTTCAAAATTTTAAGATAACGTTTTTATACACTTGAAAAGTGTATATTAATTTTGCCCAGAAGTTTGTAACGCATAGAAATATTAATTTCCCCCCCATAAACTATATATATTCTTTATCAGGACGACGAGCTGAGTTCATTTCCGCTTGTCCGTCCGTCCGTCTGTCTGTCCGTCTGTCTGTCTGTCCGTCTGAAATTTTGCACAGAGTCTTCTTTTTACTGCACGCAACTAATATGTCGGAACCGGCCAGATCGGATGACTATATCTTATAGCTGCCATTGGAACGATCGGTCAAAAAATAAGTCTTAGTGAGAAAATCTTTTTTTATTCTCCATTGTAGAGTCACCAATATTGGTATATATTAGTTTTAGATGATTTTACATATGTGTGGAAAAATTTATCAAAATCGGATGAATATAGCATATAGCTGCCATATAAACTGTTAGTCGAAAAACTAGTTCTAGTGGGAAAAACTTTTTTATTTTCCATCGTAGCGTCACCAATCTTGGTATAGATTAGTTTTATATGCGTCAACACAATTCTGGAAGATTTTATCAAAATCGGATGACAATAGCATATAGCTGCCATAGGACCGATCGGTCGAAAAATGTGTTTTACTAAGAAAAGTTTTTTTTATGGTATCAAATTTTTATTATCAATGTTTTAGAAATTTTAAATATCTGATATCTATATCCTATATATATTTACCGGTTAAATCAGTTTGAGTAAAGTTTTTCAAGTGTATTAAAACTTCGGCACAGTCGAAGTTATTATTGTGTTATGAAGGTCCGAAAGAAGAACAAAACAGTCGCATAAATCAGTTTTCCGCCAATTTTCCGACTTTGTTAGCGGGTTTTCTATAACACTAGTTTACAAAAATAAAAAAAATAAATCAAAATGAAATTCAAAAATTTTTGTATGGATACGTTTTTGAGTTAGAATTCTTTTTAGTTTTTTCGGTAGGTACCCTTACATTTATGACGTATCTCAAGATTGAAAATGTAGATGTCGTCAATCAAGTTATAAATGATAGGGTATACAATTTTTAATTAAAATAGCTGGGTAAGTTAGTGGTATCAAACTTCAGGGTTATCTCTAATAAGCTGTATTGAATTCGATCATTAATTCCCAACTACAGCATTTCGGTCGCTTAATCATTTCCCCATCTCAATATGGTTAAATACTAACTTGCTAGAGCTTACAATTATCTTAAACTTTGACTATCTTATAATGATCTGTTTTCTCCTCTTTTCTTAATAAACTTGATTTAAACATTCTAATTAATTTTTGAAATCTAATTGAACATGACAACTTGAAAACGGATTTTTGCAATGAGTTTTTTCGGATATCCGGTCACCATTGTGCAACGCGTCTTACCCACCTATGGCACAAAGCGAGTGGTACAACTCATAGGTAAACGGCGTCAATGGCACTTCATCCGTAATGGGTACCAGTGCCACTGTGGAATACTTGTGCGTCACCGGATTGGCCTCCACTGGAGCACCGGGTGCCACGGGACCGCGTGTCTGCATTGAGCCCAAGAACCGATGGCTGAGAAAACTAATTAGCTTGGTCACCACAATCGGGTAGCGCAGCTTGATGGCATTGAACAACCCTTCGGGCAGTTTGGCCAGCTCTGAGTCGCGCACCGCCATCACTGTGGTGGTGCGTGACGTTTCGGTAATCATTTCCACAATGCCCACAAGATCTCCTTTGCCATACTCGCCGATTATTTCCTTCTTGCCACCGGGATGTGTGATCACTGAACGCATGCGTCCGCTGAGTACAATATAGGTGCTATCGCTGCTCTCGTCCTGTCGGTAGACGGCACGACCCGATTCCAGAAATATCCAGTCCAGAGCGTAGTCACATTGACGCACCAAGGGCGACAGACGACGCACCACACCGTTTCCCAAATCCAGGACAATTCGCGGACGCTGTCGCATAATTCTGCAAAGGATTTCCAGAGAGAGACGGATTAGTAGGGATTTTTGCTTGGCTAGAATTCTACTCACTGGTAAATGGCGGCACGTCGTATGTAGGCCACGCGACTATTGTTCCGTGAACGGATCGTATAGGCACTGGCCTCGCCCGTCAGCATGGCCAGGCCACCCACTATCTCACCGGGATGGACAAAGTGTATGAGCATATCGGTCTTGTCCTGCTTGGTCGAACGTGCCGCATCCGCATTACCCTGGTACACAGCCAGTGTGCCGGTCATCACAAACCAAACACAAACGTCATCCGCATTGCCCTCGGTAATGAGGGTTACATTAGGCTCCAGCTCCCTCACCTCGACAAACGGCTCAATGATATGGGCATCCTCTTCGGGTAGTCCCAGCTCTTTGCGCAAACTCTCCACCGCTGATGACTGAACCAGGCGCAAATCTATGGACGAACTGGCACCGACCTCAGCTCCCAATGATCCGCGACGTGTCGACAGATTGCCTGACGCCGAGACGCTGCCGTGCTGCTGCTGATGATACAGATCCACATTGGGCGCATCGCCGTGCACCTCGGGCACGCCACTGCCATCCGGATTGGGATTCGGATCAGACAGAGTGTGCTCTTCGCGTGAGTGCCGCGAGGGTGAGAGCAATTGTCGATTGCTGCTGGTCCCGCCGGTCGTTAGTGGGGCTGCTGCCAATTGGGTTATGGCTGTGGTGGCCGCCGCCATCTGGCGTGAGGATTGCGAGTTGAGGGGTCCAGACAGCTGAACACTCTTGTTGCGCATATGATTCTGGACGAGCTCCGCATTGAGGCCGAGGTAGTTGCGCAATGCGGTGAAGAGTACACGCTGCAGTCGTATCATAATCACCTGAATGACGCGTATCATGACGTCCGGATTCTCTAGGAAGACCTCCTCGAAAGCCTGTCGCGCAAAGAGAGGTAAAAATGTTGATTAGTTGCTTTTTTTTTTTTTTTTAATTTTTTTTTTTTTTTTTTTTTTAATTTTTTTTATTTAATTTTTTATTTAATTTTTTTATTTTTTTTTTTTATTTTTTATTTATTTTTTATTTAATTTTTTTATTTTATTATTTTATTTTTTTTTTTATTTTTTTATTTTTTTTTTTTTTATTTTTTTTTTTTTTCTTTTTTTTTTTTATTTTTTTTTTTATTTTATTTTATTATTTCTTTTATTTTATTATTTTATTTTATTTATTTTTTTTTTTTAATTTATTGTTTTATTTTTTTTTTTATTTAAAATTTTTTTTTTTTTATTTAAATTTTTGTTTTTTGTTTAGTTGCTTACAACAAACAAGAGGAAAGTTCACTCACCTGCATGGGCAATCGTATGACCACCGATTTCTCCATGGCCTTGGCCGTTACCGTCTTGTAATAACTGGGATTACCAGACAACACATCAATGAAGCTGAGCAGCGACGTCACCGACTCACCCTTGCGCACCGTTTTCAGTGAGAGCGTACTCCCATCCGCATTCGAGATATACACATTGATCATGCCCGATTGCACAATGTACACACTGTCATCGGGATCTGTGATCTTGAACAGATAATCGCCGGCCATTAGCTCCAGCAGCTGGGTGTGCTTGCATAGCTTGAGAAACACCGGCTTCTCAAAGTGCCCAAAGATCCGTATACTCTGCAGCATATACAGGGCGTCCGGGGGCACGCGATCACTGCCCTCGATTGTCTCCTCCAGATACTCAGCTGGCGGTTCCACTGTTCGCATCTCCAGCGGCAGATTCTCACGCCTCAGCTGGAGGATGCGACGAGCGAACCGCATTACCGCCCGCCTCTTGTAGCCCTTGCCACTGCTGTACATCTGCCCGCTGACGTTCTTCATCTTGCGCAGCATACGCCGGCCATAGAAGAGCATCTTGTCGCGCTTGCGAAATCGCAGGCCACGCAGATCGCCGCCAGACGAGGTGACGGCGCTCAGCGAGCGTGCAATCTCATCGCGCAGGCGCAGCCGCGCCAGACGCTTGAAGTACATGAACCAGGCAATGAACAGCACGGATAGCACGCCCAAGGCGAAATACAGGTACATCTTCAAGAGCGGACGGGCAAGAAAGAGAGAGAGAGAGAGAGAGAGAGAAAATGAACAAGTAGAATTAAAACATTTGGAATACAAAGTTTGGATGGTTAATCATGAATAAACTTAGGTAGTATTTCAACCAACACGTTTAACGTTTGGTCAAGATAGCTTTAAAAATGAGGGAGGAGATAGTATAGAAACAGACGGACGGACATGACTATATCGACTTAGCTCGTCATGCTGATGAAGAATATATATACTTAATGGTTCTATGCATAACAAACATCGTGACAATTTTAATATACCCTCTGCAAGGGTATATAAACTTAGAACCGAACCTTTCCTTACCGAGATCCGGTTCCTTTCGGTCATTTCGGTTCCAAAAATTAAGGTTCTGAAATATCGGTTCTCAAAAAATAAATAATAACGGTTCCGGTTCTGGTTCTGAGTTTCAATCAGTTCTTTTCGGTATACGGTTCCGGTTTGACACCCCCGTTATAACCGATGTATTGTTAGTCTGGTGCCAATCGAACTGGGTGAGTGCTGCCCGTCGCGGTTGCAGCCGGTGCTGCCCAAATTAAAAGGTTCAAAGAATACAAAATTGTGGGAGATATGAAGTTGGCAAAAATTAAAATTATAGTTTCGATTACCGGTATCGAACCGGTTAAGTACACACTTTTTTAAATGCTATAGAAAATCTCTTAAGATTTGATGTAAGTATCGTAGTTGCGTTAAAGTTTTTGCGTCCAATCTGTTTCTTACTTAATTTAATCAATATTTTACACTGCAAATCAGTCGTTTTGCACCTACTTGTGTGCAGGGTACTCCTAATACTACTTTTGATGAGGAAATCCAACCGAAACGTATTTTAGTTCATAATCTGGTACTAATATAAGGTGTTATAAAAAGAAATCCATTATTTTTGTATTTTTTTTGTATCCTGTCTTATTCAAATGTTTTTTGTGAAATGTTCAGCTCGTGTGCAATCGAAACAGTGCTTTCATGACGGTCTGCTTTAACGATTTCCATGATTTTAAAATTTTATAATTTTTTGGTTCATCTTTAATCTCAAAATTACCGGAACGTAAACGACGAAACCAAAATTGCGTATTGGCTGTTACAGTATCAGGACCAATAAGCACTATTCATATTTTCAGCCGCTTGATTTGCATTTTTGCCTTTATCGAACAAAAAATATAAAAATGTTGCGAATTTTTTTTAGCAAGGGTTACTGAAGGTACTGAATCAATCAAATGCAAAACTGTCAAAGAAGCTTTTTTAGTACTAACTGTCATCTTTACAACGACATCTGTTGTAAATCAATGAAATAAAAACTAAAGCCATCTATTGAGAAAATAATAATAATAAATACATTTTACTACACCTTATACGTAGTACCGAAACATATGCTTCTGTTTAAAGTAAAGTTAAGTTGAAAAATGATTTAAAACCAACGTCTTGACAGAGTGAATAGGCAACTTACACAAATTAATATACGTTTGCAGTCGAACCTTATTAAACAGAAAGCATAATAAAATATATACCAGAATAAAAACGTTTTAAGCTTATTTTTGCAGCAAGAAGAAATTTGGATATTTTAATAAATAGCAAATACACAGCATGCAGTTCTGGTAACTTTATCGAATGATAGTCCAGCGTGAGAAAGTTGTTCCAAATGTTCCAAGAATACAAGGCGAACGTGTACTATTTTTATCTAGCTAAATAATTAGACACAAGTTTTTCCCAATTTCGAAAAATTATCTTCAGCTTGAAAAATTCAAAGTCAAAAATCCAATCGGACCTTTTTCTCACATTAAGTAAAAACAACCGTCGAAAACCCATCCTTCGCCATCTTCGGACAAAGTCTACTGAAAATTCTTAAAACACCTGTTGTATAGTTGAACTGCCTCCATAGGTCTATTGTGTGTGCCTCTGTTATTATTAAATAAGTTATGAAAAAAAAAAACATAATTTATGTGACCACGATCGGGCAAAAACTTGCTAGTTTTATAATTTGCTATGCCAAAAATAAGCAAAATTGTACAACAAGACTAAAAATTACAAAAAATTAGACCAAAATGTTTCTTAAGGGCCGATTTTCGGATTTTTTTTTCCTAACAAAATATGACTCGTACATTAAATCAAATTTAACCGTCATCTTTATTTTATATTAAAGTATTTAAAAACAAATGTTTTAAGTCTAAATATTCAAAATTGCCGTCGTGGCACACCTTAAAGTGCAGGACCGTTTTTTTTTTGGGTGCCTAAACGGTGTACATGAAATCTTACGACTGGGTGGTCTCAAAAAAAAAAACAAAAATGGAATACATCTACATAATATTAACTTTCGTCTGACGGAGGATTTTGTCATTATTTTATCATTATTTTTGAAAAATTGCGGTAAAATGATGCCGCCGACCCACAAACCGCACCAAACAGTGCATTTTTCAGGGTGCATTGGCAGCTCTTCAGACCCAATTCGGTAATTCTGCTTGATGACGCACCCATTGAGTCAAAAATGAGCTTCGCCGCTGAAGACAATTTTTCGATGCGAAACACATTTCTCACAGAGCACGAATTTTGATAATAAAATTCAATGATTTGCAAGCGCGGTTTAGTTTGTTAGTCTATTTATGTTGAAATGGAAAATCTTGCTGTTTACAATGTAAGAAAAAGGAAGATTACCCAACCTTTGAAATATAATTGATATTTGAGGATATCAATGATTTGGTATTGCAATTTAAAATGTGTGAAGTTGTAATTGACTAGAAGAAGAATTTTTTTACAATTTTGTTTAAAAGGCGTTAACATTATTCTACATAACACTTTCTAGCAGCACTAAAAGATGGAAGCTTTTAAATAGCTTCTATGAAAATAACATTTTATGTCATCTAAGATCAAACATTTAGTTATAAAATATAACTATTTTAAAATAAATAAAGCGAGTTCCGTTCAGCTAAGTAAGATTTTTATTTCCATAACTAGCAACAACGAAAAATAATAAAACAAAAAAAAAGAGCAGTAGCAAGTCTACAAAATAATATGTAAATAAAGTTTTAATAGCTGCATCGGGTCAATTTGTATAAATTTTATAACCGTAATTTTCGAAAGAAAACAAAATCTATGTATATTTTTTGTGTTGTAGATCGTATGGAGAATATGCGGTAGCTGTTGATAATTATATGACCACAAGCGAAAGCAAAATATCGTTTCGGTTCTATGTACATGAGTCTACATATGTATGTAACTGTATGTAGGTGCGGTTGCGTTGTATTTGATATAAATAAGTTGGAGTCCATAATAAATAAGTACATATTTATCGGTGGCAACAAATGCGGCTCTCTGATAAATATATTGTAGATAACAAATTTTGTAGTTTTTGTTTTCTTCTAAAATTATCAATTTCTATTTGAAGCGACTCGAAAAATTATTGGCATTTCTTATAAACAAAATAACTGGCTTTACAACCCCAAAAGGGCCAAGCCGTGATTCTTTCAATCTCTGAGCCTTTCTTACAAATGTCTAAAATAAAACAACAACCTACTAAAGTGTAAATCCATAAAAACAGCTTGAAATATATATATAAAGTATATACTATTTAGTTAAGTTGTTCGTTTAGTTCCAAGTCTAAAGTCTCCATTTAAAGAGTTTGTCCTGACTGACTGATTGACAATCAACGCACAGCCAAAATGGTAACATTTTTATAGTTGAAAAATCCAGCGCCAAGTTAAGAAAAAATACCGGAATAGTTTGTATGAAAATAGGCGGAACTTTTATCAATTTATGGAATTTTTCCTGTTCTATCGAAAGATTTTAGCAAAAACTACGAGGCGTTAGTTAGGGGTCCAACCAGGGAAAGCATGACCCTACGGGGGATAACGACATACCTCCGACGAAAAATATCTCCGACGATTTACAAACGACATTTCTCCGATTGGAGTTAACGACGGAAAAACGTACTGGTCGGAGATATGTCGCTATGTCACCCTACGGTTTTTTGCACGGGAGTGTATTTTTAAAAGCTAGAATAGAAAAAACTGTGCCAAAGTTCTTATACACTTGCAAAAAGCTCGCTTCAACTGATTTTACCTATACTTACATATATATAGGATATAGATTTCACATATGGGCATTTCCTGTGCTACGTACGTGAGACATGACAATCTAGTAGGCCCTTATGTTGTCTTGTTTTCAATGTAAATAGCTTGTCATTTGACATTCAAAACTATACAACATGAAGGCTTACTAGATTATCATGTCTCATGCGTCGAACAATGTATACCCAACCCAGGTGATTATAAATCATATTAGAATGTATAGCATATGGGCATTTCTTTTCTGACGTGACGTGACATTCGTACGATAAAATATAAAAAAGAAAAATGAAAGAGAAAAGTTTTAAAATTTTTTTTTTTTAATTTTAGTAGTAATTCAAAAGCACTTTATTTAGAAAAAAAATTACAAGAATCGACCCAGAGGATTCAAAGAAATCAGTTAAAATATGCCCTGACGTGACGTTACTTAAAACGGAAGTGGGTTTGACTTGGATAACAAAATTGCAAAAACTCTGCGAATTGAGAAACTCTTTATGTATGAAACTTTTTTCAGTTGCTTTAAGAATAATATAAGTTTATTTTCCAATTTACCAAATATAAAAATCATTTCTCGTTCTTTTGTATTATCTTTTTATATCTGACGTGACGTTACTGACGTTACGTTACTTAAATTTCGTTTGCCAATTTTTTAGTGAAGAAAATTTTTCTAAAATGATTCAACGCAACAAAAAAAATCAATTTTAATTGTAGCTAAACTTTTGCGAAAAGAGTGGAATTGCCCAATGACTCTGAGAGCTGTAAATTGAAAAAAGAAAATGCACTGAAAAACTGGCCAAAACGTAAATTTGTACTTTCTAGACACATATATCGCTATCTGTACTTAGGAAAGCCTTAAACTCGTTTATTAAAAATATTTTGCATTTTTACTTTTCTAAATCAAGTTAGATAAAACTTTTAATGAACTTTTAATTTTTCGGTCATGGTAGACTTTTCTGCGGAAATGCCCATATACATCATTTTTTGCACATATGGATTGCATAGAGTTGGGCAATGTTGCTTTAATTATTATTTGCCTAACAAATGGTTAATCATGATTGGAACTGATGAGCCGTACTCGTCTAATGAAGCGGAAAATGTAGATTACCTTTTGGAATCATTTTTGGATGAATAAAATAAATTTTTTAAGCAAAAAATGTTTAGATATTTTTTTTCACTATTTTGAATTAAATTTAGCCATTTCTAGTTTTTTCTATCTACCAACTAAATAGCTAAAATGGCCATACAGGTTCGGTTCATGCATCACAAGAACCTGGACCGAACCGGTTTTGAAGGGTTCGATGCCGGACAAGTTTCATTTATGTATTTTGGAATGCGGAACTCGAAAATCAGATTAAAAAATTTTTTGTATGGATACGTTTTTGAGACAACTTCTCTATTTATACGTTAATTTCCTGGACCTGAATCTTATCAATGATATAGATGGAATACCTTTCAAACCACTGGACAGATCGAACTAAATTTTGTACTGTTGATTAGGAAGACCAGACTGCGTATAATTTATTAAGGCACGTCGAAATAAAATGGATCTCATATTCATCAAAACCAGGGAATAATATCGGAACCGTTAACCGAAATAATCCATTTAAAGCCAGGTACCGGTAACGATATTACAATTTTTTGGGAACCGAAAACCGTTTACCGTTATAATAGGAACCGCAAAACCCGGAACCATACCGAAACGCTAATACCGGTATTGTTTCGGTTTCTTATTTTTATTTTATTGATTTACGATTATTACAAATATATAGTTCAACTGGTAAAATAGCAATATATACACTTAGAAAAGGGTGAGACCCTTTAGAAATTCGCCCTTAAAGAATATCCAGAATCATTTACGCTTTTTAAGAAATATAAGTCAACGAAAAAAATTTCTTAAAAGCAGAAAAAACTTTTCTTTGGTAAATATTATTCCTGTAATAAAATGTAAAGGATTTCTAAGTCTTAAAAAAATCGTCCTTGAATTTAGAAATGTTAGAATTTGATAATATAAATTGAAGAAATTTAGTTTCTGGATTTTAATTAAATTTCGCTTCGGAGCTTCTGTTTGCGGGTTCGAACCAAAATTTACCAATGGTTAAGGTTCAGAAATTATAGGTTCAAGGTTTTTGTGATAAGGTTTTGGTTCGAACCTTAGTTCGTCCGAAGTTTTTCCAAATTTGTAAAGAAGAATAATTAAATTGTTAAAAATATACAACAAATTACAGATTTTCTGATTTTTTTTTACTCGAACATACGAGTTAAATTAATTTCCATTAAATTTTATAAGTATTATTTCTTCGAGCAATTTTTGGTCGCTTTACCAAATCTTGTAACTTTTTTGAACCGAACCGAAAGTTTTGGTTCGGAACAAGTTTAGGTTCAGCTATTTTTTTCAAGAGAGGTTCGGTTCAAGGTTCGGTTCACAGTGAATGAAAAGTCGGAATTTCGGGTTCAAACCGGTTCGGTTCAAAACCGGTTTGCAGCCCTGTTTCTAACCATTATTAAGAAATATCGATCCCGACATCAATTTTCAATCCCATCCCGTCCCAAACCCGAAGATTTTTCGGGACCCGCGGTATTCCTGAAAATTCCCGTACCGCGCTCGTCTCTAATTCAAACTACAAACCGTTTGGAAAATGTAAATTTCATTCCGTTTAAATTTATGCCTTGCTTGACTTTATCTAAAGTTTATAACTCGACCTAAGACTTAAAATGTAAGGGCACATACAAAAGTTTTGGAATTTGATTTTTGAGTTCAGGCATTGCAAAATACAAAAAAAACAAAACGAATAATGGCTTCAATGAGTCTTTTAGTCTTTTGTTTGTTTTAATAAAAATGTAAAAGTAAGTGGGGGAATTGAGAACAAGGCTGCCTAACAACTTATTATTAAAATAACTCCAGTTGCCAAACATGAAAAATCAACTATCCACCCGGACAGAGTCCGAACTGTTAGAATTAGAATAAAATCAAGTGTGTCAGCAAAATCCAATGGGCATTAAAGACTAATAGACAGATCGGTGCCTATTTGTGTTGCATTTTGACATTGAACGTTGACGGCGCTGTACACACTTGTTGTTGTTGTTGTTGTTTGTTGTTTCTATTGCCTGCAGTTTCCGCATTTTGCATTTGACATTTGCTACTGCACTTATTGTTGTTGTTGTTTTTGTTGTTGCTGCTTTATGGTTTATATTTATAACAGGTTTCGGCTAAATGCAAATCTTTATCTGCGTCGCAGAAAACAAATTCCAATTGGCATCGAAGGCAATTCCAGCTAATTGGAAACTCAAAACCGTTTGCAATTAAACGCAATTTCCGTCGAAAAGAGACAAGGAACACCACACGCACCTGGCCGATCACATCGGCTGGTTTGCCGATCGTCAGCCACAAGACACGTTGCGAACGAGCCACGAGTCACAGGGGTGAGGGGCGGGGGGGAGCTAAGTAAATTGGTTTGGCCCCAAGGGGTTAATTGAATTATGGCCAACTGATTTAGCCGCCCGCACACGCCCCGCTCTGCGCTCTGCACGTGCTTGTGATTAGCGAAATGACATGAAGAAGGCATGAGCTTGGAACTTCCAGCGCAATCAGTTACTCTATGTGCTGTGTGAGCCGTTTTCGGGGTTAGAGTAATGCGTTATCATTCACCTTGTGATAAGAAGACCCCTACACAAATGACAGCAAAATGTTTTTATGTAAGTAGAACCACTTTGTTGACGGAAGTGTAAGTGCAAGGCAACATTGCACGATAAAAAGAGAGAGAGAGAGCAAAAGGCAGCTGTTTTTAATTCATATTCAGTGAGAGAGACGCGCTCTCTCCATCTCTCTTTAGTTATCATTAGCCTGGACACAAACCAGCTGCAGCTGCTTATGCGCGCGCGATCCTTCACCCTCTTCACCACCTCTTTGGTCTTCTAATTTCTGACTCACTTGGGTTGACAGCAACAAAACAAAGAACATTGGACTCACCGTCGTTGTGATTTCTTTGGAGACATATTGACACCAGGCATCTGAGAATATTGTGTTGTAACAGCCATTGGCGCTCGCACGCAACAGCTCCAGGACATCCATTTGTGCGTCCTTGATTGAAGGCTCTTCGCTCCTTCCACTCACATGCGCGACAGAGAAAGCAGAGCTATCTTTGTGTATTGCTTAGTATTTTGTAAATACGGAAATGTGTGGCTGTGTGGCCAACCCCCCCGCAAATCAACCGAATAAACAAGCAGAGACTTCAGCGGGTGAGGGGGTTGTGGGGGATTTTACACTGCGACAACGGCCACGGCCAACCCCCTCCACTCTTCTACACTTGACTTGGAGATTTGTGCAATTATTATTCTAATGTACACGCACCACCTCACACATACACACGCACGCTGACTCGTATCGTATCCTTTTAGAGGGCTCAATTTGTTGTTGTTGTTGTTGTAGATTTTGTTGTTGCTTAGCCGTTGATTGCTTTGTCTCTAAAGCTCGTTTTTCTCCACCGGCGACAGACTCAGACTTTAGTTTTAGTCCCGGTCCCAGTCTTTTCTTTCTTAGCTTTAAATGAGTTAAACTAGACGAGAATTTTGCTAATAAAGTACTACAACTAATAAAGTCAAATTTTTTTTGTTATTGTTGGTGCTCAGTGTGACCAGCAAGCGCCATATAGACAAATACTAATTGTACGTCATTTTTTAAATTCAATTAGTGATGGCCGAAGAGATTTAATATTAATCGATACATATCGAGCGATATGCGATAGCAAATCAAACGAAACGATTTCGAAGCATTTCAAAAATTAAATTTGTTAAAACAGATTCTCTGGAAGGCTTGGCCATTGCACATCGGTTAAGTGAGAGCTCCGTGCTTGTCGTTTTTCAAGGCACGAGGTTCTTCCGCTATTTTGTGGCTAATTTGAAACAACAACATTTACTTATCGTAGCTTATAAAAGTGGGCGCCCAGAGCCTACTACTTGTACTTACTATTAGATATTAGCTGACTGAAACTGAGCCTCCTTTGATGGCCTTTATTTGCTCCATTGTTTCGTTGATCAGATGTTCAGTTGTTCTTCTGCTCTGTTGTTCAGTTGCTCAGCCGCAAAATTTTCGTTAATTTCTCTGATAACTGGCAGTAAACGTTTTATGAATATCGGCAGAGGGCGCCACCAAAAAACTCAACATCTGTTTATCTACTCATGAATATACATTTTTACATAATATTCTACAGCACCGTGGCGCTTATTTACGCAAGTGTTAAAATTTTGCAACTGAGCTTTCTACCAGGTGGCCACACTTAACCAATAAGTTGAATTATTAGGGATGTGAATCTTTAAAAATATCGATAGGCTAAGGTTCCAGTTAATAAATATTAAAAAAAAATAACGCTCAAATAGAATTGAAAGCAAGTACATAAATAGAGAAAAAAGCACACACACAAGGAATTAAAAATTCAAACACATAAATACCAAATATCGTATAAAATATATCCTAAATATACGCAAGTTGTAAATTTAATTGAACAGTCAGGTGTTCTTTTTAATGATTTAGTAAATAATCTTCAAATAATATGACAAGCCGGCTCATTTGGTGAAAATTGTATTTAATATTATATCGAATTATCGCCTATCGATTCATCGATAGAACAGGCTGCCATCGCTAGCAAAAATAATACACACTCACACACACACACACAAAGACACAGTAAAAAAACAACAGCAACAGCCGCAGCAGCTGCAGCAGCCGCAACCGCAGCACAAGCCGCAAAAAGAAAAACGGAATTTAACACGAATTTATTAAAAATGCACATTTCTATTTATTTATAAACTTTGTTAAGTGCAAAAGTGTTTACCAGCCAAGTGCCAAGTCTCTATATATCTCTATGTGTCTCTCTCTCTCTCGCTCGCTCTCGTTCGCTGTGGTGGTGCTAATGTGTTAAAATTCTACAAAATTTTTTTTTTTTGTTTCCCCATTTTTGTTGCGGAAATTGAGTCGCACCGCAGACGGTGCGCGTGTGTTTGTGTTTGTGCAAAGAAAAGGTAGAACATAAAGCAGAAGAAGCATTCGTATGCAAGAATTGTCGTCATTTTATATTGAGCGTCCGGTTTAAATTCAATCAAGCGGCAAAACGCTGTTTCGCTGTAAGCGTGTGTGCTTTGTGTGTGCCGTTATTTCGTGAGTGCAGTGCAGCGCAGGGCCGCGTGAGTGCATTCAACTCTCACGCACATGCTGGCCCTAGCCAGTCCGAGTTCCGTCTTGACTCTGCAAAATGCTTTGCCAGCAGCAGCAGCAGCTCTGAATCCGCAAACGAATCTCGAAACATCAACCGCAATGCTAGCCAATGTGCCGTCAACGTCAAGCGGCGGCGTCGTCGTCGTCGTCAATTCCTCCGCTTCCGCCTCCCCCCTGGTTGAGGTCTGTGATGAGCGTACTCGCCTATTGAGCAGTACGCCAACCGAGGAAACAACAACAACAACAACTGTGTCACCTCCCAACACGTTGCCACTTGTCCATACTACAACAACAACAACAGCAGCAGCGCTGCATCCGTCCCACCATCACCATCAACACCACCACAACAACAACAACAACCGCAGCAACAACAATACGGCAGCCAATGTGGTCAGCAGCAGCAATAACAACAACGATTTGGCAATATCATCATCGGCATCATCGACTGGCGCTGGCGCTGGCAACGATAGCAGCATCCTGGAGGATGCGGGCGATGATTTGTCCAGCGATTTAAGTGATAAATTTCCACGCCCGCCCACGAATCAGAAGAAGCCCAAACTGAGCAAACTGGGCACAAAAAGTGTCGGCCTTAAGCGGTATGTAAAATCAATTGAAGATGGAGAAGAGTTGGGCAGAGTGAGACCTTATGACTTTATGAAACGACTCCCAGGTACTTGGGATTTTGGGAGGAATGAGTTCAAGAATTTTGTACTTTCTGTTAAATACAACAAATTCCGTTTTGGTAGGGGGCTTACACCCAATCCACCCACAGGATGATGTCCACTGAGCTAGCTAGGCAAAAGCCCACTTAATCCTGGTCTCTGTGACTATATCCTGATTATAATGACTAGAAAGGTCGGTTGGCCTAGGATTGATTCTTAAATATTTTTCATTTTATTTCCCCCCGTAAAGCTTGCAAATCGGGGGAACCCCTAACCCGAATTGAATGCTTCCAAAAAATATTTTAAAAACTTTGGGACGTCACAAGATGATTTTATGATTACTAAATTAAAAAAATTCCATGTAAATTCCTACTGAAAGTAATTTGGAAAATTCAGGATTCCTGCAAATAACTCGCTACGCGCCCATCTAGTCCATACCATACTTCAGAAACCAAAATTCATATAGATAGGCTCTATTTTCCGACCTTGAGGGTGAATTTACCAAAATGAGAAACCTTTTTTTTCATCTAAGCGGCCCAAAGAGCTTACAAACCGAACTTTATTTAGATTGGTTCACAATTAACGATTGGGTTTAAAACCAGGGCTGCAAACCGGTCCGGAACCGAACCTTTAAAAACCGGTTCGGTTCGGGGTTTTTGGGTTCCCCGAACCGGACCATGAACCGAACCTCTTACATTTTTGATACCTCGAACCTGAACCCGAACCGGACTATTTCCAAAAAAAATAATGTTCGGTTCACAATAATTAGTCATTTTACAAACGAAAGAAATTCTTAATGAGAATCTTGAAGAGTCACTACGTCTGATTGTAAAGAAGGAAATAATGTTAATAATTTTATAGACTCCTTCGAAAATTGCAAATC
The DNA here is from genome assembly GCA_018904225.1 of Lordiphosa mommai. Lineage (NCBI taxonomy): Eukaryota > Metazoa > Arthropoda > Insecta > Diptera > Drosophilidae > Lordiphosa > Lordiphosa mommai. The sequence goes on along the minus strand of JAEIFT010000131.1, from coordinate 111,155 downwards.
ATTTGGATATTGAATATTGCGCTAACTTAGTTCACGTTTAGATGAACTTCTCCAGGAAGAAGAAGAAACAGAAGAAAAAACCCGAGATATTTGGACTAATATCAATCCCAATCATTGTCAAGTACGAGAGGATTAGCTTGTCTACGGATTTCACAATTCTGAAATTCTTGTTTCGATCTCGTCTTTGGCTTGGGAATGTTTGTTTTTAACTCGAAATAGGCTTTTTGCAACAACATACGGGATTGATTTAAAAAAAATATATCGAACTTTCAGTTACTTTTCGTTCTTTCACTATGACATTGCAATTCCGAACTTGTTTTAATCTCTATGCAGGACTATTTGATTTTTAGGTAGGATCCGAACTTGAAAATGAGACTTTTCGGATTGATACAAGAATTTTAGGACTGTTTTAATCCTTCGTACTTGTTTTACGTACAATCCAATTTGACTCGTACCCAAAATTTTTATTTGAAGGTCGGGACCACATCAGTTTTATCTAACTAAACGACTAATGTGGGCTAAATGATATGTTTATATCAATTTGATTTTCTTCTAACCAATTGGAACTTATAAATAAATCGAAAAAAAAACAAACTATTCATTTTTGTACAAGTGAACCAAGGTACGAAACAAAACTTGGGGTTATAAGGATCCAGGAACCGGTCCGCGAACCGAACCCAAAAGTTCCCCGCGGGTTCGAACCTCCGAACCGAAACTCCTACAAAATTTTTGGAGGTTTGCAGCCAGGCCCACCATTTTCCGATACTTCTACTGAAAGTAGTTGTTGGATCCTAGGTCGTATGTCAGCCAGCTGTACGAGACTCTTGTGCGGCTCTGTCGGACCGCGTTTGTGTGTGGGCTGGTCAGCATATTTCGTGTTCAGCCATCCATTTATTTTAGTCATCTAGGGTCAATTCCGTGTTATATCGGGACGCAAGTTGCAGCCAATTCTTGAAGCATTGCGATTTCTCTTGCAACAACTAGACTCCGACCACTTTTGGATAACGACTATCTTCCATTCTGTGTGCTTTTTTTGATGTATTCAAATTCCTGTTTAAAGGTAGATGACGTAGTTAAAATTTTTTTTTATATTTTATTACGCTCTTCACATTTTGTGGTAACTTTGCTTTCGCAATATAATTTTGTTAAGCTTTTACGCATTTTGCTGCCTCAATTAGTTGGGGACGAGACCAACCCTTGATGCTGTTGAGAGGCTCGACAGACAGCCTACATCCTCGTTTTGCATGCTTTCCCAAACTTGTGCTGCGTAGCAGCAGTTGGTGGCTCTTCACAAATTGGATTTTATAGCTTCGTATTGGTTCACTTTAAAAGGATATGCATCAATTTCGCCGTATATCCCCTTGGAAGAGTCGTAATTGGGCCTAGAGTGTTATTTTTGAGCAAATTAATTAAAAATCACAAAATAAACATTATTTGTTCACTCAGGAAATAATCTTTATGGTTTAAGTAAAGAAATAAAAAATAGAAGATGATAGATTGATGGCAAAAAAGTTTTTTCATTAGAACTAGTTTTTAGACCGACTGTTTATATGGCAGCTATATGCTATAGTCATCCGATTTTGTTAAATTCTTCTAGAATTATATGAAACCATATAAAAATAAAATATATAGCACGATTGGTGACGCTTCGATGGAAAAAAAAAAGTTTTTCTCACTAGAACTAGTTTTTGGACCGACCGTTCCTATGGCAGCTATATGCTATAGTCATCCGCTCCGGCCGAATCCGACAAATTTATAGACTTTTTGTATTTATAGACTTTTTGCAAAGTTTGGTCAAGATAAGCTCTAAAACTGACTGAGGATATCTCCTACCATATTCTTTTTTGGGCATTTCTGCGATTCTTGGAAAAAACATGCCCTATAGGATTCATCCATTTTTAATAAAATTCTTCCAGTTGGTCCATGTCGAGCAGTGAATCGTGTGTAGCTAAAGGGTCCTCCCACTCTTGAAAGCATTGGGCGCGTTTAGCGGAGACACTTGATCACTGATCAGCTCAATAAAACTACTTTTATTATTTAGCATACTTTTAGGGGGCCTTGTTGAACTGACATTTGAAAAAGCTTCATGTTAACATCATATTCAAAGATTCCACAAAGACCACGATATATTCTACATTAGAGATGGGCGCGGAACAGAAAATTGGACCTCGTCCCGGCTACCCCGAACCAGAAATTTTCTGTACCGTCCCGCAAAATCCCAGGAGTGTAAAAATTGTCCCGCCCGTCCCGAATCCCGAAAATTTTTGATTCCGACGAAAAAAAAAATAGTGTTTTCAAAGTACTTAAGTATATTAAAGAGTTTTAAGACACTTGCAAAGTGTATATTAATTTTGCCTAGAAGTTTGTAACGCATAGAAATATTAATTTCCGACCCCATAAACTATATATATTTATGATCAGGACGACAAGCTGAGTTCAATTTCGTCTGTCAGTTTCTACGCGAACTAGTAAAGCTATCGAGCTGAAATTTTGCACAGAGTCTTCTTTATACTGCACGCAACTAATATGTCGGAACCAGCCGGATCGAATGACTATATCATATAGCTACCATAGGAACGATCGGTCAAAAAAATAGTTCTAGCTAGAAAAATACTTTGTTTTCCATTGTAGCGTCACCAATCTTGGTATATATTAGTTTTATATGCTTCCACACAATTCTGGAAAAATGTATCAAAATCGGATGACTATAGCATATAGCTGCCATATAAATGGTCGGTCCAAAAACTAGTTCTAGTCAGAAAAACTTTTTTATTTTGTATTATAGCGTCACTAATCTTGGTATATGTTAGTTTTATATGCTTCCACATAATTCTGGAAAAATTGATCAGAATCGAATGAGTATATCATATAGCTGCCATATAAACGGTCGGTCAAAAAACTAGTTCTAGTGAGAAAAACTTTTTTGTTTTGTATTGTAGCGTCCCTAATCATGGTATATATTAGTTTTATATGCTTTCACACAATTTGGAAAAAATTTATCAAAATCAGATGACTATAGCATATAGCTGCCATAGCACCGATCGGTCGGAAAATGTGTTTTACTAAGAAACGTTTTTTTTTATGGTATTTAATTTTTATTATCAATGATTTAAAATTTTTAAATATTTGATATCTATAATCTATATATATTTTACCGGTTAAATCAGTTGGAGTAACGTTTTTCAAGTGTATTAAAACTTCGGCACAGTCGAAGTTAGCTTTGCCTTCTCGTTCTCGTTGAATCCCGCACAATTTGACAATCGCTCAAAAAAAAGCTCGTGTGGATTGGTGCAAAGAAATTTTGAAAAAAATATAATCGCGGTGTTTCAAAAGACGTTTATAAGATCGTCAGCAATTAACCGTGTGGGTCTTCGAAGACGAGCCAAATCCTACGAAAGTCGTTCGTGTAAGAAGCACTTCGAAGCAAATGCGAAGCACCAGCGCCTTTTTGACCGCCCAAAACGTCGAATTGATGGGTCATCCGCCGTACAGCCCTGACTTGGCACCCAATGACTTCTTTTTATTCCCGCACATCAAGGGAAAAATGCGTGGTTAACGATTTTCGTCGCCAGAAGGTGCTGTTGAAGAGTTCAAAAACCATATTTTGGAGGTGTCTCAATCGGAGTGGAAAAAGTGCTTCGACAATTGGTTTGAGCGCATGCAAAAGTGTATAAATCTTGCTGGAGAATACTTTGAAAAACAATAAAACCATTTTTGATCATAATTATTCGCTTTTTCATTATTAGACCAGAAATATATATAGCAACCTACGTACCACGAAATGGAATAAGAATCCCCATTTCCAAGAATAGCACGACGAATAAGTTGACTGAACAAATTTTGCAAAAATTGTTACAATATCGTTGTCAGAAGAAGTATTTAAATTGTTCAAGTCGAGCGAAGAATGAAAAGCTTAGTGGAACTCTTTGGATTGTTGTAAAAGTTAGAGGTTGCTTTTATTAAGCAAAAGTTCGTTTGCTTCTTAAGAATTTTGTCAATTTTAATGCGCAGACTTTAATTTCTCCCCCCCGCTCTCTTTTCCTTCTTCTTTTCTTCGTTTAGCGTTTCCTTTGGTTCATCCAAAGGTTCAATGGTCGAGACACTGGTATTTGAGACACCAACGCCGCTTTCGGAGCATGTAGAGTCGAGCTTTGGTTTCGATGCGGCAGCAACAACAACAACAACAACTATGGATGCTGCTGTAGCCGCTGGTCAGCCGCAGCAGTCATCATCAACATCGGCGCATTTACCGCTAGTCAGTTACGGTGGTGGTGACTATGCAAAAGTGAATATGGATGATAGCGGCATTGAAGTTCAAGAAGAGTAAGTACTATGACCAAAAGGGAATTTTGAAAAGAAGTTAGTCTAGAACATGAAAACAGGAATTCTATTGGAGTCTCGTTTCCCACCATTTATCATTTCCGCTGCGCTACTATATAAAGTTAATGAACCTTTTCCTCCTCACATTCAACGAATTGTGTGTGTGTATTGTGCGTGCATTGCAAGTTGGAATTTCTAAGCCTACTTTTACCTCATTAAAAATCCCTCCACAAGCATAATGACTTTTTGGCCGCTTTCACTTTTTGAGGGCACAATCATCCATAGGCTAAGCCAAAAATCTGAAAAGCAAACGCCATCCATTCATCTAGACAACTAATTCAACCCAAATAGCATGCAATGAACCCCCCCCAAAACCAAACAAATTTTAAATCGATAATTAACGTTGGGTTTTGTATTTTTTGTTTTTATTTTATTTTGTCTTTTTTTTTTGGGCGAAATGTGCTCTGTTTACCGTTGCATGATTCTGCTTCTAAGACGCGCTCGCTCTTTTGAACTATCTCTCGCGTTCTCTTGCTCTCAGTTGTTGTTATCAGTGTTGGTTTTGCACCACCAACAAACATAAAACTTCAATTGGAGTTTTTAAGTTGAAAATGCGCCGGCGCTGCAGACATTCGGGAATACCGTTAAACGACGCGTCGTCGCTTTATTACATAATGGCTTGACTGTCTGTCTCTGTGTATGTGTGTGTGTGTGTTGGTGTGCATTTTAAAGCCTAATGTAGGTCAACTTCATTTGGTGGTTGTTGACCCACATCTTTTTCGGTTGCATTTTGCTCGTATCTAATAATATGTGTGCCACACCCACACACACAACACAGAACGTGACAACATAAATACATGTATGTATCATAAAGCCAACTCATCGATAACAGACACTCCCAACCACACACCGAATTAGTCGATTTTGCAGCTTAAGGCGGCTTATCGATAACACAGGCAAAGATCTACACAGCTTAATTTGTGATATTTTTTTTTCGAAAAAAAAGCTTGACAAATTATTCCTTCTCTCAATACGTCAGAGAAATTGATTACCCAATATGGAAAAATGAGTAGGTATAGATAGCAAATGAATAGATTGATGTATTGTATTTGTATGTAGTTGACTATGCAAATGTTAAGTATTAAAAATCGAAATCGAAACGAACGGCCGTACGTCGAAATGAGAATATCGGTTAAAGGATAGATGTTTTAATTTAAACAAGTCAAAACAGGTTTCTTTCAAGAATGCTTCCTCTTGTTTTAATGTAGATTTAGTTTTTGTTTCACCGTAAAATTAAAATTGTTATATTGAAAAATTAAAAAGGGGGGGGTGTTTAATAATGAAAATTTTTAAGTTTTTATTCAAATTGGCTAAGAATTTTTAACAATTCGTTTGCAAATTTGTGTATAAATGGTAAATGACACTATGCTCATTCGGACTACGGCTCTTCTCTCTTTTGAGTAGATTTTTGGAAAAAATCATCACATTCAAAACCAAAGGTCGAAAAAAAAAATTAAAAGAAACCTATTTCAAGCTCTTTCAAGACGAGAAATCCGGGATTGGAAAATCTATTCGTGCTTGGTTTGGGCAAATGTGGAATCAGTTGGGATATCTCCGATTGTTTCTTTCTGAATCTGTTCATCTCTTTTAACTACTTAGATAAGAAACAAACTTAAGTGTGGAAAATGCTCGTACAAATGATATGTGGAACCTTTTCAAAGTTTGAAAACATTAGTCGATACGTGGGTTGCTATTTAAGTTTCTGACCTAGGTCACTTCTAGCCATTTTAGGACCCATTGGCCTTTTCCCAAAAAAAGTTTGGACTTTTATCGATAAAAACTCCATACAACTCTTTCATGTGTGACCACGTTTGATATCGATTAACGATTAATCAAAAACTTACCTCGGCAGAAAAATGGAATTAACTCGTGAAAATTTTCGTGCAATCATTTTTCACAACTTTCGACGTGGATTATCACGACAAGAGTGCAACGATGAACTTAAATCTTTGTATGGCGATGAAGCACCATCCTATAGCACTGTGAAAAATTGGTTTAATGAAGACGAAGGTCGTCCAAAAACAGTCGTTGTGCCAGAAAACATCGATGCCGTGCGTGAACTGATAATGCAAGATCGTCAGGTGACATACCGTGAGATAGAGGCATTCTTGGGCATTTCTTCCACCATCATACATTCGATATTGCATGAACACCTGGGCGTAAAAAAGGTTTGTTCTCGTTGGATCCTGCACAATTTGACAATAGCTCAAAAAAAGGCTCGTGTGGATTGGTGCAAAGAAATTTTGAAAAAATATAATAGCGGTGTTCCAAAAGACGTTTATAAGATCGTCACAGGTAACGAATCATGGATCTATGCTTATGAGCCCGAAACAAAACAGCAATCGACCGTGTGGGTCTTTGAAGACGAGCCAAATCCAAAGAAAGTCGTTCGTGGAAGAATGAGCTCTCACACACCAGCTCACATCAGAGGCTTTTTGACCGCCCAAAACGTCGAATTGTTGGGTCATCCGCCGTACAGCCCTGACTTGGCACCCAATGACTGCTTTTTATTCCCGCACATCAAGGGAAAAATGCGTGGTCAACGATTTTCGTCGCCAGAAGATGCTGTTGAAGAGTTCAAAAACCATGTTTTGGAGGTGTCTCAATCGGAGGGGAAAAAGTGCTTCGACAATTGGATTGAACGCATGCAAAAGTGTATAAATCTTGCTGGAGAATACTTTGAAAAACAATTAAACCATTTTTGATCATAAATATTCGCGTTTTCATTATTAGGCCAGAAATATATATTGCAACCTACGTATAGTTTAAATTAAGCTCTCGTTTTAAATTTTTAGGTTCGGTCAGTAAAATTAAATGCAATCCTTATTAATTTCAAATTTCGACTATTGCTAACTGCAGGTGTCATTTTCTTTGTATGGAAATCGCTTGATTGAATGCACTCATTTTTTTTCGAACGCAAATGTTCTTGCTTGCTTTTAAGATTTCAGATATGAAAGCCTACTTTCAGTTGGCAAAAAAAAAACAAAATGCAAAAGCATCAGTATCTGATGATTCCTTGAACTACATCTGGTTGTTCACTTCAAAAAGAAAAGCGAAAAATCAATAAGTGTACATACATCGACATAAAGACAAAGGTTATTTTTATAATTTTTTTTGAAATTCATATCAGGAAAATCTGCTTATGTTAATATACACGTAGATCATATCACAACAAGTGTCAGTGGGACTAAAGAGCAGAGGTTGGCATTTTTTTGGAAATGGCCCTAAGGCAAGGCCCTTGGGCGACATAACAATAGAGAATGCCTTAATTCTAGGTTGTTTTAGAAATTGGTATTCTTAAAAAAAAAGTTTTTAATGTGGCATGTTCATAGAACACCATTTGTTAGTTCTTTTACCTTTATTAATTTTTTGGATATCTTGAAATAATTAAAAACCGGTATACCGAAATAAAAACCTGAGTACCGTATCGAAACTGAAAGCCGAAATAAACTGAAAAGTAAAATAGAACCTTTAACCGAAATTCTTATTTTGGTACTTACCGGAACTGGTACCGGAATCAATATTCGTTTCGGGATTAATCCCTGGTTAATTACATTTGGTGCTCAATTTGGTTTATTTTTCGAACATTTCGTTGTCTTTTTAAGATAGTTGTCTTCGTGCTCAGTTTAGGAACATTTTAATTTCATTTTGGGTCAGGTTGAAAAATGTATTTCTTATTTTTGACATATTGGTAAATACTTTAAATAACTTAACTCGGAGCCAAAAAACAGTTCTGATACTGATGTAGGAAGCGTGAATCAGCGCTCATCCACGAGCGTTTTGCATTCCTGAAACCAGGGATTAATCCCGAAATGAATATCGGTTGCGGTACGTACCGAAATGAAAATATCGGTTAAAGGTTCTATTTCGGTTTTCAAGTATTTTCGGTTTCCGTTTCCGATACGGTACCCAGATTTTTATTTCGGTACACCGGAGTACCGGTACAAGTATAATGTTTTTAATGTTCAAAAATTAAAATTGTTTCACAATATCCAAAAAAAATGGATGTATCAAAATTGAAAAAAAAAATTTATTTTAAGACTATGTACGAAACAACGTTTTTTAAAATATTCCGATTTCTATCCGTTTTTATTTTGGACAATCAATTTGGTAAAAATATTTTATATAAAATCTTTCTAAAATCAAAAATCGTTCTTAATTATGGTTCGAAATAATCGGTCTCTAAATCTTCTATTTGGTTAGATTTAAACCCATACTATAAGACTAGTTGTCTATATAGCTTTCATCATATGCTCGTAAAATCAGCTCTAAAAACGCTCTAAAACATTTGGAAATCTAAAATCTGTCCGAGCTTTTATTTACATTACATTTTTCTAAATATTGAAACGAAATTTTCTTCAAATAGGAAATAATATTTCTAAATTTGCGAGTGAAATTTGATTTAATTCAAGAAACTTAATTTAACATTTTTGTAAAATTTCTATATTTAAGGGAGGGTTTTTACTAAGACTAATAAATCTAAATTAAAGAGGATTATATTTACGAAAGAAAAGATTTTCCGCCTTTTAAGACATTTTTTTCTAAATCCTTTATATCTTAAAAGAATAATTTGATCCTGGCCGAATTTCTGAAAAGTCCGAATTTTTTTAGTCTGAGTGTATACGATGCTATTTTACCGGTTGAAATATATATTTAAAATACCGGTATTAGCGTTTCGGTAGGGTTCCGGTTTTTTCGGTTCTCAAAAAATGTTTAATATCGGTTCCGGTTTTGATACCGGTAAGTGGCTTGAAACGGTTTATTTCGGTTAACGGTTCCGGTTTCGGTTCCGGTATTATTCCCTGCCTGAAACAAATGATTTCCATATGTATTTATATTAATCACTTTATTCATTCGTTAGGGCATTTACTATTCGATGGCGATATTTAACCATCTTTGATTTCTTATGTCAGAAAGCGTCGTCGTTGCTGTCGTGCCGTTTTTGGCGGAACGTTCCATTTTTGGTTTAGATTAAGCTACACATTTGTTGACCTTTTTGGTTGGCGTGTGGAGAGAGAGAGCTTTAATTTGCCGCTAGTGCGTGATGTCATCAGCTTTTTGAGCTTGCCGAGCGGCACTTGCTTTTTGCTGTTGTAATAGAACCGAACCGAACAGAACAGAACTTTCTTTCTACAGTTAGCTAGCCACAACCACAAAGCCGACTTGGCTATCGATTATGATTGGAGAGGTGAGGCTGTGTGTGCATCAACAGCTGGACAACCTCGTCTGACATGATTTTGTGGGCTATTTCAAGTGTGTGCGCTAGAAATACGAAATTCGATCGCCTTGTTGTTGTGCATGGCCCAATCTCTTCCATCTGCTATTGTGAAAGTACATCTCGAACAACTGTCAGTCAAGTCAATTGATTTTCCGGTACCCACGGTACACTTGACATGCATAGACAGAGCGCCATCATCATCCCATCCCCAGCGCAGCCGTGGCACATTCATTGTGAGCGGCAGTGGAAGCATCAGCCCATTGTCACATTGTTTGTAATGTTAACGGTAATTGTGCCGCTGGTCAGCAGTGCGTATGTAATTGTTGTTTTTCTTCTGCTGTGGCGACCCCACCGCATGCACAGTGGTACGAGCAGCCCAAGTCATATGTAAAAATTCAAGTTTGATCATAATTTTAGAAGGAAATAAACACTAGAGTTGTGTCGAATATCGTGAACTAGTTCAAATGAACTTTGACATAAATGACTGAAAAAATAACCAACATTATAGAATGAATTCATTCTGTTCAATTTGAACTGTGGATAAAAATTAACTAAAGTTCAAAAAATGAACTATTCAAAAATGATCTAGTTCAAGAAATTAACTATAGTTCAAAAGTACGTAGTTTATCAAAAAATTATCTAATGAACTAGTCTAAAATAAACTAATTTCCAACTCGAATAAACACCAGTAAAGATGTAGGTTTCATTTTAGTGTTTAAACCAAAGCTTTTTAGTTTAGTTTTGGGAAGTGGGCTCGAAAAGTCTGTAAACCTAAAATTGTTCTTTACAAAGTGTAAATGGGAAGTGCAAGAGAATCAAAAATAGCTCATATCTCTGTTTGAATGTAATGTAAATATGTTTTTTGGGCTGGTGCATAACTATAAACGCACTAACAACACCACAACAACATTCCTATTTAGCCATTTAAAAAAAAGAGTTAAAATTGGCTGTTACAGCTCCCAAAGTGCTTTTATTTTTTTTTTTACTAGTCCAAAAACAAATGTTTACAGTAAAGTCATTGTAGTATTCCGTTAAACACGTCTTATTTGTATGCTATACACAGATATACCGTCCAGTTTATTTATATATTTATTTATATATTTATATACATATTAATACATATATATTAGATAGCCTACTTCATTACTTCCTTCTTCTGATTTTTCTTTTCCTTATTATTTTTCTAACTAGTAAATCAATCTCCATAAAGGCTTGACATTTTCCGAATTCTCGTCGATCGCTTAAAAACCGGTGTTTTATAGTAAATTCGAATGATTTTGCCTATAACGCGAACCTGTACTGGGATTCTCAATTACAACTTCTGATCCACGGTTGGCTCAATTTATAAGTCATCACTAGTCTCTTTGCAACTACCTCGTTTCCTTCTTCAACGTCGTTAGCTTTTCCGTGTCGCTTATGGTCTGAATACTCTTTTCCTTTTAATTTTATTTGAATATCACGCTAACGTACTTCTTCATCTATGTTCCCAGTAGAAATCTGTTTCACTACAGTGCTATTTTTGATTCTTTATCCGCTAGTCCGTTTATAACGGACTGCACTGAAAAAAGTGGGAGAACTTATATATAAATGAACTATAAAAAGTAGATAAGAAAATTTACTAAATGCTGCATTTTTCCAGTATTGTTTGGAAGCATATAAAACTAATATATACCACGATTGGTGAGGCTACGATGGAAAAACAAAATAAGTTTTCTCTTAAAATATGGCAGCTATATGTTATAGTCAATCCGACGGGATTCCAACAAATGTGCAGCCTATGTATAACATTAAACCCGAAACCTAAAGTCCCGACAATCGAAGCGTATACCGAACTAAAATCGATTAAAACTCAGAACCAGTACCGTTACTTCCTATATATTTTTGAGAAAAGGCCGGTATACCTCTACCAGCCTTTTAAGTTTTGGAACCAAAAGAACCCAAACATTGTGCTGCGTACAGTTTCGGTTCTGAGTTTTTTTTGTTATTTCAGTTTTTTTGCAATTACTCTTTTGGTACCTATTTGGGTTAATAACCTTTTCAAATAATACAAATTTATCCTTTATTTCTAAAGTTATGTTTAAACAAATTGTGGTATTTGTTCCACTTTTTTTTTTTTGCATGTACAATCTAAACGAATCTACAAAATTGAAAATAGGCTTAACCTAACATTAGGCATTATAAATTGAGATCGTTATATTTTTTTTCATTCAGAGTTTACATCAGATACTCAAAGTAATCTCATTACTCTTCCAGTTATACAAGTATAATTAGGAATAAATCTGTTTGCTCCGGGTAAAGTTTATTATGTTTAATGTTTCCTTCTTTATAACGTAAAATCTGTTGGGTAGGTTGGCTACTGGTTCTATTATATCTTCAGGTTTGAAGTATTTTTAAATTATACCGATACATACCTCTCGGTTATAGTAAACCATGCTTCTGATACGGAACCAGAATATCGAAATCAACTATGAACCTATAAACAGATACCTTTATCGAAACATTAGTTTTACAGAAAGAACCGAAATTTGATTCGGTTTGATTCCTGACTTTTGCAAAGTTTGGTCAAGATAGCTTTAAAACAGAGGGAGGAGATAGCAAAGAAACAGACGTACCGACGGACAGCTCGTCATGCTGATCAAGAATATATATAGTTTATGGGGTCGAAGATGCTTCCTTCTATGCGTTACAAACATTGTGACAATTTTAATATACCCTCTGCAAGGGTATAAAAGCAGAATAGCATTTGCTCTCTAACATTCGATTGGTCTGTTAAGTTAACATACGTAATTAACTGTTAGTGCTCTACTTGTTACCATTCAACGTTTTTTCCCCACTCAACAAAGGATATACATATATTATGGTTCGGGAACGGCGGACTTCAACATTCGCTTTCGATAATAATAAAAGGCAATAATTGATAAGAAATTTTGTGATTGAAGTTTCTACATAAATAAATAAATCAACTTATTTTTAGAAAGCTTTTTTTCTTTTCAAAATAATCGCAAGTCAAAACTTTGATTATAAAAAATTCAATCAAAGTTTTTACAAGGCCATAAAAGCTGATTAAAAACTTTGCCCCACTGTCTGGGCAGCAGCCCTATTACCTATTTACGGTACATATGTACGTACGTATGTATGTGTGCAAGCGTTCTAAATAGTTTTGTGTGGCGGCGGCGGCGTCGTTGTCGTCGACAACAATAGACTTGTGGGGGCCCCCCCTCCCACCCCTTCTCAATTGTCAGCATCAGTTGTCGACCACTGTGCCAGTTAGCCACGGGGTTGCCCCTGCCTGTGTGTCTGTCTGTCCGGCATTTGGCAACCCTGTTTTATCAACCCCAAACATTTTGATTCGGGCTCCCTTCACTTTTCTGTTGTATCTATTTCCATTTATCAGTCAGTCAGGCAGCAGCTTCCCCAACTATTTGTACCTTTATGTAGTTACGTGTTTATGTTGTTCTTTTTTGTTCTCTTCTTTTTTTGTTATTATTTTATTTTCGGTGCTGCTGTGTATATCATTGTGAGAGAGCACTTGCTTACTCTCTGCCTCTTTTTCGCTCTCTCTCTCTCTCTTTGCCTATTACTTTGCAGTTTTGTGAGTGCGCAAAAAAAAATGATGTCATGTTTGTTGGTTTAAGTTTAACAACGTTGCCAGATGTGGCGCGTTTCGAGTTTTGTTTGTTTTTGTTATTACACAGGGCCTCATTATTGTTGTTGCTATTGCTTTTGTTGTCGTGATGGTAATGCGCACATCTTTTACAATAAAAGCCCAAAACGACGCAGAAAAAAAGGCAATTCTGGTTTTGTTGCTTTTGTTGTAACAGCTGCCAAAAATCTGAACAGAATTTGCCGGCCAATTTTCGGTTTGTTTTTGTTTGGCCAGCAGCAGCGACGCGGTGGGATTTTATTTTGCGCGCAATTTCTTCCCCCTCCGTCTCTCTTTTCGCTCAACCAAATAATCAGGAAATGCATGAAAATTTGGAGAATTTTCAGAAAATTTTCTTTAAATAGAACGCATTAAAATCGTTGACGTTTATAAATTATGTTTAAAAAAAAAATACATTTCTGAAAACTTCGTAGGAAACTCAATTAAAAATTTATTTCGATGCAACGAATTTGTAATACCCTGGCGGGTCTGTAAATTTTCAAAATTCAAATCATTAGATTGTTATCGGGGGTGCCACAGAATTCTCTAGCTCAAAAATGTTCGCCTTGCCACAAAACTTCCCAAACCTTTTCGAAATTGACTGCATAGGGCAGTCGCCTCGCAAGGGCAAATAAAAACAACCTTTTCCGTTTTTTTTAAATCATATTTTTAGTTGTAGGAAATTTTTTTTTTTCAATTTTGTTAAATTTACAAAAAAAAAAAAAAAAACGAGAAGGCAAAGCTAACTTCGACTGTGCCGAAGTTTTAATACACTTGAAAAACTTTACTTCAACTGATTTAACCGGTAAAATATATATAGGATATAGATATCAGATATTTAAAATTTTGAAATCATTGATAATACAAATTTAATACCATAAAAAAAACTTTTCTTAGTAAAACACATTTTCCGACCGATCGGTCCTATGGCAGCTATATGCTATAGTCATCCGATTTTGATCAATTTTTTCAGAATTGTGTGGAAGCATATAAAACAAATATATACTACGATTGGAGCCGCTACGATGAAAATCAAAAAAGTTTTTCTTACAACGACTTATTCCGTGATCCGATTTTGATACATTTTTCCAGAATTATGTGGAAGCATATAAAACTAACATATACCAAGATTGGGGACGCTACGATTTAAAACAAAAAAGTTTTTCTAACTAGAACTTTTTCTTAGACCGATCGTTCCTATGGCAGCTATATGATATAGTCATCCGATCCGGCCGGTTCCGACATATTAGTTGCGTGCAGTAAAAAGAAGACTCTGTGCGAAATTTCAGCTCGATAGCTTTAAAACTGAGAGACTAGTTCGCGTAGAAACAGACAGACGGACAGACAGACGGACAGACGGACGGACGGACAAGCGGAAATGAACTCAGCTTGTTGTCCTGATCAAGAATATATATAGTTTATGGGGTCGGAAATGAATATTTCTATGCGTTACAAACTTCTGGGAAAAATTAATATACACTTTTCAAGTGTATAAAAAAAACATTATTTTAGGCTACAGCCTGAAAAAGGTGATTTCAGTGTATCTTCTAGTTCAAATTAGTGATATGAGAGGTTCGTGATTCCCGCGGATTTGACGTGACGAGATGAAATTTAATATTTGGGATCGAGACGGGAAATATTTTAAAATTCTCGGAATGGGATTTATTTATTCGGACCTTCTAGAGAATTAATTTCCTAATAAAAATGTATCGACCCAGCATACATCGTTTCCCGATCAGTAGAGTTGCCACCCCCGCAATTTGGAAAAAAAATCTCATATCTCCCACAACTTCGAAGATAGATTGTTCGGATCTTCTAGAGAATTTTGTCCCTTATCTTAATTATCGACCCACCGTACATCGTTTCCCGATCAGATGAACTAACTCGTAACGGGATTTATTTATGATTCTGAAAAATTTGTCAGATCCAAAGTTTTGAAATGACCGGTGAAGTTTAAAGTGAAAAATCAAAGATAACTTCGTCAGAGCCGAAGTTTAAATACACTTTAAAAAGGTTTGCGAAATTTGTAAAAAAAAAAAAATCGTTTCCAATTAAAAATATTTTGTTGAAAGCATTTTGTAAAATGAATACATGCAATTAAAAGAGAAATGTTCATAGATTCATAAATGTCATAGCTTGTTTAAATTGGATATCGGGTTTGCTACAGGTACTCAATGTTGAAAATATTTTTATACCCGTTACTCGTAGAGTACAAAGGGTATACTAAGTTCGTGCAAATGTATGTAACAGGCAGAAGGAATCATCTCCGACCCTATAAAGTATATATATTCTTGATCAGCATCAATAGCCGAGACGATATGACTGTCCGTTGTCCGTTGTCTGTCTGTCGTCTGTATGACACCTAGATCTCAGGAACTATAAGAGCTAGAGCTACCATTTTTTCAGTGTAGACTTGTATCTTCTGCACTCAGATCAAGTTTGTTTCAAATTTTTCCCGATCAGATGAGTTATAGTAGAGTTGCCACCCCAATTTGGAAAAAACCTTAAAATTGGGCATGTTGTGATCTTATAAAATATTCTTAAATAAACCTTACCCTGAGTAACGGGTATATCGAAGTCGAGCAGGGCCGACTTCAACTTACACTCTCGTTTAGTGCTCAATTTTTGGCAAAAATTACTAGTACCGGAGCAAAATTAAAAACAGATTCTAGAACTGAACAAAAACGGCTTGTAAATATAAATATGTATTCCTGATCGTCAACATAAAATCAATAGACAATTAACCAAAGTTTAAATACCCTTGTAGATTCTTTAAATTATATAAATTTCATACAAAAACTATAATTTAGCTCAGAACAATGCTGGTTGAGTGATTTCCAAAATTTACCAACAGATGGCGCCACTTCCTGGACAAGGCATAATACTATTGTTCCCATACAACAATGACCAAATTTTGCAAAACAGTTTTAAAACATTACTAGTTAAGCGATAGAAATTAAAATTATAATTACTCGTAGTATAAAAAGGGTATACTAAGTTCGTGCAAATGTATGTAACAGGCAGAAGGAAGCATCTCCGACCCCATAAAGTATATATATTCTTGATCAGCATCAATAGCCGAGTCGATATAGACATGTCCGTCTGTCTGTCTGTCTGTCCGTCCGTCTGTATGAACACCTAGATCTCAGGAACTATAAGAGCTAGAGCTACCATTTTTCCAGTGTAGACTTGTATTGTCTGCACGCAGATCAAGTTTGTTTCAAATTTTGCCCCCTTCCGCCCCCGCAATATGAAAAAACCTTATATCTCCTACAATTTTGAAAATAGATTGTTTAAACCTTCTAGACATATATTTTAATCATCATTACCTATCGATCCGCCATACCTCATTTTTCGATCAGATGAACGATTGAAGAGTTGCCACCCAATTTGGAAAATAACCCATATCTCCCACAATTTTGAAGATGGATGGTTCGAACTTTCTAGACATATATTATAATCATCATTACCTATCGATCCGCCATACATCATTTCCTGATCAGATGAACGATAGAAAAGTTCCCTGCCCTCGCAATTTAAAGAAAAGAAAAGTTTACCCGTTAAAACCTCATATCTCCCACAATTTCGAAAATAGATCAATCAAACTTTTTAGACATGTATTTTAATCATCATTACTTATCGATCCGCCTTACATAATTTCCCGATCAGATGAGTTATAGTAGAGTTGCCACCCCCGCAATTTAAAAAAAAAAAACACACAATTTGGGCATGTTGTGATCTAATAAAATATTCTGAAATAAACCTTACCCTGAGTAACGGGTATATCGAAGTCGAGCAGGGCCGACTTCATCTTACGCTCTCGTTCTTCTTAAAAGCAATACAATACAATTTATCGTTTTGCGTCTCCGCTTTGAAGAGCACAACAACTTTGCGACATAACAAAATTTGTGTAGCCAACAACAGTTGTGATTTTTTTTTTCAGATTTTGCCCACCTCTGATTTAGTGAATTTCATTTGTAAAGCACTTGGAGAGTTACTGAGTCAAGGTGTATCTATGACAGGTGTGGCGGTCATTTAAAAGCTTTTATATCATAGCTTACATATTGTCAGTTTCCTATTCATGCAAAGGTTGTCTGTCTCACTCTTGCGCATTTAGCAAAAAGCTTCGAGTTTACAAATTTTATTGTTCGCCACACCTGTAATACTGAGTTGCTGTAAAATGAGCGCGAAAATAAAGCCCGCTTCAAAATTTATATATTTATATAAGTCATTAAAAGTTTCAAAATTTGTTTTAAGAATTTAGTTGACATTTTTGTTGACATATTTTCAAAATAATAATTAATTCGATGTGCACAGGTGCATTTCCATTTCCAAAACCGACCCGCGCCACCCACTTCGTCCAGGTGGCAACGCCGCCGCGACCAAGCATGAACTTCAAAAGCCGAGAGCGCACTCGCTCTCTCTCTCTGGCTCTCTTGCTCTCTCTTAGTTGCGCTCCTGCAAACATTGGTGAGCGCGCGCGGCGTTGTGTGTGTATGTTTTTGTATCTTTTACTTTTTAGCAGCAAGCATCGTCAAACAGGCAGGCAGTCAGTCGTCAGTTTTAGCTAGGCAAACCAGAAGGAAAAACTACGCGGCGTTCACTTTGGTTTAATAATGTTATTGTTGTTTGTCTAACGCGCGTAGAATTTTTTTTGTATTGGAAGAAAAAGGAAGCCAATTTGACAAGTGCGTGTAAAAACAAATTGAATTTGTAATAATAAAAAAAAAATATGTGCTAAAGGAAGGCCAGAAAGTCAATCGTGCGTGCTTAAGAGAGTGTGTGTGAGTAAGAGACCGAGAGAGAAAGGAGAGAGTGTGTGTGTGGGGGAGAGGTAAGTGCAAGTGGTTGATGTATTGGGTGGTGTTTGCACCTCCCCCCACACACACACACAATTGAAGAGTGTTGGTTAAGGCCAAAAATAAGCAAAAATACAAAAATCCAAATCTAAATGAAATTTTAAACAATGTGAAAGTCAATTGTTGTTGTTGTTGTTGTAGTTCCATGGTGGGATGCGCACAGTGAGTTCATCGCAAAAAATAATACACACACGACACACGGGACTTGCCGCCCCCCCAGCCACCCGCCTGCCACTCCCCGAACGCAATTAAAATATACGACTAGGTCTCGTCTCTCTTTCTCTCTCTCTCTCTCTGTGTTAAAATAGTGCCTTGTTTGTACATAAATTAGCTTGAAGCTTTTGCGCCTGCTGTTGTTGTTGTTATTTTTATATATATTATACAATATATAACTTAATATATATATGTGTGCAATGCATATGTAGGTGTGTGTGTGTGTTTGTGTATATGTTTTGAAATTATAAAATGAAATGCCGCCAACAACAACCGCAACCGCAAGCCGCCGCGCCTGCCTTAATGCACTTTGTGTTTATTGACAAATTTTCAAGTGCAAAATTCCAATTTTTTTTTTTTAGTTCTTTTTTGCGGGTGGGGCAGTCAGCAACAACAACAACAACAACACACACATAACTTGTTTAATGAATATGTTCTCTTTTTTTTTTGTACACTCTTCTTCTGGGGAACTAATTGAAAACGCTTTGCTTGGCCCCGGCGCGTTGGCGCTCAAAATTTATGCGCTCATCGTCCAGAAGTAATGGCAACAAGTTCTTTGGGGGGCACTTGAAACTAAAGTTTATGAGTTAGTGTTAACCCTTACACACACACACACCAACACCTTCTGCTTCTAAAACATAAAAAGAAGCAACATTTACAAAAAAAAAACTTGAAAACTTGTTTTTTTACGTGTTTTTTTGCCTGTAACTCTTGTTCTTGTTCCAGTTGTTGTTGTTGTTGTTGCTGTTGTTTCGCATATCAATTTCGGCACATGACGTAAGCTTCACATGCTCAATGGGTCCCCCCCTTCTTCCCCCCTCCCAATAACAACAACAGCAACATTTGAATTATGAAGTGTATTTGAAATGTAAACAGATAAAATGCTGGGCACTAACTGAGTGAGTGAGTGAGTGGGTGGGTGGGTGGGTGTTTGGTGGTTGGTAGAAAAGCGTCTGATCTTGGCTATCAATATGGCTTTTCAATGTTTATTTGACAGGTTTCCTCTGGGCTGGAACTAAAATTAAAACTAGAAGAAAATCCCCTGTGAAATGTTGTGCATATGTATTTATAACTTCCTCCCTCCCCTCCCCTCCCCCACCGTTTCGAGGGGGAACCTAAAAACAAACCAAACAAACAAACATTTATAACCTGTTCAATATTTAAGAATTTACATAAATTTCTACTTAAATTGACAGTTTTAACCCTAGGCTGTGTGTCAGCATCAAGCTACGTTATTAATAGTTTCCATTTACTTTGACACGCTTAAGGTCCCAAGATTAAGATATTGCGTCGCCTCTGAAAGTATGCAACAAAAATGTGAAACCTGCAATTCAAATGTGGATGACGCATTGTGTGTGTGTGTGCGCTACAGTGAACGCTCGCTTACATTTTTGCAATTTGCTGAATTTTTGAATCACACCTGTTTCAAAATTTAAAGCTAATGTACTTTTGAAAACCAAAACAATTTACAAAAGCCTCTAAATCTCTGATTGAGAAGAAAAACTTTCTAAGAAATTAAATAACAGATTCTGATTTGGCAATTTTTTATTATACCCTGTACATACAGCTGCGAAAAAAATTATAGCACCACCCTTAAAAGCAAATTTTCCAAAGACGTTATAACTTATAACTACATTTGTAACTTTTAGAAACCGTTGAGAATGTGACGACTCTTAAAAATTATGAAAAGAAAAAAATAGAAGGCTAACATCGGCTATGCCGTTGTTTTAAATACCCTTGCAGTTTTTGAAAGACGCTACCATTGATAACAAAAAAGTATTTCTCACTAGAATTAGTTTTTAGACCGGCAGCTATATGCTATAGTCATCCGATTTCGATAAATTTTTCCAGAATTGTGTGGAATCATATAAAATTAATATATACTACGATTGGTGACGCTATGATAGAAAACAAAAAAGTTTTTTTCACTAGAACTGGTTTTTGGACCGACTGTTTATATGGTAGCTATATGCTACAGTCATCCGATTTCAATAAATTTTTCCAGAATTGTGTGGAAGTATATAAAACTATTATATACCACGATTAGTGACGCTATGATTGAAAACAAAAAAGTTTTTCTCACTAGAACTAGTTTTTGGACCGATCGTTCCTATGGCAGCTTTATGAAATAGTCATCCGATCCGGCCGAATCCGACAAATGTGCAGCGTATTTGTATTTAAAGACTTTTTGCAAAGTTTGGTCAAGATAGCTTCAAAACTGAGGGATAAGATAGCATAGAAACAGACGGACGGACGGACAGACGGAAATGAACTCAGCTCGTCATGCTGATCAAGAATATATATAGTTTATGTGGTCGGAAATGCTTCCTTCACTGCCTTACAAACATCGTGACAATTTGAATATACCCTCTGCAAGGGTATAAAAATCGCAGCACTAATTATTTGTTTTTTGATCCATTAGACAAAGTATCATAGTGGTGCTCTACTTGTTTTTCCAACTGTTTTTTAAAAGAGTTCAACCTGACTGATTGACACAAATATGACCCTAATATTTTGAAAAAACCAACCGGAAAATGGCCGGAAAACTGTAATTTTAAACTCTAATCTTTTTCATCCGATTAGCTGCAAACTTATTTGCAAAGCTCTATATAACAAAATATTTACAACCCGATTTCACATTTTGGAAATTCCTGAAAATTTGAGAAAAATTAATTGGAAACAAATATTTTTGTCTTCCATTTGATCGAAGCTCAAAATCTTTTTCAAAGCTCAAACTATAAAAAAATGGTATTCACTTTTGTTGGAGAATCCACCCACCCGTGTGAAAATATAGAATTGATTTTCAATTATTGCCCGATTTGCTTCAAACTCATTTTAAGCTGCACATACAAAAATTTGATATACACGTTGTGTCCCAAAACTAACCGAACTTTTTGTATATAGAATAAAATACACATTATATTATCTTTGGAAGTTATTATTAATCAGGGTTCGTAAAATAACACACATTTTTCTATTAACACAAAGTAAAATATACAAGCTGTAAAAAATAATTATTTTCAGACATGAAAATAAAAAATTTTACATATAGAAAAAAAAAATTGATTTCCTGTTACTAACACGAGCATTTTTGACACGACTATTGTTTTTACAGCTGTAAAGAAGGCAGCCCGAATTATTGACATGCCTGTAAATAACAATCGTGTCAAAAATGCTGTAAGTTACATGAAAAAAATAATTTTTTCCATATGTAAAATTTTTTATTTTTATGTCTGAAAATAATTATTTTTTACATTGATGTTTTTTATCATGGCGTGTAAATAATTTTTGTGTATTTTACGAACCCTGTTATTTATTCAAATTAGGTTTCATTTGACTCAATACAACGTTGGGAACGATGAACCAGCGCATGCATAGATTTTTTTATGTCATTTATAGAAATATTCTTCAGTGCCTCAATTACGGCTGCTTGAATGGCTGGGATATCAATATAAAATGCTCCTTTCATCTTGGTTTTGAGTTTTGGGTATAGAAAATAGTCGCAGGGTGATAAATCAGTAGAATACGTAGGGTGGTTGATGAGAGAAATCCTTTTTTTCATCAAAAATTCGTTCACTTTTTTGGTCTTTTGTTGCATTATCGTGCAATAAAAACAACTGTCTTCCTGCTGGATATTCAGATCTAACACGACCAATTCTTCTCCACAAACGATGTAAAACGCCTAAATAGTATTCTTCATAATTGCTTCGCTATTTAGTTTTCCAATCATTTGAATGCATTGAAACCCATAATTCATATTTCTAAATAAGCAGGTGAAAAATTTTACCCATTTGCAGCAGGCGTACATAATAATAATTCACAAAATCACTTAATTCGTTTAAAATATCTCACACTATTCTACACTTTCGTAAGAATTCTTTAATGAATTTCTTGATTAATTCGCTTAGGCTTAAAATTCTTAAAATTAAGTGAACAATTAAAATGTCTATCGTACTAATCTGAATCCAATAAATTCTGTAAATTGTTGTTGTATTTTATGCTTCAAATTGACCTACATTTTTGTAGGGCAACTAATTGGTTAAATTATACAATTTTTATCTGACAAAGCACATGTCTAATTGAAACATATGTATGAATGTATATATGTATTGTAGATATGTATGAGTATACCGATCGACTTCCGAGTTCTAATTGAACATTTTGACGCATTTGGTCTATACACAAAAGAATGTGTTGTTTGTTTGTCTAATTTTTTAGTTTGCTGAGTTGTGGATACATTGGAGACGGCAAGATAGCCTCACTTCTTATTTTTACTAGATTTGAAAGCCCTACAGGGTATATCATTTCGTGTACATAAAATTGATTCTCTACTTTAATTGATGCTCCGATTTGAATAGAATTCGTACTTAAGTAGCTTAGATCTAATATTTATACATCTAACTAGCTTCTTTTAGCCCAATTGTTTTTTTATATAGCTTATATAGCTTATAAAATGTTATTATTATTGACCTAGTTCACGAATGACTAGTTCATTTGAACTAGTTTAAGAAATTCGCCAAAATGCTCACTGTTACTTTCCATATTAAATTTGTTGTAGCTTCTTCAAATGTTATCGATTGACGAAAAAGTTTTTATTGACAGTAGTAGCTTAAACATAATGCTTTCAAACTAGGTTTGCTGGAAATATGATCGATATATAGAATATCAATATTTTGGTCGAAAAAACGATATATCAATATCGAATATTTTACAAACGCAATATATCGTATATCGAATATTTTTTTGTGATATTTTCGGCGATATTTTTAAGTTCTCCATGGAAGAGATAGAAAAATTTCCAGCGCTTTCCGACTTGGTATTGGCATATGCTATTTCACCAGAAGCTCGGTGCCATCAGAGCGTGGCTTCGACCATAAAAAGTTTGTCTTCGACTTTAAAAGTGTGAATTCCGAGAAAAGAAACCTAATAACCAATAAGCACATAACTCAACGCGTCTTCAAAAATCTCTGTCTAACGATTATTGGTAAAGAAAAAAGTTCTTACGTTTCTTGGACTTAACTGCTTCTTTCTTTTTATGTTTTCTTCGTTGTTGATCTGATTTCTTTCCAACTTTAGCTTCTCTTTTACTATAAATTCTTGAATAAGTTTCCACAACATCTTATATAATAAATAAAATAAAATACACATCATTGTCAAACCTATAAAAATACATTTTATACGTATATTTTTGGGTTTCGGAGCTCTGTTCTGTATACTTAGCTTACAGACAGATTTTAGTTTTAAGTCCGCTTCAAATGACAACTCAATTATGCTAAAAGTCCTGTTTATTGTTAGAAAAAAATCTTTTTTTTTTAATATCGAAAATATCGATTATGTTGTCAACGAAATATCAATATGGAAATGATACTTTTTCAATATCAAAAAAAAAATATGTATATATTTTTTTAAATATCCAACATCCCTATTTCAAACCATCTACCGTTCTAAATTGATTCTAATCTACTTAAAAGTTCGACATAAATAATATTTCTTGCTTAATGGTCCATATCGATACTATCGATGTATCGCATCTTGGGCCTTAAACTATCGAAAACATCGATAGTTTTGCATAAAGTAGTGCTTTCCAATACAAAACCTTAGGCTCTTTAAGAATCATGCACAAGATGCGTGGGAGGCCCAGATTCAAGCACGAAAAAAAATCTTAAGCAATATCGTGTATTAGAGTCGAAACTTAAACAGGAGGAAATAACGAGTATTGTTCCAAAAACGAACAAAAAAAAAGAACGTTTTGTAAAAGTTTTCGATTATTTTTGGCTTTTTCGGTCCCAAAAATATCGTTTTTCCAAAAAATGCTAAATATACAGGTCTGGGGAAAATTTGCGCATGGAATTTTATTTAGGTGTTCCCGTTTCCGAGTGAAATAAAAATCGTTTTTCCATTCGAACGAATGTTCGAATCGCTTTCGATCTGATCCGATAACAGTTAACTCGATAGTTATCGATATTTTAAAAATCTGATTGCACAGTTGCTTTTGATTAAAATAGTTTTAAAAAAATAATTTATCGAAATCTTTCTTTGAACCTCGTTTTCGAAAATTTCTTCAGGAAATTTTTAATGAAGTTTTTGTTTGTAGAAAATAGGTGCAACTAAAACGGGCAAAGCTTCATTACTTAGCGTGGCATGACGGTTTTCGATAATTCTCCTTTGCTTTGTTCCAATTTATCTGATGCAGGGTTGATTTGTGCGTTCTTGGTTTATCGATAACTCGTGTTGTTAGACGAGTTAAGTTAGAACTTCACGATGCAAACTTTATCATGTAAATACGCATGAGGTTTTGAAGATGAAGAAGCAGACTTTATAGTGTAAAAACGGACTTAGCCACACTTTAGCGAATTTTTTAATGAATCTCGAGGCTCAACTGTTTCATTGACTGTTCGTTTTTCGGGACAACTGTTAAATTTGATTTAGACATTCTAGATTCGTCTCAACTCAGTGATCCATGGGAAACAAGTTGCCTTTTTGGTATCCCCCACAAATCTCATAAACAAAATATTCTCAAACAGAATAGTATCACAGTCGTATATTTTGTATTAACTAAAACAAATAAACGCAATCATGAATCAACTTGTGGCCCAGTATTGCATCAAAAGAGAACGTCCAATGGTCCATTATAATCGATGCTTGCTAAGCTCAGCTTCGGATGAAGTCAAACAAAACATGCTGAATGCAGCGTAAGAGTATAAAAATTGTATAGCAGGACAAATCCATATTCAATGCAAACCCCCCACCCGCCACCCACCATGGGTGGTCCATAAAAGTGATGACAAGTGTCAGTGAACGCATAACAGTCAATGTTTTTGACATTTATCGAAACTTGTTACGGCAGTCGGGGGAAGGGAGAGGCGGTAGGAGGCTTGCCAGGCCGAGATTTGCGAGTCGCTCAATCAATTGAATTAGAAATTGTTGAAAGCAATTGGCAAATGACTTAATTTAATTGACATTGGACAGTTTGATGAGGCTGGTGACGCACTTGCTCAACGATTTTAAGGTCACATGCGCTGCTGCGTGATTTTTGTGTGGCCCCTCACACTCATTCACTCATTATTTCGATTATTTATGTAATTCATTTTTCTCTTTTTTCCTTTTTGCAGATCGGAGCGTTCAATTGTGCGCGTTTCCATATACCAAAGCAGTCAACCGCAACAGATTTGTCCACCAGCCGAATATTTATTAACGAACTTTGCAGATAATCTAGATAATACGTTTAGTAGCTACAATTGTAACTTAGATTATACAACAATGGCAACGGCATCCCTGCAGCCGGTGGGACTGGGCGCGGCCTATGATCGACAGCAGAGGTAAAATACATACTAATCAAAATTTTTCTAACTGATCATCAAATTTGCTATTGATTTCCAGTACTGATTCCGGCTGGGATAATCCATTTCGTCCGGGCGGTGATTTATCCAGAGAGGCTGATGAAATTGTTAACATGATACGTGGTAAGCAAAATGGGGCAAAAATTTGATGATATTTATTTGTGATCACTGATCAGTCTTAAAAAAAAAAACACTTACAATTTTGCATTCTTAAAGAGTGGAACGCCACTGTGAAGAACAATTTAGGCCATATTAATTATCTTAAATTATATCATTGATCAGGGATCAAACTGTTATGCTGAATGCGCCCAGTATTTATAAATGTGATGCCTATAAAACAAATTTCTAATGGTATCCTAGAAAAAACAGGTCTGTTTCCATTTTAGAATCGTTTTCATTTGGATCGTTTCGAATCGTTTTCGATTTGGTTCGATAACCATTATTTATCGAGAAAACGGCTGATTGCACGGGTCGTATCAATTAGAGTTGCGCGCGTTACTCGAGTTTGAACCTATCATGGTTTGTCACTAGTTGATCGTGAGAAAACACAAAAACCGAGTTTCGTGTGGGTTGCATTCGTGTTCCGTGCGTGCTTTATGCGTTAATTAAAGTTATACTTTGTTAATATTAGTCCTGAAGTATTCGTAAAATTTCTTTTATAATGAAAAAAAAATAGTGCTTAACCTATTTGAACTAGAGGTGCGCGCGTGAGCGATTTTCCTTTCACTTAACGCACGATTCACGAATAAAAAAAATATATTCACGCTCACAATTTTTTTATCGCAATATTATTCTCCTTTACTTTTTCGGCCATCTTTTTTATTGAGAGCTTGTTAAATTGTGTTTGTATTTCTGGGTATTATTTTGTTCGTATGGATATGAATAGAGAGTAAACTTGCACGTCACGTGACTTATCTCTTATTTATAGGTCAAAATTGGGCGCATATTCTGCAGGTTTCATGGCCACACTGCGCGTTTTGTATGCGGACAGCAGATTTACAAGATTTATACACTTTTGCGTGCGCTCAAACCAATTGTCGAAGCACTTTTTCCACTCCGATTGAGATACCTCCAAAACTTGTTTTTTGAACTCTTCAACAGCATCTTCTTGCGACGAAAATCGTTGACCACGCATTTTTCCCTTGATGTGCGGAAATAAAAAGAAGTCATTGGGTGCCAAGTCAGGGCTGTACGGCGGATGACCCATCAATTCGACGTTTTGGGCGTTCCAAAAGGCGCTGGTGTGAGCTGATGTGTGAGAGCTCGCATTGTCATGGTGCACAATGATCTGTCTTCTCTTGTTCGTTTTTCGAATTTCTCCGAAGACTTAAGGCAAACAAATTGTGGTGTACCACTCTGAATTGATCGTCCTACGTTGCTCAAGAGGAACAGTCGCCACATGACCAGTTTTACCAAAGAAACAGGCAACCATTTGCTTCGAAGTGCTTCTTCCACGAACGACTTTCGTTGGATTTGGCTCGTCTTTGAAGACCCACACGGTCGATTGTTGTTTTGTTTCGGGCTCATAAGCATAGACGATCTTATAAACGTTTTTTGAAACACCGCGATTATATTTTTTCGAAATTTCTTTGCACCAATCCACACGAGCCTTTTTTTGAGCGATTCTTAAATTGTGCGGGATAAAACGAGAACAAACCTTGTTTTACGCCCAGGTGTTCATGCAATATCGAATGCATAGTGGTGGAAGAAATGCCCAAGGATGCGTCTATCTCACGGTATGTCACATGATGATATTCCATAATCAGTTCACGCACGGCATCAATGTTTTCTGGCACAACGACTGTATTTGGACGACCTTCGTCTGCGAGCGAGCGTCGTCCGCGATTGAATTGATTAAACCAATTCACAGTGCTATAGGATGGTGCTTCATACCCATACAAAGATTTAAGTTCATCGTTGCACTCTTGTCGTGATAATCCACTTCGAAAGTTGTGAAAAATGACTGCACGAAAATTTTCACGAGTTAATTCCATTTTTCTGCTGAGGTACGTTTTTGATTAATCGTTAATCGATATCAAACGTGGTCACACATGAAAGAGTTGTATGGAGCTTTTATCGACTAAAAGTCCAAACTTTTTTTTGGGAAAAGGCCAATTGGTCCTAAAATGGCTAGAAGTGACCTAGGCCAGAAACTTAAATAGCAAATCACGTATGTCATATGATCATCGGGATTTCTGTTTTAGGTGCCCTGCACTTCCTTAGAACCTGGAATCACACATTTTCAAAGATCTGGATAGTCTGAAAAGTGTGCTCCTGCTCCCCCTTATAATTTTGATCTGTCTTTAACTCCAAATGCCATTATCTTAAATGGCATTACTTAGGGGTGTTTTTTTTTTAATTCAACTCTATAGTCAACTTTGTGCTAATTCTTCGCCTTTTTTTCTTCTTTATTCATATTGCAGGCGGTAAACCCATCACGCCCACAGAAGATCGTACAATAGGCAATGGTAACGCACAGCATGGTGATGATAATTGCAATGGAGGCACGGCAATAGGCGAGAGTGTAACCAAATCAAATGTAAGTGCACCACAACTCGCTTAAAACTGCACACAACACCAACTCTAACTCCCTTTCCCCCCCTTTAACCCCTCTGTAGCTCTCGCAGAATCAAGCAACAGCACAAAATGGTACAAATTCCCACGGCAGCAAGTTGGCCAGCTCAACAACAACAGGCAGCGGAGCCGGAGGTGCAGCAGTGACAACAGCAGCTGGCGGCGGCGGCGGTGCAGCCGGCAAAGCGGCGGAGAGCAATAACGGTGTCACCTCGCTGGCTCAAGTCTCAAAGCAAGTGGTACCTGGTCCAACTTCGGCTAGTCATGTGGTTATAGATGAGAAGAAGAATAAGAAGAAGGGATGCTGTGTGCTGCAATAATTGTCGGAGGGATGTACGGATAGATGGATGGATGGATGTGGATTTGGATGTTAATGTTAATGCAAGCTGTTGATATATATATTTTTTTTTTTGGACCCGCTGCTGCTGCTTTGCTCTGCTTGCTAACCAACAGAACAGAAACCAAGCTCTCTCTCACTCTGACCAAAACCAACCAAGAACAGATTCGAACAGAACACGATGAACAGCTGACAGTCAGCTGTTATGGCTGCTGTCTCACTCTAACTCAATGCGCGCGCGCGCCAAAATAACTGTTTGCGGCAGTTAAAAATGCTAAATGGAAAAATCTATCAAATATATATATACATATATATATATATTTATAAATTTTGTTAGTCTCCATAGACGATGCTGCATGTGAATTGTAGCCCCAAAGCTACAGTTTAACACAATGATATACATATATATATATATATTTTCCTCCTTTTTTTTTTTTTTTTTTTTTATGTAATGTGACTCGACGTATATATATACATATATATATGTATATATATAATTTTTTTTTCGTAAATGTAAAATTAGTGGCGGCTTTTTAAAAAAGGGAATTTAAAAAGCGCAAAATGTTTTGCTTGCATGCAACATGGGAAAAGAAAAACCAACAACAACAACAAAAAAGAAAAAAGAAAAGAAAAACAAATTTAACATAAAGAATAATGTATTTATTTTTATTTATATTTATGAAGAAGATGAAAGTAAATTAAATGTTAAACCTTAAAACAAATATACACACAAACACATACACATACACACACACACACACATATAAATATATATACATATAAACATATGCGATATATGAACGATGCAATAAAATACGAAGATGAAGAAGAAGCAGACAACATATATATATACACTTGACCACCTAATCTCTGCGTTTACTCACAACGCGAATGTCTCTGTTGATATATATATATAGATATATATATATAGCATGTCAATGAACCAAACTTTTTAATTATACATATTATTCTAATCAATACTTGTATTCTTACAAGTTTCAATAACACCGATACCCGCGAACTGTCAGGCTTCTGCATCAGATGTCCTCGTCCAAGTCAGGGCTGTCCGAACATTCGGCACACGGAGGCCGAACACATGGAGCCCTCGGAAGGAGTAAAAAACCGCAAAGCCAATCAGTGCTCGCCTAGCCATAAACGAACTAACCTAGACTGCTCGTTTGTTCAGTCCCTCTTCTGTGCCAGCACAAAAAAATCTTTCTCTTTCAACGGTAGGAGTTCGACTTGAACGGTTACGTGTATGATGTGGGCCTACTAATTTGTACTAAAATTAAGGCAACAGCTGTTCGCAACCTCCGTTCGACGCAGTTTTTATGTCAAACCATCGAACCTCAGCGTTTTTTCTCTCAAACCATCGAACGACAGCGTTTTTCTCTCTCAAACAATCGAACGTCAGCGTCGCAACCAAAAAGCAGCGCAAACGTTCAGTCTAGATATCTCTAGTCTGTGGCCTAGCCTTTAACAAGATGGGTAAGTACAACAAGAAAAGAGACCTAGAGTAAAACTCTGCTCTGCTTCTCTTTTCTGCGACTATTTTAATGCAACGCGCAGGTTTGATGCTCGAATTTTCGAACTCGCCTGCTTTGCCTGCAAAAGAAAAGGGCGATCATATGTTTTCAACTGCCCCGCAACAGTTAATGCTCATTGCAACTGATAGCACTCAAGTCGCTTAAATTTTACTCTTTTGTATGATTGTTGTGAGGTATGTTCGACTGCTTAAGCGGCGCTGGCTTCGCAGTTGCTTCGATTTCGGAATGGCTTTGCGGCAGCTGCTCCGCTCTAACGCATGCGATTTTTAATAAACATCGAAAATTCGAAGGCAGTCACCGTCAGCATCGAAGAAAATGAACAAGGACTCAGGCCGCTACCGAGCAGGTTCAGTAGTACAAACATGACTGATATGGTCCCTGATTTGAGCCGCGTTGTGTCGCATTATATTCGCACACCAATACACTCTCACTTTTTCGCCTTGCACTTTGTGACTAAGACTGCTCTAAAACCCCACATAAATGATTGATAGGTGTCCCTAGAGCAATCTACATCAGACCACAGATTGATTTAGAATAGATACTATTCCTAACAGGAACCCTCGAAAAACAAATTGGACAGTCTTCTCCTTCACGTTAGGAAATAACATATGTAGGACTCGAATTCCGTAACACCCACTAGTACTACAAATAGCTTTAAACAAGCTTAATAAAAGTATAATCGATGCATATGAAGAGAATTGTCCTCTTAGCACATCGTGAAAAAAAATGATGCCCCATAGTGGAATCACACCCTGGAGAAACTGAGAAAGAAGTCCCGAACTCTCTTTTACAAAGCCAAAAGAAGTGGGGACCCTAACACTCTACACTAGTAAGATTAGGTAAGCCAAAAGGAAGAATTACAGGAAGTTCGGTGAGTCCATTCAGGACACATTTCTTTCGCTTTTTTTTTATTAAACGTGCCCCAACTTCTATTCCATATTCCGATAAGACCACGATTTAGTCTATCGGTGGAAAATTCCTACACAAACTTTTACATTGAAAGTAATTAATAAGTCAGACCCTCAAACTGATTTTTAAATACTTTTTCTAACCTGAAATGGGTAATAACTTTTGCTCCCACAAAACTTTGACAATCATTTGCTTCCCTATAAACTAGAATGAAACTTATGCCCTAGTTCGAGCTTTACAGCTTCTTGTGTTTTAGCTTGGCGTTGATGACCATTCAGTGAAGAGTCAGAACTAAAATGAACTTGAAATAATCTAAAATGTAGGAGATGTATGATGATTATTTAAAATTTATTTCTATTTCGATAAGTTGACTTTTGTCAAAAATAAAAATATACCTAAATCGTGTGGGAATTGGATCGTTTTTGGATCGGTAGCGATTTGTTGAACACATGGGATATTTTTATTTTCCTAAAACACACCAATAAAATGAACCGAACCTTTTTCTTTTAAGGTTTTCAGTTCAGTTCTAAACTGGTTTGAGCCTTTAAAAAACATATAAGAATTTTACAAGTACATGTGGTTTTTCTACAAGATCTTATTGTCGAATTGTCACATTCTTGCCAAAGTAATACTCATGTCAAATATTTTTTCACTTTAAATTCAACTATATAGTATAATATACTATAAGATTTCTATATTATTTAAGATTTAGTAAGAAAAAACAACTGGTTGAGACCAAAATGCCAATTTTAAATAACAAGCCTATTTAGTGTACACTGAAAAATGTACACTATCGCGTAGTTCTGCAGATATCGGCGAATATATATATTTTTTGGTAAACTGCCCCGACTTACGTTTTTTATCTTTTAAATAAAATAAATAAAATGCCATCAAAATTCGCTTATAATTAAAAAAGTGATTAGACATTTAGTTACGTCTGCAAAAATTTAAAAAAAAAAAAAAAAATACTAACTTAAAAATAAAAGTATTGGTTTGTTCAAAAATTAGTTTTTTGTTTTGATCCCAAACATATTGAGCTATACCCCAACAATATTGGCCTAGAAATGTGGGTGATATAAGCAAATAATAAGAACATACACATTTTCTAACAAAAAATCGATTAATTTGTGATATTTGTCATTGTAACTCTATAAACTTGTTACACTTAAGTGAATCATATACAGAATCATTAAAAATAATTTGTATTATAAATATTAACCCTGGAAGGTCAGCGTTCGTCGATTCGACTACCAAATCAAAATAACGACGACCTTCTAGGGTTAAATTGTAATATCGCCCGAGTTTAAATATGATTTCCAACCCGCATCTTCCTTCGGCAATGCATCGATCCAGTATTAAGCAATCATTTTTTACTGTAATAGATTTAGGTAGTTTTTTCCAAACTTTGAGTAATCCGGTTCGAGGGACCAAAAAACTTCTGAACCGGTTCTACAGGGTTCGGTTCTACACCGGTTTGCTGCCTTGGATAAAAGAAATATTAAAGAAAGCTATTTGTAGTAACTTATTGAAAGCTATGAACCACCTTCTGAAAGTAGCTCCATGCATTTGATCCTTTGCTTAAGTTTCGGCGAAGTGTCTCCTAAATAGCTGCTATGTGTCAGTTAAAACGGAATTTTACTCTGTTATTTGAGTCTTTGAAAACGTTTGTTGTTGCTTGGATCTTCAAAAATGCCAGTCAATTATCGACTTATCGATTATACTAGTAAATGTTATCGATATAGCA
The DNA here is from genome assembly GCA_018904225.1 of Lordiphosa mommai. Classification (NCBI taxonomy): domain Eukaryota; kingdom Metazoa; phylum Arthropoda; class Insecta; order Diptera; family Drosophilidae; genus Lordiphosa; species Lordiphosa mommai. The sequence goes on along the minus strand of JAEIFT010000131.1, from coordinate 78,391 downwards.
CGGCATTTCAACAAAATACATGAAAGTTACAAAAACAAAATGTGAAATTTTGACAAAACGGCAATCGCTTATAGCATCAACGCTTATCCAACTAATATTACCATGGTAGGATCCAAAATATTTCAAATACTCGTATCTAACGTTATAAGAATACAAAAATTATACAATTATTTTTAGATCACACCAAATTGATGATATTTTAGGAAAAAATGCCCTTGCTTTTGTGGTATTTAAACTGTAGAGATGTAACTATATGTCTAATCAACTAATAATGTATTGTATTAAGAAGGTGCGACGACATACTTAATCTTTCATTTGTAGGTGAGAAAACGTAAATCGAATTTTTGATAAAAGTTGATCAGAACCTATTATACATTCGCCAATATCGGGAAAACGACACGATAGATAAATTTTTTAATGTACATTTTTGAACTCAACGTCTCAAAATACTTTCGAAAAAGATATCTAATGGGAAGGGGCAGACACTTTATTTAAAATTTTGATAATAATCAACTTTCATCTTGATATAAATTATTTCCCAAACCGGCGAAGACGCGCTTTTTAAAACTACAGGAAATTCAGTGTTCAAAAAGAAAAATATACCAAATTAATTTAATTTTTTTTTTTATAGTATTAACGACTCATAATTATTTAAAGTAATTGCACTCATGTTAGATGGTGTATGGATCGCAAAACAGCCGAGTTACCCAAGAAGGCAGAACACAATCGGCAACTCGCTGTTTTTATACCCTTGCAGAGGGTATATTAAAATTGTCACGATGTTTGTAACGCAGTGAAGGAAGCATTTCCGACCACATAGTATATATCTAATCAGCATGACGAGCTTAGTTCATTTCCGCGCCGTCGGCCGTTGTTTCTATGCTATCTCCTCCCTCAGTTTTGAAGCTATCTTGACCAAACTTTGCAAAATGTCTTTAAATACAAATACGCTGCACATTTGTCGGAATCGGCCGGATCAGATGACTATATCATATAGCTGCCATAGGAACGATCGGTCCAAAAACTAGTTCTAGTGGGAAAAACTTTTTTGTTTTCCATCGTAGCGTCACCAGTCGTGGTATATATTAGTTTTATATGCTTCTACACAATTCTGGAAAAATTTATCAAAATCGGATGATATAGCATATAGGAACGATCGGTCTAAAAACTAATTCTAATTCAAAAACAAATTTATTTATTTTTTTTAACTGACCAATTTTTTTAAGGATAAACTTATTCTAGATTAAAAAATTTTCTTTGATAAATTGGCAAATTTTGCAGACATTTATTCTCTGGATTCCGTAAAGCACGAGTTTAAACGTTTGTTTAATTTTGTCTTCATAATTTTGTATACTTTTTTTTATCTTTTCTTGGAGAACCCTGGAATAACAGTTTCTTTCCCTCACACACAAATTGTGTACGTGACTCTCAGAGAGAGGCTTCGGCTCTGGCTATCTTCCTTCAATTTCTGTCAAAGCTAATGAAATAAACTAATACATGCGCAAGTCTTTTAAGTGTGTGTATTGGGTTAAAGAAGAAATACTCGTATTAAACTGTAAAGTTTAGTTCTAAAAATATGTACAATTAAAAAATGCCCCAATCAGAGAAATAATTACATTTAAAGTAAAAACTTTTGCGTTTTTGTGTATGTAGAAAGAGATATGGTCAAGTGTATATACATCTATATACATACACACACCAGCATAACCTTATTTTGTACCATCTATATACACATACACACACACACACACACATAGTTTATTCAACAAGCAAAACGAGCAAAAAAAAAAACAAGTAAAGGAAACAATTAGCTGTGTGTGCGGTGCTGAGATGAAGAAAATGAAGATGCAGCTTTAGCTCATTAAAAAACCACCGTCGTTGACCCAGATGAATCCCCGCCTTCCCCCCTTTTCTCCATAGCACTTGGCTTCTTTAAGTGTAATCAAAGATCAAATTTCTAAGCAGGTAAATTGAAAGCAAGCGAGGTACAACATAATAAAATAGATGATGTCGGATGTAAAGAAGCTAAACCAAATAGTTACACACACACACACACCCACACACACACTCACACATACAGCCTAAGCATTAAAGTGCTGCATTTGATAAGCATAATAATAATAATAATAAAAATAATAATAATATTATTAACAAACAAACAAACCAACAAGAAAAATAGCAATATTGTTTATATGCAAATTAAACTCTGACAACTCTGATCGTATCAAATCAAAAATCCCAGCAAATAACAAAAAAAATCAGTGAACTTTAAACAAAAGAAATCAATATCTAATATTGTATATTTCCGATTCCAAAAGCAACAAACATGTTAAGTTATTGTATAAATCCTAAATAAAAAAAAAAAAAAAAAAAAAAAATCAAATTTAAAAAAAAGAACACAAAATTCATAGCATGCTTTTGTGTGTGTGTTTCAATTTTCAGCCGGTTCTTACTATAGCCCGCTTTTGGGGGAATCCCCTTAATTGATGAACGACGCGCCTCTTGATCGATTGTTGATTTAAATTTAACAAATTGCCAACTGCTTCCGCATTTGTTGGTTCATGAGCACCTTTCACCTTTTTGCAGCCAATCAATTCAATTAGGCAAACACACACACACACACACACAATACGAATGCATAAAACGTGTGCTGACAAAAATAATTTTATCCAATTAATCTCATGACGCAAGTGGGAAATGAAACAAAAATAGTGATATCATCTGGATGATATTTGGTTTACTTTTTAGAAAAGAAATTGAGGCAGAACTACAAAACTTAATTAAAAAAAAAAAAAATTGCCCGATTTCTCATCATCTTTATAGCTGGATATGTGTCAGATAAACTGGCAATTTACTACGTTATTTGTAAGTTAAGTCGGAGATTGACATTCTCGCTTTATTTATTTTACAATAACAACCAGCAAATAATATCGTAACCTTGACCGTTAAGCGAAAAGAACCGTTTCACGCCGGAACCGGTATTACAATTTTTTTAAGAACCTAAAACCCTTAACCGTTTTAATAGGAACCGAGAAAACCGGAACCTTACCGAAACGCTTATACCGGTACTGCCTCGGGTTTAGCTTCAGGCCTGTTCCCATTTTCGATTTCGATCAAAATCAAATGGTAAATGTTTACGTTTTCAAAAACCGATTGTGTTTTTCGGCGAATAACTTGAAATTTCAAATTTTCTTTCTTCCGATCAATGAAATACGGAAGCGGGAACAGGCCTGAATATTTATCTTACTGACTTATAATTATTTTAGAAAAAAAAGTATTACATTTTCGAAATTCGCCCCTTAATCTAAACCCTCTAATTAAATGTAAAAGATTTCTAAGTCTTAGCAAAATTCTCTCTGCAATGTAGAAATGTTGGAAAATTGTATATATAAATTTTAGGAAATTTTAAAGTTTCTTTATTTGGAATTATTATTTCCTATCTTAATAAAGTTTTGTTTTATTATTTATTTATTCCAATTTATAAAAATTAAACAGCTTGACGTTACCCGGCGTTACGTTACTTAAATTTTCATTGGAAAATATCAGGGACCGTAAATAACGATTATTTTTTTTTTCATCAAAAAAATCATTCGCTCATAAGCACTCTATGAGAGTGGAAAATATACCAATCAAATTCCAGATGGCTTATCTGTCCATTTGCACCATAATTTTCAAATTTCTGAATTTTTTTGATAACTGTCAAAAATAACGATTATTTTTTAACATTTTTTTATAACTCAAGAAATAACGATTAATTTTTGAGCTTCAAAATAAAAATCTAAGATAAGAGTTATTTATGGATTTTAAAATAAAACTCAGGAGATACAGATTATTAATAGATTCAAAAAATAAAAATCTTAAACAAGAGTTATTTAATGATTTTTAAATATAACACGGTACCTTCAGTATATACCCATATGCAATCATGGCCACATACATCTTTAAAAAAAAACCGTTATTTTAAAATGATTTTTATTTTGAGAAAAAAATAAAAATCATATAATAATTTTTATTTAAGATTTTTATTTTTTTGATCAAAAAATAATCGTTATTTTTTTTTTTAGATTTTTTTAAAAATCATTAAATAACTCTTATATTAGATTTATATTTTTTTACTCAAAAAATAATCAGTTTCTTGTAAGTTTAATTTAAAAAATCATTAAATAACTCTTATTTCAGATTTTTATTTTAATGCTAAAAAAATAATAGTTATTTCATGTGTTATATTTAAAAATCCTTAAATAACTCTTATTTAAGATTTTTATTTTTTGAATCCATTTAAAATCGGTATTTCTTGAGTTTTATTTTAAAATCCATAAATAACTCTTATATTAGATTTTTATTTTGATGCTCACAAATTAATCTTTATTTATTGAGTTATAAATTTTTTTAAAAATTAATAGTTATTTCATGAGAAATTGGAAAAAATCAATTATTATCAAGAAATTTATTTGATATAAGTTATAATCGATACGGTCCCTGGGATATCTCAGGCAGATATTATGTTTTCAACTGTTTTAGAGCGTTTTTAGAGATGATATACCCATATCAGTATTTTACCGTTGTCTTATAGTGAGTGTTCAAATCTATTGGTAAAATGGTTATGGTAAAGGAACTCTATTTTTGGCAGGGATACGACAGATTTTAGGGCCGATTATTTCGAACCATAATTAGGAAATATTTTTCGGCTTTTCAGAAAGATTTTATATAGGTTTAGATCCGATTTCTATCTGTCACATAAACTAACAAACTTCAGAGTCAATTTAAAGTTTGTCTGACACTTAGATTGAAGATGAGAAATTGGCCCCAAGAAGGATAAACCTCTAATTTACTCTGTTATTTATTAGACGACGTGACAGAGAGTTCTATGTGAAAGATGAGTAATCGACAAGAGAACAGCAAATTTCTTAATTCTAGATCGATTTTCTCTGAGTATACCGAAATAAAATTCTGGGTACAGAATCGGAACTAAAAACCGAAATTCACTGAAAACCGAAATATAACCTTTAACCGCAATTTTCATTTCGTTACGTATCGGAACCGGTACCGAAACCAATATTCGTTTCGGGATTAATTCCTGATAGCAACACAAAGCTGCGAAATTAAACTTTTTCCAGTTCAAGGATTATTTTCGTGAACTAAATACGAATGTGTTTTTGATTCTAAACTAGAGGTCGAGAACTATCGATAGCACTATCGGCACTAACGATAGTTGGGCGCTATCGAGTCGCCACTATCGATAGTTTTAGATAGTTTTTTGAAAGCTTTAGGACCCCAAATGACCTTTTAGTTGGTAGCAAGACGCCCCAACAAGGTGGAAAAGTATATATATATTATGATTGCAAGAATATTGAAAACAGATGATGATATATCTAGATTTCATTTACTGCCGACGAAATAAATATATTTAACATCATTTATAAAATATTGGCTTAACGCCAGAGTTAAATAGTCCCAAGGAAAAAATGTTGCACCTTATCTTACTGGGGTCAATAAAAATCCGGTTTCATCTCTGAAAAAAAAAACAGTCACAAGGATGGCCCCTATTTTCGGACCCTACGTAAGAAAAAATTCTGTTTTCAGAATTATTCAAATGCATGCATCAGAGTTTCCTAAAAACTATATGGTATATATATCCAATTGGTGCCGAAATCCCAATATTAATGCCAAAGTTGATACCAAAAGTGTCGGAAACAATTATTAAATTTGTTTTTTAATTTAAAATTTATCGTTTTTGTATACTATCGAAAACTATCGATGACTATCGATGGTTTTCAAACAACTATCGTTGACTATCGATAGTTATCCAACTCTATTCTAAACCCGCTAAACAAGTTAAATATTGGGTCAGAGCCATATATCTGAAATTATTAAAGCTATGAACTAGAAATATGCTGTGTAGGTTAAGTGGTTCAGAGCAACATCTCTTAAATACTGAAATATGAGTAATATGGAGTAGGATATTTCTTAGTTTACTCCAGTTTGAATTAAAATTTGATATTAAAATTTGCGGTATTCGGGACGGAGCGTACAAAGTTCAAAATTTCCGGGATTCTGCGTGACGGGTCGAGGATGCAATTTTCTATCCCCGCGCGCCCCTCTCTAGTTTGGACTCAACCGGCAGGTTGAGCAGGTGTCATATAAATCTCACTGGCAAGAGGCACGTATGACAGCCGCTTAATACATTTCCATACCCATTAGTCTAGGCAATAGAACGTCATGCCGCAGATGAAGTGGAATTTCCTGATGTTGACTTTCAATATTGGCTTCGCACACAAATTTATGGGCCACGATTTAATTTATGAACTTAATTCGTAAAGACATTTATAACAATTTATCTGGATTTTGTATTCGTTTTGGTTGATTTTGTTGGCCTTTGGCCATTCTACTCGGATTGGAAGATTAATTGGCACGGCAGAGCTGTCAGTTCTTAAATTGTTGCGCCTAAGTAAGCGGAAATGTGTGTGATCTGAAATCCGGGGTCCATTAATGGGGCGCGTTGGATCATGATGACGATGATGATGATGATGCTGCTGATAATGACACCCACACACTCGCGCTGACACACAGTGAGATACACACACATTCAAGTATGTACATTAGACCGGACCTCAAGAGGCCAAAATTGAAAAAAAAAAGTAGAAATCATAAACTTTTATTTAAATAAGCCCTAAAGTTTGGATAAATATTAGTTGATTTTAATTGTTGTCGAACTTTGATATTGAACATATCATAGATAAGGGAAATGTTTTTTGGTTGGCTTAAAATTTAAAGTTTAAATTTAGGGATGCAAGCCGGTTCTGAACCGAACCGAACCGCTAATTCGTGCTCGTAAAACCGAACCAGCCGCTCAAGAAAACGGTTCGGTTTGGTTTATTTCATCGACGAGTTCTTTGACGTTAATTGCATTATACGTAGATTGCTATATATATTTCTGACCTAATAATGAAAACGCGAATATTTATGATCAAAAATGGTTTTATTGTTTTTCAAAGTATTCTCCAGCAAGATTTATACACTTTTGCATGCGCTCAAACCAATTGTCGAAGCACTTTTTCCACTCGGATTGAGACACCTTCAAAACATGGTTTTTGAACTCTTCAACAGCATCTTCTGGCGACGAAAATCGTTGACCACGCATTTTTCCCTTGATGTGCGGGAATAAAAAGAAGTCATTGGGTGCCAAGTCAGGGCTGTACGGCGGATGTCCCATCAATTCGACGTTTTGGGCGTTCCAAAAGGCGCTGGTGTGAACTGATGTGTGAGAGCTCGCATTGTCATGGTGCACAATGATCCGTCTTCTCTTGTTCGTTTCTCCGAAGACTTCAGGCAAACAATTTGTAGTGTACCACTCAGAATTGACCGTCCTACGTTGCTCAAGCGGAACAGTCGCCACATGACCAGTTTTACCGAAGAAACAGGCGACCATTTGCTTTGAAGTGCTTCTTCCACGAACGACTTTCGTTGGATTTGGCTCGTCTTCGAAGACCCACACGGTCGATTGCTGTTTTGTTTCGGGCTCATAAGCATAGATCTATGATTCGTCACCTGTGACGATCTTATAAAACGTCTTTTGAAACACCGCGATTCTATTTTTTTCAAAATTTCTTTGCACCAATCCACACGAGCCTTTTTTTGAGCGATTGTCAAATTGTGCGGGATCCAACGAGAACAAACCTTTTTTACGCCCAGGTGTTCATGCAATATCGAATGTATGCTGGTGGAAGAAATGCCCAAGGATGCCTCTATCTCACGGAATGTCACATGACCATTTTGCATTATTGGTTCACGCACGGCATCAATGTTTTCTGACACAACGACTGTTTTTGGACGACCTTCACTACCTTCCTCTTCGAGCGAGCGTCGCCCGCGATTGAATTCATGAAACCAATTTTTCACAGTGCAATAGGATGGTGCTTCATCGCCATACAAAGATTTAAGTTCATCGTTGCACTCTTGTCGTGATAATCCATGTCGAAAGTTGTGAAAAATGATTGCACGAAAATTTTCACGAGTTAATTCCATTTTTCTGCCGAGGTAAGTTTTTGATGAATCGTCAATCGATATCAAACGTGGTCACACATGAAAGAGTTGTATGGAGCTTTTATCGATAAAAGTCCAAACTTTTTTTGGGAAAAGGCCAATGGGTCCTAAAATGGCTAGATAGCAACCCACGTAAAGGCCATCAAAGGAGGCTCTGTTTCAGTCAGCGAATATCTAATAGTAAGTACAAGTAGTAGGCTCAGATTTATACGGCATACCAGTTAAAGTTGTCTTGTCATTTACCCAGAGTCTTATGGGTCAGAACAACTTCGACATCCAATTGAACAAGTTGATTTAATTTTGATTACATTTTTCTTTCTTTATTTTTGTTTATTATTATTATTATTATTATTATTTAATTATTATAATTATTATCTATTATCTTATTTTGAGCCAATTCATATATTCGTATGTATTTTCTATATTTTTTGTAATTGCTTTACCGTTGCTCTACAAAAACCAAATAGCCGTTATTGATAGATACCGGTTAAAATCATTTTCCCAGTCTTTAAGATGCGGTTATTTCTTTCTTTTTATTGTTTATAAAATTTAATTTGTTTCTTCCGAATATTTGCACGAAATTCGACTGCCTAAAGGCCTATACTCAGATGAGATAAAAACATAATTTTTTCATAATACTTCATATAAATAGAAATACTTTCAAGCAGCTTTGAAAGCTGAATACTTTTGAATAGCTTCCTTATTTATATGAAATATTGTGCCGAACTAAATTTTTATCTCATCTGAGTTCAGGCCTTAAAGTGAAAGCATCGGGTATGATTGCACGAAAATCATGTTAATTTTTAATTTCGCTGAAATCCAAGTAAATAAATAAAAACCCTTGCCAAATTTTGGTTTAAATCAAGAAACTAAAATTGATATGAGCATTTTTCTAACATTTCTATATATTTAAGGGAGGATTTTTCTTAAGCTTAGAAATCCTTTACATTTAATTAGAGGAATTATATTACCCAAAGAAAAGTTTTCCACATTTTTGAAATTTTTTTCCTATATATATATATTATATATCTATGTTTATCCTATATTTTATATATAAAATATATAATATATTATATCCTATATTTTATATATCTTAAGAAGAGAATTTAATTCTGGTTATTCACTAAGGGCGAAATTATAAAATGAAAGACTTTTTTCTGAGTTTATATATTGATATTAAACCACTTGAAATATATATTTTTTTAATAATTATACATCAATAAAATGAACAATAGGAAACCGAAAAAGTACGGGTATGAGCGTTTCGGTGTGGTTTCGGTTTTCCGGTTCCTATTATAATGGTTAAAGGTTTTCGGTTCTCAAAAAATGTTAATATCGTTTCCGGTTTCTATACCGGTACGCGGCCTTAATCGGTTTATTTAGGCATTATTCCCTGGAAACCCAATTTAGAACGTCCAGAAGGAAAGCGAAACAAAATTGATCGAAGGTTAATGTTCGGAAATTCGACGTTCGAGGTATTCGGCTGTAGATGTTTTTATACACTTGAAAAGTGTATATTAATTTTGCCCAGAAGTTTGTAACGCATTGAAATATTCATTTCCGACCCCATAAACTATATATATTCTTGATCAGGACGACGAGCCGAGTTCATTTCCGCTTGTCCGTCCGTCCGTCTGTCTGTCTGTCCGTCTGTCTGTCTGTCTGTCCGTCTGTCTGTTTTTTACGCAAACTAGTCTCTCAGTTTTAAAGCTATCGAGCTGAAATTTTGCACAGAGTCTTTTTTTACTGCACGCAACTAATATGTCGGAACCGGCCGGATCGGGTGACTATATCTTATAGCTGCCATAGGAACGATCGGTCGAATACTAAGTCTTTGTGAGAAAAACTTTTTTGATTTCTATCGTTGCGTCTATAATCGTAGTATATTTGTTTTATATGTTTCCACACAATTCCGAAAAAATTGATCAAAATCGGATGACTATAGCATATAGCTGCCATATAAACGGTCGGTCAAAAAACTACTTCTAGTGAGAAAAACTTTTTTGTTTTCCATCGCAGCGTCACTAATATTGGTATATGTTAGTTATATTTGCTTCCACATAATTCTGGAAAAATTTATCGAAATCGGATCACTATAGCATATCGCTGCCATAGGACCGATCGGTCGGAAAAATGTGTTTTACTAAGAAAAGTTTTTTTTTTCTGGAATCAAATTTTAATTATCAATGATTTAAAAATTTTAAATATCTGATATCTATATCCTATATATATTTTACCGGTTAAATCAGTTGGAGCAAAGTTTTTCAAGTGTATTAAAACTTCGGCACAGTCGAAGTTAGCTTTGCCTTCTCGTTATACTCTGTACCGAAGATGCAAAGAGTATATTGGATTTGTGCAAATGTATGTAACAGCCAGAAGGAAGCATCTCTGACCCTATAAAGAATATGTATATGGGTGATTCCATGTGAACTCAGCCCCCCAAATTTTTGTTGTGTTTTAAAAAAAATCACTAACAGTCATTTAAACTTCTACACATCGACAATATAATCCTATTTTTGGACATCCCCACCACTAACAGATCGCGAGATAAACGACAAGGAACATAAAACTTATAGCATCGTTACAGTGCATCCGATTTAAGCGACCCAAATTGGGATTCTACTATTTTCATGTCTTTTATCCAAGAAAAAATTAAAGGTTCAAAAAAGTCTGTTCTTAAGTAGGATTTTAGCGAAATTTAATGGTTTTTTGTCTTTTTTCTTAAGAAGGGTCAACCGATATTTTTTTGAAATAATATTTTTCTGGTAAAGGATATCCATTTTAGAGATGGGCGCGATACCGGAATTTTCGGGATTCCCGCGGGTTCCGAAAAATCTTCGGGAACGGGACTGAACGGAATTGAATTTAAAATTTGGCTTCGGGATCGGGACGGGTCGAACTGTTTCAACAACCTCCCAGTTCTATATTTAGTAAGTTTTTTACTGAAGACTACAGAAAATTTATATAAAAAATTGCAACACTGCGTATGAGTGATACAAGAAAACTTTAGAGCCTTCTCGCGCTAGAATATGACATTAAAATTTTCCTACTAGGGGAGGTCCGGTCTAAAAAAAGTGTACAAAAATGTGTGCTTCTTCTAATAGGAAAGCGAATGTTTAATGGGTAAACTTGTTTTTTCGCACCACCAAAGTGCCACAGTGGATCATTAAAGTCGTGTCACCAGAAATACACCTTTGTTTGGCATATCAACTGGATGAATCTGGGTGAATCTGTTCCTGCAACAAGATTAACGATTAACAGAAAAGCGAATGCTGGTCGATCCATTAAGGCGAAGATGGAAGAGATACAAATCAGCAAAAAGATCTGCGCATGCGCCGCACGCGTTCACACAGACACACACACACAACACATATCCAAATTTGGAGCCAGCTAATTTGTATTGGCGCATGTCTGTCTAACTGTCATGACAAATGCGCACGCGCGCCGCTGCTCCAAGTTTCAGGCTTAGCGGTGAGCGCGAGCTTTTGCTGTCTGTGTGCGTTGAGCTTATTGAAGTCGGAGTCGCGCTGTCTGCGCTGTAAGGCCCGAGGAACTGGAGCAAGTGTTCATTCACATCTATGAATCTCATGTGTCTGACGGTGGTGGTGGCTAAACTGTGAATCCGCTCGACGGGGCGCCATCGAACGCGTATCGAATGACCATTGAGTTATGTGCGAGGGCAGGTACTAAAAGCTGCGTGATAACTCCAAACAGTTACCTGCTTTTGCATTTATTTTGGGCGCGGGGGGTCTTAAACCTGATCTATTATTTTCGTAGTGGCTTTTTAAATGTTTAAATGCTAAATAAGCGGCAGGGCAGACTTTGCGGCTTTGGCCGGTGCGCTACATGCGCCGGCATTTGATCGATCGAGTGGCGAACCTAACGCTTATGGTTAATCAACATAATAATATGGCATGTAGGCATAAACGATATTGCTCAATGAAATCTTAAAATTGTGGGTTAAATTAAACCTTACCTTAAGGGTGGGTTTGGTTTAACTCAAAGTTATTAAGATGTTCTCAAAGACGTGTAGAACTTTGAATTGAAATAAAATACAAAAATAACATTATTTCAAACTAAAAATTGATTAAATTAGAGATACTAGCATACCTGGCGTGCAGGGTGGGGTCAAATCGACCCCCAAATGGTATTGGCTCATCACGGTTCTACGTGGGTTCCTATTTAAGTTTCTGGCCTAGGTCACTTCTAGCCATTTTGGGACCAATTGACCTTTTCCCAAAAAAAGTTTGGACTTTTATCGATAAAAACTCCATACAACTCTTTCATGTGTGACCCCGTTTGATATCGATTAACGATTAATCAAAAACTTACCTCGGCAGAAAAATGGAATTAACTCGTGAACATTTTCGTGCAATCACGAAGAAGGTCGTGAATGTCGTCCAAAAACAGTCGTTGTGCCAGAAAACATTGATGCCGTGCTTGAACTGATAATGCAAGATCGTCATGTGACATACCGTGAGATAGAGGCAGCATCCTTGGGCATTTCTTGCACCAGCATACATTCGATGAAGCCAGCATACAAGCATGAACACCTGGGCGTAAAAAAGGTTTGTTCTCGTTGGATCCCCCACAATTTGACAATCGCTCAAAAAAAGGCTCGTGTGGATTGGTGCAAAGAAATTTTGAAAAAATATAAACGCGGTGTTCAAAAGACGTTTATAAGATCGTCACAGGTGACGGTTATAAGCCCGAAACAAAGCAGCAATCGACCGTATGGGTCTTTGAAGACGAGCCAAATCCAACGAAATTCGTTCGTGGAAGAAGCACTTCGAAGCAAATGGTCGCCTGTTTCTTCGGCGACAGTACCGCTTGAGCAACGTAGGACGGTCAATTCTGACTGGTACACCACAATTTGTTTGCCTGAAGTCTTCGGAGAAATTCAAAAAACGAACAAGAGAAGACAGATCAGCTCTCACATATCAGCTCACACCAGCGCCTTTTTGACCGCCCAAAACGTCGAATTGAAGGGTCATCCGCCTACTTTGAAAAACAATAAAACCATTTTTGATCATAAATATTCGCGTTTTCATTATTAGGCCAGAAATATATATAGCAACCTACGTACACCCAGAGAAATCTAGCACGATTAGGCAAGACTGAAATCGGCTTCAATTTTGTTTTTTTTAGTCTTGAATTTTCAAGAAGAAATCTGCTTGAAATCGAGAAGACTTGTGCGCTCGATTTGAGTTTGGTAGAGAGGTGAGAGCGTTCAAAACGAGAGCATTTAGTTCTCTCGCTCTCTGGCAACTTTGTTCTAAAATGCTTACATTCAAGAAGATCTATTCTTGAATTCGAGAATAAATCATGCTTGAAATGAGGCCGACTAAATTTAAAACCGAGCAGATCGAGCTTCAAAATTTATGCTTAATTTCAGTATTTTCTTTTTGGATCCAAGAAGATTCTGTCTTGCCGAACTTCTGACACGAAATCTGCTTGATATCAAACACGATCTGCTCGTTTTTTTCTCTGAGTGTATAGGATACACGAGTATATATTCCAGAGTGTCAAAGCGGAACCTGAACCGGTACCTTTAACCGAGAAGAACCCATTTAAACTCAGAAACAGAACCGTAACCGTTATTATTTATTTTTTGAAAACCGTTATTTCTCATTTCTGTTTTAGTGCTTCTCCTCACTAAAAGAGGTAGCCAGGTGAGCCCTTACAAATATATGTACTGGCATTCACCAGAACGTCAAGGATCCTTTTGGACTATTTAGTCGGAACCTCTATTAACAAAAAACCGTGACTCCTTTTCACCTAACCTAACGTAACCTTTAGTGCTTCAATACTAAGAAAATGTACTTAACCCTCAAGTTAACTCAGGTTAACTTACAAATGTAGGTTTAAGGGGCCATTTGGTATATACTGCAATTTTCAATCAAAATGAAATTTTCATCTTATTCTTTGTATTTATTTTGGTTCAATATATTATATAAATATTATTAATTTATTCATTATTCAGCAATCAATATCAAAAGTTCTTCTTACTCTTTCAGCTACACAAGTAAGATTATGAAATTTGTTTTTTTCCTTCTTTATAGATTCCAATAATTACTGTAGGGCATTACTTCAGTTCGAAATGCCGACACCGTTGTCGGAACTTAAGTTTAAAATATCAATTTTTAATGGCACTTTTTTGGATGAGCTATTTTTAGCTTGAAATTTAACAAGCCAACTTCAAGTTTGGATTTGCGTTGCGGAAAACTCAAATAAATTATTTAATAAACACAGACGAAAGATGCGTCCAACTCGAATTTGATTACTGTATTAATCATATTTATCAACATTTGAATAGCAATTCGAGATTTGGACTTGGGTTAGTGTGTGTGTGTGTGTGTGTGTGCGAGGTAAATAAATTCGTATAAAATTTAAATATAATTAGTATTCAAATTATAATTAAAAAAACAAACCAAGCAAGACAGATCTTAAGACAATAGAGCATTTTTATGGCGTTTCTCTGGAGTTGTATTTTATCGCCTGTTAATTTGGCTTTACGATCTGCGGCATCCACGGGGAATCGGAATCAAGTTTGCTAACTTGCACCTGTTGTCACGCCTCAAATCGTCGCCTGAATGAAGCTCTGGCTAGAAACGGTAACAATTTACGAGCCAACACCCCGAAAACTGGTCGCAATTATTAAATGCGAAAACCAATGCGTGGAGCCGGGCAAAAAAAAAAACTTTACGTTTTGGGGTAATAGCCAAACGTGTTTAGCTTTCTATTTAACTTATGCAAATTGTGTATTGATTATTTATTTGTAAGCCATAATACATATACTCGAATGAGCCACAAAAAAATATATGTAGAAAACAGCCATAAAAAGACGCAAAAAAAAAGATGATGATCTGCATAACCGGTCAAAGACCACAGCAGAATCACAGAATCACAGATCGAACAGAACCTGATTGCGTTTCGGATTCGGATTCTGATTCTCCATGTTTTGGTGTATTTCCTTAAGCTAACTATTAAAAATGATTTGGCCAGTTATTATTTATGGCCAACCAGTTGGCGAAAGATATCATTGTTGCACAGCTTCGGATTCATCAGATTCATCAGCGAAATGGGCCGGTTCCCGGTCACATGGCGTGCAAATGCAGCCATAAAATATCCGTAATATCCAATTCAAATTAATGGGGATTGGACAATGCATGTCTCCAAAACAGAAACATGCAAATCGATGGGAGAGTGTGTGGGGAATTACGATGCGGATTATTATGATCTTTGGGCTGGCTGTGACTGTGACAGTAGTAATCGCGATCTCTATGGGCTCGTGTTTAGTACATGTGTCCGTGATCATGCAAATGAGCTGGAGACGAGTTTTTTTTTTTTGTTGCTGCGAGCGAAATTTAGACAATAGATGTGGGTAGGAGTTCTGATTTGTGGTGACACATAAATCAAATCAGTTAGTGGGGATTTTTCGAGAAAGACACTCAAAATCTCGATCGATGTCTATGAGAACCATTTTGAGTAGTTTATGAAAAGAGCCAACCCAGATCTTCATAGAATGGTTTACCCAGGTACTGGGTGCTTTTGACAGCCTCATCAGAAACGAATGTTTCACCATTTGAAGACTTCTTCTTCGATTGCAACAAATTATTATTTTATGATGCAAGGTCGGGGCTATACGGTGGATGTTCCATCACTTCCCAATTCAGCTCCAATAATTTTTGGTGTCGTGATGAAAAAGGACACCCTTACGATAGGTTAATCCGGAATGTTCCACTTTCAGGGGCGCGGGCGGCGGGGGGGGCCCGGCGCGGGGCCCCGGCGGGCCGGGGCGGGCCCGGGGGCCCGCGCGGGGGGGGGGGGGGGGGTTCTGGGTTTTGCCGGTTTGTACGCTGAAAATCATTCCGACCCATAAACTATATATCTGATCGGACGCGGCTGGTTTTGCCGCCGTCCGTCGCCGTCGCGCCGTCGCGCCGCGGCGCCGCGCCGCGCGCTCGCGACTGTCTCTCGTTTTAAGCTACGGCTGATTTTGCTGGTCTTCTTTTACTGCCGCACTAATGCGGGCCGGCCGGCGGGTGCTCTGCGCCTGGACGCGGTCTGACGTCTGTGAAAAACTTTTGTTTCCACGTGCGTCACTAACTGGTTTGTTAGTTTATGCTTCACATAATCTGGATGTGTTAACGGACCTTAGCTAGCGCCTGGCGGTCGGCCGGTCTTTGTGAGAAAACTTGTTCCCGTGCGTCTCACGTGTTTGTATATGTTCCACACAATTCCGAAAAAATTGATCAACGGATGACTGTGCATATAGCTGCCTTATAAACGGTCGGTCAAAACTACTCTAGTGAGAACTGTTTTTACGTGCCCCCAACGGTTTTTGTTTTTTGCTATAATTGTTCCGGTGCTTGTGCTGCGGCCGATCGGTCGGTGTGTTTTCTAAGAAAGTTTAGGTTCAATTACATGATTTAATTTTATATCTATATCCTATTAAGTTCCGCCAAACAGACAGCATTACCTTTCTCTGTTGAATACCGGCATTTGATTCCCAATTATGGTTTGTTTTAAAAACGGATCGTTTTCGTTACGTTTGAGCAATGAATCGCAGATATTGATACGCTAAGTAAGATGATTTAGATAATTAAGATTTAGCTTCTTGGCAATCTCTAGTGATGTTTAAGGGCGAGTTTTATTCACCATGTCTCTGATTTGTTTGTCATCAGCCTCGAAAGGACAGTAGTACGTGATACGTTCTTCAGCTCAGAATCTCCGGCATGAAATTTCATTGACATTAATTACGGATTTTGTGTGTCATTCTGGACTCGAAACTCTCTTGGAAGAGAAACACTGAGAAAATAATTAAGAAGGCATTAGGCGCGTACTACGTGGGTTGTTATTTAAGTTTCTGGCCTAGGTCACTTCTAGCCATTTTAGGACCAATTGGTCTTTTCTCAAAAAAAGTTTGGATTTTTATCGTTAAAATTTGCATACAACTCTTTCATGTGTGACCACGTTTGATATCGATTAACGATTAATCAAAAACTTACCTCGGCAGAAAAATGGAATTAACTAGTGAACATTTTCGTGCAATCATTTTTTACAACTTTCGACATGGATTATCACGACAAGAGTGCAACGATGAACTTAAATCTTTGTATGGCGATGAAGCACTATACTATAGCACTGTGAAAAATTGGTTTAATGAATTCAATCGCGGGCGACGCTCGCTCGAAGACGAAGGTCGTCCAAAAACAGTCGTTGTGCCAGAAAACATTAATGCAGTGCGTAAACTGATAATGCAAAATCGTCATGTGACATACCGTGAGATAGAGGCATCCTTGGGCATTTCTTCCACCAGCATACATTTGATATTGCATGAACACCTGGGCGTAAAAAAGATTTGTTCTCGTTGGATCCCGCACAATTTGACAATCGCTCAAAAAAATCGCTCGTGTGGATTGGTACAAAGTAATTTTGAAAAAATATAATCGCGGTGTTTCAAAAGACGTTTATAAGATCGTCACAGGTGACGAATCATGGATCTATGCTTATGAGCCTGAAACAAAACAGCAATCGACCGTGTGGCTCTTCGAAGACGAGCCAAATCCAACGAAAGTCGTTCGTGGAAGAAGCACGACGAAGCAAATGGTCGCCTATTTCTTCGGTAAAACTGGTCATGTGGCGACTGTTCCGCTTGAGCAACGTAGGACGGTCAATTCTGAGTGGTACACCATTACATTCGAAAAACGAACAAGAGTAGACAGATCATTGTGCACCATGACAATGCGAGCTCTCACACATCAGCTCACACCAGCGCCTTTTTGACCGCCCAAAACGTCGAATTGATGGGTCATCCGTTGTACAGCCCTGACTTTTCACCCAATGACTTCTTTTTATTCCCGCACATCAAGGGAAAAATGCGTGGTCAATGATTTTCGTCGCCAGAAGATGCTGTTGAAGAGTTCAAAAACCATGTTTTGGAGGTGTCTCAATCGGAGTGGAAAAAGTGCTTCGACAATTGGTTTGTGCGCATGCAAAAGTGTATAAATCTTGCTGGAGAATACTTTGAAAAACAATAAAACCATTTTTGTTCATAAATATTCGCGTTGTAATTATTAGGCACGAAATATATATAGCAACCTACGTATGACGCATGAAAAAACATAAGTTAGCATTCATGTTTTCCCCAACATACCTTAACATAGTTGACCATTTTCAGTTGGCTTTAAAATTACATTCAAACTTGTCTCCACTTATCTCTATCTATGTTTCTGTGGGCATGGATTCGGATTCTCTCGATATATCGAACCGGACTCTAATGAAAATCATTAATGATGCTTTTAATTTACGTTTTATGCTTAATAACTCAAACGAATGCCGCACGACATTCATTTTTCGAAGAACCCACCAAACCTCCAAACGGTGCTTGATGTTTTTTTTTTTCATTCGATATTTTTGTTAATCTTGTTGTTATTTCTTCGTTCCTTCTTGACAAATCATTTAGTGGAGGTAATTCGTAGTTAATGAAAACGTTAAGGGGGCTTTCAACAGCTTGTCATGCATGTATTCTGATGTCTTTTGCCTTGGCTTATGGTATTTTCGTGCTAAACAAAGAGTTTAACACGCCCAAAACTTAACTTTGCGTGTGATTTATTTGGCACTATTGGAGTGACTTATGATGAAGATGATGATGATGATGATGATGTCTTGACCAGTCGGTCAGTGTGTAATTTGTAACTGGAAACTAGTTTACGAGTTCTGTATGCCAAGTTTAACATGTTTATGTGCGGATGACTCATTTCGAAATTTTTTGTAGCGAAAACTGAAAAACGAACATTTCCAGGTAAAAGCTATGCGCCGCCCCGTCTCTATGCAAATAGCGACACTCATTATCATTAGCACGTTATTATTGCTCTGTTTTCGGCTCTTTAAGATTTGCAATTTTAATTAATTTCGGCTGCGAGAGAAGAAAAGAAAGTGTTTCTTCTTGATTTTTTTTAGCAACGACGACAGCTCCAACGACTTGTTACGCATCCCGGCAGCACCTTTGAAATGTGCCGAATTTTTGATTTGAATTTTTAAACTCGAAACAATAAAGAAAGAAGCCAAGACAACTAAACACACAAAAAAATTAAGAAACGCTGCCCAATAAATTAGCAATTATGAGGAAACAGAGAAACGAGATTTCCAAGAAGACCCCCAAGCGAAACGATATGTCCAATAGTTCTGGCCCAAATCGATGGGAAGGCCAAGCCATTATGTAAAGTTATGTAAAGTAACGTAACGTTGTTTCTGTCTTTTGCTTTCTTGTTGTTGTGCGTGTTTTCTTCTTCTCAAAGGCAACCGGCAATTGGATTTGCGTCAGCATTTGTAGCATGAAATCAGGCGCTATATTTGTAAGCCATGACTAAAGAACCACAAACAAAAATGCAATAAATTTTGAAAATTGATTGAATGTTTTTGTTTACTTCTTGACCAAAAGAGAACGACGCATTATCAATACACATAGATGGGAGAAGGTGGTAGATGCTTTTACTCTCGTGCGTGCACGATAAATAACACGAAAGTTTCGTGTATATTCTTTTTGACTAAAAATATGGCAAATAAAGCAGAAATTTAAGACGCAGTAAATTGAAAGCTGATCAATATTCATATTTATGTATAGCTAAAAGTGCCATGTGGCAGGTTTTTACCAAGTACACCCAAAAAAAAAAAACAACCAAGAACTTTGCACTTGAATCAATAGTACGGCAAGTACGAAAATACTTGATTCAAGAACAAAGTTCTTATATCAGGTACGATTTTTTCAATCCCGAAATAATTGATTTTAAACCGTTCCGAAAGATATATAGTACATTTCGTACTAAAGGGTGATTTGTGAAGAGTTCTGGCGTCCAAACGTCATCTGTCAAAGCGAAAAGCTTTCAGTATACTCTGCCATTACATCCTGGAAAGACTTACAAACGAGCAAAGATTGCAAATTGTTGAAAATTATTATCAAAATTCATGCTCCGTGAAAATTTAAATGTCAATTCGTCGATTTGGGTTTGAAAGCCTGTAAAATTCAACTTCTGCAAGAATTGGAGCCGAATGACCCACCACAACGTCTTATTTTTGGTGAATGGAACTTAGAACAGCTGTTTTATCGAAAAATTGTGTTCCGCAAAATTTGACTCTCCGAATGGACCATTTGAAACGGAGCCGCGAACAACTTTTACATGAAGTTATTTATTATTGAAAACGTAAACGGCAAGGGCCAATTTATCGATTCCAATAAAAATGTTGAATATATGATGCAAATTAAGTGTTTAAAAAAAAATTCCCTTAAAAAAATCACTCTTCACTACGTGGGTTGCCATTTAGTTTCTGGCCTAGGTCACTTCTAGCCATTTTAGGACCAATTGGCCTTTTCCCAAAAAAAGTTGGGACTTTTATCGATAAAAGCTCCATTCAACTCTTTCATGTGCGACCACGTTTGATATCGATTAACGATTAATCAAAAACTTACCTCGGCAAAAAATTGGAATTAACTCGTGAAAATTTTCGTGCAATCATTTTTCACAACTTTCGACGTGGATTATCACGACAAGAGTGCAACGATAAACTTAAATCTTTGTATGGCGATGAAGCACCAGTACTACAGCACTGTGAAATATTGGTTTAATGTATTCAATCGCGGGCGACGCTCGCTCGAAGACGAAGGTCGTAAAGGTCGTCCAAAAACAGTCGTTGTGCCAGAAAACATTGATGCTGTGCGTGAACTGATAATGCAAGATCGTCATGTGACATACAGTGAGATAGAGGCATCCTTGGGCATTTCTTCCACCAGCATACATTCGATATTGCATGAACACCTGGGCGTAAAAAAGGTTTGTTCTCGTTGGATCCCGCACAATTTGACAATCGCTCAAAAAAAGGCTCGTGTGGATTGGTGCAAAGAAATTTTGAAAAAATATAAACGCGGTGTTTCAAAAGACGTTTATAAGATCGTCACAGGTGACAAATCATGGAACTATGCTTATGAGCCCGAAACAAAACAGCAATCGACCATGTGGGTCTTCGAAGACGAGCCAAATCCAGCGAAAGTTGTTCGTGGAAGAAGCACTTCGAAGCAAATGGTCGCCGTTTCTTCGGTAAAACTGGTCATGTGGCGACTGTTCTGCTTGAGCAACGTAGGACGTTCAATTCTGAGTGGTACACCCCAATTTGTTTGCCTGAAGTCTTCGGAGAAATTCGAAAAATGAACAAGGGAAGACAGATCATTGTGCACCATGACAATGCGAGCTCTCACACATCAGCTCACACCAGCGCCTTTTTGACCGCCCAAAACGTCGAATTGATGGGTAATCCGCTGTACAGCCCTGACTTGGCACCCAATGACTTCTTTTTATTACCGCACATCAAGGGATAAATGCGTGGTCAACGATTGTCGACGCCAGAAGATGCTGTTGAAGAGTTCCAAAAACCATGTTTTGGAGGTGTCTCAATCGGAGTGGAAAAAGTGCTTCGACAATTGGTTTGAGCGCATGCAAAATTGTATAAATCTTGCTGGAGAATGCTTTGAAAAACAATAAAACCATTTTTGATCATAAATATTCGCGTTTTCATTATAAGGCCAAAAATATATAGCAACCTACGTACATGGGTATTTTTATAATTTTCTTCACTCCTCTATTCTCAGATATCCTTTCACCCCTGCTGCCATTTTTTGTTCTTTCCCCCCGCATTTGATGTTGTTAATCTATTGCCCCCTTAATTGAAATGATTTGCAATTGAAATGAGTTTTCGGTGATTTATTAATTTGCTTTAAACTTCACTGCAATAGTCCAAACTTCATTCATCCAAATTACCACAAAGAGATTTTTGACTGGGCCCTACATCATATTTCTGACATCCTTGACTTTACACACTAGACCATCGATCAACACACAAACACGTACTCCCAGATAAACTTGACAACGACGAGAGAACTATACGTTACATCCGCTCAAAATTGGAGAGAGTCATTTCCGGTTCGTTATTGTCAACATCAAAGGCATCACGATGACCCTGCGATTTGGCCAGTAGACGATGTTTAGCCGCTAAAGCTTGACTTGATTTGCTACTGGGCGTGTCATAGCGCTTATATTCCAAACCTCTTTGACGTATAGTACGCTCCATGGCGGCCTTCGCCTGATCGAAATATGGCTTCTTATCCTCATCTGTCATATGTTGCCATATAATGCTGGCGGACTGTCGCATCATCATCGTCTCCCGCAAGCTCAGTTGCGTTTCACTGTCGGGAGGTGGACCGCCTTCAACTACACTGCAAGTCTGGGCATAACGAAAGTCATTGAAGAAATTCTCAAACGGGATCGCAGAGTTGCCCAGCTGGCCTTCTCGTCTGCGTTGACGCTCCAGAGTGCTGGGAGAGAACTGCACATGCCGGCTACCAATTGGACGACGACGCCCCCATATACCACCATTATCCAAATGCATAATGTCGCCCAAATAGCGTAAACCTGACAATATCCATCCAGCCATTGTAAATTTTAACAACTTAGAATATTTGTATGATAAAAAAAAAATTGGTTAAAAACACTAAATTTTGGGAACAGTAAGTTTTCACGAATGACCCGATGAATTTGTTTTGTAGACTGAGAAATGTAACTGTTAGAATCTGTTAGATCATACAAAAGGAAAAGTCAGGGACTACTTGATATCGGTTTTTTGCTTTTATTCAAAAAAATAAAAAAAACAAGTAAGAAAGTCTGTCAAGCCCGACTCTGTACCTGTACCAAAGTTTGAATCTTTTAAGTGTGGGCTCACACAAATTTTGTAAGTGCTGCCCATCACGAGTGCGGCAAGCGCTGCCCAAAGTAGTTATTTGTTTTGCTTATAACTCACCTATGGTTCATCTGTAGAAGGTTCGAACAATCTATTTTCAAAATTGTGGGAGATATAAAGTTTCGTCCAAATTGCGGGGGTGGAAACTCTAATATAGTTCATCTGATCGGGAAATGATGGATGGTAAGTTGATTAGTAATGATGATGAAAATATGTGTCCAGATGGTATGAATAATCTATCTTCAAAATAGTGGGAGACATGATTTGATTTTTGATACCCTTGCAGAGGGTATATTAAAATTGTCACGCTTAGAAGGAAGCATCTCCGACCACATAAAGTATTTATATTCTTGATCAGCATGACGAGCTGAGTACATTTCCGTCTGTTCGTCTGTCTGTCCGTCTGTTTCTATGCTATCTCCTCCCTCAGTTTTAGAGCTAAGTAGGTTGCTATATATATTTCTGGCCTAATAATGAAAACGCGAATATTTATAATCAAAAATGATTTTATTGTTTTTCAAAGTATTCTCCAGCAAGATTTGTACACTTTTGCATGCGCTCAAACCAATTGTCGAAGCACTTTTTCCACTCCGATTGAGACGCCTCCAAAACATTGTTTTTGAACTCTTCAACAGTATCTTCTGGCGACGAAAATCGTTGACCACGCATCTTCCCTTGATGTGCGGAAATAAAAAGAAGTCATTGGGTGCCAAGTCAAAGCTGTACGGCGGATAACCCATCCATTCGACGTTTTGGGCGGTCAAAAAGGCGGTGGTGTGAGCTGATGTGTGAGAGCTCGCATTGTCATGGTGCACAATGATCTGTCTTCTCTTGTTCGTTTTTCGAATTTCTCCGAAGACTTCAGGCAAACAAATTGTGTTGTACCACTCAGAATTGACCGTCCTACGTTGCTCAAGCGGAACAGTCGCCACATGACCAGTTTTACCGAAGAAACAGGCGACCATTTGCTTCGAAGTGCTTCTTCCACGAACGACTTTCGTTGGATTTGGCTCGTCTTCGAAGACCCACACGGTCGATTGCTGTTTTGTTTCGGGCTCATAAGCATAGATCCATGATTCGTCACCTGTGACGATCTTATAAACGTCTTTTGAAACACCGCGATTATATTTTTTCAAAATTTCTTTTGCACCAATCCACACGAGCCTTTTTTTTGAGCGATTGTCAAATTGTGCGGGATCCAACGAGAACAAACCTTTTTTACGCCCAGGTGTTCATGCAATATCGAATGTATGCTGGTGGAAGAAATGCCCAAGGATGCCTCTATCTCACGGTATGTCACATGACGATCTTGCATTATCAGTTCACGCACGGCATCAATGTTTTCTTGCACAACGACTGTTTTTGGACGACCGTCACGACCTTCGACTTTCAGCGAGCGTCGCCCGCGATTGAATTTATTAAACCAATTTTTCACAGTGCTATAGGATCAAGTTCATTGTTGCACTCTTGTCGTGATAATCCACGTCGAAAGTTGTTAAAAATGATTGCACGAAAATGTTCACGAGTTAATTCCATTTTTCTGCCGAGGTAAGTTTTTGATTAATCGTTAATCGATATCAAACGTGGTCACACATGAAAGAGTTGTATGGAGCTTTTATCGATAAAAGTCCAAACTTTTTTTGGGAAAAGGCCAATTGATCCTAAAGAAGTGACCTAGGCCAGAAACTTAAATAGCAACCCAATAAAAGTGGTCCTACTATTAATTTTTTCGCTCAATTTCTCAATTTTTTCATAAATTTCCTGAAATTTGTTGAAAACGGTAAATAAACCACAGATATTTTTCCTTTCATAACTTTTAAGAGTCTTCTCATTCTTAAAACGTATTTAAAGGTTTCTAAAAGTTACAAATGAAGTTATGACGTCTTTGGAAAATTTGCATGTGAGTGTGGTCCTATTATTTTTTTCGCAGGTGTACTTTCTGTTAGCAAATTTGTATGTAGATGATAAGGAAATACGATTATATACGAAATACGAATGCAGCACTTAAGCTAAATAATGTCAAAAACATCACCCCAAGAATATCTCAGTTGCGCCGCAGAAAGTTGTAGAAAAATAAGCTAGCGCATTAAAATGTTTAGGACAAAACACAATGGCTGGCAGTTTCTGGCAGCTGAAATTCATAGTTTAGAATTTTAAAATATTGACTAATACTTACCAAAAAAGTGCTAGGGCAGGAATCAGGGGGATTAAAACTTAAACTTTAGCTTTTAATTACTTCAAGTACAGACAAAAGATATATATTTTATAAGCATAAAACAACTAGCTCAGTTCATATAAATTATTTTTAAAATAAGGTAAAATATGTATTTTTAATTTTTATTTTGGTTTACTTCAATATAGTTTTGTTTTAAGATGCTTTAAAATCCATTAAATTTCAAAGCTATTTTTTAAGTGTACCGCTGGAATGATACAAATCTAACTATACATTTGAAATGATTGTTCTTTTAGTAGATCGTAATGACACATTTGATACCAAACTTTTGACTTTGATTATTTTTATTTTTGGCCTATGGCGAAAGATGGTTCGAAACATGGTCTTGTAGCTTAATCATTTCTGTCTGCTGACAAATGCCAACATTGCTCTTTAAATAACTGTTCTGTCCAAACACTAATCTGTTCGTCTGCAATTTGTTGGTTTTTTAAATGCGACATCCATGCAGCCCCCCCCCTCCACATACCACACAAAGAAATATCTGCATTTAAATGAGACATCGAGACGTTGATGCGTCGAGCCGACTCGACAAGTTTTGATATATGTTTGATAAGACCAAAACGGAACGACTAATTAAACGAAGGCTGAACGCGGCGGCGTGCATTAACATACGCGGTAGGCAGGGGGAGGGGCTTCTTCTTCTGGGCGCAGAATCGCGCAGAATGAAGCCATAATTTGATCAATTTTAGGCAACGCTGTCGATCGGTGTGATGATATCGATTTCACAGCAGCGCATGGGGCCACTTAAACTGGTCAGCAAAAAGAAGAAGAGAGAAAAAAAAAAAAACTGTCGCATATATTAACGCTCCCTCCTTTGCATGTTTTCTTCTCCCCCTTAAAAATAAAAAAAAAAAACTTTATCTAAATCTAACGAAAAAAAAAAAGAATAAGCGAATAAAAATGTCAGCGAAAAAAACAAATATTGTACGCTTTATAAAAAATTAACGCAGGCACACACATACATATGCATACATATAAACATATTAACGCACACAAAACAATATTCATTATACGTGTATGCTAATTTGATGATGGCGGTTTTCTAAATGTGTTGTTGCTGCCCAGCAAACCCGATTTGGCCTTCCCCATCCCGAACAAAACCCAAAACCCTACCCTCCTCAATCCCATAACAAGGCCCCCCCCCCAAAAACAGTTACATCTCTTAGCCACAATCCATGATGATCCATCGCTGGGGCCCACCCGTTGACATCGCTAGACTCTGCAGCGGTCAGCAGCAGCAGCAGCGGTTCGTTGTCCGGTCCGGTTCGCAGCGCAAGCGACGACGACGCCGGCAGCAGCGGCCTACCCAAAATCGCTGGCTTTTCAACCCACAAAAGACCATATATAAGGAAACAAGAAGTCGCATCGTTTGTATTTATTTGTTAGAATCTGTGCTCAACGAACGTCTCGCAGCCAAATCTTTTTTTTGGGATCCTCGTTGAGTTTTAAAAAATTTAGTAATATTTTTTTTTACCAAGAACAACAAATAATACGCACACACAAATATGAAGAGTTTTGTAAGTTGTGAAACAAATATATAAGTGAACTAAACAACAAACAAATGAACTTTAATTTTTTTATGGTGATCAACATATTTTGTACATAAAAAAAAAGCAAAAGAAAAACATAAAAAGTGACTCAAAGTGTAGTGTAAAATCGAAAAAAGGACACATTTCGACGAAAGTTTTTTGAAATTCAAACTAAACTTGAACAATAGCTAGTACCAAGATTAAAATCTAACTAAAGTTGGTTTTCATATATTTTTTTTTAAAACTATTCAATGGAACCTACTGAACTAACCTTAATAACTAATTTAAAGAGTTTTCAGGCTAGAAATAAACTTAAAAATTCGTCGGAAGTTACAGAAATGCAATAAGTTGTTATTTTGAGTTTGAATAAGTCTAGAAAGTATTCCCAAAATATTGTAGGATAGTTGAACGCAGTTTTTCTTTTTATATGAATCTTAAGAAAAGATGATGAAATATATCTAAAAACAGGATTAAAGCTCGATTTAAGTATATTTACAATTTGAATTAAGTTCCAATTTGTCTTAATACGGAGTCCTTAGGATACACTCAAAAATCAGAGTTTCTTACAATTTGTATATATTACCTTAAAATCATTTGGTAATATTTTCCATAATTTTTGAATACCTGAACAGATCTTATATTGTCTGAGATCAAATCGGATAAATAAATGTGTTAATGGAACCGATGAAGCAATCAATATTTTTTGTATCAATTGAAATTCAAACACAATTATTTTTGATAATTTTGAAAATAATTTTAAAATTTATTTCTAAATTGAGCTGTAAATAATAAATATTGCATTCATTTAAGAACTTACTTTGAGCGGAAAATAAATTTAAATATTTTTTAAATATCCAATTTAACATAAACATTAATTTAAGTCAATCAAATTTTGATGTTTAATTTTCTAAAAATGTCGACCTTAGGTTTGATTTCGAAAAATGTAATTTTCTAAAAAGTGACCTTAGGTTTGAATGTTAAGAAGGATCATGCGGCACACAGCAATTTAGAATTTAAAAGGTCACTATTGGGTATTTTCAAGGCAATCAACGGCCATTTTTAGGGAAATTGTTACCTTAAATCAGCGGTGGGCAAGCCCTTGCTTCCAAATGCTGCCATAGCTCAGAAAGTTATTTTTTGACAACTGCCGCCACTTAGTCGCACAGGCAATTACATGTTACAAAATGCATGCAATGCCGGCGCCAGATCGCAACAAACAGACGGCAGTAAAAACAAAATACACGCAGTATGCGCGACCGAGACTTAACTCAAGCCTTGCTTATGAGAGTATTTTTGTTCCCTGTTGTTTTTGGACTGCTCCCAAACCCAAATTTAATGCCCACCGCTGCCTTATTATATATTTATACAAATGTGTTCCCGAATCCTATGGAAATATGGGTCGTTTTTGGTTCAGAAACGATTTGTGTAGAACACATAGAAAAGACTCGTTTTTAGGTCACATTTTACCTAAACTAACAACATAATTTTAGGCAATGGGGGATGTCAATTCAATTTTACTGGACGTAAATTTAGGTAAAATTCCCTAGAACTTTAAGAAATTTTCAAAATTTCAGGTACTATTATAACAATACGTGTTTCTATTGGGAATTTAATTTTAATAAATTTTATATAACTGACAAGCAAATCTGTGGGTACTAGCGCACACTAAAAGTTTTGTGATTTAGAGGCCAAATTTGGTACAAAAACCGGTTTTAAATCACAACATTTGTGTGGAAGTGGAATTGAGAACATGGCTGCATATCGACATTTTTGCTCGATATGAATCCGCTTTATACTGAGCAATCGGTTTCAACTGCTAGAACAACTCTGAGGATACTCAAATCTAATGTCAAATCTTCCATGTACCAATATGAAATTTCAACACGAAATTGAAACGTTTACACGAAAATCGACTCGGAATTCGGAACATGGCCTTTTAATTAAGTAAAAAAAAAAAAAAAAAAAAAAAAAAAAAAAAAAAAAAAAAAAAAAAAAAAAAAAAAAAAAAAAAAAAAAAAAAAAAAAAAAAAAAAAAAAAAAAAAAAAAAAAAAAAAAAAAAGAAAAAAAAAAAAAAAATAAAAAAAATTTTTTCAAATAAAGAATTTTGGAAAAAAATTTTTATGTCATCTTAAAATAAAATTTTCCCTAATAATAAATTGGAATAACTTCCAAAATATTAACTAAATGTGCAAATATGAAGAACAATTTTGTAGATATATTTAAACTTTTTTCTTCTCTGTCATGCTTTTTAAAATGGGTTACACTCTAGGAAAGTTAGGGTGCAATTTATGAAATTGTCTCTCTGAGAAGCATTAATACAATATATGTTTATAAGCGAATCAAACCAAACCATATAACCGATATTTACTGTATTTATATACCCACTTAACAAATTAATGGCCAGCACTTAAGAGCCATCACCTGACCCTAAAACTTACCCCATTTGTAGCCAACTAATTAGTCAAAATGCCCACGAAGGCTCATAAATGTCAAGCTATATTCGTGCATCCGATTTGACATTCGATTACCTGTCCAAATCTAATAAATCAAAACGCATTAGCAACAGCAACAACACAACCAAATCGCACGAGACATAGCGACGCGCCATCAAGGCGATTCAAGTCGCCAGCAAAACGCTACCAAAACGCGTGCGACTTTGATTAATTGCTGCTAAAAAGCAAACAATAAAAAAAAAACCGAAATAAACATAAATAAATTAAAACATTAAATGCAAACCATTTGGCAATGATTTATGTCGATTTCCACTGACATCTCATTCTTCGTCTTGTTTCGCTCCTCTCTCTCTTGCAGCTGCTTCTCTGCTTTGTGGCTTTGGCGGTGGCCGATGTCAAACATCTGACAGATCGTAATCTGGATCTATTTAAATATGATCCCAGCGATATTTATACCCTGCCCGAAGATATTGATGATGACAAGCCCGCCGTGCACTTCAGCGGCGATGTGATGAAGGCCAAAACCGAGAAACTGCAGAATTATAACTCCGGCAAAAAGTTCAAATTGGAGTGAGTATTGAAATTTAAGAACTTGCAAAGTAATGAAAAAAATAATATATGTTATAGAAAAAATTTCGAAAAATTCAGTAATTCACAACATAAATTTGTTTCGGGAAAATCTATTTAGTCATTCAGTTAATCAATTCCGAAAATCTAGTCTTTTCGCTGCGTCTGTTCTCAGCCAAACTAAAATTTTTGGTCATACTTATTGGAATGCTCATGGCAATGAGCATGAAATTAATAGTTTCAAATTATTTTGATGCTTATTTTCGGAATGTCAGCAACAATTTTAATAGCAAAAAAAAGATTAAAAAAATTATTCAGTGCCGAAATATTAAACAATCATTTGTTTTCTACATATTATACAAAAATATTCTTGAATTTTCCTAATTATTGAAAAAAATTACTTTGAACCAGGGAATAATACCGTAACCGGAACCGGACGCGTTAATCGAAATAAACCGTTTCAAGACAGACAACGAATCGAAACCGGAACCGATATTCAAATTTTTTTGAGAACCGAAAACCTTAACCGTTATAATCGAAACCGAAAAACCGGAACCATACCGAAATGCTTGCACCGGTACTGTTTCGGTTTCCTCTTATTTATTTGATTGATTTATGATTATTTCAAATAAATATTTCAACTGGTAAAATAGCAATATATACACGCAGGAAAAAGTCTTAAGAATAACCAGAAATAAATTCCTTTTTAAGATATATAAGATATAGAAAAAAAATTTCTAAAAAGCGGAAAAATTTTCAAAATATAAGCCCTCTAAATGTAAAGGATTTTTTAGTCTAACTCTCGCTTAAATATAGAAATGTTAAAAAAATGATAATATATATTTTAGAAATGAAGTTTCTGGATTTAAATCCAATATCGCCCTAAAAAAGCGTTTAAATATTTCGAAAAATGTAATAAAAGAAAAAACTGAGCCAGATTTTTCAGATGTTTCCAACTGTTTTTGTGTATTTGATCTGATATACCAGATATTTGAGTATTTTACTATTTTTAGCGGAAATAAGGCAGATCTTAAATCGGAATACTTTGCGAACCATTATTAAAAAATATTTGTTAGCTTTATGAAAAATGGCCCTAAGACGAGTAAAGAATTTTTGAATTCAAGGAATATTTTTCTGAGTGTAGGCAAACCACTGGAAGCGCTGATATGAGTGTAAGCGTTTAGTGAAATAGTTCGTCCAAAAAAAAAAAAAAAAAATATAATCCGTATATATAAAAAGAACGTTTTTTTCTGGGATATGCTTAGAACTTCATTTTTAGTTCTATTACATTTATTAATTTTTTCAATATCTTGAAATAATTTAAATTTTTGAATATTAAAAAAAAACAAAGTACATACCGGTATACCAAAATGAAAATCTGGGTACCGTATCGGAACCGAAAACCGAAATAAACTGAAAACCAAAATAGAACCTTTAACCGAAATTCTCTTCGATAGAACCGGTGCCGGAACCGATATTCGTTTCGGGTTTAATCCCTGCTTCAAACTAAATTCCGATTTAGGAGTTGGAGTTTTCCGACAACCCGTCTAAGACCGCATTTACACGATGAAGCAAACTTCATGATGTTTTTTAAAAAGCTCTTGCTTGTAGGAAAGAGGTGTAGAGGGGAAAGCTATCCCACCACACCTCTTTCCCACAAACAAAAGCTTTTTGAGATTCTTCATGAAGTTTGCTTCATCGTGTAAATGCGGTCTAAGTCGGGATTTACACGGTGAAGGAAACTTCATGATGTTTTCTTAAAAAGCTTTTGCTTATGAAGGAAAGGGTGTGGTGGGGTAGCTTTCCCCTCTACACCTCTTTCCCACAAGCAAGAGCTTTTTCAAAACATCATGAAGTTTGCTTCATCGTGTAAATCCCGTCTAAGTTTTCCACTCTCAACTTATAGGGAAACTTCTGTAAAAGTTTCAGCATTCTATTAATCGGTTAGGACAATTTTTTTTCGCACATATCCTTTTATAATCCTTGTCCTACGTTTCGCTTTATCCAGATTGAAGACTCAGAACGGCATTGAGGTCAGCAGCGTGGGCAAACTGAAGGACGACAAGACATTTGTCGTGAGCGGATCGTACTCCTTCACCGGTGCCGATGGCAAGCGTTACAAGACCCGTTACACTGCTGATGAGTTTGGTTATCATCCCATTACTGAACTGGATCTGGACATACCCGAGTGAGTTTGTTTAATAAAGAAAAAAAATGACTTACCCTTACATTTTCACTCCGTCTCCTTTGCAGACCTCAGCCCTTCGTCGCCGCCGCTCAGCGAACCACTGTGGATCCTAGCAGTCTGTTGGGCAACAAGAATCGCTTCCAGTTCCTTAACCAGAACCTAAATCCCGAGCAGGCTGGACCACTGCGCGGCAGTGGACAGAGCGGCGATGACTACAGCTATGTGCCGGAGCAGGCTGGCGTTAATGGCAATCTGTTTGGCGCACCCTATGGCGGTGACCAGGGTGTTAATGACTACTATGGCTCAGTGGGTTCAGGCAATCCCTTTGGCCCCGGCAGCAGTGCATTTGGCGGCGTTAATGGCAATGGCAATGGCAATGGTAATGGCCATGGCTACGATTACCAGCCACCCAAGGTGCCGCTGGTGACGCCTTCGCGCGAGTACCTGCCCGTGGCTTAAGGTTATTGTCTGACCTTTTTCCCCACCCCCTCCCCCACAAGTTCAAGATTAAGCTGCAAGTATTTAGTTTTAAGTGCAACTCCCACAGGCAAAAACAATAGCGCAATTATTATTTTTTTTTTTTAAATCATTTTTTAGTGTTATATACAAATGTGCAACATACATATGGTACATGCCTACTTATATGTATACTTTATTATTTTTTCTTTTCCACATCCGATGCAAACACACAACAAATCTATGTATATACACTGAGTGATATTAGTAGTAAATAAAATGGCTAAACTAACATCAAACATATGACATATTTTGGTAAAGTGTTTCATTCATATGCGGAAAGGGATCTAACGGCTGTTCAATACCGAATAATGGTATTATTTGGTAAATGATGTGGAATTACTTTTAGATCTAAAACTGAGTTCCAACCCACATATCTCATCGATGGTAAACAAATCAATGGAAGTACTTGTGTTTATTAAACAGTGGGCCAAGAAGTTTGATGATCCGTATGTAACCAAAGTTTTGTATTCAGCCCTTCTTCGTCCAATAAAAAAGTAGTTTCGAAAAAACCCCAAACACTAAAATGACTATAACTTTAAAAAAAAATCGTATTTTGAAAAATCCTTTTAGGTCTATATCTATTCTTGAATATCTATACTATCGAAATATGAAAAAAAATAGTACATATTTTTAAATTTCTGAACTAGAATACCCCTTTAATTATTATCAGGTGAAATTGTCTCCAGTGCTCTACTCAACTACTTAGTTTAAGCGTTCCTTCACGTATCACAGAGAATTTCTCTCCAACACCCAAAAAAAAAAAAACATTTTGTTCAAACTTGAACATGGTTCGCCCAGACCACGGGCATCACATAGCGTTAAGGATCATATTTTATTAGGCATCCTAATTGCTGGTTAGCTCATAAACAAGTCTAGTGTAGTAATAACATAAAAGATAAATAACGTGAGGGACAAGGATCAGAAGAGATGCATTGTGTGGGAATTCCTTGCCACTAGAGCAGGAGTGCCAAAAGCCTATGCTCTTACTGCTCAATTGTTGTTGCAATGCGTGCAGCTATTGACACACAGACGAGCATCGGTTTCTCTCCATCTCTTTCATGGGGTTGTTGTTCTTTAACAAATGTTGGTGTCTGCTCTGTCGTATGCGGGCCATGGGCATCCCTGCACTAGACCAACGCTAACTTTAAACATACAGGGTTGCCCATATTCGACGGACCCATGTTTTTTTATAAAAAATCAAAGAAAAAAATAAAAATTTGGCGGTTGGCAATCTTAATCATTTAATTTGTTCCAAGTAGATTTGTTTACATCAATTTTTGAATATGATATCTCTCAAATGGCCGCCTCTGGCGTTGATGGCGTATTGTGCCCTTTTTGCAGCACTTTCCATCGTTTTCGCCAACATTTCGGCCGGAATAGCGGCTATTTCTTCACGAATGTTGTCCTTGAGCTCTTCTACGGTCCTTGGCTTGTTAACGTAAACCTTTGACTTCAAATATCCCCACAAGAAGAAGTCAGGCGGCGTCAAATCGTCCAAATCACCACTTTTCGACATCAAACGGCCCGGAAACAATTTCTTCAGAAAATCGATTGTTATGCGACTTGTGTGCGGTGGAGCGCCGTCTTGTTGAAACCAGAACGCCTCATACGCTTTCGACGAATAATTGGCATCACAAAATTGTCATCTGTCGCGATAACGCTCCTGGTTGATGGTAACAGCATGGCCATTTTTCATTTTGGAAGAAAAACGGCCCAATGACCGTTTTCGCACTAACGCCGCACCAAACTGTGACTTTTTCGTCATGAAGAGGCACTTCTTGAATCTCCTGAGGATTTTCAGTGGCGTAAATACGGCAATTTTGCTTATTTACGGTCCCATTCAATGTGAAATGTGCTTCATCGGACATTTTTTAAAAGCACGTTGAGTTTTCTGACGACTTGTTCTGTTGAATGTAAATTTCAACTATTTCAGAGCGCTCGCGTGGCGTGTATTGTTCCATGGTAAAAATCTGCTTGGACTGACGCTTCAAACGCGGTATGTCATTAAGCGATCTGACATCTCTGTCAAAAAGTTATGTTGCGTGATGGTTCCGTTGAAGTCATTGGGCAACCCTGCACAACCGCCGCCCCAAAAAAAGGGGGGGTTGGTTAAGTTAGATTTAAGGAATGAAGAAGATTATGAATAAAAAGAGGAGCGCTCGCTAGAACGGATCAGTACAAATCAAAACCTATATTCTGTACACATTTTGTAAGCTGAAGTCCCTCCTCCCAACTGCGCATTTTGCTATTCTGCGACCATTCCTTAAAAAACAGTGTTTCATGGTCGAGTTAAGAGATGAGCGATCGAATATACGCCGTATTGGAGCGAGTGTACCTCAAGGTAGAGTACTACACCTGGTAGACCGTGGACTTGCCTGTTCCAGACGCCCGAAACACACTGATAGCTACTTATGCAGATGATACAGCCTTCCTAGCTTCTAACCCCATCGCCAGCCGTGCGTCAGCTACCTTGCAATTTTTTCTGGATGGCTTCAGTGTCTGGGCGTTGAAACATTTGCTGTCAATCCGGAGAAAAGCCAAAATTGCACATTCTTTGAGGATCAAGCTCAACCATTCAGTTATACCACATAAGCCCTCTGTCAGGTACCTGGGCAGGGAGTCTAAGTCTTCTGGGAAAGGA
This sequence comes from Lordiphosa mommai, assembly GCA_018904225.1. NCBI lineage: Eukaryota > Metazoa > Arthropoda > Insecta > Diptera > Drosophilidae > Lordiphosa > Lordiphosa mommai. Next base: position 43,427 of record JAEIFT010000131.1, on the reverse strand, counting down.
GACTTACCTGATCTTACCATATAAAACGAGCAGTAGCTGTCACCTATGCCAAAGCTGATAAACTGATCTGGCTTCTGAGAGCGACATCCGGGCTGTCTTTACGTGCGAAACTTTCAACTCAAAAAATTAATTATCATTCCGACCAGGACCTGGGGCATCTTTGGGGTACTGCCTGTGAAACTATCACTCTATCAAAACAGTCGAGACTATGCAAAACAAACACGATCTGTTTTTCCTGTCCTCGTTACATTGCAAAGTTCCGTAAATTAAAGCTAAAATAAAAAAAAAAAAACAAACAAAAAAATATTAATTTAATTTAATTAAAAAAACAATTGTTGGAGGGAAGGAGCAACGTCTGGTAAATATATCGGGTGGGGTGAGACATTCCAGTTCAGGGATTCCAATTGGTTTTGGACGACCCTAGGCAAAGTCTAGCCGAGCATTGTCATGCAACAATAATCACTTTTATGAGACTTTTTAAGATATTTCCGCTATATATTAACATATCTTTCTGAAAACTTAACAGATTATAGATTTAAAAAAACTAAACACTCACGAGGCTTTGATGTGAAACATGTTAATTGAAATAGTTTATATAAACCGTGGGAAACGCCACGGCTGGCTTGGAAAACAGATTTGGAAACAGCGTAACCTGATCCCGCAAACAAAAAGTTGCCAGTTTGTAATTTGTTTGTATTTAAAATAATTTATTAAATTATGCCGCCGCCTAAAAGTAGGCCACACTTTTGTTAAAGCGCCGCTGCATGTCGTCGACCATGGCCCAAAAGTGACTCAATGCGTTCCCTGGCCTCCACATAGGCGGCCATCACTTCGTCCAGCGTTGTGGCTTTGGCCGCCGTATCCATCTCGCCATCCGCGTCGCTATCTGGCTCCAGTTCCAGTTGCGGTTCTGGTTGACGTTGCTGCAGCTTCTGCAGCCGAAACAGCAGCGAGCCCGTGCTTCGCATGGCCTGGCTGGTGTCCACATCCAAGCGATTGTGTAGCCCTCCCTTCAGGCGGTTGCTGGGATTGAAGTAGCCCACAAAATCGAAGAGCTTGCGACCGCCTATGAAATAACGATTCAGGGCATCCAACCAGGTGCCCACAGGTCTAGTGCACTGTAGCTGTACTTTAGCTCTGGCCAACGGTGACACCAGGGAGCAGGCATAATGGGCATAGCCCTCACATCTCTCGCGTTGCCAACTGTCCATGCTAATGACCTCGAAGTAGATGTGCAAGAAATGATTGGGATCATGCTGCTCCTCGCACAGCAAAGTCAATTGCCAGCAATGCGAGAGATGGGCAATTCTCTCATCGCCGGCATCCAAACAGGTGGCAGTGGCTCCACGTAAAGGAAACGCTTCATTTGGATTAGTGGGCTCCAGCAAGGTATTATTCGGTGGCTGGACATAATAGCGCACATGGACATTCGCATGCTCAAACTGCTGGGCCTGCAGCAGCTCCATGAGCAAGGAAATGCGACGCATTCGTTTGGGTGGCAACTCAAAGTGCAGCAACGAACGCAATTCGGCGGCTTTGGCACGCTGGTGTTGATAATGGTTCAGCAACTGTGCGGCAGTAGCATTCGCTGGTAGACTCTCTGTTTCCAGATCTGGCTGTTCCTCGGCGAACTCCTTATGTCTGGCATGAGCTGTGTCCGCTGTGTAGGCCACCTGCAAAGGTGTGACATTCTGAAAGCCATAGGCGTATAACTGACGGCAATCATTATCCCGATCGATTTTCACCATATAGTCCAAGTCATCGGCACTGAAATTGAAATCCGGATAGACATAGAGCAGACCCAGGCTTGGAGAGTACTTGAGGGTCAATAGTAGGGTGTGAACCTTAAATGAGAAAAATATGGAAATATCATATATAAATATTAAATTAGTGCCCAGTTGGAAGATCGTTACCATAGAAAACAAAAAAGGGTTTTCTTGATGAAAATATTATATGCTTAAGCCCTATACGGACCTTCGAAGTAATGCGAAGTTTCATACAAAATTTGTGGAAAGAAGAAGCAGAAGTAATGATTCCTTCACCCTTTACATTGTGCCCATACGGAGCTGAGAAGTACTGATGCGCTTAACAGCAAATTAATTGATCCTATGTCAAAAGCCTGTGGAAATCAAGTTACTTTGAACAGCTGAAAAAACATTGTTGCAAAAAGTCGACATTGCATTTGCTTAAAATGTAACATAGCAAAACAGTTTTCATAGCAACTTCTTCACAGTTGTTGTTGGTCAGCAAGGCTGGACGAGAAGTTGCTTAGCTTTATCAAAATAACAGCAACAACATTGCCAATTAAGCAGTGTGACCAACGCGCTGGTAACTGAAAAATACAGCAATACTCAAGATTTGGTGGAATTTTTAAAAAATATGGTCACATTAGACGTAATATATGCTGTAGTAAGCTAAATTACTTACTTCGCAGGTCCGTATAGGGCTTTTAAAAGTATTGTCTGATTCACATATCTATTACTGGCTTCATAAAAGAGAAGGAGAGTGACACCGACTAAATAAAAATCGTTAAAAATGTCAAAATAAAAAATTCTGAAAGCTGCGAAAAAAATTTGAATTTCTTTCAGTGTACGTTATTATAATTTTGAAATAAAAGGTGCACTATTCCCCCGTGGTACGGAAAACTTATTCAAATTTGTTCAACCGATCTTTTTAACGAGAAGGCAAAGCTAACTTCGACTGTGCCGAAGTTTTAATACACTTGCAAAAGTTCACTCCAACTGATTTAACCTGTCGAATATATATAGGATATAGATATCAGATATTTATAAATTCAAAATCATTGAGAATCAAAACTTTATCACGTTACCATAAAAAAAAACTTTTCTTAGCAAAAAACACATTTTCCGATCGATCGGTCCTGTGTCAGCTACTCGACGGACCCATCTGGCAACGCCATAACTTTTGACAGAGATGTCAGATCGCTTAATGACATACCGCGTTTGAGCGTCAGTCCAAGCAGATTTTTACCATGGAACAATACACGCCACGCGAGCGCTCTGAAATAGTTGAAATTTACATTCAACAGAACAAGTCAATTGTGAAAACTCAACGTGCTATTAAAAAATTAAAAAATGTGAAAAGTGCGCCTTCTAAGAACACCATTAAGCGTTTATACGAAAAGTTTTGACTGGTGAGGCTCTTTCTAATCCGAGAGGCCAAATAAAAAGTCGACCAAGGCGATCGGCCGAGAATAGTGCCGGAGCGGCAGTGTTGAGAGGTCCCCAAGAACATCCCAAAAACGCCGTTCTCAGCAGTTGGGCATGGCTCGGTCCATTTACAACGGATTATTCGCGTTGTTTGCATTTGTTCCCGTACAAAATTCATTGACGCAAAGATTGTTGCCTCGGACAAGCCTCGTCGATGGAATGGGCCCAAAGAGTCATGAAATGGCCGAAGATGACGAGCAATTTTGGAACAAAATTATCATGTCCGATGAAGCCCATTTCACATTGAATGGGACCGTAAATAAGCAAAATTGCCGTATTTACGCCACTGAAAATCCTCAGGAGATTCAAGAAGTGCCTCTTCATGACGAAAAAGTCACAGTTTGGTGCGGCGTTAGTGCGAAAACGGTCATTGGGCCGTTTTTTCTTCCAAAATGAAAATGGCCATGCTGTTACCATCAACCAGGAGCGTTATCGCGACATGATGACCAATTTTGTGATGCCAATTATTCGTCGAAAGCGTATGAGCAGTTCTGGTTTCAACAAGACGGCGCTCCACCGCACACAAGTCGCATATCGATTTTCTGAAGAAATTGTTTCGGGCCGTTTGATGTCGAAAAGTGGTGATTTGGACTGGCCACCGGTTCGCCCGATTTGACGCCGCCTGACTTCTCTGTGGGGATATTTGAAGTCAAAGGTTTACGTTAACAAGCCAAGGACCGTAGAAGAGCTCAAGGACAACATTCGTGAAGAAATAGCCGCATTCCGGCCGAAATGTTGGCGAAATGCAAAAAGGGCACAATACGCCATCAACGCCAGAGGCGGCCATTTGAGAGATATCATATTCAAAATTGATGTAAACAAATCTACTTGGAACAAATTAAATGATTAAGATTGCCAACCCCAAATTTTTTTTTTTCTTTGATTTTTTAAAAAAAACATGGGTCCGTCGAATATGGGTTTAGTCATCCGATCCGGCCGGTTTCTACGCGAACTAGCCCTCAGTTTTAAAGCTTTCGAGCGAAATTTTGCACAGAGTTTTTTTTGCACCAACTAAACTAAGTCGGAACCGGCCGGATCGGATGACTATATCATATAGCTTCCATAGGAACGATCGGTCGAAAAATAAGTCTTAGTTAGAAAAACTTTTTTGTTTTCCATCCTAGCGTCACCAATCTTGGTATATATTAGTTTCATATGCTTCCACATGATTCTAGAAAAATTTATCAAAATCGGATGACTATAGCGAATAGCTGCCATAGGATCGATCGGTCGGAAAATGTGTTTTACTAAGAAAAGATTTTTTTATGGTAGCGTGATCAAATTTTGATTTTGAATTTATAAATATCTGATATCTATACTCTATATATATTTTACAGTTTAAATCAGTTGGAGTGAACTTTTGCAAGTGTATTAAAACTTCGGCACAGTCGAAGTTAGCTTTGCCTTCTCGTTTTTTAAAACATCATGCGTATCCAAAAGGATCTACAGGAAAGCACTGCGTAAAATAGTGGACGCGCTCTGATCTGCCCGACATTTGAAGATAATGGGGTACATTTCTGTACATTTCATTTGTCATCTCGCAGATAAATTTGCACTTTTGTCGGTTTTAGAACCGATTAGTAACTCATGGAAAGAAGCTAACTGCGTCGCTAGCTATTAGGAGAACCCGAAATAGACTCAAGGGAATCAGTCAAGATTTCCAAGGAGTTTAGTCTATCAATTTTGAAAATAGAAGCAGGGATACATTCAGCTTAAACCACTCTGAAAACCGTGTTGTAAAATAACCCAGACCTAAATTTCGAGCGAATTGCATACCTAATTTATGGTATAATAATGGAATACGATCATTAAGAGTTCGGGTCTCTAATCTACACTAGAAATAATGGGCGTAGCATAGCTTAACCTCTTTATATTCCTACCTGCAGTTCCGCATAGACATACATCAGTTGAAAGCCTTCGCCGTGCAATTGTCGTGCCTCCTCGGGCAAAGCCTCATCTCCGTCGGCATCTATCAAGGTATGTATGAGGCAAGTGCGTGATGCAAAATTGGGATCCTCCAGGAGTACAACATGTGACATGGGCAGCGAGCTGAGACCCGCATTCTCGGACAAAGTGGAGGTACTCCTATTTGCTCTGCTGGGCGTGGAAGTGTGCCGCACTTTTCTCTTCGATTTACGTGGCTTGCGACGCGCACGTATCTCCTCCTCCCAGCGCTGAGAATAGGCCAGTTCATGACGCTGCTGCAGCTCCAGTATATCATGAGTCCAGCGATGATAGCGACGATGCAGGGGAGTTCGACAATTGCTTAGACTGCTATAACGATGCACTTCCTCGCGACTAAAGTGTTTCTGTTGCCAGCCAATTCGCAGATTAGCCGTTGCGCCATTGCAAAGTTCCTTGTTCAAGTTATAAAAGCCATCGCCCCCCATACTGGGTGGTTCGTACTCCGATTCGGTTTGAGATGTGGCAATGGAAACGGAGGTTGAATCACGGGGACTGTTGCGCGACATGCGACTACTTTCCGCGGTGCTGCTGGTGCTGGGACTCATACTGGTGGTGGTGGTGGTGGTGGTCCTCATCATGGCGCTGCCCGTATGTGCACTACTCTGATAGTCACTGCCCGGATTATAGTAGTTGTAGTAGCCTTGCATGCCTCCGCCGCCCCCATAGCCATAGCTAAACTCGTCACTTTGCGGCACATAGATGAAACAGTCCGACCAATTGCTGCTCTGCAGGCTGGGGGTGGTGTCGCTGGTGGCGCGACTTTCGGGAAAGTGATCAACGTGCATGTCCTGCGGATGGGCGCCGTTGTACTCGAATTTTGGCACCGGCAGCCATTCGCTGATGTGGCGCAGCTTCAGCTCCAGCTGAAAATCCGACATGCTGCCACTGATACGATAGATGCCCGTCCGTTTCATGGCTGGATTTGTTGGATTGGTTTTTTTTGTTGTTGTTTTGAATTTTTGTTTAATTTTCCTTTTGGTCGTTATGGCAACTGTCGATAGCTGTCGATAGGTTCATCGGCTATCGATAGGTTCAACATCAACAGGGTGAGGCAAGGTGGGAGAAAGCTCTTGTTTTCAACCATGAGTTCAGCTATCGATAGGTCGATCAGCTGCAGCTTTAACTGCCAACTGGTTGGCGAGCTTTCGTTGCTGCTTGTGCTTTTGCATTGCGCATCACTGCAGGCGTGTGTGTGTGTGTGTGTGTGTTGTTGTTATCGCTTGCCTTTTGACGCGGCTTTCGTTTGCGTTAGTTGTTTTTTGGCAGCGCTGCGTGCTGGTCGTGCATAACGCGTTCTCTCTCTCTTTTAACCCCCACTTGTTGTTTATACGTTTCTTATTTGTGTTTTGTTTTGCGCGCGCGCAACGCGTTTATCCCCAGAATCAAAACGAAGAAATTTTAATACAATTGTCATAAAACGTTCTGTTTTTTTAGTGAAAGTGTTTGGAATTGTTTTTTTTTTTGTACTTGTGGTCCCAAAGAATTTGGTATTCACTTACACATACATACACACACATATTATTTTCCTGAGACCAAACATCGAAAGCAAACCAAAAATGCAGCAAAAAGTGGAAGAGGTGAGTACTGATCGAATTTTGAAGTTATTTTTTTGAAAACCTTAGGTTTGGATTTTGGTGGCGGCTTTTTACGAAAACCTTTGATTCCAATCAAATAAAAAACATATTTTTTCTAAAACTGTAGACTTTTTATAGAAAATTGTTCTAACCTACGCGACACATCGTCTGTTGTTCAAATATTGTGGGTGATTTTAATTCAGCCCAGAAATGTACAAATAGTTACGACACGGAAAGGATAATTGCAGATTGCGAATTCAATCCCGTTCCGTTTCCGAACTCAAATTTTAAATTCAATTCCTTTTCGGCCACTTTCCGATCTACCAAATTTAAAATTTTATCTTCAATCCCGTCCAGTCCCTATCCCGACATTAAATAATTTCAGGTTTCCCCGGATTTAGGCCCTCCCTTAAAATTTTAGTTTTGAAAATGATTTATTGAATAAACAGCTAGTCAAATACCGGGGAAATCGCTTTAGTTCTAAGATTTATTTTAATATTTGGCTTTAAGAACTTTTTACAATTATTACGATACCGTTATGAGAGAGTTTATAATTAATTAACCGGTTTCCACTTTTGAACTGGTTCTAAACCGAAAAATGTATTTTGCCAAACCGTTATGAGAGAGTTAATAATCAAATGTGAACCGGCTTGGAACCGGTTTCCACTTTAGAACTCGTTCCAAACCGAAAACTTTATGTTACCAAACCTAACAACAGATTTCAAAATAATAGCTAAAATACTTTCAAGGATTTGGCTTGGAACCACTTTAAATCGGAAAAATATTAAAAAAAAACCTTCTCACTAAATTTCGAGTTCCTAACTTAAATAACTAATGAGATATCGTTCTGAACGACTTTTATGTATATATATGTATGCTTAGATATTAGGAATAGATTTCTCGTCCCTTGTGGAGTTCAAAGATTTGACCCAATTTATGAGCTAGGTCATAACTCTTCAAAACAGCGCGAAGCTGATCCTGGTTGTCTTGGACTTTTCTTATCTTCCTTCACATTACTTTTAACACTTTTAAACCGTCGAGTCCAAAACTTTCTGATTGATTCTGACTTAGAATCATTCCCCATAAACTTTCAAGAGCATTTGATGACTCTCAGTGGGAGTTTTCTCAGGAATAATTAGTATTTATTTAATAAAATTAGTTTTCAGCATTTACGATCGAGAACATTTGGCATTCATTTTCCGTGCAAAACCGTCCGAAAATGAAAATGAAAAAATCGGATTTTGTGAAAATTCTAACTGCATATTACCCCATGAAGAAACTGCAAAGCGACCCCCCAATTGACAAGGGCATAGATACGTAATAGATACTAGAGATGGGCGCGAAACCATATTATTTTCCCGAATCTCGACCCTAAAAGCTGTATTTTCAGTAGCCAATCACATGGAAATTTTATAGCTTAGTAATTACAAATTTATCTTGTGAGGAGCCAAAGATTTTAAGATAATTCTGACTTGCCTGAAGATGCCCAAGCCCATCTCTAATAGATACGCACAGTGTTTGAAGGTGCTGAGAATATCTACTGCAAGACAATTATAAACTTCGTCTGCATATCCGACTTTATGTAATTGGAACATTAATGTTAAGATTTGAAAATGTTTCTTGACCAATTCAAATTAAAAAACGAGAAGGCAAAGCTAACTTCGACTGTGCCGAAGTTTTAATACACTTGAAAACGTTTACTCCAACTGATTTAACCGGTAAAATATATAAAGGATATAGATATAAAATATTGAAAAATTTTTAAATCATTGATAAGAAAGATTTGATACCATAAAAAAAACTTTTCTTAGTAAACCACATTTTCCGACCGATCGGTCCTATGGCAGCTATATGCTATAGTCATCCGATTTTGATAAATTGTTTCCAAATTGTGTAAAAACATATAAAACTAATATATACCAAGATTGGGGACGCTACGATAGAAAACAAAAAAGTTTTCCTCACTAGAACTAGTTTTTAGACCGACCGTTTATATGGCAGCTATATGCTATAGTCTTCCGATTTTGATAAATTTTTCCAGAATTACGCGGAAGCATATAAAACTAATATAAACCATGATTGGTGAAGATACGTTGGAAAACTAAAAAGTTTTTTTCACTAGAACTAGTTTTTTGACCGACCCTTTATATGACAGCTATATGATATAGTCATCCGATTTTGATAAATTTTTCCAGAATTAGGGAAATTAACATATACCAAGATTAGTGACGCTACGATGGAAAACAAAAAGTTTTTCTAACTAGAACTAGTTCTTAGACCGATCGTTCCTATGGCAGCTATATGATAAAGTCAGCCGATCCGGCCGGTTCCGACATATTAGTAGCGTGCAGTAAAAAGAAGACTCTGTGCAAAATTTCAGCTCGATAGCTTTAAAACTGAGAGACTAGTTCACGTAGAAACAGACAGACGGACAGACGGACGGACGGACAGGCGGAAATGAACTCGGCTTGTCGTCCTGATCAAGAAAATATATAGTTTATGGGGTCGGAAATTAATATTTCTATGCGTTACAAACTTCTGGGCAAAATTAATATACACTTTTCAAGTGTATAACAAGTTAGACGAGAAGGCAAAGCTAACTTCGACTGTGCCGAAGTTTTAATACACTTGAAAAACTTTACCCAACTGATTTATCTGGATAAATATATATAGGATATTGATATCAAACATTTAAAATTTTTAAATCATTGATCAGAAAAATTTAATACCATAAAAAAAACTTTTCTTAGTGAAACACATTTCCGACCGATCGGTCCCAAGGCAGCTATATGCTATAGTCATCCGATTTTGATAATTTTTTTCAAAATTATTTGAAAGCATATAAAACTAATATATACCAAGATTGGGGGATCTACGATAAAACAAAAGTTTTTTCACTGAAGTAGTTGTTTGACCGACCATTTATATGGCAGCTATATGCTATAGTCATCTGATTTTGATGCATTTTTTCAGAATGGTGCGGAAACATATAAAACAAATAGTCTACGATTGGAGACGCTAAAAAGTTTTTCTCACAACGACTTATTTTTCAACCGATCGTTCCTATGACAGCTATATGCTATAGTAATCCGATTTTAATACATTTTTCCAGAAATATGTGGAAGCATATAAAACTAACATACACCAAGATTAGTGACGCTACGACGGAAAACAAAAAAGTTTTTCCCACTAGAACAGACCGATCGTTCCTACGTATATACATCCGGTCGGGGGTGCGACATTTTTTTTGTTTGGAGTAAAAAAAAAAAATGAAGAAAAAATTTATAAACTTGAAAAGTGTATATTAATTTTGCCCAGAAGTTTGTAACGCATAGAAATATTCATTTCCGACCCCATAAACTATATATATTCTTGATCAGGACGACGAGCTGAGTTCATTTCCGTTTGTCCGTCCGTCCGTCCGTCTGTCTGTCCGTCTGTCTGTTTTTACGCGAACTAGTCTCTCAGTTTTAAAGCTATCGAGCTAAAATTTTGCACAGAGTCTTCTTTTTACTGCACGCAACTAATATGTCGGAACCGGCCGGATCGGATGACTATATCATATAGCTGCCATAGGAACGATCGGTCAAAGAACTAGTTCTAGTTAGAAAAACTTTTTTGTTTTCCATCGTAGCGTCACTAATCTTGGTATATGTTAGTTTTATATGCTTCCACATAATTCTGAAAAAATGTATCAAAATCGGATCACTATAGCATATAGCTGCCATAGGAACAATCGGTCGAAAAACTACTTCTAGTGAGAAAAACTTTTTTGTTTTTTATCGTAGCGTCCCCAATCTTGGTATATATTAGTTTTATATGCTTTCTCATAATTTTGAAAAAAATGATCAAAATCGGATGACTATAGCATATAGCTGCCATAGGAACGATCGGTCGGAAAATGTGTTTTACTAAGAAAAGTTTTTTTTTTATGGTATCAAATTTTTATTATCAATGATTTAATAATTTTAAATATCTGATATCTATATCCTATATATATTTTTACAGTTAAATTAGTTGGAGTAAAGTTTTTCAAGTGTATTAAAACTTCGGCACAGTCGAAGTTAGCTTTGCCTTCTCGTTAGGAAATATATTTGCCTAGTTGGGGGACTATTGGGGTAAGTGGAACTCTCGTTGTGATCGACACAACTTTAGATGATAAAATAAATGTAAATCATTTGAGAAAATTTTTAAACTTAGTTTTTCCATCACACACATATTATGCATGACTCTCAGAGAGTTTGCAAGGTTTCTGCTTTGCACAGGAAATTCACTAATACAAGCTCATGTTGTTGATTGTGTGTTGTAGGGCCGATGTCTTATCGTTTGCTGTTAACAAAGTTAAAGGGGAGTTTATCTAGAATAGGACCTTTTAACTGTTTTTTATAATTTCTAGATATCCGATGAAAGAAAGTTTCCTTTACAACCAGAAGCGGGTATTCAGTTCTTAGCATTTATTATAATAGCCCACAGAAGTAGAAACCTATTTCTCCCGTTGCCGATGCTAAGAGGGGGGTGGGCCAGAGCAGTTCTTGTGCTTCTGCCGTGACGTTCCATTGACTGATTCTCAACTATCCAGCAACCAGCAAATACAACGGCCTCATTGTAAAATGGTTTTGTTTGGTTTTTCATTTACATTTTGTTGTGTTTTTTTTTTTAACTTTTTTTTTGGTACATATTTAACTTTTTATGATATTTGTTTTGCTCTGCTATTGTTGTTGGTTTTCACGCGTGTTTATTGTGGGTCTCTTTTCTTGTATTTTTGGTCTTTTTTTTTTGTCCTCGGTCGGTATTTGCACAGTTGCCAGCCAAATGCGATTCTTTTTGAAGCTCTTCTTGGCAATTGTTTATAACAATTTCAAGTTGGGCGCAAAAGTCAAAGTCATGGCATCATTTAAGTGAAATTTACTTTGGGCCATTGTTTACTTTGGCTTGGCTTTTAAGCCAGAGGATGAAACACATCACCAGATGCCATAGAGATTCCCCCCTCCGTTCGGAAAGTGTGCCACAAATGTCAAGTTCGATAAACAATCTTCAGTTTCATAATGTGACAGGCAGAATAATAATAAAAAAAAACCAACAACATTTTGACTTGGCATAAATCAAACAGCTGTTTTCACAGCTTATTTAGCCAGAAAATGTATCGATGTTTTTTTTTTTGTTTTGTTTTGAAAATTTTCAAAATGATCATGAGCCAAATCCCAGCAGAGACACGGAACCAAAATCCAAGCCAATGCAGTCAGTCATCAGTTGCAAGTAAAAGTCGAAAAACCTGTAAGAAGAATGGCCAGAGGGGGGGGGGGGGGGCGGACGTTCAGCAACAGAGTTGTGATGACTGTCCATGACCCAAATAAATGAAACGAACGAAAAATGTTTCAAGAATTGCACACGGAGAGACAGACATACAAAAAAAAAAAAAATGGACAAGCAATAGACAGAGGGGGAGAGGGGGCCGGCGTCGGCGGGTGAAAAGGGGAGCCATGGCCAAGTGGTTGATGAAGCTGCGCCGGCTGATTGGCCATGGCATCAAGAGATTGAGTTAAGATCCAAACCAAACGTTTGCCAGATGAGGCCATAAGCTGGGAATTGATGCGAGATCCGATCAAGTGAGTGCTTTATGGAATTTGTGGTAAAAGAAGAAGCAAACGCAGAGAAAGAGAGAGGGAGGTACCAGGTCAGCAGGATGCTATAGTGTAGATCAGTCTGCTAGAAAAGGGTTAATGCTCGACTTTTAGAGGGTATTAACAGTTTTAATCAGAGCTAAATAGGATTAAAAAAATATTGGTTTTTCTGTCTTTCCCGCAAATTAAAAAAAAAACGTAATAACTTGCACAATTCTAGAGATTTACTCTACTCATCGTTATTTATCGATCCATCATACATAATTTTCCGTTTAGATGAACGGTAGTAGAGTTGCCACATATCTCCCAGAATTTTGAAGATAGATTGTTTGAACCTTCTAGACATATATTATAATCATCATTACTTAACGATCCACCATACATAGTTTTCTTATCAGATGAACGATAGTAGAGTTACAAGCAAAAGAAATAATTACGATGGGCAGCACTTTCACAGTTTGTGTGACCCCACACTTAAAAGATATCAGTTATACTTTGACAGGTACAGAGTATATTACAGTCGAGCTTGAAAAAACTATCGAGCTAAAATTGCACAGTCTTCTCTTTACTGCACGCAACTTATATTTCGGAACCGGCCGGATCGGATGACTATATCTTATAACTGTCATAAGAACGATCGGTAGAAAACTAGGTCTGAGGGAAAAATACTTTATTTTGTTTTCAATGATACTGTTCTTTAGCTCAGCAGTTATGAATATTATATGCTTTCACACAGTTCTGGACAGTGGACAGTTCTGCAGATAAATCTGATGACTATATCTAATAGATCTTTGTCTTTTTTGTTATCCATGATAACGTTCTTAATCTTAGGAATTATGAATAATATATGCTTCTAAATAGTTCTACAAAATTTGGTTAAGATCGGATAACTATATTCTGTAGGATTATGTCATAGGACCGATCGGTCAGAAAGTGTGTTTTACTAAGAAAAGTTTCTTTTATGGTAACGTGATCAAATGTTGATTCTCCATGATTTTGAATTTATAAATATCTGATCTCTATATCCTATATACATTCTACCGGCTAATAGCCTATTTCCACTGGCACATATATGTGCATTCGAAATTTTTACATTTTCGATTTTTAACCATTAAATTCGCGTTTTTTCCAACAAGTGCGACGTCAATGCATACTTAGTTGCTAAACTTACCCAAAGATTGGTCAACTTTCACTTATCGGCTTAGAATGTATATTTGCTTTGGATTTTTAATATTTTCAAATGTACATATATGTGCCAGTGGAAATAGGCTATAAGTCAGTTGGAGTGGACTTTTGATATAACTAAAATATGATACGTACACCGCATATTGAAAAGAGTTTATCAGGCCACGCGGTAATTTCTACTCAAAAAGTTTGTTATATCGCAGATTCCTAGCAGACTCTGTTAAGCTGTTATTAAAACGATAACCGATTTTATTCTGCCGATTAGCGATTCGAAGTAAAACTGTGGTGTTATAGTGCACGCATTAAGCTTTGACCCTTAAAAATGCAAAAATGACAGCTGGTTTACCCTAACAATTATTATGATATAATGTTTACTTGCAATGAATTCAATTCGAACAAGTAAGAAAGTCGGTCAAGCCCGACTGTAATATACTCTGTACCTGTTTGTATGTAACTGATAACTTTAAAGTGTGAGGTTTTTTCAAATTCTGGGGGTGGCAACTCTTTTTTTTACTATCGTTTATCTGGTTGGAAAACGATGTATGGGGGCTCGATAAATAATAATGAGTAGAATTATTCTAGTACATAACTCGTGAAATTATAAAATTTGTACATAATTTCCTATTAACATAAACGTATTTATATTAGTCACGCGGGAATCACGCGTGATTTCTGACCGCAGGCCATCTCAATTACATCGCTCCTCTCATTGCAAGGTCCAATTGGAAAATTACCAGTTACCTCTCGCTCTCTCTTTCTCGTAAGTTCTACCAATCGCTGTGGTGTTGTTGTTGTCGTTGCTTAGAATTTTCTTTTACGTATAGCTCTAATATCCTTCATCTCATCGAAAAACGATGTATGGCGGGTCGATAAATAATGAGTAGTAGAATATATGGCTAGAATGTTCGAACTATCTATCTTCAAAATTGTGGGAGTTATTACGTTTTTTATAATTTGCGGGGGAGGCAGGGGGCGTGGCAAAAATTAAAAATAAACTTGTTCTGCCTGCAGGTAATAGAATTATATTTTCCATACACTTCAAACCTCTAACTCTGAGATCTGTTTGTTCATACGGACAGACAGACAGACGGACAGACGGACATGGCTATATCGACTCGACTGTTGATGCTGATCAATAATATATATAGTTTATAGGGTCGGAGATGCTTCCTTCAGGCTGTTACATACATTTGCACAAACCCAATATACTCTGTGTACCTTCGGTACAGAGTATAAAAATACAAAAGTTGTACTGTAAAATTTTAAATTAAAGACTGAATAACATAATTTTGATGATGGGTTTTCTTTTGAATGCACCTTTTTATTGTCTTAATAAAAGAAAGCATTTTGGCTGTTTTTGCTCAATTGCCAAAGACTTCCATTAAAAATCGTTTAAAAAAATTGTATTAAATAATTTCGTATTCACGAAAACTGTTTGATAAGTTAGTGAATTAAAAAAATTAGTTTTGGTTTTCAATGATGAAGTTCTTAAAGTCAGCCAAAATTATAAATATAATATGCAGTCTCACAGTTCTGCAAAATTTGATCAAAATCGGATGAGTATATCCTATAGCTGCCCGGCACAGTCGAAATTCGTTTTGCCTTCTCGTTGGTACAATGCTTACCCAAATGCTTCCTTAGGCAGTTCGGAAAATGTTTTAAAATCCTCGGAAATTAACGTGAAGAATTTGTAATTACGAAATTCAAGAATTTTCATGTAATATAAATCTACAGAAAAGGAATCTTTTAAGGTACGGGTTTTTTAATTCGGGAATGAAAGATTCCTAGTGTTAGATTTTTGAAATTGAAATTTGTTTAATATTTGTCATTAGTTTAGAAGGTTCAGTTTATGGAACCCAAAAATCACGACATTTTTCTAAGGAATCCGGTTTAAAGAACAATTTACAGCCTTGTTAATAAGATTGTGCAAATTTATGTTTGAAATACGCAGAAGAAAGCATCTCTCACTCTTTTTGTTTGCAAGATTGTTGCACACTTTTTGCGCCCCTCTCGTCCCCTCTATTTAACATACTGTTAATGTTTCTGTTAATTAACACTAATTAAACATACGCTCTTGTTTCTAAGTAGTAAATGCACATGACTCTGTGTTTATTCCAAGAAACTTTGACTGATCACCTGGTTGATCGACTTTACATTTTCATAAACGATAATGTATCGATGAGAAAAATATGGTTTTAGTCATTTTATTCTTTAACAAAATTGTAATTCAGTTTGCCAGGTTTGTGATTTTGTTTCTACTTGCTGCATATTATGCAGGGAAGTGGAGTTTCCAAAATAAAAAACCGGTTAGAATTTGATGCCTCATTGTAAGTAGCTGCTGCTGCTGGTTTGGGGGAAGTCTCTAAAAATTTCGCTTTTCGCGACAAATTTTGTTGTTGTTGCTAGTTAAAGCAAAAGCAAATTTTCTTGTTTAGCAGCGATTTTCGCCGTTTGGGCAATTGAAAGTAAAATTGGACAGAGAAACCGGTCAAGCACAGGACTTTAATGGATGGTGTTTTTTTTACAGTTGTTGTTATGTGTTAAAAAAAAAAAACCCGCATCTTAATCACAATCATTAAGAAATGATACCTGGCCTCAGGCCAGAAGAAACCAAATTGGAGAAGAACTTCAACTGTAATTACACACACAAACACAAATGGGGGGAGAGACAAAACAAACCAAACCAAACAGAGGCAAATGAAAAACGCAAACAAAAGAAAAGCAAACGCAAAGTACGCCAAAAACTTGAAACTTGTCGTTCGAGAAGAAGGTGGAGGTCAATGCCTGGGTCAATGACTGTTGACCCCACCAAATAATTGCTGTCAGATTGCAGCGATCTTGAAAGTCGAACAACTCTTGGGAACACCATAAGGAAGCTGTACCGAAACTGTATCAGTTAATTGTGCTAGATTTTTGGAGCCCCGCTTCGTGGAACACTTAACCATTTCTGGTGAACTTTCGAAAGTGCAACTTCAGCTCTTGAATGCGTTTTGCCTATGCCCATAAACAATGGCAAATAAACAAATATTATGCCTCATAAATTTCACTCAAACCGGTTCAGATCGTCTCGTCACTCGGTTCTGACAATGAACTCCCAAAAGTGAAATATGTGAGACTCAAATGTTATGAAATCTTTTTATAATAAATTCAAATGAGGCAGCTGGAAAAGTGAGTGGAGCGCTGGTGCTGACCGTTAGGATGGGCAAGAAATGTGCACAATGCAATTTTTTTTTAGATTTTGAAAGTTAGTTAGTTGGCCTGAACCATATTTTATGCAGGCGCGTAGCTAATTAATTGACTTAAGCGAGTTTACCGTTGGCTGGCAACTTTAATTGCCGCAGCCCCCGAAGTCGATTTTATAACACAGAAATCAATTTCATAAAGGAAAAAAAAAAATACCAGCAGCCGCAGCAGCAGCAGAAAAACCGATCATGTCAATCAAAGTGAAAGAAGTCGTCGCAGGTGTCGATTATCTCATAGATACAACATCCATAGGTTGGGATTGGATTGGTTCAGTTTGGTTTTGGTTTTGGTTGCACAAAACATAATTGCTCACAAAAATGGGTTGCAATTGGTTGGTCAATGGCTTTTGAATTGTGTGTTGGCTGGTAGTTTGTATGTTGCCGGGGGAAATTGATTTTGGATGCAACAATCGCTGAAGATGTTGAAATATTTTCCTCATTCTTTGCTTATGAAAGTTATTTTCTGTTGTTTTTTTTTTTATTGTTGAAGAAGAAGAACGTGCAAGCGGCATAATGAGTTTTACGATTTTCTTTTTCTAGACAGTGGGAAAGTTTTTTTTTTCAATTTCCTTTTTTTTTTTTTTTTTTTTTTACTGTTGATATAAGTTTTTCTTTTCTATTTCCGGGGAATGTGTGTGTGTGTGTGTGAGGTCAATTGTAGGAACCTAAGAATAGTGCATCAAAATCTACTCACAAGTGGATTTGATTTGGGAAGCTGGAGAGTAATAAGGTGTTGGACAAACTGTAAGCCGAATTGCTATAAAAGTTGTTATACGAACTTTTCATAAAAACTATTATACTAACTGTACTGTACTTGCTGTAATTCTAGCTGTTATACAAAGTGTTTCAGAAAACTGTTATACAAACTATCACACAACACTGTTACACAAAGCTGCTATACAAACTGTTATAGAAAACTGTTATACAAAACTGTTACACGAACTGGTATACAAACTGTTATACAACCTTCTATGCAAGCTATTTTACAAACTGTTTTAGAAATTTTTTATACAAAACTGTTATACAAAACTGTTATACGAACTGTTATACAAACTATTAAACAAACTGTTACACAAAACTGCTATACAAACTATTATACAAAACTGTTACACGAACTGTTATACAACCTCCTATGCAAGCTATATTACTAACTGTTTTAGAAAACTGTTTTAGAAATTTGTTATACAAACTATTATACCAACTGTTACACAAAACTGTTACACACAACTGCTATACAAACTGTTGTACAAACTGTTATAGAAAACTGTTATAGAAAACTATTATACAAAACTGTTACACGAACTGTTATACAAACTGTTATACAACCTGCTATGCAAGCTATACTACAAACTGTTTTAGAAAACTGTTATAGAAAACTGTTATACAAAACTATTATAGAAAACTGTTATACAAAACTATTATACTAAACTGTTACACAAACTGTTACACGAACTGTATTACAACTGGTATACAAACTGTTATACAGCCTGCTATGCAAGCTAGTCTACAAACTGTTTTGGAAAACTGTTATAGAAATTTGTTATACAAAACTATTATACAAAACTGTTATACAAACTATTATTCAAAATTGTTATACAAACTATTATACAAATTGTTACACGAAGATAAATACAAACTGTTATAAAAACTGTTGTAGAAAATTGTTATAGAAAACTATTATAGAAAACTGTTATACAAAACTATTATACAAAACTGTTACACAAACTGTTACACGAACTGTATTACAAACTGTTATACAACCTGCTATGCAAGCTATTCTACAAACTGTTTTCGAAAACTGTTATAGAAATTCGTTACTCAAAACTATTATACAAAACTGTTATACAAACTATTATACAAAATTGTTATCCAAACTATTATACAAAGTGTTACACAAAACTGTTACACAAAACTGCTATACAAAGTGCTGTACAAACTGTTATAGAACACTGTTATAGAAAACTATTATACAAAACTGTTACACGAACTGTTATACAAACTGTTATACAACCTGCTAGACAAGCTTTTGTACAAACTGTTTTAGAAAACTGTTATAGAAATTTGTTATACAAAACTATTATACAAAACTGTTATACAAACTATTATACGAACTGTTACAAAAACTGTTACACAAACTATTATTCAAACTGTTATACAAAGTGTTGTGTATATATTTTTTGGATTTATAGTTCTTCCTCTTCCAAAATATCAACAATAAAACAATTTGGCCTACCACAATACATACACTATACAAACTGTTCTATAAAGTAGGGACATAGAGTACATACATACATATATGGCTTTTTTACTAGATCTTAAAATGGAATTTTAACATTCAGCTACAAAAACATAAACAAAATTTAATGAATTTTGAATTACTACAAGACAGTTCATTTCTTTTTCAACATTTTTTTCATCTTGCTACTAGCTAGATCTTAAATAGAACCATGAAAATTCTACTGTTATACAAACTTTTAAATAAGAACTGTCATACAATCTGTTATAAGATCTGTTTATCAAACTATTATGCAAAGTAAAACTTTCAAACAAAAAGTTGGGCTGGGTTAACATTGTTCGACGCATTAGACATGATAATCTAGTTAGTCTTCATGTTGTATAGTTTTGAATGTCAAATGACAAGCAATTTACAATGAAATTAAGACAAAATAAGGACCTACTAGATTGTCATGTCTCATGAGTCGCACAGTGTGAACTCAGCCTTAATCTACGACTATTCCAATTATTTTACAAAATAATTTTTAAACTGTTACTGCTCCGAAAACTACTGCACAAACTATTATAATAAAAAAACTGTTATAAAAACTACTGTACAAACTGTTATACCTATTAATATGTATGTATACCTATAAAAAAACCAACAGGTTATTTTTATTTTTTTGTATTTTCCTAAACTATTTCTAATGCGTAATACAAATCAAAATATTATAATTAATCAAAGGGGGAAAGAGCGCCAGTGTCGAGGCCATCGGCTCTATCTTAAGCGCAAGATAGTGAATCGAACCCACAGTTCGACAAATCTGAACGGCAAAGCTAGATAAGCTATTTCATGGCTATTTACTTCACAACTAAACCGATACATGGTGTAACAAGAAAGTGAGGAATTAAGTCAAAAGATATGAGCTAACACAACCTCTTTTATACATCTTTCGCATATACGATAATTAAAGTCGTAGTTTAAAGTATGCAAAAGGGATAACACGAAAAGGCTCCAACACATTCGTAAATAACAAATATCTGATTTCAATAGAAAAACCTTTTAAGATTAGACTTATTACACTTAAAACTTTTAACGACAATTATTGTTGCTGTTTTTTGATAATGACATTTTCCCATAAACTTGAATGTGGCATTCTAGCCTAACGAGATAATAATCTGGTGACGAAAGCATATATTAGTCACAAAATTTCTGATATAAAATTTTGTGACAAAAGTGTTTCAATTTAATTTATGATATATTCTAAATTAAGAAAGGTATTCGACAAAATAGAAATGTTTAATTAATTATTATTATATTATATGTTCATATATGTTTTAAGTCGTATTTTAAAAGTGTTATACATACTGAATTAGAATTCAAACTCACACTTCCATACATATGTCTTTCCTTTTTTATACTCTGTAACCATAAAAATGGGTAAAAAGTGTATCGTGAAGTTGTGTAACAAAGAGAAGTATAAAGTATACAAATACTTGATCAGCTGATAAAGCCATGTCCATCTGTTCGTCAGTCTGTCTTTATGAACATGTCGATTTCAGAAACTATAAGATATAGAGCCACGTGCTTCGGCATATAAGTAGGTGTATTTCGTAGTCGTGGCACTCGACTACAGCGCTCTTACCAGTTATAAGCTAATCAAATATATATGTGCCGATAACAGAAGGGAAAACAAAATATTGTATTGCAAAATATCGTGTGCTAACAGGGATCACAGTATGATTTGAGTGTTTCCATTAGAGGTGCGCGAGTGACGTGACCTTCAACGTGTCACGGTGTGTCACAACGTTTCACGACGTGATCGTGAGAAAACACAGCCTTTTGTGAGTGTGCATCCGTGATCCGTGCGCGTTAAAGATATATCTCGTGAGTATAAGTCATGCAGTATTCACGAACTTTTTATACACTTGCAAAGTGTAAATTAATTTTGCCTAGAAGTTTGTAACGCATAGAATTATTCATTTCCGACCCCATAAACTATATATATTCTTGATCAGGACAACGAGCTGAGTTCAATTCCGCCTGTCCGTTTGTCTGTTTCTACGCGAACTAGTCTCTCAGTTTTAAAGCTATCGAGATGAAATTTTGCACAGAGTCTTCTTTTTACTGCACGCAACTAATAAGTCGGAACCGGCCGGATCGGATGACTATATCATATAGCTGCCACAATAGAAAAAAACAGTCGGTCAAAAAAAAATTTTCAGATGAAACATAGTTCTAGTAAAAAAAGTGAGAAAACTTTTTTGTTTTCCATCGTAGCGTTACAAATCTTGGTATATGTGAGTTTTATATGCTTCCACACATTTCTGGAAAATTTATCAAAATCGTATCACTATAGCATATAGCTGCCATTGGAACGATCAGTCAAAAATATAGTTCTAGTTAGAAAAACTTTTTTGTTTTCCATTGTAGCATCACCAATCTTGGTATATATTAGTTCTATATACTTTCACATAATACAGAAAAAATTGATCAAAATCGGATGACTATATTATATAGCTGCCATAGGAACGATCGGTCAAAAAACTACTTCTAGTGAGAAAAACTTTTTTGTTTTCTATCGTAGAGTACCCAATCTTGGTATATATAAGTTTTATATGCTTTAACATAATTTTGGAAAAATTTATCAAAATCGGATGACTATAGCATATAGCTGCCTTAGGGCAGATCGGTCGGAAAATGTGTTTTACTAAGAAAAGTTTTTTTTTATGGTATCAAATTGTTATTATCAATGATTTAAAATTTTTAAATATCTGATATCTATATCCTATAAATATATTTTACCGGTCAAATCAGTTGGAGTAAAGTTTTTCAAGTGTTTTAAAACTTCTCGTTTTCTATTATATTTGATTAATAATAACATTATTCCTAAAACTGATTTACTTTTGATTTCGTGATTTCCTTACAAAAGGCGCAGTGTGACCATGACACTCATGATAAAATTAAGGTCACTCTACACCAAAATTCGAGGGTGGTAGATCGTGCGTAAACATTCTTGACGTGCATAAATCGTGCGTGACGCAAAACGCTTAAGAAATTATGTGAGTGAATCGTGAGTCAAGAGATTTTTATTTCGTTTACGCGCGCACCTCTAGTTTTTATTATGACTTTTGTGTAGAATGCGATTATGGGGATTGCAGGGATGTTATGCCATCTGCCGTTGCCTGCCTAACCTTATTCTTACTAACAAGTTTAAGAATGAAATAAATAGTTTCTAGATCGTTGATGTGTCCTCTAAGACAGTTTAATAAAACAACTAGTTTTGCAATTTATCTGCAAGTCGTGCGACAAAGCCTTTTTAAGGTCTTTGAATGAGCACCTTTTTCAAAGTTTGACAATGTTTCCCTTATTGACAAGCAGCACATCAGTTATGGCAATCACAATTATCTTCTGTACACCTTCAACTTCGTTTGCTTGAGCTGTAGCCTAGGCTACCAATTGAACTTTCGCAGCTAAGTGCGAATTGTTGCAGCTACTGTAGAGTATAAGCCATCATCCGGAGCCAAAAAAGTGACCCTATCGGAAGTGTAAATTCACAGAGGGTATGAGATTTGCGCATAATTGACGTTCTTGCTCATTTCAATTTGATTTTCTTCATTAGAGTTTGGTAAAACACTTTGACACTTTCTTTACCTTTTCCACGCAGTTGAAGTACAACTCCCCTATAGCTAGCTAACTTTAAGTCAGAGGCTTTCCACACCAGTGTCTTTGGCTGCCACCTGACCTACCACAATATGTTTTTTGACTCCACTATCTCTCACCCGCAGCGATTTGCATGGCAACCTTAACCCAGTGGCACATATGCCAGCATGTACGAACAGCATGTACACCCGCAGCCAGCACTCCGGTACACTCTCTCTTTCAATTAGCCTGGCCTGATGTTGGAACAGGCAGGCAACCAAGCACAACACCTGCACATTTTCACACAGGCGACTTCTCCAATCCGAAGCTGAATCCAAATCTGAATCCAAATTGTAGCGGGCAACAATGTAAATGGCAAAAATATCAATTAGTTGAGAAGAGTTTTTTTTTTTTTTTTTTTCATTTTGATTGCATGTCGGATTGATGTGCGAGGGGTGAACGGGGGGGCGCCTTGCATTTTGTTTACTCGACTTGCAAACATTTTGTGCTACTTTACATTTTTTACATGGCTTTTGCATTGTTGATTATGCAGCTACTTGTGCTTGTGTATGTATGTATGTACGAGTACCTCTTTCTTTTCGCACAGTGCGAACTTTGGTTTTCTATTGGCCTGGCCAGGGTGGGAGCTGCGAAAATTTGAATGAAAGTGACAGCCGCCAGCGACAAAATGTCAATGGCAAAAGCGTGTCGCGATTTTCAACATCATCAGCATTACTATTATTATTATTATTAACATCCAAACACCAACTAGACAATGGGCCAACGTCGCAATGCGGTACTGTACTTTCTCCAATTCCAATTGAAAAGAGCTAAGGTACGTATACCCCCCACCAACCCCAATGCCAGTTAAGTGCTGCGGGTGATGTGATGTGAGAGTTGGCAATGCAGGTGGTTAACCAATTGCAATATTTTCCACATACAACACACATTTAAGTCAAGGTTCTGTTGACTTGCGGCTTATTGAATGATAAGGCCCTATCGATACATAACTTTGCGCGATAAGGCAGCTAAAGTAACCCAATTGAATGCCAGCACGTTGGGGACAATTCATCAATGTCAAGGTGTTACCGGTTAATTAGCATAGCTCGTGAGAAGCAACTGTTATACGAAATTGCCATAAAGTTGAAAAGAAATTGTTCAACCATATCTATCTCTTATGAGAAAACAATGTTTGAAGGGTCAAAATTGAATTACGAGTACTAGTCTGTTTTGCATGAAAATTTGAAAAAAAAAAAACAGTTAGAGAGCTAAAGGCGATTGCCCCGACTGAGGCATACTTTTTGCACTAGCTGAAAGCATTTTACATCCAGAACTTCTGTGTTTTTCAACCGATCTAAAAAAAAACCGAACCTACTTACATGCCAAAGCACTGGTCTGTAACTCCTATAGTTTCGGAGAATATATGTATTTATATACTTTATAGGTTTCCAAATGTTTTCTTCTGTCTGCTACATAAATTTGCATAACTTTATGATCCCCTTTTTACCCATTTTTATGGGTACAGTTGTTTTGTAATGTTAATTTATCAAAACTTGTTAAAAATATTGTCATACAAACTGTTATACGTAGGTTGCTATATATATTTCTGGCTTAATAATGAAATAGCGCATATTTATGATCAAAAATGGTTTTATTGTTTTTCAAAGTATTCTCCAGCTAG
Source organism: Lordiphosa mommai (assembly GCA_018904225.1). NCBI lineage: Eukaryota > Metazoa > Arthropoda > Insecta > Diptera > Drosophilidae > Lordiphosa > Lordiphosa mommai. Next base: position 19,072 of record JAEIFT010000131.1, on the reverse strand, counting down.
ATTTATACACTTTTGCATGCGCTCAAACCAATTGTCGAAGCACTTTTTCCACTCCGATTGAGACACCTCCAAAACATGGTTTTTGGAACTCTTCAACAGCATCTTCTGGCGACGAAAATCGTTTACCACGCATTTTTCCCTTGATGTACGGGAATAAAAAGAAGTCATTGGGTGCCAAGTCAGGGCTGTACGGCGGATGACCCATCAATTCGACGTTTTGGGCGGTCAAAAAGGCGCTGATCAGTCTTCTCTTGTTCGTTTTTCGAATTTCTCCAAAGACTTCAGGCAAACAAATTGTGGTGTACCACTCAGAATTGACCGTCCTACGTTGCTCAAGCGGAACAGTCGCAACATGACCAGTTTTACCGAAGAAACAGGCAACCATTTGCTTCGAAGTGCTTCTTCCACGAACGACTTTCGTTGGATTTGGCTCGTCTTCGAAGACCCACACGGTCGATTGCTGTTTTGTTTCGGGCTCATAAGCATAGATCCATGATTCGTCCCCTGTGACGATCTTATAAACGTCTTTTGAAACACCGCGATTATATTTTTTCAAAATTTCTTTGCACCAATCCACACGAGCCTTTTTTTGAGCGATTGTCAAATTGTGCGGGATCCAACGAGAAAAAACCTTTTTTACGCCCAGGTGTTCATGCAATATCGAATATATGCTGGTGGAAGAAATGCTCAAAGGATGCCTCTATCTCACGGTATGTCACATGACGATCTTGCATTATCAGTTAACGCACGGCATCAATGTTTTCTGGCACAACGACTGTTTTTGGACGACCTTCGTCTTCGTTAAACCAATATTTCACAGTGCTATAGGATGGTGCATCATTGCCATACAAAGATTTAAGTTCATCGTTGCACTCTTGTCGTGATAATCCACGTCGAAAGTTGTGAAAAATGATTGCACGAAAATGTTCACGAGTTAATTCCATTTTTCTGCCGAGGAAAGTTTTTGATTAATCGTTAATCGATATCAAACGTGGTCACACATGAATGAGTTGTATGGAGCTTTTATAGATATAAGTCCAAACTTTTTTTTTGGGAAAAATTGGTCTAAAATGGCTTTTTTGGGAAAAGGTCAATTGGTCCTGAAAAGGCTAGAAATCTGACCTAGGTGTATGGAACATATATTTCTCATACTTGCCGATAAAGTAGTTTTATTTTCCAACCCACGATTATAACGTTTTCGGCTTGCTATACGTAAGAAATAAAACCAACGACAACAACAAACGTTGTTGTAGAACTTACGAGAAAGAGAGCGAGACGGCAATAGTAACTGGTAATTTCCCAATTGGACCTTGCATGAGAGGAGCGATGTAGTTGAGATGGCCTCGTGAAACACGGATTCCGCGTGATAATATGGATACGTTTATGTTATGGAAATAAATACAAATTATTATTTTACGAGATATGTACTAGGGTAATTCTACCATCATTACTTATCGAGCCCCATAATCGTTTTCAACCAGATGCGATAGTCAAAAGAATGCCACCCTAGATTTTGAAAAACCTCACACTTTAAAGTTATGAGTTTCGTACAAACAGGTACAGATATATAACAGTCGGGCTTGACCGACTTTCTTACTTGTTTTTTACTGAAATTCAATTGATTGGTTTTTTCTATTTGGCATTAAGTTTGTAAGCTATTAATGTTTAGATCAATTTCGTGATGGTATCTGAATCTAAGTAACTACCACATAAGTGGTAGTGTTATTCAAACAGATAACTTTCGCATTTTACCAATTTTGAATACTAAAATTTGGCCAATTCCATTAATTTTTTTAAAGTTCAATTTAACGGCTCAGCCAAATGGCATAAAAATTGTCAAAATTGAATGTGGCTTTATAGCCGTACCTAAAACCAATTAAATTTTATTGATCTTTTTTTGCACAAAAGCTTCCTATTAGCCAAATACATTAAAAAGGAAACAAGTAAGAGCGCTGCCCGGAAAAAATGGTATGCAGTTATTGTTGAATTTCTATTAAAATTTTTTTTAAATAAGTTGAGAATCTAAAATGTTTCATACAAGAGTTTTCTGTGAATTTTTGCAAAACCTCGCTTAGTACTCACTTTCTGAACTTAGGATAAATTCCTTAATTGCAAATTGTGCTGCGTAGCTAAAACACTTAAACTTCACCATTAACCCAGAAACTTTGGCCACCTCCTCAAATAGAATGCCAGCTAACCAACCGACCCAAAAATGACTTTATCTAATCACAGCTCCATTATCCAGGAGGCTCATACAAAAACATATGTACCTTAGACACTGTAGTATGGATTTATTATATATTAATTATAGAAATGATATTTTTTTCCTTTTGCCCTAGAAGAAGTGTAATGGTGATTTAATGTGTCTTGTGCCAACCACCCAACCAGATAGTCAGCCGCATTTGATGATGACTCAGTTGTGTGGTCTGAACTTGAAAGTCAGTCCATATATGTATGTACACACAGTTGCGTCCTATCTGGCAGGGTTGATATTGTATATATCGATAGCAAAATGATAGCTGATAAGGGGCTTATCAGTCGTAAATTTTTTGTAGGTACCCTATATACCCTATATGCATATGCTTATATAAATTGTAAACTAGTCATATAGTTGCTGTAGATATTTTTTGGGGCGCCAAGCTCTCGAAACTCTTTTGTACCTATATATGGGGGAAGATAATGTTACTGCATCGTGCCGCAGGGCATGTACCTGAATATGACTAGTGCTGGGGGAGAGTGTTGTCGGCAAATTGGCAAAGGAAACCAGATAAGATACTTTGGCTGGTTGTTTCCACAATTTGTTGTTTTGCGGCTGAAAAGTAATTGAAATGCCATTGCTTAATTATAAATGGATGGCCGGCAGTGAGTCACACATTCTAAGCGATATTTTCGGGGGAGTTTCTTAAACCGGCAAATATATTTACCGGAGATTGCATAACATCGACTATAGATTGACTTGTTGTTGCTGGGTGTTTCCCCACTATTTTGCGTTGAAATGAAGCCATTTGCTTAGCATTTCCGCTGGAAGAAAAAAAAAAAAAAAAAGAAAAGGTGCCAACTGGCCGCCAACAATGCCCCCGTGATGATGATGATGGTGGGGTGTAGCAAATGTTTAACGGTCTCGGGCATTACACTAAGTAGCTGTAGCTCCATCGTCACACAAACACGGTAACATAAATAAGCCAACTGAGACAGTTGTGAATGCAAAAGAGTCACCCGAGTTGGACTAGGCATTTGCATTTACATTTTGTGCTTTCGCGTAATTTGTAAGTATATGACATGATTTAGCATTATTTGTCTCTCTCTCTCTCGCTCTCACCCATTCTTGCTGTGTCCAAAATCTTAATCTAATGGATCGTCAGAAGTTAGACTGTTACTAAACCGTGGGAACGTCCATTCTCACATTCGTTATGGCTGTTAGAAGTAGATTTGTCTAAATGAGAGTAAGATATTGTTATTGTTTCTTTTTTCGGACAGGTCAAATGGAAATTGCGTCTGTTTGTCGTTTGACATCTTGGTTGAGTTTTTTTTTTGTGCATTTCAATGAACTCCGAGTTAAATTTATTTTTGGTTTTCAAATAGAATTTAATTCAATAAATTAAGCCTGAAGGCCTCCGTTGCTCTTTCTATAAAACCCCCTTTGTGACTTACAATTTGCTTTTAAGTTGTAATTAAAAAAAAAATCAATTAAAATTGCTGTTATATAAGCTATAGATACGAGTTCCTGTTATACCCCTGAGAGCTATTATGCTACTGCTAAATGGCTGTAAGCCAGTTTTGGGACCCAGAAACTAAAGACTTAAATACGAACCATTCGACCATCGGTCGTCGATTCAAAACGCTTGACAGTCTTAAAATTTATTTTGATTTGCCGGGTCTCTTGGCACCTTGAACTTAGGTTCAAACAAGAATAAATACCGCTCGAGAATTAAAACTAGATCGGTTCAGTCGTTAATGTAGGTTTTAAACTAGCTGTTCGGTTGAAATCATGGTTTTTGAAAGAAACTTATGCGCGATTTCGGTTCGGTTCAGACTGTAAACCAGTCCGAAATCGAACCCCCGAGAACCGGCTCACAATATTAAGTTATTTTGTTAACGAAACAAAATTCATTATGAGAGTATTCCAAATAAGAAAAATAAAAGTTTATGAACAAATATAAACTAAAAATTTCTGTAAATTAAAAATTGTCCAAGACAACATTGAGAAATGCTTTAAAACTTTGGAAAAGTCTTAAAAATGGGGATTTAAGAATATTGTGTTTACAATACTTTCTGTTTCAGCAACCCAAGTAGCAGTTGAACCAACATTTTCAACACTAAATTTTGTTACTTTTAATCTAAAAGCTAGTAGAAAAAAGCATCTTCAGAACTATATAATGTTTATTACCCTAAACTAGGTTGGGTTGGGTAAGGTTAGATTAGAGAGTTTGCTGGAGTTTCGCCAAGCACACTTAAGCCATAATAATGTGGTCCCTCGTGTTGTCGCATGCTGTATATTCCTCCTACTCTTCAGTTCAAAATGAGTCTGTAAAGTGAGATTAACTACGAGAGCTAAGCAACTTAAATGCAGCCTGGCTGTCGGAAAAAAAAGTTCTGTATTGAATGCTTTTTTATTGGCGTCTTAAACTAAGCAGATCTTAAATAAACTATTTTTTTTTTAAGTGGACCGAGGTTCGAACCAAAACCTGGCCCGAGCAACCGGTTCGCGAACCTAACCCATAGATTCTTTACGGGTTCGAACCTCCAAACCGAATCCTATATAAAATTTTGGTGGCTTGCACTCTATTTTCGAGCATTACAATTTCTAATAAGATAAAGTTGAAGAACTTCAAAATATGTATCAATATTTATGTACATAATCGTGGTAAATGCCCATAAAAGTATGCAAACTTTATTTGCTTTAATAATTATAGATTTTAACAAGTCTGTTATGGAAGAGTAATACATAGTTTACACTGTGCATTTGTTCATATTGTCAGAGAGGGGATAGTTAAACAAAATAAATGAAAATAAAGGCAAATATGATAGAAAAATGTTCCTTAATAATTTCTATTCATGGACATAGCATACTTTGAAGGGCATTTATCACGATAAATTTCGTGTGTAAATGAGGTTTATATAAAATTGGAATTATTTTGAGGAGCAGAAATACAGCATATATTAAAAGCACCTCGAGAACGGAGAACATTGGTTTCAAAATTTCGGATATCCTATTAAAGTAGGTGCCGGGCTATCGGTAAAAGTACTATCCAAAATATTAACTAAAGAATAATTTTATTAATATGCCGTATAGGAACAGGAAACTCAGAAAAGAGACGTTAATTGCAGGTGATGGGCAATATCAGATGTTGTGAAAACACTCAAACCCGACTACTTTACTACTAATCAATTGGGTCTATTTGTGGCCTCCCTTGCTGGTGGTCAACCAGTGTAACCTAACCTGACCAAAAGTCTCAAAAAATTAACTTTAAAGAAGGAGAACGGCAAAAATTTTCATTATTAAAAATATTAAAGCAGGCGCTTAACATCATCAAACTCGTTGATGAACTAAGCCGAACTGAACCATTTAATTTTGCGGTTTCCGGTTCGGTTCAGCATTTGCCAACAGACCGCGGTTTGGTTCGCGGTTCGGTTTACAAATAAGCGCAAACAAGCGGTTTGGTTCGGTTCAGAACCGAATCGAAATGCTTTCTCAGGCAAGTCAGAAATAATTGAAAATTTTTGGGACGTCACAAGATGAAAAATGTATAATTACTTAATTTAAAAATTCCCATGTGATTTCCTACTGAAAATAAATATTTTGAGATTGTAGATTTGGTAAATTTGGGAATTCCATCCCGCGCCCATCTCTACTTTATACAAGGAATCAAGTATACTTGTTTCCAAATAAATTGTGATAACCGATATTTGAACCCAGGTCTCTTTGTCCATTAGTCGAGTACCTTAACACTTTTGCCGAGTGTAAAGCAATATGAGCCATATCATGGTGTAATTATAAAAGGTGAGGCCTTTTTTTTCTTAATTCAAGAATCTCGTACCCCAAATATTTTACTCTGACTTTATAATTGATAAAAGTGCATTAAGAACTGCTGCACTCCCTTTGTAAGTTTAACCCCATACAGCGGGCTTCCCCCTTTACTTCAACTCTCACCAACTAAGCCACCCACCCACATGTGGACCCACCACCAGCACCAGCACCACCACCACCATGTGGGTGAAAGGCAGAGCTATGATAAATTTCCATAGTACTTGGGCTTAATAGGTATGCACAGCCTTTCACAAAACACACAAGACGAAGTAAAAAAAAAAAAAAAAAAAAAAAAAAAAAAAAAAAAAAAGAAAAGAAGAAAAAAAAACCTCAGCCCACCGACGATAATGATAATGATAATTTTTACGATCACGCCAACTGACAAAGCGGACAAAATATGACGCTTATAAAGTGCAGTTAGCAAGTCTTAAAGACGTCTAAACACTTTACCGTTGCTGGGCAGCAGTAGCTAAGCGGCCGCTAAATGTCATAAAAAGTGGACAATGGACGTCGCACGTCGCACCGCGGACCTCGTCTGATGATGGCTGATGGATGGGCGGCAGACGGACAAGCGCGCATTTCATTCATGAAAAACCACAGTTGCCCATTCATGCAGCTGAGCGACTGTGTGCGGCTCATTCAGTTAATATGGGTGGGAGTAGTTGGGGGTAACAGTTAAGAAATGACCAAAAACCGTTGGCCAAGTTTGCATTAGACTTGAATCGAGACCCGGTATTTTGATGGCGGGTTGGTGAGAGGGGGAAGTGTACCACACTGTCACGTATCACTTTCCCAAATCTGATTTCACTTTTCTACACCAATCTATATACCAAGGAACTCAATTAACTTGGCCCATGTAGCCGGGTGTTGGGTCTGGCTTCCCCTCAATTATATCTGGTATCTCACTCGACACCGACAAACGTTCCGCAAATATTTGCCATTGTTGGGTTTTTCGTACATTTTTCAATCAGGCGGCGGCGACACAATACGAAACAACGTTTTAATTACAGACGCAAACAAGACGCAGTCGAAACATGGCAATTACAAAAGATATGCCTAGAAGAATGAGTATGCGCGATATATATACAAATGTGCATGGTTGTCGGGCTCTGGCTCGGGCTCTACCCTGTATCTTTTACGTGCTCCATGTAGCGTGGCTTTGGCAGCGTCAGCAGCTGTGGGCAATAACAGACAACAGACGCGCTTCAAGTTCAAACCAAAAGCTGCTGAATGGCTGACACGCAACATGAAATGCAACGCAACAGATACATATGTATCTGTATCTGTATCTATCAGTAACAGTCGTTTGTTGCCCAGTTTGCTGTTCTCCTGCATGTCAATGGCCCAGCGGCAGCTGCAACTGAAACTGGGAAGTGCCGTCGCAGAAGTATGCGGTTGAGGTTGCTTGCTATTGCCTCAGTTTTGTTGTACTAGCTGGATGACATAATGTGGCCAACACTGCGGCGCCTTAGCCATGCTGCACACGTTGGCCATTGGCATGCAGTACGTCGGCTCTTTGCCTGGCTGGGTGACATAATTTGATTGTTTGTTTGTTTGTTTTTTTTAAGTTGGAGTTGAAGAAAGAAAGGCGTTTGGATCATCGAACTGATTTAAGATGACCAACCAAATCAGTTGTGATGTCAAAAGATATAAAAAGTGTTGGGCAGGAAGATATGATTTTTACATAAGTGTGTTATACAACTGATTGAAAAGCATTAATTGCTCGTATTTCTATGGAAATTTAAAACTTAACTGACAATCCTACGAATTTTAAGTTTAATTGCTTTCATCTCATCCAGAATGGTTATACAAACGAAATACGAGTCATCTACGTGATTTTTCACAACTTTTATTTTATTTTTGATTGGATATCTAACACTGAACCCACCGACCCACGAGAGTTGTTGAATAAGTCTTTACTGAATAAAAGAAAAAAAAATTATTTGGGTTGATTCTTTTGTATATTGCACCATTTTTGTTGCTTAAATAAGTCTTTACTGAATAAATCGCTAAGAAGTGAAAAAAATAACGTTTTATTAAAAGTTCTAGAAAGACTCATAAGAGTCGCGGTTTTTTAGATCCTTAAAATGAAATTAAATTGTATGTGGAAATTACTTTTTATATAGTAATTTCTAATTTTAAAGATGCTACCTTTGAAAACCACAAACGATTGTTCCAACGGACAGACGGAAATCAATGCAGCTCATGGTCATGATGAGCAAAAATTTATATGTATCAGGGCTGCAAAATGGTTTTAAACCGAACCGGTTCGAACCCGGAATTCCGACTTTTATTTTACTGTGAACCGAACCTTGAACCGAACCTCTTTTGAAAAGAATCGCTGAACCTGAACCTGTTCCGAATCAAAACTTTCGGTTCGGTTCAAAAAAAGTTACGAGTCTTAGTTAAGCGGGCATTTTATTAATAAAAGACGTAGTATAGATCTAAATTTTCTCGAAATTCGTATATTCCAGTAAACAAAAATTCCGAAAGTCTGTAATTTTTTTATATTTTTACATTTTAATTACTCTTCTTTACAAATTTGGAAAAACTTCGGTCGAACGAAGGTTTGATCACAAAAAACCTTGATTCCAAAATTTTGAACCTAAACCATTGGTAAATTTTGGTTCGAACCCGCGAACCGGAGCTCCGAAAAAATGATTTGGGTTTGCAGCCCTGATATGTATACCTTCCTTCTATGCCTTTACATAAATCAGACCTATTTCATTGTAAAAACTATCGTTCTTTCTAATTATAATGATGACATAATTTTCCCGGGGAGTCATCATTCTACAATATCTCTCTCTAAATTGCGTCAAGTCGCGTCAGCAAGCACTTAATTTAATGACCTACCAACTGGCTGGAGAAGGTCCAATAAAACTGACCAAGCCAAAATTAATGGGCAAACAGACCGCACTTGGCCCTGATTTGGCCAGGTCACGCATTGTTAGCTTTTGCTTTGCCAAAAACAAAATGACCCAATCGATGGTTTTTTATCAGCTGCTTATCGCGAATTCATTTTGGTAAATACGTAGAAGAGCATTCGCTCCCAACCACAAGATAAGCGAAATGTTGATTTAATTTGAAGAAAAAAACCACGGCCGCAAATTGTTGCTCTTGCACTCACCCAGAAATCGACATATGTATCTCTTGCCGTGCTTTGTTTGCCCATTTGTCAGTTGGCTAATGGTGCCGCCGCCCAGCCAAAAAGACGTGACTTTGGGCACATTGTTTTGGCCAAGATTTTTTTGTGTGGCAACCTAAAACATGGCAAATATAATAACAGCAATCGGCATATAACGGCAATTTCGAATGGTAATGGTAATGATATGGCGTCATAATTGACACATGCTTCAAGTGCATCCGCCTAAGATTTTCAGATGTCTCTGATGGCGCTGATGGCGATAGATCACGAACTGGGTCGATCGCGCGTTTCGGGCGAAAGAGATGAATCGATCCATACACTGAACAAAAAAAAGAAAGAAGTGCAAGGTAACAATTTTATTTGAACCAAATTTAAATCACTTAATTATACTCAGTACCGAACGTACGAAGAGTATATTGGATTTGTGCAAATGTATGTAACAGGCAGAAGGAAGCATCATCGACCCTATAAAGTATCTAAATTCTTGATCAGCATCAACAGACAAGTCGATATAGCCATGTCCGTCTGTCCATATGAACAAACAGATCTCAGAGATGGTAAGAGTTAGAGGTTTGAAGTGTATGGAACATAAGCTTCTTATACTTGCAGGCAGATCAAGTTTATTTTTGATTTTTGCCACGCCCCCTGCCTTCCCCGCAATTTGAAAGAAAAACCTTATATTTTCCACAATTTTGAAGTTAGGTTATTTAGACCTTTTAGACATATATTCTACTCATTATTACTTATCAAGTCCCCATACATCGTTTTCCGATCAGATGAACCATAGTAGAGTTGCCACCCCCACAATTTGAAAACATCTCAAATCTCCCACAATTTTGGAGTTAGGTTGTTCAAAACTTCTAGACATTCTACTTATCATTACTTATCGAACCCCCATACATTGTTTTCTGATCAGATGAACGACAGTAAAGTTGCCACCCCCGCAATTTGAAAAACACCTCAAATCTTCCGCAATTTTGGAGTTAGGTTGTTCGAACCTTCTAGACATATATTCTACTCATCCCTACTTATCGAGCCCTCATACATTGTTTTCCGATCCGATGAAGGATAGTAGAGTTGCCACCCCGGCAATTTGAAAAACACCTCAAATATCCCTCAATTTTGGAGTTAGGTTGTTTGAACCTTCTAGACATATATTCTACTCATCTTTACTTATCGAGCCCTCCTACATTGTTTTCCGATCAGATGAACGATGGTAGAGTTGCCACCCCCACAATTTGAAAAAATCTCATATCTCTCACAATTCTAAAGATAGATGGTTTGAACCATTTAGGCATATATTTTAATCATTATTACTTATCATACCACCAAACACCTTTTCCAGATCAAATTAACAATATTAGAGTTATAATCAAAACAAATAATTACGATGGGCAGCACTGTCCGATATAGTTTGGGCATAACTTACACAGTTTGTGTGACCCCACACCTAAAAGTTTTAATTTATGTACACTCTTTGACAGGTAGAGAGTATATTACAGTCGGGCTTGACAGACTTTCTTACTTGTTTTTCGGTAATGTGTTGCGTTATTTTTTTTCGAAAGTAAAATAATTTTTTTCGAATGACAATCAGCTGCTTATCGATAAATAATTCCTACATTACGCTTTTAATCGATATTGAGCGAACGTCATCAATTGAAAAAGAATTACCAACTTATGTAATTTGTAATTTTATGTAATTTAACTTAAATCTTTTTTAAACCTAGTTAATTGAAATAGTTAATACATTTTTATTTCGAAGCTGAATGGTTTAATCGAAAACGGAAAAAGACCTGCTTGCATTTGTAATTCCCAATTGCTTATAGTTTCGACTGGAAAGGTGGTTCAAAACTTGGTATCGAAAGCAAGGTAATACATGGCTGAATGGACAGTTGAACCAGTCAAAAATTGAAGGAACTAAAATGCTTTTGATATGAATAGTTTTTACTTTAAAGCTGGCAATATGTGACATACGAATATGATTTATTTTAAAAATGAAAATGACAGAATCAGGGAATAATACCGGAACCGGAACCTTTAACCGAAATAAACCGTTTCAAGCCACGTACCGGTATCGAAACCGGAACCGATATTACATTTTTTTTTGAGAACCGAAAACCGTTAACCGTTATAATAGGAACCGAAAAACCCGAAACCATACCGAAACGCTTATACCGGTACTGTTTCGGTTTCTAGTTAAAATATTCAACTGGTAAAATAGCAATAATTTTACTGAGAAGAAAGTATTACATTTCAGAAATTCGCCCTTAGAGAATAACCTGAATCAAATTCTCGTTTTTAGATGTATAAGATATAGAAAAAATGTCTAAAAAGTGTTAAAACTTTTATTTGCTAAATAAAAACGTAAAGGATTTGAAAAGTCTCTGCTTGCTTAAAAATATAAATTTTAGAAATGAAATTTCAGGATTTTATTAAAATTTTGCTCTACAAAAAAAATCTGGTTTAATATTTCGGAAAATTTTATGACAGGTTAAGCTAAGACAGATTTTATGTTTTAAACTGTTTTTGTGTTTTTTAGAGCTGATTTGAATATTTTACCAGCCTTTTATGAGCTATTTTGGGCCCTAGTATTATAGTATAGGCTCAAATCAATACAAATCACTAATGATCTCTATTTTTGGCGGAGATACGGCAGATTTTAGCCACATAAGAATAAAGAATTCCTTAATTAAAGGTTGTAGGGATACCACTGAAAGCCTGGACAGAATACGTTTAACGAAATTGTTCGTCCAATAATAAAAGAGGCTAGAAATCGGTATATTTAAAAAAAAACGTTTTTTTTTAGGGATATTCTTAGGACTCTTTTGTCTATTTACATCTTTTGGGATCTTGAAAAATTTATTTTTGAATATTAAAAAAAATAATACTGGTACCAGCGTATACCGAAATAAAAATCTGAGTACCGTATCGGAACCGAATACCGAAATAAACTGAAAACCGAAATAGAACCATTAACCGATATTCTCATTTCGGTACATACCGGTACCGGTACCAGAACCGATATACGTTTCGGAATTAATCCCTGGACAGAATTAAATTTGTATTGTATTGAACTTATTTGCAAGAGCAACTTCATCTCTAAGACACAGTTAAAAAAAATAAGAGTCAATACAAATAGAGGAACCCCCTTCCAATCCCGTGGGGGTTAGTCTCAATGACCAGCGTTTAAAACCAAATTTAAGTTGAAAATTGTTCAATTGCATTTGATGAGAGTTTAAAATAATGTTCCGATGCAAAATCATTGATTAAAAATATTTTTTGTTTAGTGTAAAAGTGGGTGAGTTCAAATTCGAAGCCATTCCTAAGGCAGCTCATCCTTCATGACGATGATGATGATGTTGATCATCATTGACCCAAATGCCTGGCAGCCGAATTTGAGTATTCGCCCCTCTTTTGCATATCAATTTAGTGTTTTTGTTGTTGTTTTTTTTTTTTTTTTTGCACGCTTCAGCTGCAACTATACAGCGGCGGCGGTCACTGAGAAAAAACGCTAAATGAATTGGCCCAAATACGTGTGTTGGTGTTGTACACGATCATGATGATGATGAGGATGATGATCATAATAGACGTAATGCTAATGGTGATCACTCGCCTGGAAACGGCAACAGCAGCGGCAGCAGCCAAGCTAGAAGTGGATCAGCTGAAAGAGGGGAAGAAAGGCAGATCCCAAGTCACGGTCACGTTTCTCGTCACGTTCTGTTGTTGTTGCTATTGTTGTTGTTGTTTACTTGTACATTTCTTTTTGTACTTTTTTGTTTTTTTTTGTTGTGTACGCTTTTTGCTAATTTGCTTTTGCCTTGCCTTTGCTGATCTTGCATGCCAAAGCGAACAAATTGCGCCCAAGTCTCTTGTCTCGTCTTGGTTGGCTGTTGTACATGCGACCCCTGGTGACCCCGACGCGGTGGCATGCAAATGAGTTCAAATGTTGACTTCCACTTGAAATTGCCAGTTGCAGCCAGTGGACGCGCGCCAAAAGTGACAGCTGTAAACTTGACTTTTGGGCAGTGGACAACAGCTGCTGGCTGTCATTGCACTTGGTGGCACCACCGCCAGCACCACCAGTTGCGGCGGAAGTTTTGTACAAGTTTTTGTTGCTGTTGTTGTTGTCTCTGCAAGTGAAAACGACAACGCACATTTGATTCGATTCGTCGTCGTGGTTGTCCAACAATTGAGTGAAAATCTGCATCGAATCGCCCACAAAAATGTTTGTTGATGAGCGGGTTGGGTCCCGTGTCTCGCGGGTCTCTTGGGTCTTTTGTAATTTTCAGTTTCAGTTGCGCCAACAATGCTCATTGCGCCCACTTAGCGGCTCTAAGCGGAGACATTTGCCCGCCACTTTCTAATGCGGAAGCCACAAGCGACAACGACGACGACGAAGACAACAACAACAACAACGCACCCACATGAAAAGCCGCTGCAGACCGGAGACCCAGAAAGACCCGAGCGAGCCTAGTCAAAGCCACGTTTGCCAAAAGGGGCGGGCTCACTGACCCGAAAAAGCTCGCCCGCCCCCTCTCCCCCTCGCTCACCCTATTAACTTTTTCATGTAATGGCCCGGCATTATGACGGTTGCAGGGGAAGTATTTAGCCATCAAATGGATGCTGATTGCATTTAATCAACATATGTATGTGTGTGTGTGTGTGTGCGGAATGCTGTGAGAGATGTTCTGTCAACGTGAAAGTGGGCAGGGGAATTGAGTGCCATTCCACGCTTATCAATTAGAAATGATTATGGACTGAGGAATTGCAGAGATGTGCAGATCACAGAGAGTCGCCTTAAGGCGTTTAAGAATTGTTTTTTTGTTGGTCCAATTTGCTTAATTCCTAACAATTTGACGAATAAATTAGTCGCCTGCTTTCCCATGATCATAGGATAATTCCATGCCATGCCAAATGCCCTAGAGGCATATGTAGATTATGTTGGGATAATTTTACCAAATTAAGCATTCATCAATCCTACCGACTTTCAATCAATTTTGAAAAATGACATTGTGCATTGTGTGAGCTAGAGCCGGGCATGGACCGGGCCCAGTTTGGTGCTGGGATCAGAAATTTGCATGGAGTGCTTCCTCTGCTTAGAATTTGGTACAAATAAGCTCACCGGTAATAACCGGTTTCACTCCATCTCTTTCTTGTGGTTGTTGTTCTTTGACAAATCGTTTTCTTTAGATGTATTGATCTCTGCTCTGCCGTAAGCAGGCTGTGGGCATCCCTGCTCTAGTTGCTTGAGTAGCTTGCTGAGTTAATGCTGAGAGAGAGAGAGAGCTTGAAAGAACATGAACGACTATTACTCGAGCGAAGCAAACGACGTTATCAACTTAGGCCAATATGCTAAAGATCATAGCTTAAGCCCAAGCAATTGACCGGGTTTGCTCGAAAATAAGTTACTCCTCGTAGCTCTCTGCCTCGGATATACTTAAGTACATATAATATTGTGTAATTGAAGGCCTAGTTAAATAGAAGGTTTTTTGGGGAAACGGTTTTTAGTGTATTTTTTTACAGGCGCTCATGAATATATGCGCACAGTATGCTAAACAGTATACAGGTTAGAAATGGGCGTGGGAGTTCGTGAAGTGATAAAACTCTCTTAGATGCCTGTTATATATTAAAACGTCCAGAAGTCCCTTGTTCAGGGGATCAGTTCAGCAATTCAATATTTTCTGTTCAAAAAAACAAAACTGGATGGTTCTTAAACGCGAAACGTCTGGTCTCAATAAATCGCAGTTCTCGGTTTAAGGATAAACGGACTTATCCTTCCATTGAGAACGAAAAACACGGTTTTTGGTACATTTATAACGGTTTTTATACACTTGAAAAGTGTATATTAATTTTGCCCAGAAGTTTGTAACGCATAGAAATATTCATTTCCGAACCAATAAACTATATATATTCTTGATCAGGACGACGAGCTGAGTTCAATTCCGTCCGTACGCGAACTAGTCCCTCAGTTTTAAAGCTATCGAGCTGAAATTTTGCACAGAGTATTATTTTTACTGCACGCAACTAATATGTCGGAACTGGCCAGATCGGATGACTATATCATATAGCTGCCATAGGAACGATCGGTCAAAAAACTTCTTCTAGTGAGAAAAACTCTTTTGTTTTCTATCGTAGCGTCCCCAATCTTGGTATATATTAGTTTTATATGCTTTCACAAAATTTTGAAAAAATTTATCAAAATCGGATGACTATAGCATATAGCTGCCATAGGACCGATCGGTCGGAAAATGTATTTTACTAAGAAAAGTATTTTTTAATAGTATCAAATTTTTATTATCAATTATTTAATTTTTTTTAAATATCTGATATCTATATTCTATATATATTTTACCGATTTAATCAGTTGGACTTTGTGTATTAAAACTTCGGCACATTCGAAGTTAGCTTTGCCTTCTCGTTTTTTAGCTCTAGTGGGTGAAAAACTAAGATCCATTAAGTTAGTATCAAATAGATATATAAAAACTTTAAAAAGAAATTATAATATCCAATTTAATAATATCCAATCAATTCGTTTACATAAATCATTCAATGGATCATCAACAAATATCCTTCTTCATTCTAATTTAATATTGGAATGGCGGTATCTTGTGTTGGGTCGTGTCAGCTCAAGTTCTAGACGATGATCTCAAACATTTTTGGGATTTAATGAGTCCCAGTGGCGGAACATTTTTTTTTATTTCCTAGGGTGCGGTTAAATTCAAAAATTTCTCTCAGTATAATTTTATCAACATCAAATCACAAATTCTTGTTTTCTTGGAAACATCATTAAGTCATTTCTTATCATCATTAATTGTTATGATATGAACTAAACTGCGACGTGCCTGTACTTCAATTTAATTGTAGCCTTTAATTATTGAATGTACAAATAGAAAGTCGCTGTTTTTTATACACTTGCAAAGTATATTAATTTTTCAGAATTTTGCAATTTCCGACCACATAACGTAGAAAATGGTATTACATTTAATAAGACTATTTCCTGGAGAGAAAATCACTGACTCAGCTGATTTTACCAACTGACATTTTCATAGCAAAAACTCTCCTGACGCCCACGCTCTGCTATGATATCAAGATGTTTGGAAATTGAATTTATAATCCCATAACGTACTTGAAATGAGAATTTTGTTTTCAGATTTGGAAATTCCGATCTTAGTCAGTTTTTGAGATCGGTTGTACTTGAACTACCCGTTTATGTACGGAATTCTTCATTTTTTTCCGAGTGTTTTAAATTACCAAAAATCCTAAAGTTATGGATAATTTTGCTAATCGGAAAATCATCTAGAATCCTCACCACTCCTTTTATAAACTGGACCATGTTGCCAAGTGTAACTAAAAAAAATGAATGTTTTGAACCAGGGTTGCCGGAAAAAGTATCGAGTATCGGTATTTTTGTCGAAGAAACGATATATCAATATCGTATATTTTACTAACGCGATATATCGAATATTTTTGGGATATTTTGAAGCTCTGGATTTCACCAGTTAGCTTACTTATAAAAATATTTTTTTTTTTGGGCTTGGAAAATTTGATCTATAGATTTTGATCGCAGACATAATTTAGTTTGCTATACGCTTCGAATAACACCTCAATTACCTTTAAAAAACCTGCTTATTCTTAAGAAAAATAAATTTTTTGATAAAAATATCGAAAATATCGATAATATCGATTAATTTGTCAACAAAATATAAATATCGAAATAATATTTTTTCAATACCGAAAAAACTATCGATATTGTTATTTTTCAAAGATAAAGATTCATGCAAAAGAGGGGCCTACAGAATAATTAAGCGTTACCCCAAAGGCAATAATTTTTTCCAATCGTTTAAGCATGGCCTGATTGGGAAGAGGTTTCGATCTTACCACAGACTAGAAAAAAAAAACTAAGACGGGATTTACACGATGAAGCAAACTTCATGATGTTTTCTAAAAAGCTCTTGCTTTTAGGAAAGAGGTGTAGAGGGGAAAGCAACCCCACCTCACCTCTCTCCCACAAACAAAAGCTTTTTGAGAAACTTCATGAAGTTTCCTTCATCGTGTAAATGCGGTCTTACACTGCCGTTCGTTGGTTTGAAGAGCCAATTTGGTTTTCTTAGGTTGCTTAGGTTTTTAGAACAAATTATTTTCCAACATCGAACATTCTGCACTCAAACTCAAACTCGCTGCCTAAATCGCTGGCAGGGTAGATGAGCTGAACAAACAAGCAATCTAGGTTAGCTCTTTTACGAGTTTACAAAGAAACCAAAAATTGTGTAAAAGCACAGTTCTACCAGAATTGTCATAATAACTAGGTTGCAGCAAAGACCATGCAAGATAAATCATTATTTTTGTATTTTCAATATAAAAATCAAATAAAATTCACAAAAATAAAATAAAACATTCCATCAAGCAATCTGTGAGAAATATTTCGGCTTCTTGTCAGTACTTTGGAAATAGGAAATAGTCAGTATACTCTAAATTGTTCACAAGCAAACAACTCCTAGCAAAAGACTAAGACCAAGTTTTATATATTTTTTTAAGTTGGATAAATATTTTAAATTGTTGCTGTATAGTATAAAAAGTTTTGTGATTTGAAGATACTTGATTTATATATTTTTATATTGCGAAGAATTAAAATAAGAAGATGCCGGACTGGTGCAAGGTAAGTTGAGAAAGTGTGTTGGAATTGCTTTAAATTTTCCTCCTCCATTCAGCTGGGGGGAAAAGTTTTCTCTTTCATTCGCATATATATAGATGAACCTATGAACACTTCACCCCTAGCCATTTTCAAGAGTAGTTTATCATTTCAGTATTTTAATTTAACGCCCGTTCGTTCACTCAACCGCAAAGCCGCAAAAAAAAAAAAAACACCGGTTGCCATTTTCAGGCGATCCCATAACTTTGAACTCTTCACATGCTGGCTAAAGTGGCGGGTGTTTGTGACAATAATAAAAAATTTATGCAACATCAACCAAATGCTTTCAAACACTTTTACTCTCAATTGTTTAGCATTTTTATGAGGCAACGTTGAACTTTGTGGTGGAACAATAGGATGAGCTTTTGTTTTTTTTTTTTTTTGAATTCAATTTTGATTTGTCACGCAACTTCAATGATCCGCTTACCATGCGTGCGGTTTTTGTCATTGAATTTCCATTAAAAAAAATATTGAATATGATCTGCATAAGCGGATGATGTAAGCGGGCCAAAGGGCGTCTACCGCTTCTGGATGCATACAACACTTCCTTCTCATTCGATGCGGGTGTTTGGCCAAACGAAAGTGAATGGTAATGGTGACTCTCCCCCCCCTCCCCTTCTTCTTCATGCTTCGATCGGCATTCGCGTTTTGTCGCATATTCGATTACATTCAATGAGTTGACGGGTTAACGGTAAACATGTTGTGTTCGAACGGTTGTAATTCGAGTAGCACTTCCTCTGGAAGGTCACAGATGTTATGAAAGCTCAAATAACTCAATACACGGAACAAAATATGCTAATACCTGGGAGCTAAGCTGGGAATTCTTTCAATTAAAATTCAATGAAGTTTTTCAAATCACATTGTTGTTTAATTAGTTAAGAGGAAAATGGAAATTTAAAGTGATTCTTATATTTGACTAATCATTATTTATCGATCCACCATACATCATTTTTCTGATCAGAAAATCCTTATATTTCCCACAACCTTTAGTATTTTTTAAGTGTTTTTTTTTCTCAGTGTACCTGTTTATAATTAATGTTCATTTAACCCTTTTGCTTGCAGAAAATCGATCCCTTGACACGCATTCAAGAGGAAATCAAAGAGGTGGTGCGACGTGAGCAGGAATACCGTCAGCTGGTCACCATGGCTGGTGGTAATGGCACCCCCACACCGCCGCCCATTCAAGTGGAGGTGTTTGAGACATACACGG